>JANFPS010000006.1:135000-735000 GCA_024703675.1 Drosophila nebulosa
ATAATCTTTAATATTAATGCCAAATTTCATTAAGATCGGCCCAGAAAATCAATTTTAAACGTTTTTTAAGGCAAACTTACTCTAAACTAATGCAAAAAGTTAAAAGAAATTAAATAATTGTTGCCTTATTTGAAGTTAATTTTATTTCTTAAACTCCTTCCCTCTCCTTTCTTATTAACTGATTGTCAGGTGGGCGTTAAATATATTTCAATTGCCAATTCGTCAAGTAATTTGGGCAACGTGGCGTATGCGTTATGGAACCAACAACATTTCGTGTCTCTGGCCAAATTGGCCAAGTACAACTAATGCAACGAGACATGCGGCCACAATTTGATAATTAACCACAATAAATGTGTATAATAACTCTGACAACATTCACCAAATTCAAATCGAATTAACTGCAATTATCTGTCCCCCCCCCCCCCATACACACACACACACACACACAATTGAAAATATATATGGAAACAATATTTTTCTGGCACATTTCTGTCACATTCATCTATTAAGTCATAAGCATATGGATCAAGAAATTGTCTAATAATATTTCCCTCTTTATTTTTGTTTTTTTTAGTTATTCAAAAACAATTTATCAATTTGCAACTGGTTGTTGTTGTTGTTGTTGCGGTTGTTAGATTTTTAATTGATGTCTTGTAGGAATTTTGCAAAAACATAATAAGTAAGTATAGAGTAGAGAATGGTGGGCTTGGTGGGTGGGGATGGTCGCTTTTGTTGTTGCTGCCATTTAATACTAGTTGCTGTTGCTGTTGTTGTTGTTGTTGCTGTTGTTGGTTTTAAGTGCTGCCAAGCCGGTTATTATTAAGTCGGCCAACTGATTTGATTATATTTACAAGTGGCCCATATGGCAAAAAGGTCATCATGATCAACAGGTGAAACAATGTTCAGAAACATTTCTTTAATGCCAATTGATTGTCACATTGATCAATAATCGATTGTTCGACCATCTAAGCTCCAAAGAGAGAGAAAGAGAGAGAGAGAGAGACTTTTCATTTTGCATTTATGTGAAAGTAAACAAAAAGTGTTTAATTCAAACAACTCAATCAGATTAATCAGTTTTTAATAAGAGAAAAACTTCATTTACTCATTTGCTCACTTGTTCAGTTGTTTACTTACTCATTGACTCACTTGCTCAACGCAAACTGTCGCATTAGCAACAGGTAACAAAGATCAAAGGACGTTAATTAGTAGGCAACTGAATGAGTTAGTCAAAGGACAAATGAGTTAGTAATAAGTCAGTAAACAACTGAATAAGTGAGTGAGTGAACAACTGAATAAGTGAGTAAGTCAATGAAAAGTATCACTCATAAGTGATTCGCAGTGACGCTGGTAAAAATGCCAATGAACAAGTGAGTTAATAACGAGTCAGTGAACAACTGAATAAGTGAGTGAGTGAACAATTGAATAAGTGACTGAGTGAACAACTGAATAAGTGAGTGAGTGAAAAGAATGACTTATATTAAGTGGAAGTAGCAATTAATGCTTAGATCAAACGACTTAATGGGACTAATCAGTTCACTGATTGAATTTATAATAAGCCAAGAAGTTCATTTACTCAATATTGACTTGCTCAGTTTTTCAGTTTCAGTTAGTCAATGAACAAATGAGTTAATGGGTGAGTGAACAACTGAATAAGTGAGTCAATGAAAAGTATCACTCATAAGTGATTCGCAGTGACTCTGGTAAAAATGCCAATGAACAAGTGAGTTAATAACGAGTCAGTGAACAACTGAATAAGTGAGTGAGTGAACAACTGAATAAGTGAGTAAGTCAAAATAGAACAAGTCTATTGAACATGTTAACTGACTGACTGAAAGAGTTGCTTGAATTGCTTTTCATTCATGAGTAAGCCAACTCTAGTAAAAATTTGTCTTAGAAAACGGAAACAGGTGGCGCCAAAAAGAAAATTGTTTAATCGTTAAGCAGTTGGAACTTTTTGAAGGAAATACACAAACATATATGGAAAACAAAGATTTAAATTTGTGGAATGTATGAGGTGTCAGAAATAGTTTTCATAAGTTTTGTTTGTACTTTATTTCTCAAATCAATTTGTTGTTGACATTTGACTTGATTTTATGGCCAGTCGATTTGTTGTTGCCAATTGCCAATTGTGGTTGTTGTGTGTTGCCTGTTTGCCTGTTGCAGCCTGACATATGTTGCAAGTTGTTGCAGCTGTCGGTAGAGGCGGTCACCTCATATTGTTGTTGTTGTTGTTGTCGTTGCTTGTCAAAAACAAAAAAAGGAAGGCAACAAAAAACAAAAAAAGTGTTGCCAAAAGAGACTTACGAGGCTGCCTTTTGTTAGTAAGTGTTTGCATATGCATTTTTTGACACAACACCATTGTGTGTGTGTGTGTGCGTGTGTGTGTGTGTGTGGGGCATGTCTGGCATGTTGTTTAACACGCTGTTATCCCGACACCTTTCCCCTCCCATCCATTATGGGCCTGGCACTTCATTAGAAGTCAAAGACTCTTGGACTCATTGAATTTCATGTAAATTTACTTAGCTACGACTGACTCAATCAGTCTGACGACTCTTAGTTAGCCCAACAAATCAGTTTAAGACAACATTCCCGAAACACACAATATTCCTTGAACGACAAAAAGAAAAAAAAAAACCTCAAAAACCAATAGAAGAAGGATATTAACTTTTTTTAACGAACTTTGTACACCCTTCACTTAGCTAGAAAGTTGCCTAAAAGAAGATAATCTAGGCCACTATAGCGACTGCTTTTATTGAGGAATCAAAAGTCTATATATATGAAAATATACCCTCTAAATTTAGAGCTAGAGAGAGTTAAAGAGAAAGCTAAGAACTCAAAAAACAAAAAAAAAAAAAAAAGTGTTTGTAGTTCTTTTTCTACGTCGTCTCTTGACCAAAGTCATTTGGCAAACAGTGTCCTCCAGTGGTTAGTCCAGGCTAAGCTTCAATATGCCTCACACTTTTCGTTTCGTCCTTCGCTGGAACTTAACCCTTGGCTCTAGTTCACCTCTCTCTCTCTCTCTCTCTCGCGCTCTTTCGTCCAGCCTCCTCCGCATCGACATTTGTTACACTTTGTTTGCCTTTAGGCTGAGGCTAAAAAACAAAAAAAAAAAAAAAAAAAAAAAGAAGTCCTACGACCCGGACCAACACCAAAATGTGAAACGCTTCTAATGGAGGTGGCAGAAGAGAAGGAGGAAGGAGCAACAGCAGCAGCAGGAAAACGATTCTTGCAAATCGCATCAAATATCAACCGAGCATACGTTAAATGCCTCAAATTGAGTTAAAGTGCCGTCGACTGGTGGCAGAAGGAGAGGGGCAAGGGGCAAAGGGCAAGGGGCAAAGGGCAAGGGGAGTGGGTTAACAAAGGCTTGCGGCTACGCCGGAGCCAGCACAAAAAACTACACAACTTCAAAACGAAAAAAAAAAGAAGGAGAACACAGTAGCAGGACAACCGTCGAAAGGATTTCAACAAAAAAAATGGTTCACATAGACAAATTTATTTACGGAAATGACTAGAGAGAGAGAGAGAGAGAGAGAGGTTAGCTCAATAACTTTTTCGATAAGTTTTGCGCTAACTCTCTTATGTTCAAATGCGAGTCCTTTGAAGTCGTTTATCTATGCATAACTCTAGGATTAATCGTTTCTTCTAGTCTTGTTGCGAGTTTAGAAGAAGTTTAGAATTAGTTGTATAAGTTTCATTTAAAAATCGTCAACTTATCGATTTGTTTGTTTGTTATCGATATTGAGAAGATTAGACACTCTCACAGTTTGTTTACTCTTAAAAGCTTTAGAAAGGACCCTCGCACACACACACACACAGACAGACACACAACCACACATGAGATGGCATATTTAGCTTAGCTCGATTTCACTTGCCGTTGCCAGAGCATACATATCTGCCTTCGGCCTATCTACCGCCCACATCCTCCCGACCGGGACTTGTCCATGTTATTTTTTTTTTTTTTTTTTTGCTGCCATGTGATACGTTTTTTTCTTTTTTGTTTTTTCTATCTTTTGGATTGACTTTCTGCATGGCAGATCCTGATGCCGTTGCTGATGCTGTTCCTAAACCTAGTCCTGGTCGTCTGAGCTGACTGGTTGACTAGATGACTGGCTGGATGGCTGTCCGACTGGGCTGTCATCATTGCCTCGTTCATCGACACTTTGCTTTTTAATCAATTTAACAACAATTTTTGTTTTTCTTGCTCTCTCTCTCTCTCTCTCTCGGACAGTTGGCAAGATGCAGGAGTTGCGTTGAGGGTGAGCGGCAAGAGGGTAGAGGGAAGGGAAAGTGCCGTGCCGTGCCGTGCGGTGGAACTTGACTCGTTAGTAGCCGGTAGTCCGCTACGACAGGATGCTGAAGAATGAGTAAGGATAAAAGAGAGCTAATGGATATGCAAAAGTAATTGACAGTTTGTCTTTCTCTTCTTCTTCTTTTTCTTCTTCTTCTACTACTACTTCTTCTTCTTCTTCGATGAGTTCTTTTTTTTTTGTGTGTTTTTTTGTGACTTTTATTAACTTTTCTAAATGTTGACAGTTCTCACACTCTCACTCACATATGTGTGTGTGTGTGTGTGTGTGTGCATCTGTCTCTGCTAATTAGTTGTCCTTACTGTGTCCTTACTGTTAGTTAAGGGAAATGGAATTCAAAAGTTGCCAATGAAATTGGCTTAATAATTGAGGGGAGGGAAAAAGAAAGTTCAAAAAGTTT
Source organism: Drosophila nebulosa (assembly GCA_024703675.1). Taxonomy (NCBI): domain Eukaryota; kingdom Metazoa; phylum Arthropoda; class Insecta; order Diptera; family Drosophilidae; genus Drosophila; species Drosophila nebulosa. The sequence continues at coordinate 139,711 of JANFPS010000006.1, forward strand.
CAAAAGTTTTGTTATTTAAATTTAATCACATTTGATTTGTAAGCTCTGTTAATTTAACAGTTTAGCGTAATAATTTGATCACGTTAAGCAGCAGCAGCAAGAAACGCATGTTAAGCATTTTCTGCTTAATTTAACAGGAATTTCAATTGACAGAGATACTGCAAGCGCAACAACAACAACAACAACAACGCATGATTTATGAGCATACACACACACACACACACCCATACGCAACACGTGGTGGTAGCAGCAGCAGCAGCATCGAGCTTTAGCTTACAGTTAATTTTTCTATTAAACGCTGCTGACCTTATCAACATGTTGCCAACTAAAACGGCAGCAACATGCCGGCAGTTTGACTAGCAACAACTGTACACGGGCGTTTTTTTTTTTTTGAAGTATGTTGCCGCGTTAAGTTGACAATTTACTGACAAATGTGTAAATTGCATTTGATCATGTTTGTTGTTGTTGTTGTTGTTGCGTTAATTTATGCGCAAAGCATTTCATAAGAGACAGAGAGTGAGGGAGAAGAGAGAGGCAGCGACCTTGATGGCCCGGTTTATGTATGTATGTAGTTTGTCTCCTTCCGCATCGAATTTTCTTACTCTTTCGTTTATTTTTAGTTTTCTTTAGACTCACCTTATGGGCTTTGATGGATTTGCCCTCTGAACAAGCTAATGTAACGTCCACCAGGCTCCCGTCCTGTAATAATTGACTAAACACCCCTAACAGGTTGGATTGATGATTGTTCCACCTCAAGCAGTAGTGCTCACTGCCCATGTCGGTGACAGCTTACGCTGCTGCAAGAAAGAAAACGAAATGTTTATGTTAATAACAATTAATTAAATATTACTGTTGGAATATTATCAACGTTCAAACAATAACATTACACAACACTAAGTTATGGATTATTAGATTATGTTAATCTGGTCACACTTGAAACTGATCTCTCTCTTCTTCTTAAAGAGCCTAAGCTGTAACGTGGTATCGATGTTGCATACGAAAAGAATAATCTTTAAATATAAAGTCAATCAATATATAAAACATAAATCAAACATTGAGAGTTATTATTCATTTATTTAATCTCGTTTTCTAATAATTACTTAAACTTATTATGAAAAAAAATTGCAAAAGTTTTCCACTCTCAAGCCAAAAGAGAAAAGTCTGAATTCTACTTTGAAATTAAAGTTTATGTTAATAATTGCTTAATTCTTGCAAGTGTACATAACTATAGACAAAGATTAGTTAGTTGGTTACTTAGTTAGTCAGACGTCTAACTATATTTATTGTTTAATTAATGCCAAAACGTGACCCCTTTTGCTGAAAGTTCAATAATGTCACTGCCAAATCTAGCCAAATGAACGAAACAAAGCGGCGGCGGCGGCAGGTGTGGCAAGGTGAGCTACATACATTTGTATAATGGTGAGTTTGGGTTCAAAAAAAAAAAGACGCAAGACGAGTCGGTGAAGGCAACTTTGCACGAACTTTCAATTGAGGGCGTGACATTAAATGCTAGATTTATGCAAAAAAAAATCAAAAAACCAAAAAAAAACACATATTTCTCAATTGAATTTTCGTATAGAAATTGCCTTGAAAAGATCGTCTATCGGTCTGTCGATCGATCAATTGAGAAATATCGATAATATCAATACTGCTAACTTCGATATTCGATATATCGGAAATTAATAGTATTTTCACTTGTTTTCGTATTTATCGATCAGTATATCTTCTAAACACAATCACAGTCATTAGTCAGTAGAATTCATTAGAAAAGAATACTCAAGTGTTTGAGTCTGGAACTCAGCTGATTTTTCGATCTGTCTAAAAAAATTGGCTTAGGTTGAATAGTTGCAATTTATAGGGACTTAGTTTATACTATAAATTTTTTCGACTCTACCTGATTTTTGATGCAATGCTTTACACCTTTTAATTAATATTATAATATTTTAAATTTACTTCTGGGGGTTTTTATGGAAGACTAAAGTCAATTTTGTTGGCATGGACTACTGTCGTTTTTTAAATCTTGAAACTTTGAAACCTTTGACATTTACAAGTTGAAATGAAGTTGATATAAACTTTGTTTTTTTTTTCAATTTTGTGGGGAGCTTAAATATTACGATACAAAATTTCGATCTTTAATCGATGTAGGCAAATATCGATATTGTCTCAGCACTAAAAGAAATTATTTTCTCAGTTTAAATAATTGAATGACTATAGCATTTAGTCTAAGCTAAAAAGCCTTAAATTTTTGCTTAATCGAAAAAGCAGTTTTAACTTTTTAAAAATTTTATATTTTTTTCATTTCATTTTGGCTTCTTTGCAAATTTAAGTCTATGATAGTCTGCGGAAATTGCTTTGGCCGTAACTGTATCTAAGTTTTGTTTGTTTGTTTGTTTTTTTTTTATGCTTTGCCATTTTGTAAGATCAAATATTCAGGGGCAATCAACAAAATGTGGCAAAAAGTTTTGAGCTGACTAGTTTTTTTTTTGGCTTTTTTTTTTTTTGTGTTTTGATTGCTGTTTGTCGCAGCTGCTGGCAGGCTGGCTGGCAGTAACAGGGATACCAAATAATAACAAAGCAATAAACTCTGAATTTATTTCAACAAATAAAACTTTGATTTATTGCACTACGCATACATATACATATACACAGCATGCAATGGGCTCCAGCCAGAAGAGTCTCCAGTTGCAAGTTGCAAGTTGCCTGCCTGCCTGCCTGACTGCCGCCTGCCTGTTGCCTGTTGGCTGCTGGCTGCCTACCTTGTTAACGGCAAAACAGAAACTCTTTGGTTAAATCTAAGCATCGATCTTAGCCACATGATAACAAGCCAAGTTCCAACCGAGAATTAGAATCAGCGATCGTAAAAACAAAAAAAAAAAAAAAACAAAAAATTTACTTGCTCGTCCATGGCCCATGGCACTTTTTGGTACCCTCACACACACACACACACACACACACACACACAAGCACACATTAAATGGGGCTAAAAGTTAATATTAACTCAAAGTGAATGCTTACTGAAGAGAGGAAGGAGCCAACTAACCAGCCAGCCAGCCATGTGATAACTTTTTGGCCAGTTCATTAATATTAACGAACGCTTTATTATTTTTTTTTTTTTTTTGTTTATTACCCATTTCTAGATTTCTACTAACAAAAAAAAAAAAAAAAAAGTTAAGTGAAAATTTGTTCTCGAAACCCGTTACTATTAACGTTTATGCACTTCAATAAGTGTGAAGTAATGCAGAGCGAGTCAGAGAGAGAGAGGAGGGGGGGGGGGGGGGGAGAGAGAGAGAGAGGGAGATAGACTATGTGACACAGAGCAACGGCGACGGCGGCAACAACACGCAATACTAACGATAGGTCGCTGAATTTAGTATGTTTGTTGCTGTTGTTTTTTTTTTGGGCAACAAAATTTCATTAGCATGCAACAGCAGCAACAGGTCGCCATTTAATTAAGAGATGTATGTTTGCTAGTTTGCCATGTTGCAGCTGCTGTTGTTGCTGTTGCTGTTGCTGTTGTTGCTCCTGCCCACGCATGATTTTTGAATTAGCGTTGTATGTAAGAGTAACTAATATAATTGACAGCTGTTGTTGTTGTTGCTGTTGTTGCCTACGTGTTCTGCAGACATCAATGCTTGCAATGCATGCTAAGTAGTCAAACGAAGAGAAGTATCTACACACCAACACACACACAAAGAAGAGAAAGTCGCAAAAAAAAAAAAAAAAAAAAATAGAAGAAAAACTATGTCTTTTGCCTGTATGTTGCATGCAATTTGGGTTCGTTAATTGTTGTTTCTTTCGCTGCTGCGATTTATGCCGCTTGCATGCTAATTATGAACGCCGGCAACATATTGCTGCTGCTGCTGTGCAACGCGGCATCATTCGCCTATCATGTTGAGTTGGCTTTGAAGGGGGCCCCCAAAAGGGCTGACATCTAAATCAGTCAAAAAGACCTATTGAGTTTTCAGGCAACATAATGAGCCAACAGCAACCAGCAACCAGCAAACCGGCAACCGGCAACCAGCAACATTTCGCGTAAGACAGGCAGCAGCCATAACCGCTGATGGGTCTCCCACGGTGCACAGTTGTTGGTCAGATGAAAAAAAAAAAAACGAAAAACAAAAAAACATCCAACTCTTTCCATCTCTATGCTCTAAACTATTGCCATCTCATTTTAGCCGCCTTTGACAACGGCACGAACCAAACAGTTTTCAATTAAAGACCAACCCGTGCGGGCTTATTGCAATTCTTCCAAACTCACTCATTTTTAGGCCCTGTTGTTGTTGTTGTAGTTGTGGCTGCTGCTGCTGCTGCCGCTTTTACCTTAAAACTCATTAATATTGAAATTTGCTCATGTGCATGAGTTATTAGCAATTTTCTAATTAAGGCTCGCTGACGAGTCGCCGCCTCACAGTTGGGGGGGGTGGGCAACCAGCAAACCAAACCATTTTTGCATCTTCGCAGAGTAGAAGCTCAAAACTGAAGCTAAAAATGACTCTAGTCTATTCCCTTCTCTGACTCATGCTTGGGCGAACACATCTGAACTTGAATGGCGCTATCCACTCTCTTTCTCTCTCTCTCTCTCTCTCTCTGCCCCACACTCTCTGCCACCTTTGCCAATTTCAGTGTTGTTGTTGTCACACCTACCCAAGTGATTTGGGGTGGGAGAAAAGGCGGCGACTGGCTTTCATGTTGCACTCGTTGTTGCTAGCATTTTCCTATGATTTATTCATTTATAAGCTTTATTTTCAAGTCAACTTATTATTACATAAATTTTCCAAAGCCACAACTAACCGAAATGAACGAAACGAAATGAAACGGAATGAAACGATACGGAACAGCATCTCTCTAGAAATTGTTTAAACGAATCCATCTTCAATTTCATTTGGTTTGTGCTCAAATTTGCTAAATCAATTACTAGTTTAGCTCAAATGACAGTAATTTGTTTCATTTCCATTTCATTTCACTTAAGGCATGGCAACCGTAAGATGTTTTAGGCATGTTTTTTAAATTTCATTTGGTTTGTGCTCAAATTTGCTAAATCAATTACTAGTTTAGCTCAAATGACAGTAATTTGTTTCATTTCCATTTCATTCCACTTAAGGCATGGCAACCCTAAGATGTTTTAGTGACAGCAACCATAAGTTATTCAAGTTTTGGTAGACGATGAAAGGTTTTTACCTTCAATCAAATCAAACGCCATGGAAAATATTTAATTTACAAATTTATTGACTGTGTGGCAACCCTATCTTAGGGTTGAAGCTGTCAAAGCTTTTAGCCAATAATAAGTTATGCGTTTAAGTCAAAAAATCACAACTTAAGAAGTCAAATAGTTCGTTTTAGCTTCTTCTGTTTTCAGTGTATAAGGAAATTCGGTTTAGAGCCGCCGCCGCCGCACACTGGACATGCCACATGCCACATGCCACAATGCCACATGGGTGGCAGCTACCAGCTTACCACAATTTCAACTACAATGACATTGCCTTTGGGTCTGCTGTAACTCTCTCTCTTGACTGATGATGATGCCCGCTAGAGATGAAGAAGAAGAACAACAAGAACAACAAGAACAAGAACGAAGAAGAAGCAGAAGACGACAAAAACAAAACAAAAAAGTCATAGAATAAGAAGAAGTTAGTGACTACTAGTCGGAGCCACTTGATTGTAGTTGTTTGTTGTATGTAGTTGGAATTGAAGTTGGAACAGTTGCAAACAGTTTGCTACCAGTGGAGCTTATAACTTAAAATGGGGAAGGTGGGATTGGCGGTGAGGTTGGTGGGGGGTGGGTAACCTGGAACTGGTGGCTGCGTGTGAGTACGCCTACGTGCGATGGCGGCGTATTTTAAATCAAAAAGAAGGGCGCACGATGCACGATGGCCGCGCCTTTGCTTTTGTTGTTGCTGTTGTTGCTTTTGCCACGTCGATTATTAATTGCATACATTGCAAAAAGGGGCATCTGAGGAGTGGAATGGGGGGGGGGGGGAGGGGGGTTTAGATGGGTGAATGGGGTTGTGTGTGGTTGGTGTGAGTTTGGGAGGAAGGCGGTAGGGGGTGTGGTTATAATTCAGCTGCAAAACAGTTGCAATTTTTTTTTTGTTGCCGTTGTTTCGTTTCAACATTGCCGCCTCTATTTTTGCGATTATCATAATGTTGGCTGCTCTGCTCATATCTCTCTCTCTCTCTCTCTCTCTCTGACAACGATGATGTTGATGATTATTTTGATAGGTTGCGCAACATGTTGCTTGTTGCTAGTTGCTTGTGTATGTTGTTGCATTAGATTTTTTCATACGCTTGGCAACTTAATTGCTCTTTCACTTGCCGCCACAGCCACAGCCACCGCGTTTGCCGCCTTTCCCCACCCCCCTCCCGCTATCAACAAATTGTTGCCAAGGTTGTGCCGGAATTGCCTGGAATTGCTGCTTGTCACTCCGCGAAAGGAATATGACAGAGGAGAGATGCCAGCTAACAAAAATCTATGATTATAGATACTTAAAGTTTTCTCTTCTCTTCTCTCTCTCTCTCTGTCTCTCTCTCTGTCTCTGTTTTGCTCATTGATTTATTAATCGTTGTCTAGGCTGGTGAAAGGATTTCGCTTTGGGTGCTGATCATAAATTTAGCAAAGCATTTAAAACAGATCTTTTGCGCCTTTTGCCATGCCATTGCTTGTGGGTTAGAGGTGGAGAACTATCGATAGTTTAAACATAGTCGATAGTCCTAGTGGCATTTAAAAAGTGAATTACTTGATACTAAAAAAAGAAAAATGTGCTTTCAAGTGCGTCATTTATTCAGAATTACTTAAGCAATCCACTTCTTAAATGTTATTTGGACTATCGACCGTTTCAACTATCGATAGTCATCCACCTCTATGGTGGGTTAAGTGGCCAGCTTGGCCACATGGACATACACATACATAAGGGCGAGAGAGAGAGAGAGAGAGAGAGTTAGGTCAAGAGTAAAGCGGAAACGGGAACGGTAACGCGGGGAACTACTGTACTACTCTAACGAGATTGTGGCCGTTAGAAATGTTGTTGTTGTTGTTGCTGCTGCTGCTGCTGCTGCCACCTACAAATGTATGGCTTAGGTGTCGCCTTTGTGGCATGAACATGACTTTTGGCGAAGCATGCGTGTTGCCTGGCAATTTCTTGCCAGTTGCTAATGTTGCTGTTGTTGCTGCTGTTGCTGTTGCTGCTACTACTCTGGTTTTTTTTTTTTTAGTGTGCAATTTTATTTATTATTTTCAGTTATTTTTTTTGCCAAGATAAGAGATACTGGGGACAATACAATACAATGTATTTTTCTTTTTTTTTTTTTTTTTTTGTCATTTTCTATACAATGCAATTTGCTGTTATTTGTGGTGCCACAAATGCACATGTTGCTGGCGTGCATATATGTATATATGTATATCTTCTGTTTCAACTATGTTTTGAAACATAGCTGCCATGTGCTGCTGTTGCTGCCGGACAACACACAGCAAGTTGGCAATTGAAATGCAATTAAATTAGAAGTCAAAATGAGAGCAACAGCCTTGGATTGCTATTGCTGCTGCTATTGCTGCTGCTGCTGCCACTTTTGGCCACAAAATTTATATTATTACTCAATTGTTGTTGCGGTTTATTCATGGATAAAGCGGCATAAAGTTGCTGTTGCTTGTTGCTGTTGCTTGTTGCTGTTGCTGTTTAATGCGTGTCGAATGCAAAGCGCCGACAATTTCAACTCTTTGTCGGGTTCCCTTATGGTTATTCTTCTGTTGCTGTTGTTGTTGTTGTTGTCGCAGTTCAATTGCTCAATAATCATTTTCAATTTTCATATACACATTTTGTATTTTGTTTTTGTTTTTGTTATTGATATTGCCTTCACCTCATTGCCGCAAATCGTTGCACATTGCTGTTGCAATTATTTGACTCTTTTTTTTTTGTTTTTGTTGTTATGACTCTGCTAGACCACCATGAATTGTTGTTGTTGTTGTTGTTGTTGTTGGTTGTGAATGAAGAAAATAGAAATTTTCTCTATTCCGAAATCAATTCATATTAATATAATCAAGTTTTATGGCAAGTTTTACACAGAGAGGAACCAGGAAGTTGCAGAAACTGTCTTAAACGTATCAAAATGTGCGTAAAATGCAGCTCGTGGCACAAACAATTTCCGGGGGACAGCAGCAGCAAGAGCAACATTTCAAAGCAAAAGCTGTTTCCACTCGAGTGAGTGACTAGCAATTAATCAAGAGCAATCAGCAACAGCAGCAGCACCAGCAACAGCAGCAGCAGCATACAAGGGGGCAACAATAATTGCTGTCATGTTCAGAGCTGGCCACATGCTCCATTTTGCAAATGTTGCTGGCACACACTTACACACACACACACACAACGGCAACTACACTAGCAACACCAGCCACCAACTGCAGCAACAGCAAACAGCAACAGCAACTTACTTATCGGTAACATTTTAAGCAGCAGCAAAAAGAATTTGATATGGCACACGCAATAGGCATTTGTCTGCCATCTGCCTTTGCCACACACACACACACACACACACACAGCACACACACACACATTCATATGTATAAGCAAAATATTTATTTTGATATATGCTGCCCCTCTCCGGGCTTGACCAGCATCATGTTGCCGGTGTCTGTTGTTCTCTTGAGCCGCAAAAAAGATTTATGATTATTGCTTTGTAATTTGTGTTTAAAATATGTGCCGCCTTCTTGCTGCTGTCGCTGCCGTTGCTGTTGCTGTTGCCGTTGCTGATGCTGCTGCTGCTGCGGCCATGGTGATGCATAAAAATCAATTATCAAGCTGAAAACAAAAAACAAAAAAAGAAAAAGCGAAAACAACAAAAAAAAAACACCAAGCTAAATTAATAACCTTGAGAATGCAAAAACAATTAATGTTGTTGTTGGTGTTGTTGGTGTTGCTGTTGCTGCTAATGGTCAACGGCTCTAACGACCTAAGAATTACCTAACACACACACCCGTTTCTCTAAGGATTCCAACAAAAACAAATTTAACTAAAATATTTCCGAATTTTTAACTTCTTTCAAGTTTAGTTTTATTTTTTTTCTTTTTGAGAAATTATATAACAAAAATTAAGACTGCTTGAATTAAGGTTTTTTCTCTTTTTTTAAGAAACTTATCTAAAGAATCGTTCAAATTGCTCAAAAGAATTGCTTAGAACTTAGAAAAGTCTTAAAAACAAATATATATTTTTTCGTTTCTCAAATGAGCAACATTTAAAGAGTAAGCAACAGCAATTCGCTAATGAGATTGCTACATTTGATTGCAAAATGAATAAGGTATGAAAGGCATAAGTTTTCGAGGGGGCAATTGCTGCTGCAACGACAGCAATCTGCAATCAGCAATCAGCAAGAGCAACCAGCGGGTGATGAACATTTATTGAGCACTTATTATTAGTTGGCCAATGCGTGTGTCTTGTTCCTTTTGCGAATTGGGTGTCCAATGACACCAAAGAGAGAGAGAGAGAGAGAGAGATGAAGGAGAAGAGCGGGGGGGGGGGGGGGGGGGGGTGGTGGTGGTGTTGGCAAGGCGTGTGTTGACGCAGCTGGCACGTATTAAGGTCAAAAAGCGATCGCGATCGCAATCGGATCGTGTCGCCCCAACTGTCAAACTCAATTCGCCTCCACATGCAAAGGTCAGACTGCAGCTGCTGCTGCTGCTGCTGCCAGCGACTGTTGCTGGTAGTGGTGCTGGTGTTGGTGCTGCTGCTGCCAGCGACTAACTTCCCATTCCCACTCAACTTGAACCGTTGTTTTTTGTGTTGTTTGTTCGCTTTAGGTTCTGTTTTTTGTTTTTTGTTTCATGTTGTTGCCTCCGCTTTGCATCATAAAAATGTCAAAGCTTTATTTGCAAGGTTTTTTCCTCATTGTTCTTGCAGTTGCCGCGGCAAGCGGCGGCTAATTGGCGTGTCATTGGCTGGAAGGCAGGCATAAATCTGTTATTTTATACCCCCGCCTTTTTCCATGTATGTATGTATGTGTGTGCAGCATGGCGTATGAGTAATATGCTCGAAATAAAAAATAAAAAAACACAAACCATATTAGCGCAATTGCCTGACTTGTAGGGAATTCGGAAAAAAAAATAAATAAATTCGTCCTAAGTATTCCAACTCAAAATCCAAAGCCAGGAATTTTCTATCGACATGAGAGTTTGTGTTTGTCTTTTGATGTAGTTGAGAGCTCATCAAACTCCATTGGGATGCCACAGCGGCAACAGGCAACTGGCAACTGGCAACTGGCAACCGGCAACAGGTGGCGACTTTCACTTCAACAGCCTCCCCCACTGCCAAATTGCTAACTGCCCACACACTAATTGCTGCAAACAAACGCACGAATCATGTGGACCACCAGCAATGCAGCAGCAGCAGCAGCAGCAGCAACTAAACGACTAACAACAGCAACAACAACAACAAAAACGTTTCATTTGTTCAGCATTTAGTGGCAAGCACTTGACTTGAGTCAAGCAAATTCAGGGCATACGAATGAAACGAATGAGCTCCATTGAAAGATATATAGTCATTCGATTTTGATAAAAATCGAACACAATTAAAGGATAATTGGTGTTGTCTTAGTTTAGCTAAACAGGTAATAGAAATGTTAGATGAATCTGTGGATTGAACTGTCTTTCTGTGTTTCGAGTTCATACCTTGAATCGTCTTGCAAAATCTATTCCTTTAATTTACAATTAAATTTTGCTAATTAGACACGTCTTCTCTCTCTGTCATTTTCACCAGAGCTCTTATTCACATTACTTTTTTTTAAATTAGTGTGGCCGTGTGCCGATTTCGATTTTATCCCAAAAATATGTTACTCTAATAGACTGTTTTCACAACAAAAAAAAAACGCTTGGCAAATAGAACCCGATAACCGATTAATTCTCTCTCTATATTATAGTTGTCTAGTTTATTTATGAGTAATTTGCATTGAAAAATGTTAAATAACAAAGTTATTGATCGCAAATCCTTTACATAATAATAATGGAATATAGTTCAACTGAATTTAAGATATACAGTGGCGAGCACATGTGAATACATGTTTTGATACTGTGACTTTGAATGACTGTAAAACCCACAAAAATGCATTAATCGATCCCAAATTTTCAACAAAAATCCATTAATAATATATAAAACGAAAACCAAAAAAATTTAAAAAATTTATTCATTATCCCCTCCTTAGCTTGAATTATCCATAAAAAACTTAAAAATGAGCATGTATCCACTTTTGCACGTTTCGATAGTTTTTCGATTTTTTATCGAAAGCAACCGAAAAATGGGATTCCCAAAATTTCTAGAACTTCCCAATGCTTAAGGTATTGCTTTGCAATAAAATCATCTAGTTTTGAGTACACCAAAAGCTGTAATTTTCCCTGTAAACGATTCAATCTAATCAAGCTGAAAAATGAAGAAAATTAGTGAAAGTATTGAAAACCAGGTGGTTGAAATGACCAAAAATAATTTGTCAGCTCGTATAATGTATAATGCTTGCCGTTTTAAAAAGTCTACATAAAAGAATTTTGGCATTGGCATCATTTCGTTAAGCTCACTTCTGGCCAAAAGTAGATACAACAATTTCATACAATTTCGTTTCTATGCTGACCCATTTGAAGGAAGAAGAAGATGAAGAAAAGAAGAAGAAGGCAATGGCAATGGCAACGGCAACTGAAACATTCTCTGCGAATGCTTAGTTGGTTGCTGCTGTTAGTCCTCTGCCCGGTAGCAACAGAGGAAACCCACGCCACATCATTCATGCCAAAACGTCACCAAAGCATACCAGTTGGACCACCCATAGCAATTATATATATATATATATATATATACCTACTGATCTCACTCCCGCCTGTTTTTTTGTGTCTTTCTCTATCTCTTTCGCTGGATATACACTATACAAGTCTCAAGTGCAAGTTGGTTGCTGGGGCAATAATTTCCACTGTCGAGCCAAGCCAGCAGATTTGGGGCCCTCGTGTTTGGGTCGTGTCGTGTAGCGTCGCCACAAATCTGCCAACATAATTTTGTTATTTCACTACCACTTTGTTTGACGTGTAAATGTTTGGCTTTTGGTCGCACAGTTTCTCAGTTCTCTCTCTCTCGAGACACAGAAATCTACGGTTCTTAGCTTCCTCTGCCTGATGATTTTTCAATTTGCTTTGAGCCCAAGTTTAAAGACAATCAGAAATGGCAGCGGCAACAGCAACAACAGCAGCAACGTCTGTAACCGCAGCAGCAGCAGCAACAGCAGCAACAGCTTTTACTGTGGTCATAAGTAACTATAAATTATGATGGAAGTAATTTTCTGCTTCAGTAGCCAGTTGGGAGCAGCAGGTTGGTTGGTTGGTTGGTTGGTTGGCCAGTTTTGGTTAGTATATGAAACTTATTTTTTTTTTTTTTTCTTTTTTTGAATTGTGGCTGCAGCAGCAGCAACAACTTCAGCTTCAGCTATTGTGATCGTGCTGGGCCTGCTAGTGAGTATTTGAGTTAGTTTTTTATGCCCTGTTCAATGGTTTCTTTTTCAACTACAACAACAACAACAACAACATTCATGTGTAAATTAAGTAATTGCCGGCAGTTGCCTGGCTACTGTTGTCATTAGAAGTCAAGAGAAGTTGTCTAGCTTTGGCTTGGCTTTTGTTGGTCTCGGCCATGAACTCCCTCCTGACCAAAGAGTATGGCCAACGCGTTGGCCATAAATCTTTTTCACCAGCAGCACTCACTGAGATTAAAGCGCATGTGATTGTCCATGCAACAGTCGCAAGATGACCAGAAGCTAAGCTTCTGTTCAAAATTTGCACATACATCAACAAAATGCACTTGAAAACAAAAACAAAAAACAAAAACCGAAAACTTCTTAACACACACACACACACACAAATTGTTGCTTAATCAATCAGTCACTCAGTCAGTTAGTCAGTCGGTTTTTTTTCTTTCTTACATTCCAAAATATGAAATGGTTTCTAATCGAATCAATAAACGTAACGAAATAGTTGCCTTTGTTTTTGTGTGTGTGTGTGTGTGTTAGGCTAAAACATTTCAATTGCTGGCCACCAGCAGCTGTTGTCGTTGATACAACTAAAAAACGCTAAAAGCCATTTCTATACCAATTTCTGATACCCTAGAAAATGAAATAAAAAAAAAGAGAGAAAACCAATTGGCCCATTCGCTTTAAATTTGAGGAAAATTTTCCAAAAATTATGTTGGAATATTTAGGAAACTTCTTCAAAAAAAAAGCAGCCCTAAAAAGCAAAAAAAAAAATGGTTAGATTAGCAAAAGTATCGAATAGGTCGAATCCAAAAGCGAATGACAATTGACCAAAAAGCCATAAATGAAATATTTCTCGAATATAGATGCCATAGAGACACAACAATGGGTCAATAAGCGCCAAGCGGGCAGCGGAGAGTGGACATAAAACCAAAAAAAAAAAAAAACAAAACCGAACCAAACCAAACCAAAGTTGGTTTTGGCCCTCTGGGTTTCGTTATGGCTTGCTAAAACAATTTAAAAGTAATTTGAGTCACGCTTGGGAGTCAGGAAACAGGAGGCAATTCAAGAGACGCACGGTGGGGGGGAGGAGGGGGTTTGCAAGGAGCTTTTGGCTATTCATTGAATTTGCATTTTTGTTGCCCAGGCCAAATATTGTTGTACATGATCTTGTTGTTGCTGCCGTGTTGCTGTTGTTGCTGTTGTTGGTAGTTTGCGTCAATTATTTTGGTGTCAGATTTCAATTTTGCTAGGTTTCGTTTTTTTGTTTTACACAATTTTCAATGCGTATCTCGGTTGGCTTTAAGGCACAATAACAAAACAGAAATAGGTTTGGCGGCATTTTCACAAAAGCAGCCGCTGTTGCTGTTGCCGCTGCCAGTTGTAAGTTTATCAATTCATTTTTTTTCTCTTTTTTTTCCAACAGCAACAACTGTTTTTTGAATTAGCAACCAAAACAGCAAATTGCCGCCATTCCCCGCGGCTTCTTGTTCCCTTGTGAAAATTTGCATTTTCATCTGCATGTGTTTTTGTTGGTGTTGTTGGCATTGCTAGTTGCTGCTAGTTGTTGTTATTGGCGCCTTCAATGTGCCTGTGCCTGTGCCTATGCCTGTGCCTATGCTCTTTCAGATTCATTGCTGCTGCCATTTGTGGTCGCCTAACCTTTTAACCGAATACCCTTTACATAAATGAGAAGGATGCACATTTTTGTTACTCTATTCTTAGCAATTTTTTTTTCGCTATGAAAACTAAATTAAATGATCTTTATTTAATTTAGTTTCGATAGTCAATCGTTGGCTTCGATAGACTTTGAGACTATCGATTGGTAAGAAACTTCAATTCAATTTCAAGCATCAAGTAACTTAAGACTTTAGGCCATATTCTTAACAAAATTGTTGAAATTTATGAAATTCTTATCGAAACATAATTTAGTGATCTGAATTTATTTTTTTGTGAAAATGAATGTAAGCTTTTTGCGAAATTTGTTTTTGGTGAAAGCAGAACTTATGGATTTCATTAAGCACTTCGATAGATAGATAGTAGAGTAACTAGACTCAGGCACAACACACACACACACACACACACACACACACACACACTGGACACAGTCTGGCTAAGACAGGCATTAGCACACACCCGCTAATCTAAGCAAATAACTTAGCAAATACGGCCTACAAATGCGGAAGACACTTTCTAAACAGAGTGGGAGAGAGAGAGGGGGGGGAAAAGAGGAAAGAGAAGGAGTTCAGGTCGACTATGCCACATGGTTAGTTTAGTTTATCGGGGCAAACCGAAAAAAAAACCAAAACAAAAAATAGCTAAATGTAATCGAAAATTGCACATCGTTCAAAGAAAATTCGATTAAAAACTCAAACGATAAATGGTTGAATGAAATGCAATTAGAGGGTGGGATGCGTTATTAATGTGGAGCGCAGGCAACAACAACAACAACAACAACAGCAACAACAATGATGATGCTCTATATAAACATATATGTATATAAATATATATAGAGAGAAATATTATATGTAGTTGTATACAGAATGCGGAAGTGAAAAGCGCCAAAAGAACGCCAACACAAGAGAGATGCCACCAGCAACAGCAACAGCAACAGCAGCAGCAGCAGCCGCACCACTTGGTGGTTGAGTAGCTCTAGAAAGCCAAATTTAAAGTTCAGGTTCAGGCTCTCTCTCTCTTTCTCTATCTCTCTCTCTACTCTGTCTCTCTAGTTGATTGTTAAGTGGAAAGTATGTGTGTTTATATGAAAGAGGCACATACATATATGCAGAGAGCCAGGCCAACAACAACAACAACAACAGCAACAACAAACGTGGCCATTATTGAGACTCACTTGTGTTAAATGAAAACGCATTAAAGCTCAGCCAGCATTTTGCCGAATGGTGGGCGTGTTGCAAGTGGCAGCAGCAGTGGGTGTGCCGCAAATGGCAAAAAAAGCCAACTTACTGGGGCTGCCAACTTGATAGATTTTCGTTTCTTCCTTAAACCGATAAGAGAGTCCCAAAGCAGGAAACTTTCGAAAAACCAGTTGAATGAAATCGATGTTTCGTTTTTGGGAATAATTTTTTGATATGAACGAATTTTTCAACGCCCTTCAATTTACAAATTTAAATTACACAACAAGTTGGCAGGCCCACACTAGATATAAGATTCAGTCAATTTGCTTGTTGGCGGCGGCCTGTGGACTGTGGACTGGATCTTTGGCGACGGCTTTATCGCTTATTGTCATCTCTCATTCTCACTCCACAGAGCAGGAGAGAGGGCGAGAGCGAAAGAGGAGGGGGGGGGGGGGGGGGTGAGGGAGGGAAAGAGTAAGAGGGGCCGTCTAATTAGAAAAACATGTGAGCAAGCACGCACAGCTGCGTAGTAGTTGTCATAATTAGAGAGACAGAGAGAGAGAGAGACAGAGAGAGAGACAGAGAGAGAGAGACAGAGAGAGAGACAGAGAGAGAGAGAAATTGGCAATTAGAGTGATCTCGATCAGTAAGTAAGGATGATGGGCAGCAAAATGTAACAGGAGCAAACATCAGATCGACAATCAACGGCGGCAACTGGGCGACAATTTGCTAGATTGATTAGGCGTCCAGCCTCAAGTATTCATAACCCCATCCCCATCCCCCCACCCAACGCCCTTCCACACCTTCACACACACACACAAACTGAGTGCATCCTTCTGCATGATTGCAACCGGTTTGAACAATAATGCCGCCTTTAAATGCGGTTGCCTGGGTGGCATTGTAATTAATAACGCCATGAATAAGACGCTGAATGGACTATATATATATACACACACACACACACACACACACACACCACACACCACACACACGCATAGACAGAGACCATCATCAACATCATCCTTTGGCTACTTTTACTGCTGTTCGAGTTAATTGTTAATGCAAAAATCGTTTCAAGTTAGAAAATCAATTTTTACTTTAACTGATCTGGCGGAAGGAGGCAAGTGTTTATTAAACTGCCAGATACATTTGCCATAAATTAATATAGTTATATAGAAAAATCAAAAGATAACAACAACAACAACAACAACAAAAACACAACAAAAAGACCAAAGAAGTCCTACAACAAAGCCAATTTCATTCAACTTGAATTTTTTAAACTTTAGCAATTACTTGAGAGAATGGAAAAGAGACACAGAGAAAGAAAGAAAGAAAGACATGCACATCCTTGGTGTGAAAGAGACAGAGAGTGAGACATTTTATTCAACAAGAGAATTGTAAGTTTCTCTTCACCTCAGCCCCTCAATTCTTACAATATTTTAGGCTCCTCTTTCTCTTTGCATACTCAAACAGGCAAAGGCGTCTCAAATAGAATCTAAATCTAGAGCTGGAAAACTATCGATTGCACTATCGATTGTTTATCGATCGATTCATGTTTATTGTTTTTTTTATTTTTTTTTTTTCTTTTGCTTTAAAAGTTTGAAAATCTGTAGACTGAGGTAAGTTAATTTAATTTTAATTTGAACAAAATCAAAACAAGTTAAATTTTTTGTATGTTAATTAAGATAAGTTATATTTTGTATTTATATAACTTAAAAGGCTGAAAAAATTATAATTTTTATTATTAATAGGTATTCATTTTTTGATAATTGATACTTATTGTATTTATTTTTATTTTGAACTCTATTTTTCAAAACTTGTGTCAATGTTTTCCAATTAATGTCGATTAAAAAGCATTATCGATAGTATCGAATTTTTGCTCTTTAAACATCGAAAATATCGAATGGCGCCACTATCGATAGTTTTCCAGCTCTATTTAAGGGTGTCTTCAGGCACTAGGCAATCTTGTCGCCATTCAAGTCAATGACATAGGGCACGGCTTTGTAGGCATTTGTCCTTTTGACTAGCCAAAGCAAATTTATAGTCCAGAGATTTGTTCTTGTTCTCGTCCTGGATAGTTATCGATATTTTCATCCAAATTAGACTTCTTCAATGAAAGATCATAGTGTAAGAGTTTCACTCGATCCAATGAACGGATTCCTTTTCATTCTCTGGACTATATGAGTTGCCAAGGATTTAACGGAAGGAAGGGACGAAAATTGGTTTACCTAATAAATCTTGAAACCTTTGCTAAGAGTTCTTTTTAACCTGTACCCATAGGGTAAAAGAGTATATTAAAGTCGCCACAATGTATGTAACAGGCAGAAGCAAACGTTTTCGACACTAAAAAGTATATATATTCTTGATCAGCATTAACAGCCGACTCGATATAGCCATGACCGTCCATATGAACAACTAGTTTTCGAAGACTATAAGAGCTAGAGTTACCAAAGTTGATACTGATCAAGTTGATTGCCACGCCTCCGCCCGCCTCTGAAATTCGAAAAGAAAAAGGATTTTCTCTCGCAATATTTCAAATATCCTAATGAAATTTGGTACACATATCTTTTTTAATAATATCTATCGACTCATTAAATTTTTTTGAAAATCGCATAAAACTTTTTACAGACAATGTCAAGGGGGCGTGGTATGTGTTTGATCTTCGCATTCGAAAGAGATAGGGCAAACATAAGGAAGAGTAAATAAAGGGTATATACGAGTCGGCGGTGAGTGAGGCGACTTTTGCTTTCTTTATTTCTAACTAAAGGTTTTCTCATGCAAAAGCAAATGAACTGTTTATGATGGGTCTTCTTCTTCTATATGGGAATTACGATTTTTGGACATTTAGAAAAAACTGACAAAGTAACAACCAACAACAACAAACAACAACTAAGACTAACTGGCAATACAAAGTGCAACCGCAGGCCAAAGTAAATAGTGTTTGGAGTGGGCGTTGCCAGTTGCTGGTTGTTGCTGGTTGTTGCCGGTTGCCAGTTGGCAGTTGGCTATTTTTGTTGTTACTATTAGCGGCGTCTGGCAATGCACAGGCCAAACGACTACAATTAAGCCATGCCAGAGGGCAACTTGAATGGGGCGAAAGAAAAATGCTAGGTGAGAGAGAAAAAGAGAGAGAGAGAGAGAGAGAGTGGGGAGGAAAATGGGATTTGGGGCATGGGAATGGGGATAATATCTGTCGAAATCAATTTTCTATATAGAGTAAATTTCATATGCATTTTATGCAAAATACTAAACAATATCCGCTGCAAGAGAAATGAGAGACAACGAAATGAAATGAGCCAACGACGAGATGACAACGTCGACCGGCAACACACACAAGCACACACACACACACACACACATTTCCGTTTCAAGCAATTTCCGCGAGACAATCTCCACAAGAGTGTCCATTTGATTGGTAAGCAATTTATTTACGCAGCAGCAGCAGCAACTACAAGCAACCACAAGCAACCCTGACCTGCAGCAACAACATGTTGCATGCAGGTGACTAGTGATCAGTAACGCATCAAATATCTGATGCCTGATGCCAGATGCCTGATGGCATGGCATCCGTTTTCTTGATTTTTATAATCTAATTTTAATAATCTTATTGCCCGAGACACAAGACCCGAGATATCAAGTCTTAAGTTAGATGCTCATTTGAATGCGTGCCACAAGGGAACATAAGAGTTCGAGGGGGGGGGGGGAGGAGGACAACATGCTAAGACTCTGGCAAACATCATAATCATTGAAAGAATGATGAGTTGAAGAGTTTTACATTTTCTATTGTAATTAACACAAAATCTGCTTCCGGCAACAACAGCAGCAACAACAACAATAGCAGAATGAACAGGAGCAACAAGTGCGTGTTGCTGTTGCTGTTGCTGTTGCTGCATGACATGTGACAAGTGTTTGAGGCTAGCGGGTGGGCCAAGTTAACTTACGACAAGTTTTAGCTGCTGGGCAAAAGGCAAAAAACACAAACTGACAAGCAGAGACAGAGACACAAAGAGTGAGATGAGAGAGAGAAACAGAGAGAGTTGTTAAAGAGAGAAGAAGAAGACATATTATGACATGACGGAAATCAATTAAAATTGCTAAAGAAAAGCATCCCAAGACAACTAAGCTGCTTTGGCAATAACTTAATCACGCGCTCATCTCTAGAGAATTGACTTTCCCGCATATGTACATACATACGTTGACAGTTTTGGCCCAGTCTCTTGGCCAAGATGTCACTTTATATTAGGCAGCTGGTTGCCTGCATTGCCTACTTGCCTGTTGGTTGCTGATGGGCTACTACTGTTGCTGCTGTTGCTGTTGCTCTTGCTCCTTGAATGATGCATGGGCACCTGTTTTAGTGCCGGCGTTTTAGATTAGTCGCCTGTAATTAGTTAATAACATGGCATGGCATGTCTAAATTGCAGTCGCGACATTAAATTGCAAGCGGCAAGGCATTTTGATTGATGTGGCTGCCGGCAACGTACATACATACATGGAAGATGGAGACACACACAAAAAAAAAAAAAAAGCCAACTAACAGCAACAACATTAAGCATACAAAATGTTATGCATATATTTAATTGATAGGTTTTTAGCACATGATAAATTTTAATATAGGTAAGTGCTTTAAAACAAAACGACAGCAACAACAAAAAAAACCAAAAAAAAAAACAAAAAAAAGAAAAAAGGAGAAAAAAAAAGTAGCGACAAGCAGTAGCAAAAACTTATGGCCTGCAACCTGTTGCAACAGCAACAGCAGCAACAACCAACCAGCTAGCAACATAAGCCGACACGAATCCGCAAATTCCAAATAAATTAAAAGCAGTTAAACTCAATTGATTTTGAGAAGCAACTGCAGAGCAGCAAAACCAAAAGCAACAGCAGCAGCAACAGCAGCAGCAGCACCTCGGCAATAATAAAAATAAACAACGGCAACACAACACAACAAGAGGCCAGCCAAAAAAAAAAAAAACAGAAAAGGAGAAAAAAAAAGAAACCGATTGAAGTTGGGGCAAACACACACACCACCAACACACACACACACACACACACACACAGAAAGCAGAGGCCAGAGGCCTCTTCGCTCAATAAATTTTTATCGCATTTGTATGTTGTGTGTCTGTGTGGGCTAGAAAGGAATGCACGCGGTTGATACTAAAACAAGAGCAACATCACAGTCAACAACAGCAACAGCAACAGCAGCAACAACAATCGACAACCGACAACCGACAACAGAAGCCGCATTCAAGGCGTTGTTCAAACATATACATACATATACATAAAAGCAACAACAAAAAAAAGAAACAGAAACAGAAACAGAAACCCAAAAGCCACATGACTCATCTGCAGGTCCAGCAAAAAAAAACAAGGCCAACAATATTCCGTATATTGCCAAGGATTCCTTCGGTTAACCTCTCGCCAAATTGGATTCATTAAGCTGTGTGTGCGAGTGTGGGTCATCTGAATGAAAGCGTTGATAGTCGGTGCCCTTTGGCATGATTCTCATGAGGGCTCATCGGAATGGTCTATATTGCAGCCATCAACGAATGTGTCTTCATTTCGATAGTTATCTTTTCGTCTAGAGTATCTCAGAGTCGGTGAGAACAAATTGATTTTTTGTGAGCTCTTGTCGATAAAAGGGGAAAAGGGAAGCGTTTTGTTTATGAAGCTCTCGCGGCAGCAAGTCCAAGTGTTGATAGTTGATAAAGTGATGAATGGGGAATTGTTGAAACAACCACAAAATAAAAAAAAAAGGGAACTCTAATCACTAAAGGAAACTTAACTCAGGATCTGCTTGCCATTCAATTCAAATCAATAAAGCAGAGAAGAGAGAAGAAGTCCAGAAGAAAGCATTCAAGCCAAGCTCTCCTTAAATATGAAAGAAGGCTCATAATTTGCAGTGTTGGAAAATCTATATTTATTTTTCGTTTTTTTTTTTTACCATTTTAGACATTATTTTTGTGTAGTTAGTGCCAGGAAATATTCAACTGATTGTTCGTTGAGCCCACGCACATTTTGTTGACCGTAGGCAAACCCCCCACAACTCTTTGTGCTCCCTTTCCCCCCCCACTTCGGCCATCCCACTAAAAGATCTTCCAACTAAATCAGCCTCAGCTTTAAGCAACTCTGCTCGTCTTATGGCCAGCCTTGGTCTTTTTTTTTTATTACAATTTCGATGTGTGTGTGTTTGTGTGTGTGTGTTGGTGTGTGTGTTGGTGTGTGTGTTGGTGTGTGTTGCTGCATTTAACTGCCAAACTGCAACTGCAACTGCAATTGCAATTGCAAGCTGGCCCGCCACTTGTGCTGCTGCAACAGCAACAACAAAAACTTTCTCTGGCCAAGAATGTGCACGCAGCTGCAACAGCAACAGTAACAGCAACAGCAACAGCAACAGCAGCAGCAACAACAATGCAACCTCCTCACATGCTTTAGGCAACAACAAAAATTTTGCAAATAAAAAAAAAGAAAAATAAAAAATACCTAGCTTAGATAGTTCAAGTCTTCCGTTGGTCAGTTTGGTCCACTCATTCATGCCTTGGCTCGAATACATACAAACAGACATACATCTATGTGTTTGTGTGTGTGTGTGTGTGTGATTGTGTACAGCACCCGCCGCGTGTCGATTGAAAATTTATGATCACAATTTTGGTTAATGCATTTTCGTGTTTGTGCCGTGATTACCAAATGTTATTCGCGCTCCACTGAGTCTCTCCCCCCCTACCCACCATCCCCCCTCGTTCGTTAGTCTCTCCTCTCACTCTCTCTCTCTCTCTCTCTCTCTCTCTCTACTCCTTCTTTTGTGCGGTTAACTAAGCATTCCACCGCTAAAAAACCAAAAAAAAAAAAAATAAAAAATTGTCATTTTATCACAGAGCGAAACAAAGTTGCCAACCAAACATTTTGCGCCAGTGTTGGTTAATCCCTCTTTATTTTTTGCAGTGTTGCTAGCAATTTAAATTCAATTCACTTCAATTACATGAAATTCATGAAATGCCAAACCAAACAAAAAAAAAGAAATACTTAAAGTGTATAATTGAAATTTTTGTTGCTGTCGCTGTTGTTGTCGAGCCAAAGTAAAGTTTAGGTGGCAACCCTAAACGGTTAAATCGAAATCCTAATACGGTTACATGAATCCATTGTAAGCACACAGAAAACCATTTCGGTAGCCATTTCGGCAGCTGCTGTAAACATTTTACGGTTTCGGTTGTGGTTTTTGTAAACTTTTCACATTTCCAGCCAAGTTTGGCTTGCTCCCAATTTTTGCTATACCCTATAAACAGGCCAACAATCTAAAGGACTAGAAGAGAATCTTAAATTGTCAGTTGTCTTTTAGAGAGAGAGAGAGAGAGAGAGTATACAACAAGTCGTTATAAAGACAACATTTGGCATATGGCTTACGGGATTTTTTGAATTTTGGAATTGGAATTGTTGAGTAGACCGCGAAACGAGCTAATGTGTCTTGTAATTTGCATGGCCATTTGTGTGTGTGTGTGTGAGGAAAGTGAAAAGCGCATTTTTTGCGTAAATTATGCGGCATCTTTTGCGCTTTACGCAAAGTTAGTGAGACAGAGAAAGAGAAAAAGAGCGAGAGAGAGGCCAAGACAAAAAAAAGAAGTAGGAAACAGTAGCACTTACAACTTCCTTTTATGGCCACCTAACTGGCTGGCTGGCTGGCTGACTTGTTGACCAAATGCGGCCAAAAAGGAGTTGCCGCTCTTTTATTCAAAGGAGAAAACAACAACACAAACAACAACAACTGTTTATGGTTATGATTGCGTCTCGTTGTGCGAACGCTAAATATGCAGGGGAAAATGGAAATGGAAATGGAAATACCCGACTTTGACTTCGACTTCGACTTCATTTCCATCTCCATCTCTGTCACAAAGAAAATTCTCCTTACTGGTAAACACGTGGGCGTATGTTGCTGCTGCTGCTGTTGCTGCTGCTTTCACACACAATTAGCGTATGTTGCTGCTGTGTCGCATCCTTGTGTGGGTGCCCTGACTAAAAGAAAGCTAAATAGAAGGAAAGCTCACTGCAATTGCCATAAATCATGCCAAGGCTTAACACTATTGTTGTTGTTGCTGTTGCTGTTGCTCTTGTTGCTGTTGACACAATCAACAGCAGCAACAGCAACGGCAATTGATTTGGTGTGCCGTTTTCCACCACCTTCTCTATGCTTCTTTGCCTTTATTTTTCTTTTTTTTTTTTATTTTTGCCCCATTTTTTTAGCTGCTGATTGCCAAGCTCTCCTCTCACTTAGCTCTTTTCTTGTGACTAATGATACAAAAAAAAAAAAAAAAAAACGGCAGCAACAGCAACATGTTGTTGCTGACGCACGCCCATCGTTAGCAAACAACCACTTAGGAAAGTAAATCAGAGTGTAAATATTTATTTGTATTAAGTTCCCGAGAAACTATTGTGTTCGAATTCCGGTTTTGGTATTCAAAATATTTTGAAAATATCGGTTAATCTATTCATTTTGCCGTAACAATTAGGCACAAATCCAAAAAAAAATTAAGATCGACAATCGACAAATCGATTTTTATCGAAAAGCCAAACAATTGAAGAGGTAATATTGGTAACGACAAAAGACGATTAACGAATCGATAACTTCTAAAACTAGAGACAATAATTGAAGCTATGTCTATCGTAATTCAACACCAAGACGCATAAAGGGTGATTGAAATAACTTTAAAAACTAAAGACGATCAAATTGAAATGAATTTTATCGAAATTAATTGACAAGAGCGCAAATAATTGGCTCGATTGTCAGTTCTAGAATGAGTGTATTCGATTCCTTGGCTCAGTTTAGGGTATCAGAAAGTTGCTGTCAAACTTTTAAGCTGGAAATTTAGTTATTTTAATGTCAAAAAAAAAAAAAAAAAATTTGAAATTTGAATCAAGACACGTTCGACTGCGATTGCTGTTGCAGGGACCGCCCTGTTGCCTGTTGCTCATTGCATTTGACACGTAGGTGTCAAGTTGTGCCAAGAGCTAAGTGTGTGTGTGTGTGTGTGTGTGTGTGTGTACGAGTGTGTGGAAGTATTTATTAAATGCGTCCAAAGGAAATGCGATTGCTGTTGTTGCTCTAGCAACATTGCTGTTGTCATTGTTGTTGGATGTTGCTGCTGCTGCTGCTGGATGTTGCTGTTGATATACACTTGGCTATTGTACTTGAAATATTTTGATGATGCGGCAACAATTGCTGTTGCTGCTGTTGCTGCTGCTAAAGAGAGATTGATTTTATTTCTTTTACTTTTCTTCTAACTACTTCAATTTAATGTTGCTCTTTGGCATATTTGTCTTACTAGGATGCCAGGAGGGCAGAAGGGTGGGGTGGTGTGGGTTGGGGAGTGAATATTATTGATGGAAATGCAATTAGTTATATGATTGCTATACCATGTGCCATGGCAGCAGGGCTTAGAGTGTTGCTCTTGATGATCTTCCTAATGATCTTCCTAATGGGCGGCGGTCGGTTCGGTGATAGGATGCGTCTTGCCGCTAGGAATGTTGCATATATGTAGGTAAATATTATTCTGCATTAATCATAAAATGACAGAGAATAAATTGCGTGAGCAACAATAAAAAAAAAAAAAAAAAAAAAAAACAAAAATTGTTGTATGTCAGCCAAAAAGTCGTCAACTTTTGCCAGTGGGAAAGATCATTAAAAACTTAAGAAACGGAACGAAACGGGCAAATTAAACAACAACAACAACAACAACAAATATGTAAAAAAATATATATATCACAGCCTGCATATAATCATTATTTCGCAGTTTTATTTTATTTTATTTATTTATTTCTATGTACATTGGGTCGGCCCTTATTTATATCGAATCAAAAGGAATTGTACGAAATTGAAACATTCATTAATCGACATCTTGCGACACTTTAGGGTGGTTTGGCAAATTAGAGATGGCAAACTATCGATAGACCAAACAGTCGATAGTTGCAATAAAGTTGAAAAAGTTAATTGCTTGTTAACAAAATAAAAACCAAAAAAAAAAAATAATAATAATAATTTTAATTGACACTAGGAAATCAAAATAAAAATGGGACTAGCGAAAGTTTTCCATCTCTAAAATATGAAGAATTCGTTTTATATACAAACTTAAAAGGAAGTAGCTAAAAAATCTATTTTAAATTTATTGACAAGCATTGACTATATCGAGCACCTAGGCGCACCTAGCGGCCGCCCTTTTGGTGCTCACCTGTTTTGTTCATAACACGGACATAATAACCGAAAAGCTAAACAAATTCTAAAATTTTGGTTTAAGTTTAGTCACAGATTCGCATAGCATTTTTGTGTTTATTGAATTCTAATTAAATGTTTGAGCCACCCTAAAATATATTCCTACTTATGTACTATATATGCATATACACATAGCGCGCGTGCAACCTTGAGATAATTTAATCGTTTGTGTTTGAGAGCAAACACACACACCACACACACAATCACACACACACACAATCACACACCCACATAGAATAAGTTGGTATGCGAGAGGAAATGCATGTCGATCGGCAGTCGGGTCGAGCCAGGGCCAGACGGCAACAGAGTGACGGGAGATGGGAGGTGGGAAATGGGAGAGGCGGAGCGACGCGACGCGGCGTAAAGAAAGGAAATACAAAGAAACAAAACAAAAAAAAAAAATACCAGCAAACAATTGAATGCAAAAAGTTTATTACGAATCGCATTTGAACACTTTCAAACCGAAAGCGTATATACCCCATTTTTGGCAAAGAGTATCAAACATGCTGAGCAATTGTTGAGTAAATACAACACGCAGATGAACTTAGAACTGAAGAACATGACAAACAGAAAGGAGAGGCACACAGGAAAAGCACAAACAAAAATCAATAAAAAAATTAAAAAAAAAAAAAAAACAGGTAAAATTCCTATTCTTGATTGATCCCAACCAAATGAATGGGGCATGCTACATCAAAAATTTGAAACAAGAAACTTTGATGTTTAGCTCTCCATTCATATCTTGTCTAGGATATCTTTGGTGTCGATGCTTTAAATGATTCGCTTGATTACAAAAACGGTATTTCTTGGCCTGAAGTGAACTTTAGACAACGAAGAAGCCGAAGTCAAGCACAAGTAGCAGAGAGAGGTTTCGGATCGGCAAAGATTTCTGCTAAGCATCGTCAACAAACACTAATAATAAA
Organism: Drosophila nebulosa; assembly: GCA_024703675.1. Classification (NCBI taxonomy): domain Eukaryota; kingdom Metazoa; phylum Arthropoda; class Insecta; order Diptera; family Drosophilidae; genus Drosophila; species Drosophila nebulosa. The sequence goes on from JANFPS010000006.1 coordinate 166,215, forward strand.
CTATTTGACAGATTATTGTGCATACGTTGAACTCTGACAGCGTAAGAGGTCGGTCGCAAGGCACCTGACGACTGTCAAATACCCTGACAAAATCACAAAACAAATCTCAATCAACCAGATATTACTCGGAGCTTTACGGAAGTCAGTGCGATACTTATCGCTTTTCGATTGTGATGATTAACGAATGGGTAATCGACTTTATGTTTCGAATTTTTGTCGCATTAATCGATGACACTTTGAGGTGAACTCAAAATGGAAATGCAATTGGTAGATATCGTTAAATAGTAATCGAAATGGCAACATTGTAAAGCGAATATGAAAACTTCGACTTTATGTTTCGATTACTTGCCGCATTAATCGATGACACTTTGAGGTGAACTCAAAATGGAAATGCAATCGGTAGATATCGTTGAATAGTAATCGAAATGGCAACATTGTAAAGCGAATATGAAAACTTCGACACTGTGCCACCAGTTAGAAGCGGCCCTATTTATTTTGTTGTTGCTGTTGCTGTTGCCGTTGCTCTAACAAATGATCCTCATGTCTTTGCCGTCGCAAAACAAATCTGAGCAATTTTTTATGATAAATAACACCCAGCAGAGCAGAGCAGAGCAAGGTAGAGAATTTGTGTGTGTGTGTGTGAGTGTGTGACAGAGTTCGAATGGGGCGCTGCAAAGGAAGGGGGGGGGATAACTAAGCAGGCTCTTTTATTTAGTGTTGCCCCCAGCGGTTAACGGACCAGCTTGCTGGTTGCTGCCGCGGCTTGTGCAAACAAACAAATCGCCGTAGATTTATTTTAGTGCACGAGCCTACAACACCAAATTGCTCAGGCATGCGTGGGCCAGGCCATGCCACAAGCACTTGAAGAAGAAGAAGGAGGAGGAGGAGAAGGAGGAGGAGGAGGCGGCCAAGGAGAAGGCGGAGTTGTCCGTCCACTTTATGTATCCGTGTATATCAATGTTGGTCATGATGATAAAGCAACAACAAACAAAAAAACACAAAAAAAAAAGGAAACCAAAAAAATGAAAAATATAAATATATGTTCGCTTTCAACGCGGTAATTAAAAGATGAATCGTTCGCTGCCTTCTGGCATGTCTTCTGTCAATGTACAAATCTAATATGAAGAAGAAGAAGAAGAAGAAAACAAAATCCAACTCCAACTCCATGGTAGAGAGTTACAAATTATGCATCATTTAAAAGCCATAACGCCTCGTTTGCACAAAGATCCGTTTACTATATAGGCATATGCTCCATATATACATGATTGATAGTTGCTTTTAGTCCTGAAACTCTCTCACATTTCCGCCCATACGTTCAGGTCTCAATAGAATGTCTTATAAATGTTTCGTGAAAAATTATTGTTAATTAACTTAGATAACAATATGCTCCATATTAATGTTCGAGTGTCTTTTAATATGCTCAACAAATTGACTCTAAAAATGTTTAAAAACATTGAAAAATTTGTTAAAAATGTAATGCATTTAGTAATTTCGATAACAACAACATATCGATAGTAGTTTAAAAAAAATTAAAAAACTCATAAAAAGTATTCAGAAATTATGAATTTCTTGCACAAATGTCGTTGGGAATTTAAAAAAAACACCGCTAAAATAATGCTGGATAATAATTTTGTTAGCTATCCTTTAAAAAATGTTATCAATTATCGCCAATATATCGATAAAAGTTTGTACAAGTTAAAAACTTCTAAACGTCTACAAGAATTTTGCATTTCTTGCCTAAAACTCGTTGGGAGTTTTGAAGAAAAAAAAACGTCTAAGCTAAAGCTAGTTGGTAATTTCGTTTACAATCTTATAAAAAAAAATCATCAATTATCGCCAACATATCGATAAAAGTTTGTACAAGCTAAAAACTTTTAAAAGTCAACAAGAATTTTGCATTTCTTGCCTAAAACTCGCTAGGAATTTTGAAAAAAACCTCTAAACTGAAGCTAATTGGTAATTTCGATAACTGTCTTGTAAAAAAAGAACATTAATTATCGTCAACATATCGATAATGGTTTGTAAGTACAAGTTAGAAAGAATTTAAATTTCTTGCACAAAAGTCGTTTGGAAACTTGAACATTCGTTAAAAAATTAAGCTAGCTGGTACAAGTTAAAAAGTTTTCAGGAATGGCATTTGTTAATTTCGATAACTACTTTGTGAAACCTTCTTTGAACATCGCCAACATATCGATAATAGTTTAAACAAGTTAAAAGTACATTACGCTTCGTGTACTTTGTTTAGAAACTTGCCGAATGATTTCAAAATAAATATTTTGTAATTTTAATAATTGAAATTCTTTAAATATCGCCAACATATCGATAGTATGTAGTAAGAGAATCTATAGATGGGAATAACCATTTATTTTACGACTAGTTCTGGTGACAAAAAAAAAAACCTACCGTTGAATCGGTTAATTAACTGTTTTTTTTATTTGCACAACTTTCACTTTCAGCGGAAGCTAACGGTACGTCTGATGAATGAAAGCATTTCAAATGGAATTCGTGAGCACAATGCATCTGCCGCACTCCAACAAAAAAAAAAAACCCTTTTTTCGTTTTAACTGATAGAAATCTACAGTTCAAAATATACAAAATTGGGTCAACAAAAACAGCTGCCAAAAAAACAGAGAGAGAGAGAGAGAGAGAGAGAGAGGAAGAGTGAGAAACTTAAAAAAGGGTTCCAGGGAGTAGAAACAGAAGTCACTCAATCAGTCAGTCAGTCAGTCAGTCAGCAGGTAACAGGCAGCCAACAACAATGAGAAGAAAGACAGCCAAATTGAAGAAATACTCATTTGCCGAAATACTTTAACTTCTTTTTGACACAAGCCGTTCAGCTGGCGGCAAAAGTTCATGAAAAATGCAACTGTTACCGCGTATCCTTAAGGACTCACACACACACACACACACAGAGAGAATTTGTTGTTATTAATTGTGTTACTTTTTTACTTACTTTACATTGAAATCATATAAATGTGAGCCTTAAAGTACAGTCAACTCACCTGCAACGAGTTAAAAGATAAAAAGATATAAATTAGATAAATAAATGAAATCTGTAGCATAAGCAATCTATATACGATGCTTTCGATTCTTATGATTCTATTTGCAATTAAGCTGCAATTCACCAGCAATAACAATAACTTGATTGAACTCATTCATCCTTTCAGCCAACATGAATGGACTATTGATAGAGTGGCCAAAGAAGTGGTCTAATGTGCGGCTAACGACGGGGGCGAGGTGGGGAGGGTGGCCTTAAACTAAACTAGGATCAATCGTATTTTATGTGCAATTAAGCGATCATTTCATGGCCAAATAGCAGCTAGCTTTACTTTATGCTTTTCTTTTGTGAATTGAAATTCTTTTCTATTGGCATTCCATTCGATTTATGTATGTACTTGTCGTTGTATTAGTTAGTTGTACATACAATTGCAGTATTTTTTTTTTGTATTGTGACCGGCGACAACAACTTTCAAATATCGCCAGTATACAAGTATATATACATATATATATATATACATATATATCTGAGTATGTGTTGTGTTGTGGTGGTAATTTGGTTAAGAGAAAGGCAACAACAGCTCAAAGGCGTGGCCAAACAATTTATACATAGCCCACTAACAGAGGCTAGAAGTTGGTTAAAGCGGGTGCGGAGATGGGGGAGGAGGGGGGCGGGCATATAGGTGGGATATTTGAAGATGTGATCCAATTCAATTTAAACGCGTGTCGCTAAAAAAAAACAAAAAATAAAAAAAAAGCGGCCTCAACTGCAAATGCAATTACAACTAAAAATCAAATAACCAAAAGGATATAGCCGAAGTAGGCATATACTCTATGGCAATAAGTAAATAACTTTACAACTTTTTGCCAATGCCAACACAACCGATTCTAACTTATTGGATAGAGTATACAAAATGGTCATAAAAATTTAACTCAACTAAACCAAAACTAAATGCAATCGACTGCAAGAGCGAATGTTGATGGTTGGGGAGGGGTTTGAGGGGGAGGTTTGTCGCTTTATTTTGTGTTGTTTTTCTTCTTTTTCTTTTTTTTTTTTTTGTATTTATTCTTTCCTTTACATTACATGACTCCGCCCACTTTTCCCACACACCCATAATTGCGAATGACGAATGACAATAGAGAAAGAGAAAGAGAGAGAGAGAGCGAGTGATTGGGAGTGGGAGTACAGAGAGAGAGAGAGAGAGAGAGTGATATATATATTTACGAACTTGATCTACATCGAAAACAAATAGGTAAACTAAACTAATCTTTAAAAATACTTTTTACTTTCGTTTAAAGTAAATATCTCTATCTTAATATTCTTCCTACTTCATACCGATTTAAACTGAAGTAATATGGACACCTAACGGTAAGTTGGAATAAGGTGCAAGGTTCAGGTATTCACTCACCTAATGTGAGTCAACATCTTGAGTTTTAAGTGGGGAATCAAAGATGCACAAAAAAAAAGTGGCTCACATTTTGTTATGTCTCTCTCGGGTCTGGTCTGGTTTCTGGGGTCTAGGCTCTCGGGTCTCGGGTCCCGGGACCCGGGTCTGGTCTTCTCTTATCACACACGCAGCATGCCCTCGCATTTGGGGCCCATCTCCCCCGCCCACACCTTAAAGCGTTGCTGCTCGCACTTTGCCTTTGCCTTATCAGAAGAAGCACCTATGCCGTTTGCTTTCATGGTTGCTACGACTATATATATATATATATATACATTTCTATGTATGTATATATATGCATATGTATTTGTTTGTATGTATATATCGCCCGCATATTGCAATTAAAACATTTCTCCTGTATTGGTAATATTTCTTTTTTAATGCGTCTTTCTATATTCTTGTTATTGCTTTTTTTTTCTTATTTTGTGATTCTGTTTCTAATTGAATTTCATGCGATTGATAATGGCTAAATATATATGCAAATGATAATGATAAAGCTTGAGCCGGCAATAACAAATATATAATATATATATATATATATATATATGTCTATATATGTATGTACATGATAGATAGGCAACTCAAATTGGCTGCATTTTTTTATTTTTTTTTGTTTGTGCTTTATTCGTTTCGGGGGACAGAAAGTCTGGGCCACATCGGACTGTAGTTTTCTGGGTTTATACCTGCTTGGATCAGCTTTCTTATCAATTGCATTATCAAACATTTTTACAATGAATACAAACAAATAACTTGGCAACTGTAATACAAATTTCTTTTCCATCGACACGAATCATTATCGAAATGATTTTTTTTTTTTTTTTAATACCCTGTTAAAAAAACGTTTCTTACACTTTAGTTATTAACTGATCGTATGCAATATAATGAGAAAAAATAGAAAAAATAGTTAGCAAAAAGCCAACCAAATGGCGATGAAAATTAATTCTGAAAAGCGCTTTTGAGTAATTTCGATTGACCTATAAGAAGAACCCAACCAAAAGCAATTTTGAAGTGATTGAATTGACCTATAGAAGGCGCCAGTGTGCCGCATACCTTTCTACAGAAAACAAGCTTCAAGTTAGAAACAAAATTTACAAATATTTTCAATACTTTGGAAACTGTTTCTATGAGTTTCATTGGCTCAAAACGAGGCCCTTTGTTTATTTGATTGAAATTTAATGTTTTATATAGGCTTTTGTAAAGATATCTTCTAAAAATAGTTGAAATAGTTCTGTGACAGTCGAAATAACTCAGAAATAGCATTTCATCTGTTGATAGATGCAAAGAACCAAAGATGTAACTTAAGGAAAATAATTTGTTGGATTTTTGAAACAAAAATTAAAGAGAAAAACAAATTTGGGATAACGTTTTAAGAGATTTAAGATTTAAGATTTAAGATAAACTCAATGAGTTTGCAATATGTCTCAGTTCATATCGAAACCTTTGGATTATGATCTAAAGCAAAGTAAAAGAAAAAATGGATTAACTGGCGTTTGACTAACGATTAGTTTCGATAATTTTTCATAATTCTTGATTGATAATTAGTATTAAGGGCAGGAAACAACAAAAGGGTTAACTAACTTAGCTAATTCTTATGGCCTTTGGGGTCCAGTCTTGGGCCATTTTTATGTTGGTTGTAGCGAAATAATAATAATGAAATGAAGAATTTATCTTGTTGGGTTTATACAACGCTTACATATGCGAATGCATATCACTTCCTCACACATCTCATACTCTCGCACACGTTGCGTATACTTGATGCATAGGCACATGCAGGCCAAATGACGTATACGCCATGTGTATTGTATTTAATTTCGTTTCGTTTGTTTCTTACGCTCTTTCTCTCTCTCTGTATATTCTTCTCCCTCTCTTTCTCACCCTATCTCTGTCTCTCTTGCATTTGACTCACCCTGTTTGCTTATGCAGCAGGCAGCAGGCGTATAACACGATGACAAAACAACAACAACAACAATAATAAATTGCTGTTAAACAAAAAAAAAAAAAAAAACGAAATCTACAAAATAATATTGCACAAAAATGAGCAAACCGTTTTCAAATGATTGTTTCAAAATTTCTTTTTACATTTGTTTTTATATATTTTATTATTAATATTTTTTTCCTTTTTATTTATTTATTTTTTTGCCCCTTTTTCTTTTCCTTTCTTGGTGGGGGCCGTAAAGGTGGCTAAATGTAAATTAAGCGTCGTTCATTTCTTGTGCGCTAGCGAGAAAAAAAAAACAAACAACAATAACACAAAATAAATATATTTCGTTTTTAAAAAAACAGGCTAATTTTCAAAAAATATTAAACACAATTATTTGGCATAAAGAGCGGAATAGAATCGAATGCGCCGACGCAAAACACGAGTCCGGAATTCAGTCATTTGAACACGTAGCCACAAGGCACAAAGACACCGAAACTATTTAAACCGTTGCAAATGCGATTGCGATGCGTCCACAAACAAAACAAAAAAAAAATAAAAATAAAAAAAAAGGAGACGAACATGGCGAACGAAATTTTTGGTTTTTTTTTTTTTTTTTTTTAAGGAAACGAATCTGGGATCTCGCGCATCAGGCGGAGAATGAGAAAATACAGTAAAATAAATAAATGGAAACCACCAACTTCGTGTGCAACGTCAGCGACAAGAAAACAGAAAACGAAAAAAAAAAAAAAAAAAAAAAAAAACGAAAACGAAAAAAAAAAAAACACAAAACGCAGCAACGCAAACGCAAACGACACACTGAGCGACGACAACAACAACGACAACGACAACGACGGCGACGACGTTGACGACGCACACAAATAGCTAACTAACAGCGACTGTAGTAAAATGACAACTGAAACCGCAGCACAGGCGAAATGAGAACGAGTAATGACAGAGGGAACAAATTGACGGTGGACAGCAACAGCAGCAGCAGCAGCAGCAACGGCGGCGGCGGCAACAACAACAACAACTGCATCAGCACCAGCACCAGCAACAGCAGCAGCAGCAGCAGCGACAGAGGCATGCAGCGATTATTGCAAGCGGCAATCCAACTGCAGCCAGCTAGAGATTGGTTCTGCTATGTGCCAATCAGTGTTGCCAATTTGGCTAGTTTTGACGGTTTTTTCAAAACTTAGAGTTACATATTTGAAAGATCAAATTAAGAAGAGTTCTAATTCCAATTCTTGAAAATCAAAATGAAGCTGGACTTGATAGGATTTGGAATAATTGCTCTTTCGCATTAGATGTAGAACTGCTGTAAGGCGGCGGAGGAAGAGGAGGAGGAGCAAGCAAGTGGGCGAGCGACATGCTTCGTCAGCTGTTCGGTTGTCGGCTGTCGGCATCGAAGCGGCGTCGTTGCTTTGTGCGGAAGTGCAGTGCGCCGAGACGTTGACGTTGGCATCGCCGACATAAAACGCAGCAAAAACTTAAGTGCAAGGCCAAACGCGTGCGAAAGAGCTAGTGACTGTGTGTGTGTGTGTGTGTTAGTGTGTGTGTGTGCAAGTGTGTGCGACTGGCAAGTGTAACTGATCGCGTTAGACGTGCGGGGAGCGCGTGTATAATATGCATCGTTTCGTTTCTACCTCCCACTCCGCCTCATCTTTCGCTCTCTCTCTCTCTCTCCCTCGCTTATCCACTAGCTGTGCTTTGGCTTGTTGCTCTCAAACGTTCTACGCGCCCCTTTCTCCTCTCTCTCTCTCTGTCTCTCTTTCTGTCCATCTCAATGCCCTGCCTCCGTTCGACGCCTCTTTCTATAGCTGGCATTGCACACGCGCGTGCCCTTGAAAACTTAACCCAGAGGCAGTCAGCCAAAACCAGCTGCTGCCAACATGACAACGCCGACACCGCCGCCGCCGCCGCCGCCACCCCGCACCACGCCCCCGCAACAAAACTGTTTGCCAACAAACAAAAGAAAGTGCACAAATTGTTGAAATTTTCTTAGCGAAATCAGCAAACGCCAGAATGAAAGAAACAAACGCAAAAATAAAACAAAATTTCGCACGTAAAATGTTGGCCAACAATTTTCATTGCCAGCACACAAATGTGTTGCTGTTGTTACTGTTGTTGTTGTTGTTATTTTGTTCGTGTTTTTTCTTTCTTTCGACTTTTTTTTTCTATTTTTTTTGTTTTTTTTTTTTTTTGTTTTAATACAAATGTGGTTATTTTTTGCTTAGTTGCGCAAAAAGGAACGAAAATAGTTTTTGTTTTTTTGTTCAAGACACTGACAACAAAGTGAGCGAGAGAGAGGGAATGAGTGGGCGGGGAGAAGACAGAGGACGGTATAAGCGCTATTGAAAAGTGGGAGTGAGGGTTTATTTAGTATATTCAATTATTTCACAATTATGTTTCCGTTTCGCTTTCAATGCGCCCACAGCTCTCCCTCTCCCTCTCTCTCTCCCTCTCTTTTTCTATGATTCACAACTTGTTCTAGACACTAGGTCGCTGTTGATCTTTGCAGGAATTTGATCTCGAGAAAGAATGTAGGATAATTTTAACACGCGCTGAAGCAGATAAAAAAAATCTGCCGCCTCGACTCTTGCCTCCTGCTTAAATGCAGCCCTGGGTAATGATTGGAAATCAAGATCAAGCAAGATCATGTTGTCTAACAGCTGATCGAGTCATATGAAGAGAAGATCTGTTAGTATCGCGAATCTCCAATCATCTTCAAAATAATCTTTTAGAGTCGATCTCTTTGGGGTCTCTCTTTCTGGTCTGATCAGATGAGCCGAGCTAAAGATTACGGTTAACTGGATGGACATGTTTGGCTTTCCTTTTTTGGTTTATATGATGTCGTATGTTTATATATGTATGTATGTATGTAGGAATCGTGCATACGTAATTTCAATATGCGCACGCCGCCAATTGTAATTGCAATAAATAAATAAAAAGAAATTTTTCAAGGTCAGTGGCAAATGCACCTATAAAACAACAACAACAAAACAGCAAATTGCACTCATTCAATCCCCATTCTCGTACGCAAAAATGTTTGAGTTTATACACAAATTGGAACGAAAAAAAAAAAAAACACATATATGTATATGTATACATATATATAAAAACTAGTGTGGAAATACAACAAATAAACACACACACAGAGATAGACAAAGCGGATCACAACACACCGTTAATTAAATACTCTAGAAATAAATATATAAAATAAAAATTGTTAAAACGGGAATAACTAAACAAAAAGCGAAGCAAGAAAGATCCACTTTCCAGGCGACTCTTTATACACACTGCCCCCTCTCTGCTTAAGGCATGATCGCATTATGATTGTAAGTATTATGATACTTCACAGGGCAAGGAAGGGTATTAAAACAATTTTTGCGCTCGACAATTGCAAACGCGTCGACGTCGCCGTCGTCGCAGTCGTCGCCTGCCATTGAATTTTCACTGTCAAGGTCGAACGTTGTTCTGATGCGCAACGCAACGCATTGCCCGCGATGCGATCGTGCGAACCACCACCAGCAAACCAACAACAACAGCAGCAGCAGCAGCAACAACGCGCACACACATAACATCAACAGAGGGACAGGCAAAGAGTGTGTGAAAGGGAGAGAGAGAGAGTAAGAACAACGTGGAGAGCGTCACAAAGAGAGCGCACTCACTTAAGCATACAACTGCAATCTCTCTCCCGTTCTCTCTCTCTCTCTCTGTGGCTTAGTCAACTGTTATGTCACAGTGGTATAAATGGGGTTAAAATATTGATCAAAGAAAATCATAGCAAATATTTCAATGCACTTGAAACTCTTTTGAGCGTGCAGTGTCCACTGTTCCAGAAAAGTAGAAGAGTTACCACTGCTGCTTGTTGTTTGGCAAATTCTGAATCTTTGCAAATGCATTTCGACCCACTGTGTGTGTGTGCAGTTGTGTTCATTGTGCATTGTGAGCGGACAAACGGACCGACGAATGTGTGTGGGCGCGCGCGTATGGCGAAAGCGACACACGCGTCTTATGTAAGCGACAACCACTTCCTGCACTTTGCTGCTCTTGTTGTTGCTGCTGTTTGCAGCGCTTCTGTTGTTGTTTTTGTTTTTTTTATTTCTTTGCGATTTTATTTTTCTCTCGTTTTTTTGGTTAGAGGTCTTTTTGGCATGTTATTCTATTGCAATTGCAATTGTTGTTGTTGTTGTTGTTGTTCTTGTTTTTTCTTTCCTTCCAAGTTCGCTGGCAATTCTTGTGCAATTCGGCATAATAAGTATTTGTCCACATTGCGTATGCGTAATATTTCAAAAAAAAAAATCGCTTTCTGTGGTAAACAAAAACAAGACGCGCCGCCGCCATGGTGCCACCGCCAAATGCGTTTTTCTTAAGCCATAAATCAGTTGATGATGATGGAGATGGTGGAGAAGAAGAAGAAGAAGAAGAGAGTAAGAGAGAGAGAGAGAGAGGGATAGGTTGGAGCAAAATTCTATGGGCAAAGGCACGCCCTTAATGCTTCAACAAAACATAAGACATATGTAATTTGACATAAGCGATGTTAAAGTTCAACCAAAGGGCCATCTCTCTCTCTCTCTCTCTCTCTTCCTCTCTCTCCCTCCCACCTTTCTGTCTGTATGTTGTCCTTTCTACCTTGTGATGAGCGGGCCCCCAAGATGATTGACTTGCACTTGGCGGCATTTGGTGATAATGTCAAAGGCGGCAGGCAAGCCCCAAACAACCATCAACCAGCATCACACGCTTAATCATGTTGAAGGAAAACCAAGGGGTAGGGCAAGAAGAAGAAGAAGGGGGAACTGCAACAGAGCCTGTCAAAGCTGCGATTAATCTCATTCAGCGAGAGAAAGAAATAAAGAGAGGAAGAGGTAGACGTAACAGTGGTAACAAAATCTCAGTTTTGTCAACTAAATTTCCAATTGCAATTATAATTCCCAACTGGTTGCAAGCCTAAAATTGACAACTAATTTACCACAATCGTTCAACAATTGAATCGAGACTATCAATCAAATTTCTGACCACTACAAGTGGTCGGTCAAGTGTGGCCAAGTACCACTGTACTTCTTTGCGCAGCATTCATAATTGAGATATGTATAAACTTGGCAATATTTCATAAGAACTTGCAAACAAATACTCACACATAATATATATATATAGAGAGAGAGAAGACTAGACCAAAGCCTGTTCCAGACAAATAACCGACCAAGCAAGCAGCCAGCAGCCAACCGACCAACCGACCAACCGACCATCCAAGAGCTTGTTCGTATAGAAATAACTTAATTGTCACTCAATTACTCAGTTTTCAGCTAAAAGCATTCATTGCTCTGGCTTAACGTCAGAAATGGACAAGCCGAGTGAAAGAGAGAGAGAGAGAGAGAGAGAGAGAGAGAGAGGAGGAGAAACTCTGAGGCTGGGGAGAGCCTAGGCGTGAATAATAGACCTCTTTTTACCACATGGACCAAGTCCAAGAGGACCATCATCATCATTATCATCATCATCGTCATTTGTGTGGGGACCCATTGCGCTTAGTGAATGAAAATTGATGAGTTGCGACAGTTTTTGGCCAAAGGGCAAAACGAGCTAAAGCAAAAGCCTGAACGCGACTCCACAGACTTAGCCGCTTGCCTGTGGAACAGGCCAACTTCAATTGAAGTGGCCACATCACTTGAAAAAAATAAAAAAAAAAAAAACCTTTACTGAGGATCGAATTGGACCATTTGACGACATTAACAGTAAAAAACTAACTTCTCTAGGGAGGAAAACAAAAGAAACACTTTGTCATGGTCTCTCCTCCTGAATCCTGGAGGCCTTTAAAACATGCCTACTCACTGCGACTATCAATCAAAATTTCCTCTCTCTCTCTAGAAAGACGATTCAAAAGATTAGTTCTAGTTCTTCATTTGGTTCTTCTGTGTGTTTAATGAGCCACATTGATCTTAAAGCTTTCGATGAGTTGATGAGTTGATCATTTCATTTTATTGACTACACAGAACAACGATAAGTGGCTATCGGATCAAACTACACATATCAGAAATGATCTTGGCTTACGCTAATCAGTTTCTATATGTTTAGCTTTTTTGTTCTCTTTTCACTTTCTCTAGGCCCAATTTTATTTGCATGATTCTCAATGAATGAGCAAACATAAATTCTAATCAAAAATAAATGCAGAATAAACTCAAAGCAAAAGAAGGAGAGCGAGAGAAGGATAAAAACCTTGTGAATCTCTTAAATCTATTAATGCAATTTTACTGCATAAGCATAAAGAAAACGAACATTAGAGGCCAAGCATAGAAACTGGAAACTTCGTGTCAAACTGTGCAATACTGGGCACTAGGCTGGCCAGGGGCATGGATGGAGCAGGGGCAGAGGTAAACGACAAGGTAAAGGCCTTCTTGCATCGTGGCCGTTGCCGCCATTGCAATTGCAATTGCTCCATAAAGTAAAACTAAATTGCTCAATAATTTTGTCCACATTTGATTATGTCTTCTGCAAAAAGAAAAAAAGAAAAAAAAAATCTCCCCACCTTTCGTTTCTAAATCTCTGTGGCTTGCCATTTCGACTCTCTCTCTCTCTCTCTCTGTATCTCTGTTTTTTTGTATGCTTGCTCACAGCATCTTTTGAGCATTGAGCCAAACCCTGCGAATTGCAGTCACGATTGTGTGGTGCCAGGCCAAAGAACGGGGCCCACAAATTCAAAACCCATAAAGACATCAAAGCAGGCAGCGCGTGTAACAATTTGCCAGGCTACGAGCAACAACTACAACAGCAACAGCAACAACAACAGCAACATCAAACTGAAATGCCTGCTGCCTGCTGGCCAGGGCCAAAATGCAACAAAACGCAAATTAACAACGGGCCTAACATACAACATACAAAACGCAGAAAACGGAGGTTGGGTCGACAATGTCGACGATCGACCAGAAACCAGCGACATGGCCGAAGTCATCTACCGTACACACACACACACACACATACACACACAACATAGATACTCGTACATCCGCACCCGCACAACAGACACCAAAAAGCAAATTTGTTATTTATTTGGTTTTGTTTTTTTTATTTTGCGAACATTGTTTCAAATTCGAATTCGTAAATACCCTAGTGATCGAGAGAGAGAGAGCGATCGGGGTCACCAAATCGATTGGGGTCACCAAAACTGAGATATTTCTAAAAAATTGAAATTTTAACCAAGTCAATTCAAACTTTAATTGTTATTTTCATCCATCTGCAAATTTCTTTACGGTATTTTTGAATATATTTTGATCGATCGCTCATTAGAAATTCTTGGTCTGATGACCGTCAAAACGGTGCATTCCATAATTTTGTATGGTAGATAAATTTGTAGATCAGCAAGGCCCACCCACACCCACACTAGGACACAAGACGATGGCAAAATGCCACCGCGATAGGCTCACGATCGACGTTGGATCGTTGGCTGGATCGACGGATCGACGGATAGACGGATCGATGGATGGATGGTGGCGATGACGGTGCTCCAGCATCGAGCTGAAATGCTCATTAAAAATGTAGAAAGCTCAACTCCCAGCGAATCGATCGCTTGCTCGATCGCTCGCTGTCAGCGCTAATCGCACGATCTTAATTTACAGCAACAACCACAACAACACAACGAACAAAAAAAAAAAAAACAGGATGACTGACTAGAGAGAAGAAAAATAAAATAAAAAAATAAAAACAAACCTTTCGCTCACCGAAAGAGATTTTGCTGATGCCGATATCTATGCGGTTAATTTGGTAAGCGACGCAACTTTCGCTTTTTGTTGCTGCTGCTGCTGCCGCTGCTAACGATCATCAATCGACGGTAATTTATTATTATAAAGTCAGATTTACTTGTACGAGTTTATATAAATATCGTAGGCAGATTTTAATTCAATTAAAAGTCGGTTAGAAATTATGTTAATTACATGTTGCAAATTGTTACCGATCTTTGTGTGTTGCAAGCTAAAAACCACCTGAAACCAAAACTTGAACAATCATAATCTTTTCCCTATATATATATATATATATGTATATGTATATTTGTGTGTGTTATGTCTGTAACTTTAAGCACCATTGGGAAATTGCTTGGAAATTCTAGTTAGGAAGTCAAAGTGCCCACAAGTTCATCTCGACTTTAAGATGCCCTTTAACAAATCAATCAATCAATGTACAGCAGAGGCTACAAATTTAGGTTAACATTGAGTTTGTATATAATATTTACTTATGAGAAGTGGTTAAGACCGTTTAAACTAATCTAAACCACTTGATTTAAAAGTTTTTAAAACTTAAGCTACGTTATGTTTTTTCACAAGAAATTGATGTTCTCAAATTAAAGTTTAATTTTAGTTTAAATTTCATTTGGTCCCCGACGCCTTTATTCAAACATTTGTAGCTTTTGTTAGTATAAATTTTCGTTTTTATAGAGCAGTTTCACCTCAATTTGTACATCTCTTTGACTTGGTGACCCCCCGATGAGATTTTAGTGAATTTCATTTGGTGACCCCGACGTCTAAATCCTAACATTTGGTGACCCCAATGCGATTGTAGCGTTTGTTAGTAGAAATTTACTTTTTAAACTAGCTTGATAAGCTTGATGAGATTTTAGTGAATTTGATTTGGTGACCCCGACGTCTAAATCCTCCAAATAAGACCCCAATGCAATTGTAGCGTTTGTTAGTAGAAATTTACTTAACTAGCTTCAAGCTCGATGAGATTTTAGTGAGTTTCATTTGGTGACCCCGACGCGTAAAGGCAATTATTTGGTAACCCGAATGCGATTGTACCGTTTTTTAATAGAAATTTACGTTTTAAAATAGTGTTTTTACTATAATTTGTACATCTCTATATCATGGTGACCCCGACGTTGTTTCAGTGAATTTCATTTGGTGTTAGGGCAAACATTTGCTGACTCCGCTGCGATTGTAGCGTTTGTTAGTAGAAGTTTACACTTTAAAATATCCTGGTGACCCTGATGTTGTTTCAGTGAATTTTCATTTGGTGACCCCGACGCTATTGTACCATTTACTAGGATTTTCAAGGATTTCCATTGTGTTTACACTCTTTGGAAAATTTAAAAATATACCCGTTTAGTCGAATGGCATTACAGGGTATCACAAATAAACTGAACGACAACGCTTTCCGCTCTCCGATTACGATAAGACCTAATGTTCGAGACAACCAACGCGTGTGTGGGCGCAATTTTCCATTGAATTATAATTTTTCATATTCTCTCCAGCTCTCGTTTTTTTTTTTTTTTTTTGCCTTTTTTTTGCATTTTGTTTGTTGTATTTTGTTTATTTACTATTTTTAGTTTTTTTTTGCATTTTTTGTTTTTGGTTTTTTTTTTTGTTTTTTGGCTTGTCATAATTTTCATTACATGTTTTTCTGCCATGTTTGTGTGATTGGGTTAACCAAAGCGTACCTAAAGCTTGATAAAGATCTTTTGCTTTTTGCTGTTTGTTGTTGTTGTTGTGGCTTGCAGTGCAGCCTGTGCAACAGCAACAACAACAACAACAGCAGAAAATTGCAACAATCTGATAAGACAACAACAACTGAGAGGCAATTGTGGTTTCGGTGTGTGTGTGTCTTGTGTCTAGGCCAACAAGAAAACAAGTCAAGTTAAAGTTTTTTTTATTTTAGCCAGGCTAGATGAAAAGTGCGTAGGATAACGATACCCGGAAGAAAGGAGAAGAAGAAGCAGTAGAAGTAAAGAGGTTGAAAAAAAAAACGCATAATTATTGGCAATTATTGAGAAATAACTCAAGAAATTAAGACATAAAACCAATTTACCAAGTCCATGAGTGCGTTCTTGTTTCATTTCAATTTTCATATTGTTTTCTTAACTTAATCAACTTTGATTTCCGATATATATATAAGAATGTTAATATGAGTGGTATTTTGTTGGCATTCATTTCAATCATTAAATGATCCAAAAAGAAGCCATCAAGCATATATACCCAAGTCTATATAGTTTGTTTGTGTGTGTGTGTGTGTGTGTTGTCAAACGGAGCTTTTGCGAAGAAACATAAACTAAACGACAAATATGTATGTCAAAACGAAACAACAGCAACAACAACAACAACAACAACAGGGACAGACAACAAGCAGCAAAAAGACAGCAAACTTTTAAGCAAAACTGTGCGCCGTCCTTTCGTCGTCTATCGATCTATGCAGCGCCCACCCACGCTACCTCCTGATGGCCTACCCTGTATCTGTTTAGGGTATATCAAAAGCTTTGTGCTTAATGCTTATACAACTTGCTAAAGGGTATTACATGGTCTATGCTCTCTCTCTCTGTCTGGTTGGATGCAGTGGCGCAAATCGAGGACGCCATGACATTATAATATGTCCATTTTTATGCGGCTTGGCAGGCGCGCGTGTTAGAAAATGTCAAAATCCAGCGGCGCAGTACACACACACACAAAACACACACACACACACACACACACACACACAGAGAGACAGAGACAGACACAGCGATTGAAAGCCAAAAGCAACAACTCTATTGTGCACCCACGCGTTTCCACTATGCTCGAAGGTAACACCCCATTCCCATACCCCTAAACCATCACCATCTCCATCTCCTTCGCCTTCCCCATCCCCCATCACCATCTACCTGCGCTTGCCTTTTTGTCGGCCGCCTTCAAGCCTTGTCACGCTGTGCTGTAACATTTTAATGCCATTTCGGTCGATCGGTCTACTATATAACGCATTCCCAATGTTGAAAACTTGGCTAAGATATGCATTAAAATCAAAAATTCAAGCGATAAGGATTCAGCATTAACTTAAGCTCACATCGAAACTACATTTTTTCTTATGAAGTAATCATAAAAAGTCGAAAAAAACCCAAATCGATGAACAAAGTGATCGATGTCAATTCCACAAATTTTCATCAATAATTTTGCTTTTCACTATGAAATTTTCTTCTTTTTTTTTTGCTTAATTCAAATTCTCAACTAGTTTAAGCCTTTGAAATTTCAATGTTCTTGTCTAGAAGTTTGCTGATAATAAAATTTAGACAAGTTAGTTTTGAAATCTAGTCAATATATTTGTCTGTTCGAGTTGGTAAATTGGAAAATTGTATTGAGCTTCAAAAGACTTAAATATTTCATTAAATTGAATTTTGGCATTCGGTTTTCCGCTGACTTCTTGCAAGAATTGGCATTTGAAAATAAATGGTCAAAAACAAAAAAAAAAAAAACAAAAAACCGATTAACCTTCAAATTTGTTTCATTAAAAATTTGGTTTTTCATGTAAATATATTTATGTGTATTCTGGCCATACTTAATGTTTTTTTTTGTTTTTTTTTTTTTTTTTGGTTGTTTTTATGATTATTATTATTATTCCTTCTTCTTTTGGTGTTTTTTTTTTCTGTTTTTTTTTTTTTTTTGTTTTTAATGCTTCTCCTTAGTTTACGAGTTGCAATTAAAATAATTGCAATAATTATAGCCACAGAGGGGAAAGGGCAGTCGGCCAAGGGGCCACGGTGGTTCATACGGCAAGGAATGCTTAGTGCGAGAGAGAGTGGTGAGTAGAGAGAGAAGAAGGGGAACGGAGGGGGGGTTATTGCCTTTTTGTCGCGCACATTACTTAATTATTTATTTTACAGGTTCTGGCATTTGGCAGACATGCAAGGTATGCATATGTATGTAAAGGGTATTCCAGTGGCTTGGGCTTGAGCTTGGGCTTGGGCTTGGGCTTGGGTCATATAATTAGTCAGAGCAAATTAACATAAGTGAGCATTGGGACTTTGAAGGGAAAAGGTCATGTGAAAATGCAGCTGAAAAAACAAAAAAAAAAACGAAGGAACGTCCAACTAGCATGCGTTTTCTGTATTCAATTTATAGCCTGTGGCCATTGAGCATTAAAGTGGCATATCAAGACAATTGAGGGCTTTAGTGAGATGATTGTTTAGTGCAAAGGATACAGAAGAGATGGAGTAACTGAGGGACGCACAAGTAATAATCGTAGTCTGCTTGCTTGTGCGGATTCTATAAAACAACATGAGAAATTCCTTGAATGAGATGCTTATTCATATTACTTTAGCAATTAAATGAGTGGATTAAATGAGAAACGCACTAGCAACGATCATAGTTGGCTTGCTTGTGCGGCAAACATCGTATGAAGTGAGGAATTGAGTGAAAGAGATGCTAATTCAGATTACTTCAGTCGGTTAATGAGTGGATTATTTGAGGAACGCACAAGCAACAATTGTAGTCGGCTTGCTTGTGCGGCAGACATATTAAAAATTGAAAAACAAGTGAATGCGATACTCATTCAGATCATTGTAATCAGTTTATGAGTGGATCAACTGAGAAACGCACAAGCAACAATTGTAGTTGGCTTGCTTGTGCGGCACACATCCTAAAATTTGAAAAATTGAGAGAGCAAGATGCACATTTAGATCATTATAGGTAGTTTATGAATGAGCAACGCATAAGAAACAATTGTAGTTGGCTTGCTTGTGCGGCAAACATCATAATAACTGAGCAATCAAGTGAATGCAATGCTTATTCAGTAAGCTTATGAGTAAAATAAATGAGACACGCACATTCAACGATTGTTGATAGCCTGCTTGTGCGGCACACATTCTAAAAACTGAGAAATTGAGAAGATGAATGGCTGATTTAGATCAAAAACGCTACAAAATTCTTGCCAATTCAGCTCTCGACTAAAAGTTTTTTGGTTTTTCCGTTCTGATCTCAATGACAAGAACTGCAATTTGAACAAAGGACGACATTCTAAGCCTCTTTGCCAAGTTTGCCCCAATTAAGATTTCATTTCAATATTTTGTAATTTGTCTTCTGCCCATACTTTTTCTTTCCATATTCTCCACGTTTGTGGTCAATATAAGAACAAGAACAAAAACTTGCTGAAAAGCTGGAGATGGAGAGAGAAAAAGAACACACAAAACAAGTGGCAACTGCTGTTGGCCTGTCTTTTTTAGTTGTTTTTTTTTTTCTTCAGTTTTTTCAGTTTTGTGGTGCCTGGTGGTCCCTTTCGCTTCGTTTTCGTTTTGTGTAGCACATTCTGAAGTAAAAATCAGTCCGTTTCTTTTTTTTCTGTTTTTTTTCCTTTTGGCACTTGGACATTGTGTCTGGCTGTGGTCGTTGCTACCGATAGTTATTGGTCAGTGTTTTTTTTTTTTTTTTTTAGCGCTGTTCCCCTCGGTGAAGTTGATTACTTAATTCTATTGATGACGTTTTGACTGATTGCCTTATGAGCTTTCACTTTTTTTGTGGCCCGACACACATTCAGTTATTAACTGGCCACAGAGAGAGAGAGAGATCTCATGTTATGGCGGCTGCTGTTGCCATGAATTATTCATGCAACAACCGCACACTATTCTCCTCCTGCTCCTGTGGCATGCCTGCACAATTTTAGTTTCGACTTTTTGCTCCTTTGCTTCGATGCATTGGGACTTCATCAACTTCACTTCAACTTGGCCTTAGTCCCCATTCAATGTTTCAATTGATATGGCCCGTTTATTACACTGTGCAACAAAAGGCAACAGAGCAGACAAGCTTAGCTTAGCTTCATTCATTTTCCATTACTTAAAAAGAATCAAATGCAATTATCTTAGCCATGAGAAGGATAATGATGATTTGTTGTCAAGTGTTTACCGCTAGATGGCTTTATTAATGCCACACTTGGTGTCAACTTAGTCGTCCAGCCGTCCAGTTGTCCAGTTGTCCAGCTGTCCACCAGTGTGACGACTTCAATCCAATCAAAGTGCCGATGCCGATGCCGATGCCGCCACACCATACAACATAATTTAGTGCCAGAGCTGCGCGAATTCCTTCACACCTGCTACAAAGTCTCTGTCATGTCAATAATGTCGAAAATGTGCATCCCACCAGCAGCAGCAGCAGCAGCACCGCACGTTCCCCCCCGCTCTCTCTCTTTCTCTCTCTCTCACTCACTCTCTTTCTCTCTTCAACTGATAATGATGTGACAAAACAGCGGTTGACTTTGCCCGTGGCCTGCGGCGGCTACCTGGCGGAACGCATGAGATGTTGGCCCAGACCAGATCCATGCCTTCGAGCCACTTCTTTGGGGTCCAAGGCACGTCGTCGTTGTCGCTGTCATTAACGTGATTTTTTTTTTTTTTTTGCCGTTGCTGTTGTTGTTGTTGTTATGCGTTATTACGCGTGCGCGCAGTGCTTTGCCTGCTGCTCCTCCCCCTCCTCCTCCTCTTTCTGTTCCTTTGCTGTCTGCAAACTGCAAACTCCAACTTCGTTTTTTTTTTTTTTTCTTGATATCTTTTGGCATTGCACAAGCCCCGCGGTAAGCTAAAGTGACACTTTGACAGCGATACGTGATAAACGGCAAAATGCCAAGCTCTTGTTGTTTCTGTTGTTGCTGTTGTTGTTATTATTGACAATCGGAAAGTAAGTTAACACTTTTATTTTAGCATCAAGAATTGGATTCTGGATTAAAATTTGGTTTGCATATCATATTTTTAACTTGAACGATTTGTAATTCCCAAATGGTTTAAGCAGAAAGCAAAGTGTGGTCAACAAAGCTTTAAAGCTTCGATTACCGTTGTGTTTAGTTGATTTGCATTCAAATGGTATAGGAAAACGACCTAACTATGCTCTATTTTAAGTTGGATAACTTAGCACGCTCTCTCTCTCTCTCTCTCTCTCTCTCTCTCTCTCCCTCTCTCGGTCTCAGCTGGACATGGACAATGGATTCGCATACGTCTACTACAATTTGCGTTGGCCTCCAAGTTCAACTAACATTAAAAAGTGGAGGAACAGAAAAAGGCCAAATAGAAGCAGCCGCAGCAGCAGCAGCAGCAGCAGAGAGATGCAGGCACACAGATGCAGGCCATCCAAAAGCAGGAATGTTGGGGCAAATGAAAGACAGTGAGAGAGAGAGAGAGAGAGAGAGGGAGAGGGAGAGATAGTGGGAGAGTGGGAGAAGATGAAGACAATTTGAGTTGCGTGATTTGCGTGAGCGTCGTGCGTTGAGTGAACTGAACTGAACTGAATGGAAACAGAAACAGAAACAGAGACAGACAAACTGATGGACTAACTAACTGACAGAGTGACGGACGGACTGTCTGTCTGTCTGTCTGTCTGTCTGTCTGTCTGTCTGTTTGTTTGTCTGTCTGTCTGTCTGACTGACTGACTGTTGTTGCGGGAGTTTTGAACTGCATCAAGCCAAATTATACACATACGAACTGACTTGAGGTCCAAGTCGAGGTCTACAGATGAATACTGGTTGTTGTTGTTGTTATTGTTGTTGTTGCCATAGTCGTAGTCTTAGTCGTCTCACACCAACACAATTGAAATTCCTTTTGCGCAGAAATTGCATTTCACGCTAAAAATGCGTGCTCCGCGTGCAGGCAACACCACCAACAACAACAACAACAACAACAATCATAATTTCAGCATCTTGGCCAAAAGAAAGAAGACAGAACTACACACACACACACACACACACATATATCTGTACACATTGGCAATTCTTCAAGATTCAAAGCAAACGAATTTATACACTTTAAGAAATTTAATTTACTATTTCAATTAATTTAAGGCATTAATTGAAGATTTCCAATGATTATTGACATAAAAATCGATAATTTCAATCGATTATTAATTATTTTAGACATTAATTTGATTGATTTACAACCATTTTGATTAATTGTTGCCTTCAATTTTAAGAAAATCTTTAAACAATTTATCATTTTATTTACTTAACGTCGATTTGATAGCTTTCTAGAACTAAAATCGATTATTTTGAATCGACCAAAAGTTAGCTGCGATAACTATCGAAAGCAAATCAGTGGCCTTAAATTGTAGAGTATCTGTTGAACGGAATGGGCAAGCAAACCAAAGAAACAAAAATAACAAACGAAAGATGGAGTTCAACTTTCGAGGAGTCAGTAGGAGGTTGCCAAGTAGCTTTCAGGGCAAAAGTGTAGGTGCGCGCCTGCGCAACGTTTTTGCTGTTGCTGTTGCTGTTGTTGTTGTTGCTGCTGGGTGGGATGCAGGTGGGCCAACAATAACAGCGGCAACAACCATTCCGTCATGCCGCAACACTTGCAGGCATGTGTATATGTGTGTGTGTGTGTGTGCAAGTGTGTGTGTGTGTGTGTGTGTGTGTGTTTGAAGTTAAAGCTAGAGGAACCTCTTGTCACGTTCCTCGTTAGATATTTAGATATTAGTCTTAATTTCAAGCTAATGCAATTGCAATTTTTGCACGATTTTGTTATATACACATACACACACACAAACACACACACACATAAGCACACACACGATTTTTAAACACAATTTGCCAGCTTTCTTTGAACAATTTTCTAGCAAAAGAAGAAAGAGAGAAGTCCTTTGCATTCTTCACTTGACCAGTAATAAAATCAAACTCAGCCTATTCAAGGACGACTTCTTAGGCTATTTTTTCTTTACAGATTTGCATTAGATTAATATTGATTGAATTATTGAAAAAAAAAAAATACCTTCAATTGTTTTTAATTTCAGTTGCCAGTGACGTCAATAAAGGGCAAAAAAGGAAAGTAACAAGAAAACAGTGTTCAAAGCGGGAAACACAACTCACCTGCAATGGAACGAAGAGAGAAAGAGAGAGAGAGAGAGAAGGAGAGAGCAAGAAGGGGGAGAAGTGAAAAACATGTTAAAAAGAATTTCATTAAGTGCAATGAGGTAAAATGGAAAAAACGAAAAAAAAAAAGAAAAAAAAACACGTATGAGTTGGACAACAAAATGGCGGCCACCCACCAACAACAAATGGCACTGGCATGTACACACACACACACACACACACACACACACACACGCACACAACTGTGTCAACTTTTGCACTTGTTACGCAAATGCAAATAGTGTAAAATGAAACAAAACATATTTTCACACGACAAACGCGAGAGAGAGAGAGAGAGAGGGAGTGAGGGAGACGCCCCTCTGTCCAGAATATGACTCGGACCATCTACTCCACACACGCCCTCTTTCCCTTGCCCTTTTCACCTATGCAACACAAAAAAAAAAGAAATATATTCGCTTGCTTTCTCTATCTCTCTCTCTTTGTCTCTCTTTCTCTCTGGCCCTTTCGAACACACATACTCTACGCTTCAGCGATTCGCTGGGGAAAGGGAAAATTACATACACACACACACACACACACACACACACGTAGTCTGTAAGTGTGTGTGTGTGTGTTATTTTGTAGCAATGGCCGCCTTTTGCCTGTTCCATTTGAGTGTGTGCACTTCCTGCGCCCACAATTTGATAAACTCCTCCCTCATCCTCCCCCCACCACATACACACACATCATCCCTCACCCCCACCCCTCACGACTACTTGTTTCACTCCTTGATTCCTTGTAAACTAAACGATATCAAAAAGAAAAACATAGAAAGCAAAGAAGCCAGGTAAGTGTTGCTAAGAAATGGAAATGTATGTGCTTTCCGTGTGTGTGTCTGTGTCTGTGTGTGTGTGTGTGTGTGTGTGAAAATAGCCCAAATATTTGATATAACTTAGTCTATAGAAACAAGAAACAATTTATATGTGTATTCTCTCTAGAGACTAGAAAAGGACACACGCAAGGCACCAAAAGTTTTGCCAATGAAACTAACAAAAAAAAAAAAAGAAAAAGAAAAAAACACTGCAAAAAGTTTGTAAAGGAATAAATTGAGAAAGCCATAAGAAAAACCTTTCAATGGAATATCTGTCTCTATTAGTTGTTAGTTATGCCATCAAGAGGCAACTTAAACCCAAGACTCGATCATCTCTAAAGGTTATCGATAACAAGAATCGAATTTCAAGCTTTTACTCATTTATTCGATAATTCAGACCTAAAAAATTGCAACTACAATTGAACTAACAGACAAAGAAGGCAGCAACGAAAGAAGAAGAAGTAAAGAAATCATTTGAAATAGATAAATTGACTAGCCTAAAGATCCCCCAATTAGAGATGATAAACGAACGATAGACGAGCAACAATCGATAGTCCCAAAAAGTCAAAAGAAAACCAAATGAAATGTTTTTCACCTAAAAATTCCTGCAAATCAAATCGAAAGCCATGCCGTTTCCCTCTTCATGTCCATTGTTGTTGATTTTTTTTTTTTTTTTGAGTGTAGGCCCCTTAAAAAACAATGTAGGCGTGGCGCGGTGCGGTTGGCATGACTGTACCAACTCTCGAACTAACTCGAAATACACACTACAATCGAAGAAAACAAAAATAAAAAAAAAAAGGGAACACAGAAGCAAATACAAATAAACGTATGTACCTATGTACATATATAGATGGGTTTATATATCTAACACACACACACACAGACACACAGAGACACACACAAACACAAGTATTTTTATATAGACATAATTTCCTAACGCATTTAATGGCTGAGCAAACGGCACACGAATGAATTTAGGGGTAGGCGAATGGCAAATGGTATTTTAGGGGTAAAAGTATAAAAGAGGATGAACGAATGGATGGAAGGAAGAATGGATGGATGGATTGAAGGAAGGGTAAAGCCGCAGAGTCACGCAGGCCGGCGGTAAGGGTTGCAAAAAAAAAAACAAAAAAAAAACAAAAAGCTGTTCTATTCTACAAGTTAAAATGCGATAGAGCAAAACTTCTCCCTCTCTAACTCTCTTCCTTTCACTCCCTCTCTCTCTTTCTCTTTCCCACACGCTATCGCAATAGCAACTATTGAGGGAGAGTTAGGGCCAAATAGAGTTCATATGTATGTTTAATTTTTTAACCCAATTGGCAGCCATTTTTTCTCCTAGATAAACACACCCACAATAATGTGAACAACAAAGACGTGTCCTTCTGCTGCTGCTTCTTCTTCTTCTCCTTCTGTCTTTAGATAAAGTTCAACAACAAATCCAATCCCTTGAGATTGGCTTCTACTTTTTTTTTGTGTTCCTCACTTCCTTCTAATGTTCTTTTCTCAACAAGTACAACTTGCATATACATATATCTTACTCTAACTCTCCATCAAATCAACAAACATACAATTACTAGATATATATATATATACATATATATATATGTATATATAGTATATGAACATTAGACTGGCCGCCGCTTTTGTTGCCGCATTTCGCGTTGCGCACGCGCAAAACTTGTTGGACTTTTGTATATGTATATAAATTTTTTTTACTATATGACGATACCCTTTTCTTTAGTTTTTAAGTTGAAGAGTATATACAGTTTGCTTAAAACTGTCATTTATGTCCGTCTGTCACTCTGTCCTTTTGAGTGAGTCCTTAAACCTTTTAGTTTAAAAAGTTATGATAACCAAATTTGATCTTCACTCAGCTTAAGTTCGAAGATTACGCGGATCGTAATACTATAGCATAAGAAGACAAACTTGTTTCTTATAAGAAGAATTGCCCCTTAAGAACAATATAGTAAATCTTCTGAAAATTAAATTCTTCAATTTAAATTTAACGAACTTTCAAACAAATTTTTCTTACAGGGTATATTAAAAGTCGTTAGATTTTGTCTATCATCTGTGTGATTGTTGCCGTGCAAAAGCCAAAGATAAAGACGCAGAGAGAGAGAGAGAGAGAGAGAGAAAGAGGGAGCTGGATGGCGAGAGAAGAAGAAGAAGAAGTAAAGACAGTCTCAAGGTTAACAACGATCGCTCAAGTATTATGTGCAATCTCAAGCAAATCGACAAGATTTCTATTTCTCTCTGTTGGCTTTTTTATAGAAGGAAATCGTAGTCACCAACGGGAGGAATGGGGAGAAGAATTAGAATCAGAATCAGAATGAGAATAAGAGAAAAATGTAACTAATGCCAAAAAACCATTAAGAAACATTTAAACAGAGTCACCTTTGCTCTTTGTCTTTGCTTTTCAATTTTCATTTTTGTTTTTTTTTTTATTTTGTTGTCCTCGATTCTATTGTGAAATTGAATTCTATTTATTAATTTCTTTACTTTTTTTGTGTGTGCATTGAAATTTTTAATAATTTGGCCAATTGTGTTATTGAGACAAACCAAAACTTTTGTTTTCAATTCAAATTTAAATCGTAGCTAAAACGTAATAATTATGCCAACAATTCCAAATTCAAATGATTTGCATGTTGCAGGAGGAGGAGGAGCAGCCGGAGCAGGTGAGGTGGGTGGAGGAGAGCAACGAGCTCGTCTTATTAAAGCTTTGGGTAAATTTAAACCGCAAGATGCCAATCCATTGCAATTCTACAATTGTGTTCGAGAATTTTGCATTATGCACAATTGTAGCATTGATGAGGGAATGGATAAGGCAATTGAAACATGGCCAACACTATCAATGAGACAGAGAGCTCTATACAATTCGGTAAGCCCCCAATTTGGCCAATTGTCAACTGTTTTACTCTTTCCGTTTTCTTTTTGTTTTTTGTTTTTTGTTTTAGCAACGTCACGCAGAACTGCCAATTCCAGTGCCACGTCATCTCATTTATCGTGCATTTCAAATGGAACGCAACGGTCGCTGGTCTTTGGGTCGTATTCCAGTGGGCAATAATGGTGGACAAATGTATACGGTGGAATCGTATAAGCCACCACAAAAGCTAACCAAATTGCGTGCCCAATTGACGGCCAAAAAGCCAAAATATGATAATATGTTAGAGCCATCAATTGAGAGATTGAGACAACAACAACAACAGCAGCCGATGCCGATGCCAAAGGCAACTAATGGATTAAGCCAATCGCTGCCAGGAACAACTCGAAGAGTGCGTACCTCAACTCCGCCTGAAAAATCAATTAATCATCTATTCTCGATGAAAACTCATACAAATTCGATCGAACGAAGCGGCGGCGGTGCTGTTGGGGGGGCAGAAGTAGATGGGCTCAAGTTAATGAAAAAATTCAAATCGAAAAAGAAAATCACTAAGAAAAAACCAACAACAACAGCAACAGCAACGAAAATGAAAGCGAAAACTTCTCACAAGGATAAAAAGCAATTGGTAAAAACTGCAAAAGTTGACCACAAAACGAAAACAAGAAAAATGACATTATTCAATCAGCATCGATCGGCTTGGAATCAAACGGTTTTTGGTGGCATAAGGCGACGTATTATAATGCATCAGCCAGAAAAATAGAGAGAGAGAGAGAGAGAGAGAGAGAGTAGAAGTAGAAGTAGAAATGACTCCCTTTCCCTTTCCCGCCACCAATAAATGTTTGTGATAAAGGTTTTTTTTCTTTTTTTTTTTTTTTTTGCTTTGCCGGCGGTAAATTGATTGGTGAATTGAAAACCTTTTGGCTGATCGTTCGATCGATTGATCGATTAGATGTGGGTTGCCATTGGGCGGAGTTGATGAACCTTTTTATTTAGCAATTGCTACAACAACAACAACAATAACCCCAATAAGCCATCAAAAAATAAAACCAGTAAAAACGACTACTTAAATACACTAACAAAACTGAATGCCTTTGGGTTGGTTAAAAAAGAGAGTACAAAAAAAAGGTTAAGAAGAAATGACAAAATTCATTTTTTTTTTTTTGGTTATTTTTTTCCTCTCATTAATAGTATTTTTTTTTTTTCGTTTGCGAATTTGGCACGCAGCGCCAGTTCGAGCATTTGACCTAATTTTCAACTAGCTAGGCTTATTTGTTGTTGTTGTTGTAGTTCTCAACCTAACGCTTTTTGTTGTTGCTTTTTGTGCGTTGTGGCCCGAAGACAAAGAGTGAAAAAGGCAAAGAGATAAAACAAAAAAAAAACTTTGCTGTTATTTTGATGTTAGCTTAACGCTAAAGAAATAAACTCTTTTTTTTTGGGACTTTGACGAAGTTCTTATACACTTTAATTGCCGCCAAAAAGTAGAACAAAAAAATTCCTATGTACTATGTAAGACACCTTAAACTAAAATCGTCAAACTTGTGTTTTTTTTTTCCAAGAAAGTTGTGGTAGTTATTTTCGAAACTTAAATATTAAATACTAAATACGTATCCCAAAACAATTTGAACGCTATTGGCTAAACATAAAAATAGAAAAGAAAGCTAATATGGGAATATTTAAAAAAAAATAACACAAGCCTTCTAAAAATTTATAAAATTTTACATTTTTCGCATGGCAAGGTCAGAAATGGGGAAAATATTTCACGTGAAAAGCCGAAGAAAACCCACTTTAAAGGACGATAGACGCATTGCCAAAAAAGTTAATAAAGCCGATCCTTTTATAAATTTTTGTTTAAACTCTTGGCTTAGGTCTATGAGCACCATTGTACATCATACATATGTATGTACATATGTCATTGTCGATAAAGATTGCCGTCAACATTGTCAGAATCATTTTGTGTTGACATATTTTTTGGTCTTAGCATTCTTTTTCCCTCTCTTCTCTCTGTTTTGCCATCCAAAATGGCTGCGAGGGCTGCTTCATAAGTTTTACATTAACAAATATTATTGGCACTTTAGAAAATTCCAAAAAATATGCATTTTAACATTGTTTTTTGGATTTAAGATGTAAAGTAAGAGTTTAAAGACAATTTTTTTTTTGGCAATAATTAAAGTTTAATTGTTAAGAAAATGTAAAATTGTTTTACGAAAAGTGCATAAATCCTTTTTAGCCTACATAGCATACTTTTTAGCGTGGCAAACTGTACTTGAATTTCTGAATTTATTCCTCAAAAACTCCCAAATACTGTAATTTGTTTAAAAAACTGAAAAATAAACCCAGATAAATGAATTTTTAAACGCTTTAAAAAGGAGCTTAGAAGAAGATTTAGTTAGCATTAGTTTAGGGCTTTTGTTTGTTTTTTTGGTAAATTTTCCAACAACAAAATTGAGGAAGTCTTCTCTAAAGGATCTCTAATTGGCATCAAAAATATTAAGGTTCCATCTAGAACTAGCAAACAAAAAAAAAAAAAAACCAGTTCAAATGTGTGCAAAATTTTTCATAATTTATGTACATACATACACACGCACACATATGCATGCTCATGCATGTGTATTGTTCTACACTCTCTTCCAGCCGCTGCTGCTGCTGCTTCTTCTTCTTCTTCTGCTTCAACTCATTTTGTGGGGCTTGCTAAATTTATAGCCGCTTACGCACAGAGCAAAGCAGCAGCAGCAGCAGCAACAACAACAACAACCAGAGGCCAAACAGAGCCAGCACCAACGCAGCAAAAAAAAAAACAACAGAGGAACACACACACAAGCACAGACAGCAGATAGAAAGCAGCAAGCAGCAACATGTTGCTTTTTGTTGTTGCGTTGTCATTTCGACAGCGCCATTTGACTTCTAACTGCTTTTACATATGTATGTATGCGAATGTGTGCGAGTGTGTGTGTGTGTGTAGAGACGCTAACCAGGCGGGCAACTAACATAACCCGCTCCCGCACCCGCACCCGCACCGACCGTTGCTACCACTGCTGCTCCCGCCCTCACACGCTTCTCTCTTTCACAATAGTTTTTGCCACCACTGTATTGTGCGCTGTTGTTGTGTGTTGTCAAGTCACAAAGTGAGCAGATTACGCAATGCGTTCGCACATACACACACACACACACACGCACACTAACAACGTTTTGTTTCGTTTCCGCGATCCATGCAAAAAAAAAAAAAAAAAGACGAACAAAAAAAAAATGAGAATTCGCAAATAAATGAGTTGCGGCGCTGCGTGCGTGAGACCCAATCGGAAATTTGTCATAAGCCAAAGAGACGAAACACAGGCAGACAAAGCAAGACGAAGCAAACGAACAAGATTTATAGTCATCAGACGAAGCAGAAGCAACAGTTACTCGATGACAGAGAGAGAGAGAGAGACACAGATAATCATCATCAACTTGATTTCGTTTGGAATTTCAAATGTTTCAATAAAAGTTTGCTTCTTTGAGAATTAATATTTGCAAAAAGTAATCGATTGAAATTAAAATTTCATTAAAAAAGAACTTAATTCTAATTTATTGGGAAATTCAAATATTATAAATTTACCCATATCGGATTGGAAATTTCTATTAATATTGATAAAAAAAAATCAATTGAAGAGAATATTAACTTTCATAACTTTAAAAATTTTGATTATTATGAGCCAAAAAAAAAAAAAACGATTTTAGAAAAAATTATCATTAATTTATTGAGAATTTTGCTTATTAAGCAACATTGAAGAAACAATTAACATAAATTTTTGGGAAATTTCGAATATTATTAGCCAAAAAAATCGATTTAATTTAATTTAATTTTTGGGAAATTTCGTATATTATTAGCCAAAAAAAATTATTATAAAAAAAATTAACTCTAATACATTGGGAATTTCGATTATTATTCAACAAGTAATCGTTTAAAGAAACAATTAATTTTAATTTTTTGGTAATTTCGATTATTATGAGCCAAAAAAAAAAAGGGTTAAAGAAAAAATGTAACCATATTGCGTTGGAAATCTCTAATAATATTGGACACAAAATAAATCAATTGAAGAGAAAATTTTTTCTAATTCATGGGAAATGTTGTTAATCGATTAAAGATTGAATAAAAGAAATTCAATGTCGAAACATAATAGTTTTGGAATAGTTACATATGAAGTCAAATGATTGAAAGGTGTTTAAGAAACACTTAATTATAAATCGAATTCTGTTATTCTTTAAAATTCTTAAAAATGTAAAAGTTTTTCACAGTTCTTAAATAATCTAAATTGAAAGATTTGATGAAAATTCAATAATTTGATCCACTAAGAAAAGGCCAAAAGCACAAGTATTTGAAAATTTAATTCTAGATCTTGTTCCATTTGGGTTCTTTATACGGTTATTTGGTTTTAGTTTGGCCGATTTCCCACATTTTTTTTTTAAGTCGCATTTTGGTGTCATTTCAAAATGCCTTAAAACATAGAAAGAGAGAGAGAGAGAGAGAGAATAGTGCTGTTTTTTTTGAGGCTGCCGTCGAGTTGAGCTGAGTCTTGTGTGCGGAACTGGCTGACGAGCCTGACCTTTGGCTTGACCGTGGGCGTGAATTGCGAATATCTACACAAAGTTTGCAAAAAAAAAAAAAAAAAAAAAATCCACGGGCATATGAAACGTTTCTAGCGGGTTTGTTGGGGCGGCCGCCAGTCATCGCATACAGCTGAAATTCAATGCTATCTAAGCGCGAATACATACACACACACACGCACGCACACACACACACACGCTGAACAAATTAGTTCAGTAGGTGCCTCATTGTTGTTGTTGTTGTTGTTGTTACCAGCCAACCAACCAGCCAGTCAGCGGCCTGGGGGCCAGGCGTCGTTTAAATTTAGCTGCGACAACAACAACAAATCGCTTGACTCTCTCTTCCTCCTTCACCTCCTCCTGCCTACTACTCCTCCCCCTTCGGCCACTTCATTCTTCTCTCTTCTCTTCTCTTCGCTTGGCTTTGGCAAATTAAACATTAAAAATCATCAAAGTGTAGAAAAAAGAAGAAGCAGCAGCAGCAGACGAAGAGTGAAGAAGGAGAAGGAGGAGGAAGAGCATAAAAAAAAATCGCACATATCTGTCCTTGACACACATTGCGTATACGCAATCTACGCAGCCGGCTTGCGGTTTTTTTTTCATTTCATTTTTTTTTTTTTTGCTTATTCTCTTTATTTATTTTTTGCGTGAGTGCGTACGTGCGTATACGTATGCGTGTGTGTGTGTTTGTGTGTGTGTGTGTGTCGAGCTACTCTCTGACCTAGTTACGAACAGATATACAACGGAGATAACAACATGTGCTTAACTTGCAAATTTGCGAAATTTTCTATTGTTATTAAATTTTGTTGGCTCCATTTTCGTCTAAAATAACTACACAAATATATACAGTTGGCTATATATAACTGTAGATATATGTACATACAAATATATATATTTTTGATCTATTCAAGTTCCTTAAGTTTAAATGGCAAATGATAAATATATTTTAACTCCAAATCGGATTTCAAGTTATAGTTTTTAGATCGATGGGAATAACTTTTTGGATGAATGTGTGAGATCATCATTGTCAGCATGACCCCCTAACCCAAACCCTCTAGTTCTCTCCCCCTGCTGCCCCTTACCACACTTCGCGGTGTGCTCTTCATTTCTGGTTGGCAACCAAAAACCTTTCAAATCGAATTGATCCCTTTTGAAATTCATTTAAAAAGTACATTACAAAAAACGTTTCATTTCTTTGATTGTTGATAATGTTTCTATGTATGTGTGTTTGTATGTTTGTGTGTGTATCTTAGATATTTTGTTTGCCAAACATATGTCGGAATTGCGTAAGCATATTTAAACAGAGAGACCAAGCAAGAGAGAAAAAAGATTAAACAAAATTGATAGAGAGCGAGCGCGCGCGAGAGAGAGAGTGAGAGAATTTGCAAATGAATATCACCCATATACACACACACACACCAGCACACACACACAAGCACACACAATTTGGTCGCTCTTCAACTTGACTTTGAAGCAGAATGTTGCGAGAGCGTCAGCTAAAAAAAAAAAAAAAAAAAAAAAAATTGCCAGCAACACAAAAAGAAGGCAAAAATTTCGGTTTTTGGCAACATTTTTTCGGGTTTGCCATTTTTTTTTTTTGTTTTGTGCGTGCTTATCGTTACGCACTTTTTTATGCGTGTGCGTGTGTGTGTGAGTGTTTTTTGTTTTGTTGTCTCATTTTTTTTTGCCAACGTCGAGAGTTCATTAACTTTTGTATTTTGGCGATTTTTTTTTTTTTTTGCTATTTCTTTTTTGTGCGTGTGTCGTTTGGTCTATGATTGTGCGTGTCGTTGATCTTTTAAACAACAACAACAACACACTGAGAAATACGCTGTGCGCGAGAGTTCAATGAACTTTTTTGCTTTTCAGTTGTTATTTGTTGGTTTTTTTTTTATTGTGTGTGCAAAAAACGAAGAACCTGGCTGAATTTTTGTTGTTATGCGAAAGAGTTCAATAGACTCGCAATTTCATCTTCTTCTTATGTTTTTATTGTTGTTGTTGTCGTTTCTTTTGTAGTTGTCTTTCTATTCTTTTGCCTAATTTGTTTGTAGGCACAAACCCATCTCCCCTCCCCCTCCCCCAACCAACCGATAGGGCACTGTGCCCAAATCAAGTCTAAATGAATAGATTATAGCCACTTAAAATTTGTTGCCCATTTTCAATTTCCTAAGCCTAACTAATTAATCGAAATTCAATTTCAATTAATCAAGCGCAATCGATTCTAAAGTCTTTTGTAAGAGTTCCTTAAAAAAAAAAAAAAAAAAAACAAAGAACAAAGAGAACATTAGACAAATTTTCTTTTCTTTTCAAACACATTTACCAATTGAGCTAAAACAAGTTTCTTAACTTTCTTAGATCTCTGTTGTACGATTTTGCTGGTTTTTTAAATTATAATTACGTATCCGCCATGTGAAAAGTGTAATTGAAGAACTTCTTTTTTTTTTGCTAACTCTTTGTAAGATAATTTTAAATGTTTCTGTAATAAAAACTCACAAATCTTCAGAAATTATAATTCAAAATAGAATTCTTCATTTATTTATTTCAAGTCTAAAAAATTTCTTAGCTACAATTTCATTTTCAATTTGAGCTTCTAATTTGTCTCATTTACACTCTCTCCCTCTTTCTCTCTTAACTGATCTAGGGAATACTCTTTAGAAAGAAAGGTAAGATCTCTTCTATCTCATTAAACTCTTAGATTAGCTTGGCATACCCATAAAAAATGTTTGCTGAGTATACTAGAGCACAAACAACAAGCATAACGAACAATCGATCTTTCACGCCTAAGCCCCATCCTTCTCTGCTACCTCTTCTCTTTTGGCATCTACTCCTCCTACTCCTTCAGCTTTATTCCACTCCCACCAAATGATCATCGCTAGCAATTTGTATTGCCATCATTTTTCAACGCTTCAGCATCGTCGTCCGTCCGTCCGTCCATCTGTTTGTCGGCGTCGTGAGGGGGTGTCCAAGAGAGTTATTTATGCCAAATTTATGCATCTACATACATACATACATATACATATATATATTGTTTTTTTTTTTTTGCTTGGCAAACTTTCGAAAGTTCTTCTTTCACGGGGCAAAGTCATGGGAAATTTGCAACAAGCGAGGCCGTGGCGAAAAGTTGATGGTTTTTTTTTTTTTTGGTGGTGGTGCGGTGCGGCGGTGGTGTGGTGGTGCGGTGTTTGCCTGGTTTTTGGTGAAATTTTCAGTTGCTTTTGTTTTTAGCTTCTAATTGTCACTACCAGCGACCTACAGTTTAACTCAAAACTATCTCCATAAAATGAAAACCTTGGGAACATTCTTGTTGTTGTTGTTGTTGTCCATTAAAAATTGTTATCGATATGTTTATTGAAAGTTTTAATAAATTTCAAGAAGGTCACCAAAAGTAAAGACTAGAAAATGGCTAACCTAATAGCACCCACTTGAAGATATTAGAGTCCAAAACTGGGTAATGTCTGCTCTATCACAAAAAAAAATCCTGCGGCATCTACCAAGGTTACCCATGGTATACATAAGAGGTGCATTACGATCTTAAACTGGAATCCATCCACAAGCAGCTACAATGAAAGCATCTGGGTATTTCGTTTCTTCATAAAAGAATAATCTATAAAAAATATTATTTAAGAGTACTGTCCTTAATATAGACAAAACTATGGGCCCTGCCAACTCTTAAAACAACTAAAACTCATTTCTTCTTAACAATATAAACGAATCGTTTGTCAAACTCACTTCTTCTTAACAATATAAACCAATCATTTGTCATATATTAACTCAAAATTGCAACAAAAACCAAAAATTTTAGAAGCATGCAAATGGTCCTCTATAAAAACCATGAATTGCCAAATCTGAAAGTCTTTCATATGAAATTGAGGCTTCACCAAAGGTCATACGGTAAGCTAATCTGATACTCTAAAAATATGAAAAATTGAAAATTTAATTTAAAAAAAAAAATGTTTAAGATCCAGCAGTTATTTTTAAAAACAAATTTGTTTGTCTAATATACAGAAGAAAGCAAAACAATAACATTTAAGATTTTTTATATTATGCATTGCCATTTCCTTTTGGGTAAAAACAGTAAAATAGTTGGAGAATAAAATGATACTAGAAAAAACAAAATTGGTTAGATTTGAAAAAAGTAATGAACCTTCAAACTGAAAATTTCGAACTAATGTTACAATTTTTGGTTTAGTTTTTAGCACAGATCTTGTATTTTCTAAACAAAAATTCAAATTGCCTTAACCAAAAAAATAGCTTGACTAAATTTGTTATGAAAAGTGTTTGCCTATTAGTCGATGTTACTTATCAGAGAAAGATTCGGCAATGTTCTTAGCTAAGCAAAGGAAATTGGAAACAAACTTGCAAAAAAAAAAAGGTGTCCTAAATAAATGATCATCTTTCGAAAGCCCGAAAATTGGTTGATTCCAAATGAACTTTAATTCTTTCTTGAACGATTCTCAAGAATGAAATGGAAATCGAAAAAAGGTTTTATTAGGAAAAGTAAAAAATTTTAATGAAACTTTGAAAAAAAATTGAAGCCCAATTTTTTTATTTTCTTTTTTTTTTTTTTTGACTGGTGATGACTTTTCAAGAAAGTTGCTAAAAACCGGATTACAATTTGATGTGAAATTTTCGTTAAGGGAAAACTGAAATGAAATTCAACTGAATTTAACAAGTTTCAAATTGTTTAAATAATTCATATGTGTGTGAGTATGAGTGTGAGTGTGAGTCTGAGTGTGTGTGTGTGTGTGTGTATATATTTGCAGCCAATTCAATTTAAAATACTTATTTACGTGCGTGTCGCATTATATGAAAATTGTTATGTAAGTGAGCGTAATTAAAACAGAAAAAAACAAAAACAAAAAAAACACAGACACAGCAACTAATGGTTAGCGTCTCTGGTGCCTAACTGAATTAACCTTGTTCTATGGCCCGTTGGGCGGAAATTGCACACACACACACACAGAGCGAAAGAGAGAGAGAGAGAGAGAGAGAGAGAGATACATAGAGCATTTGTTCATTAGTATCTTTGTTTGTATCTTGTGGGTCCTTGGTTATAATTAATCCACAATTGCACATAGCAGATAGACATTGCGAACACGCAAGCTGGGCGGCGCAACTGTACCCACAAAAAAAACAAAACCAACTACAGAAACAACAACAACACGATCAGATAAATTCACCAATGGCACCTGCACCTGGTACAACAATACACACACACAGACACACACACACACACACACGCATACACACATGCATATGAAACCATCAAACTTCATCTCTGCAGTGGAAATGCTAATTGCTGCCAATGGGGTTAGACTCGTATTTGGATTTGCATGTCAACCATTGGTCCGCTTTTGGTTTCGGGCAACTCTCAACTTTTTGGTCAACTAACTCAATAAACAAAGTCTCACACACTTTATCTATCAGAAGCAACACGAAACCAGCATTACAATTGCATCTCAAGTGTCTTGAACAATAAAAAAAAAAGTGTCTTGTGATTCTCAACTAGTTTAAGCATTGAATGAATAATTAAATGATCTCCAGTGGGCTAAGCAGAAAGCTTTTCGCTTTATAAATCCAAGTCCTTATATCACAAGTTGCTTCTTTTGGTGCAAGTTTCATTTGTTATGCCAAAATTTTTGTTAATCACTAAAAAAAAAAAAACTGCCTTTTTTTAAATTGTAATTTTCTTAACTTCTTTTTCATTTAGTGGGCGAATTTTCTACTTCATTCTTAAATCTTATTATAATTTTCTTTTAAAAGCTTATTAACAATCGCACCACGAGATTCGAGGCCTTAGCTCTGCTGCAGCGCTGCCGTTATATTTATGTTATCGTTATCGAATGTGGCCTGGTCACTAGATTTATCGGCCTTAAGGCGAGCATTACTTTCGATTAATACATTAAAGCTTTGCTGTCTATACCAGGGCTTCTTAAACTGGGGGTCGAGACTACTGAAAGGGAATTTCGAAATAAATGAATGCGTATTCTTTAATCCTTATTTTAATTTACATTGTAAAATAGTGCGATATTACATCTACATACATCTACGGTTAATATATATTTCATTATATAAATTTCCTAGGCTGAAAGGGGTTTAAGAAGCCCTGGTCAAGACGAAACACTTGTTTTCCCACATCATTCCCGGCTTAAATGAGAATTTAGTTTAGAAGTTTGGTTGAATTTGGATGTGTGACTATCTCAATTTTTGTAGTGTTGAAAAGTGTTTGAAGTGCATGAATTTTGGCACGTTGCCACTTAAAGGTAAATAGTGGGAAACATTGTAAAGGGTATTTCAAAAGTCGTTATTAATTAGACACTAGACGGTTAGCTGCAAAACCCACTTAGTCTATGCATTTCAGTTTCAAATGTTATGCATTAAAAAAAAATACAATAGTTGTTGTTGTTGTCATGTAAATAAGAAGGCGGCTGTCAGATAAAAAGAGTAACAACAACAATAACAACAACAACAACGAAAACAAAATTGAACAGCGCAACTGAGAAATGCGCAATAATTGACGCACGGCAAATGCAATTACAAGTGCCGCAAAATGCAAGCAATATGGCGCCAGCGCGCCAACTACAACAGCAACAACAACAACAATTAGACGCAATCTAACAGTGCAAGCTAGAAAGAGAGGTAGAGACAGAGAGAGAAAGAGAGTGAGCGAAGGAGTGTGAGATTAGAGGGGAAGGTGGGCCAGCAGCTAGTAAGGGGTGGTCTGGGGGTGTGTGGGAGGTGTGTGTGTGTGTGGTGGGTAGGGGGGGGCGTTGAGTATGGTGGGCGGCAATGCATATAATTGCTTTATAGTTTGTAGTTTTTGTAATGCACGCACAAGCACTCACTCACACGCACGCACACCAACTATGTGTGTGTGTGTGTGTGTAGGTATGTGTGTGCGTGTGCAGAGTGACCATGCACATGCAAGAAGAATCTTAAACAAACGTCATCATATGCGCAAACTCTCACTGCGTTTACTCTAACGCTCTCTGCATTTGCATTTGAAACTCTCTCTCTCTCTCTCTTAATATATCACTGCATGCCTCTTCGTCTCCTCCGTCTCCCACCCGCTAACAACTAACTCCCTTAACCTTGAATTGCAAGAAAGCAAGAACAAATGTGAAACATATCGCCGCGTTTCAATTTCAAAACGTTTCTTCTCACTCGTTCCCGATGCCGTTGGAGTTGCCGTCGGCATTCTACGCTGTGTTTCTTCTTCCCCCTCCTACTCCCCTCCCACCCATTCTCCCTTCAATCAGTTCAATATATTATCAAGACACGTTTCAAATTTGTATGCAACTTATAATTTTAGTTTTTTTCTTTCTTTCTTTGCATTTCACTAAACAATTTTACGTGTTCCATGGGCGCCATCGCATCCCCAACTTCGCCCCCGTGCCCGCCCGCCGCTGAGCTGAGCACGCATTTTCGATAAAACAAAAACAAAAACAACAAAAGCAAACCAACACTCAAAGAAGCAAGAAAGAAAGAAAAAAAATGTATTATTAACTAAAATAAAGAAAATGCAATACATTTTTTTTCTTCTGTTGTTATTTTATATGTTTTTTTGTTTTTTGTTGTTGTTGTTGTTGTTTTTTTAATGATATACACTCATTTATATGTAGCAGTTGCATAAAAATCGTCTAAAATGCAGGTAGCGCGTGTTTAAGAAGGAAAATAAAATTGCAACAACAACAACGACAACAACAAGCGAACTGTACATAAATCAACAATTATTATAATCTCAGACACGCACACTTGGCGTATGCGTAATATGTACTCTATCAAGTGTATATGCGGAAAATAAAAAAAAACAACAACAACAACAACGAAAGCCAACGAATAAATGAATATGAAAGACCAACAAACCAACTGACCAAACCAAGTAACAACAACAACAACAATTGAAACTTTCCTTGAGACAAAAGACCAAAAATCTAATCGAAATTATCTATCAACTTTGAATGAATTGTTGATTGTTGGCCCCAGAGCCAGACATGAGACTCCCCTTAGAACTCTAAAACTCTTCTATGCATCCCTGTTGGCTTATGGCTTTCTATTAAATTATAACTTTAAATCATAGGTGCTGTTCGATCAGCTTCACAACGTATGAAGAATTCCTCTAACAACGTTCTGATCGAGCTTGAAAATCGTAATATTTAGCAAACTAGCTTCAAAACTTAAACTAGTTGAGAATTACAAGCATCGGCAAAGCTTTGAAAGCTTGAACTAAAAATTTGGTTAAACGTTAAAAAAATGAAACAATTTGATTAATTTAAAGAGCATTTAAAGAGCAAGAGAGAGAGAGAGACAGAGAGAGAGAAGACAAGATTAAAGCTTTGATCCCTGCTGACCAAGTGGCTAAAAATAAACCTTAAAGGGTCAACGAATGAGTTACTGAAAAAGTTAATTTACTGGGCAAACATTCCTCTTCCATAGACAACTTTTCTCTCTGAGAAAATTGGGCAACGATCACTGTAACCCGCCTTCTCCTCGCCCCACCAAGCCCCCAAGGGTTTTTTTTTTTTTAGATGAATGTTTTGTGTTTACGATCATGGGTAACGGATCTTTCAATGTAGCGTGCGAATCTTGAGAAATAATAGAAGATGCCGCAAACGCAGCAAGAAGCGACCTTTCTCTGTCAATGGTGCGGCAGTCGCTCTCTTTTCTCATTGTCGTCGTCGTCGTCGTCGTCGTCACTACGCCTAGTAAAAGTGAATAATAGTTAATACTCACTTGAAGTTAAAATTGATTTGTCACGCTGCAGCATAAATTGCTGCACATGCAACCAAGTCGCCTAGTTGGTGTGTGTGTGTGGTGAGTTGCTTGTTTTCTTTCGTTTCTTTCTCTCTTTCTTTTTTTTTTCTTGCTTTCTTTGGCTCTTTCACCATTATTTTTAGTTATTCTTGTGTCACTACTTTCTATGGCAATCAATTGAAATAGCTTTTCCTGTGGGTTTTCCCTATTGCCATTTCATCAATTGGGCGTTAACTTTTATGCTAACGGTGCTAACGTGTTGCTAATGAGCAAATGCATTTGTTCAACGGACAATGATGATGATGATGATGCCCTGGGAATGAGAATTTCGATACATTTCCATGCCATGAATGAGCGTGCAAATGCCTGAGAGGCGCATTACCGTTGCAAAATTATGGACAATTATTTGTTAATTTCAACAATTTTTTCTTTTTGGTTAAAAGAGAGAGAGAGAGATCCTTGCTGGAAACTGAAGTAGAGGTGGAAAACAATCGATAGTCATCGATGATAAGATCAACTTACTTTGACAATAGAAATAATTTCAAATATTATTGGCCCTTCAGTTTAGAGGTGGAAAAGTATCGATAGCTTAAACGGTCGATAGTCCCAATAGCATTTTAAACTTTGCTTGCTTTGATGCCAGACAAAAAAAAAAAAAAAAACAAACACTTCTGATTGCTAAGAGGTTATTCAACTAAATCTCAAAAATAGGCGCTCCTTATGTACTTTTTGACATTATTCAGAAAAAAAAAATAAAACAATTTAGAAATTCTAAATAAATGACTCATTTAAAAGTATCATTTTTCATTTTGGCATCAAGCAATTCACTTCTTAAATGTTATTTGGACTATCGACCGTTTTAGCCATCGATAGTTTTCCACCTCTAAACTGAAGGGCCAATAATATTTGAAATTATTTCTATTGTCAAGGTAAGTTGATCTTATCTCAACAAGAAACAAATCAGCATCGATAATAAATAAATTACAGCTTTTTGAGAAAATCACAAATTATCGATAACATTCCCTCTTATCTTAAAGGTCATAAATCTTTTTTGAAGAGAAAGAATTCTGCAAAAAAGGCCTGCGATAACGATATCCAAAGCAGCGTATTACTAATTAACGATACATATATGTATCGCTTATCAATGCAATCGGAAACTGTAGCAAATGGAGTAAATTTTAACTCTTTGGTAACATATCGATTGAAGATGCAAATACAACTTTTCGATTTATAACTTTTATATATCGAATAAAGCCAATATCGACCACTAGATGTATATCGGTTTCAAAGTTTTACCCACAAACATTAA
Organism: Drosophila nebulosa; assembly: GCA_024703675.1. Taxonomy (NCBI): domain Eukaryota; kingdom Metazoa; phylum Arthropoda; class Insecta; order Diptera; family Drosophilidae; genus Drosophila; species Drosophila nebulosa. Next base: position 207,516 of record JANFPS010000006.1, read on the forward strand.
AAAAATATATTTTTCTTTACTTTTGCAAAATTTCAAAATGGTCTCTGACATTAAATTGGACAAAATTCCCCCCGTCTCCTAACCTCTCTTCCCCTCGTTTCAACAAACAAAATCTGTGGTGAAGGCCAAGGTCAATGCCAGAAAACGCAACGGGTCGGATAATACACACAAAAAAAAAACAAATTGCATGACACACCAACAACAACAACAACAAAACAGAGGTTTCTACTGAAGCGGAAGTAAGCGACGTCTGCGCTTTGACAATGAGAAGTGAACGCTCAAAGATCGACGGCAAAAAAAGAAAAATGAAATAACAATACATTCAGCTTTTGGCTGAAGCATATTTACCCTAGCAACAACAATTATAAACAAAAACTACCAAACGGGTAAACTAAATATGCCGAGGCTAAATTATCTTAACTAACTAATAAATAAGCAACAAGTCTAGTCGGGACTTAGAAGGAACTCAGGACGGAAAAGTCAGCTACTTACTAGAGATGGGAAGAACTATCGATAAACAAAACAATCGATTGTGTCACTTTTGAACAAAAAAAAAAAAGGAAACCGCACTAGGAACTCGTCTTAAATGTTCTTCTAGAAACTCCTAGTTTTGGGATTTCGTTGGACTGCCTTAGACACCCGATTTTAAATGTTTTTGGGCCTAAAGAGTATATCGACTATCGATAGTTTTCTATCTCTTAGTCATTTGCTTAAAATTAAGAGAAAACAAACAAATATTTCACTCGATATCAAAGATCTTTCTGAAGTCTTGCTCAAGTCTTTCTAAACATAATCGATAAATAATGCAATTTAATCGATAACTTAACGGCATATGTATATAACAATAAATAATAAAAGTTGTTTAAGCTTAGTACTCACCTTAAACTAAAACACTCGCCAGTCGGGCGTTACCCGTCCAGCAATCCATAAGTTTCAATTTTTCAATTGATTTTGTTGTGTGTGGTGGGGGAGGGTGGGGGGAATAGCGTCGGGTGGGGGTGATGGGGCCCGTCCTTCCTCGGTGTTGTTGTTGTTGTTTTTGTTGTTGTTTGTTGTTTTGTTTTGAATTGTTGAAATATTCGACTTTGGTTTTTAATTGATTTTTATTTCTTTTGTATTGGATTTGTAAATTTTTGTTTCTTTTGCTCTCGTTTTGAATTTTTTCAAAAAATTAATTTTTTTTCTTTTCTCTTCTTTTTCTTCTTTGTTGTTGTTGTTGTTAATTTTGCACACTGAAAGAATCTTTCATTTGTTTTTAACACTTTTTGTTTGCCGCGTTTCCTTTTCCTTTTTGTTTTTTTTTTTTTTCTTTATTTTAAAAATCCTAAATATTTTTGTTCATTTGACTTTTTTTATTTTGTCCGAGAGTAAGAAATAGAGAGAGAATTAAAACAGAGGAGGATGGTTGGGAGGAGTTTCAATCGCTCCTTGTATGAAATTTCGAATTTTGTTGTTTTTGTTACCAAAGTTTTTACGATGTTGTTGTTGTTGTTGTTGTTGGTTTTTTTGTTGTTTAAACATTTAATTGGTCCAGTTGGTTGCTATTAAAATATTTCTCATCCTCATTCATATGTGTGTGTGTGTGTGTGTGTGTGTATTGAGAGCGTCTTGGAGCGTATATGTATATAATATATATCGATATCAGTATATAGGTGTGTATGGGTGTGTGTTGTGTGTGTGTTCGTTCGTTTCGTCGTTCTATAATAGCCAGAGAGCCCTGCCAGAATTGAAAGCGCGTGATTTCGAGTTGATTTGGATGCCTTTCAATTAGCCGAGATTTTTTGGTTTTTCTTTTAATTTTTGCCTCTTTGAGTTTTACACGCTTTCTTCTTCTTTGTTGAAATTTGAATTTTGAAGAATATGCTGTAATGAGAGAGAAAGAGAGAGAGAAACGATTAGTCATATCGCCCAAATGTAGGCTACACACACACACACACACACATACATACACACACAAAATGCATTCCAAAAACAAAAAGCAAACTTCACTACTTTAGTACTTTAATTAATCCCCCCCCCCCCTCCACCACTCCGCCCATCATCCCCCAACCTACTAAACAGCACTACTTAACCCACCCCTAAGCAGACGACTGCCTGCCTGCCTGCCTGCCTGCCCATCACCGCAATAAGAAGCAGCGGTAGACAACAACAACAACAACAACCAGTCTCAAAAATGTCTGCCAGCTGTCTGAGCACACACACAAAGAGAGAGAGGGGGAGAGAGAGAGAGAAAGAGAATGTTTGGTAAAGTTTTACGGGATCTCTGCATGTGTGTGTGTGTGTGTGTTGTCTGTCTGTCTCTGGCTGTGTGTGTGTGTGTGTGTGCCTCTGTGTATGCATGCTTAATTATGGCATTGAAAAGTCACAGTAAAACGGTAAAAGTTCAAGCTTTGCACAAGTGACGTCATCAACGTCTCATTGCATCTTGGTAGCTTTAATAATAACATTTCTCTGCAGCGAGAATGTAAAATGCTGAAAGATGCAGGCGAACTCACACAAAACATTTCTAACTTCTGTTATCGATATATTGCAATGCTATCGATATCTAAGACAAAATGTAGTTCGATCGAAAAAAACGATTTTGGTCGTTCTGTCTCTGATGCTACAAGTCTTGGTCTTGCCTCTCGTTCATATCTACATAGACAGGAGCAGGAAAAACAGCAAAAACAACAACAACAACAACAACAAGTGAAATACTTAGTCTACATTGAATTGTCTAAGTCCATGTCTAAGGTTAAACAAAATGGAGAAGCCTTTCCCTTAGACTCCAGACTCAGGCTAGACTAGCTTAACAAAAAAAAAAAAAAACGAAGCTATTTACTGTGCCTTTAAGTTTCTCTCTATTTGTAAATGCCTTTCTTTCTCTCTCTCTCTCTCTCTCTCTCTCTCTCTTTTTCTCTCTTCCTCTCCCTCTTTCTATGTCTGTGCTCGTTTCAAGAAAAGTTCAAAAGTTAGTTTAACCCTTAGAAAAGCCTTAGGCTACAAACACCTTCAAAATTAACAAATTTCTTTCTTCATCTGTTTCGCACTTATGTAAGTTTCTTGTATTTTAGCTAAGAATATATGTTAAAGCGGTTCAATCAAGTCGGCTTTAACATATATATGTAATGCCTGTAATTAAAAAAAAATAAAACTTTAATATAGACTTTAGCTGGGAAAAGCTTGAAAACTGAGAAAGACAACTAGTCATCTTTATTTGCTTCCAGACAAATAAATGACCCTCAAAAACATGGTATAGACTTTAGCTGGGAAAAGCTTGAAAACTGAGAAAGAATTTTGTCGCGGAACCGACAGACAACTAGTCATCTTTATTTGCTTTTAGACAAATAAATGACCCTTAAAAAACATATTACCACGAATGCGATTTGCTTGAGTTAAGTAAAACCTTTATACACTAAGCTATCGAGTCATTTCAAGTTGTCCAGCTTTTCTTATAGTCTTTTCATTTCAGTTATATGATATAGTAGTTCCGATCGAGATTCGAGTTCGCTTAAGTGCTATCGAATCTAGAATTTAACAGAAAATGCAGATGTCTTGCCTTCTCATGCTGATTAAGAATCTACAAATTGTCCTCTTACAAAAGCTCTATCTCTTATAGCAAGGATTTGGTCCTACGACAAAGCCTCTTCAAGTCGGCCATTGGACTCTAAAAGTGTTTTTTTTTTTATTTGGTTCAATTTCATTTTCACTATTGTCACTAAGTTCAAATATTTGTCTGTAGTTCGTCCATCTGAAGTTAGGTAGAGAAAGAAAGAGAAGGACAAGGAAGTAGGGGGAGTCGTCGTCGTCGTCGTCGTCGTCGTTAGTCGGTCGGTCTGGCCAGAGTACGTGTCATTGTAGTCATTCGCCTTACTGCATACTTATATCATTTCTTTTCTTTCCTTTTGTCTGCCATATGTATGAGTCGTTTTACCATTTATTTTATGTATTTTGCCTGGCTGCCAATGTGCCTCAACGTCTTATTGATTGCGGCTGTCTGACTGTCTGTCTGTCTGTCTGTCTGTCTGCCTGCCAATCTGTCAGGCCTTCTTTTTGCTGCTTCTTCTTCTTCTTTTTGTGTTGTTCCGCATTGAATGCATTCTTGCCTAGTTATGATAAGCAGCAACAAGGACAACAACTTCAATGCAATTGTTTCGCATGCGTGACAACCCTGCGCCATGTTGACAATAAATTTATAGAATAATGAAGGTCTAAATAACCCCACTCCCGTCCCCCCTTCATTTCTCTTCACCCCTGTGGGACTCTTTGACAAGTTTACCTTATCAAACAATCACTACGAAAGAGAGAGAATGTGTTTCCAATATACTCCGCTTAAGTTTTCAAAACAGGGTATCGAAAGTCAGTCAATCATCTGTTTTGAGCCTCAAGTTTCGCGCTCTTTTGCCGTATTTATTAATCATTCGACCATCGACCATTGAGCCATTGTAGGAAAGAGTTTAGTTTTTCGAAAAATTCGTTGAATTTATGAAACTTTAGAACTTTTTGCGCGCTCAAAGAAGAATACAGAAAACAAAACACACACGCACACACACAAACACATACGAAAATAAAGAAAACAAATAACGGGCACATGTCACGACATAATACATACGAATACGTGATATGATATGCGTCTATACCCTACAACAGATAGGGTATATTAGCAATTAAATCAGCCAAACTGATTGTAATACCCTTTATACGCTTTTAATACCCTTTACATAGACGTATCGATAACATTCTCTTCTCCTATATCGATAAGAAGTTGAGAAACAACGCTGCCTACTTTCTTCAGGTGGTAACAGCTTAAAGAATTTGATTTTTATTGCCTGAAACTCTATCAATTACGAATTTAACAATGTTCTAAAAGCAAATCAAACAAAAATATCAAAAAATATAAACACAATCAATTAAATTAGTTCTTCCTCAAAGAATTTAGATAAAAAAAAAAGTTATTCTTATGAAAAGCTTTACAAACTTTTTGCTAGAAACTGTTATCAAATTCTAACAACAAGAACTAACAAAGAAACTTTAAAACAAAACTAACAAAAAACTTCTTTAATTATAGTAAAATTTTTAAATTTAATTACATCCTTAAGTGAGCCTTCGCTTATTCCCCGCTGGTCCACTTTTGCGACTCTTTGCAACATTTGTAATAAACTTCCAATTGAAATATTTTGCATGGAACATCATTTAAGATCATATTTAAACTGAGTTGCATCTAAGAAACCTTTTGCTTAGCGTATCTTAAAGTCGTTTTCCCTGTTTTTTCCTGTTTTTCGATGTTTCTGATGATTTCATAATGGCAAATCGATTTGGTCTCTGGAAATTCTATGATGTTGGCTTGGCTTTCATTTCCTTTTGCCATTTGCAAGTACAATGACTTTGAAGAACTTTACTTTTTACCGGACCCCGGTTTAACCCCACCCCTTTGATTTCTTAACTCCCCCGCCTCACCTTCTTGCTGGTTGAGCTCATTTTGCAAGTTTTGCATAAATTGCATTACAAAATGTATTTATTTTTTTTTTTTATATTCCAGTAAAATAAAGAATTGAACAATAGTTTTTCGTAAGTCAGGCGACTTGTTAAAAATGTGTTGAAAGTGTGTATCAGTGACGGAATTCCTGGAAAAACACATAGGCAAAATGCAGCAGCAAAAAGAGAACCAAAAAAAAAAAAACAAAAAAACCGAAAACAAAAATGAAAAATGAAAGAACAAGAAAATGCAGCAAGACAACGAAATTTTTTAAAAATGTCAACGTCAGCGGCTAAAGAATATGAAACCGAGACAATTACAAAGAATCGCCTTCACCATACCCCACACCCCGCGCCGCTCCTCACTGCAGTGCATACCTCCCACCCATCTTGATCTTGTATCATTTTGTCCAGTTTGTTGCTTACAGCCGCTGTCCAGTCCAGTCTAGTCAGCACTTCGGGGCGGTCAAAATGTGCAACAAAAATCTTTCATAATTATAAACAAAAACCAAATGAAAACGAAAGCCTCGTTCAGACTTTGATTGCACCCTGTGCACCGATACAGGGAGCTATGTTTAGCTCTGTATACACATTTTTCGAGCACTTTGAACCTAATCCTGGCACGAATGTTTACCTTGAGCTTGTCGAAGGAGTGGAAAAGTGCAAAGAAAAGCAAAACAAACTGGTCAACATTCGACCCATACGACAAATCAACATTTGAGAGACTTAGAATGACACATGGTTATCGTTTATCGGTTATCGATTAACAGTTGATACTTTTAGTTTTGACTCTTTAAACTCTTGGCAATGTTCTTGCACTAAATCGTTAAAATGCGATTCACACGATTCACAAATCAGCATTTAAGAGACTTGCCATGACAATTGGTTATCGTTTATCGGTTATCGATTATTGATTAAACGCTTATAGTTCTAGTTTAGCAACGTTCTTAGACTAGTTCGTCGCCTTAGACTTGCTTTAAGCTGCGCTTTTCTTACTTTGCTTTATCCCGTTGTAATTCCCAACTAGTTTAAGCGTTAAACTAGGGCTAAGGCATTCTTAGTCAAATAGGGTATCGGATAGGGTATTCAATGAGTTGTTGTTGGAATTTGACTTGCCTTTGTTTTTCTTTTGTGTCTCTCCGCCTTCGCCTTTGCCTTCGCCTTCGCTTGTTTCGCACACACTTGAGCACGCATTTTAGGCGACACATTCACATCATCATCATCATCGTCGTCATCAGTTTGCCACTTGGGCATTTCGAAATGCAATCGATATATATATACACACACACACACACTCGCACACACACACACACACACACACAAAATAAGGCGGTAGGTTAAGAAATAATTAATAATAATTTATGACTGCACAAAACTTGGAAAACTTTCTGAGACGACAATGTTTCCCCGAGCACACCACCCACCACCCACCCACCGAACAGTTGCAGTTTGCAGTTTGCCAGTGCTATGCAATTAGGAAGGAGCCGCCGACAAGAGAGACCCTACAAAATTATGCATAAACGCACTTTAGTGCGCCTACAAGTAGGCAATGTCAAAAGGAAGCAAAGGCACAAAAACTACAAAGCGTTAACTCAAAGAAAGAGAGAGAGAGAGAGAGAGAGAGAGCGAGAGAATGGGAGAAAATGTGGACAAATGATGGGGGGAGGGGGACAGAACGGGGTCCCAATTGCGTTTTTTTTTTTTTGCTTCTTCTTCTTCTTCTTCAAGTGCACTTCTGACGCACTTCTCTCCCTCTCTCGCTTCCACCCACCCACTCTCTCTCTCTCTCTCTCTCTCCCCTGCTCTGTCTCTCATCTCTCAAAACAGCCGAGACCCCAAATGGGAGGAGAAGCAGGAAGAAGAAGGAGGCGGAGGAAAGAAAAAAAAAATTAGATGCACGCAAAAAGCTCTTTTGATCCTGTCGTTGCCTGTTCGTTGCCGCCGCCGCCGTCGTTGTTGTTGTCGTTGTCGTTGACGTTGTCCTCGTCCCCATCTCATTCTCATTCTCATTCTCGTCCTCGTCGTCTCACGCAATTTGAAAAAAAGGTTTCTCTTTTGCAACAAAAACAATGCCTCGTTTGACAAAAGGCCTGGTTGACGTAACGCAGCTCTAAGACGGACGGGAGACCCATTTGGGGTAGGGGGGGGATAGTGAAAGGTCGTCCAAGTGCAGCCAGCAGCAGCATCATTCATAATGCTGATGATGCCAGACAGTGGAATATGAAAACGTAGTCGACACACAGCGCAGCAAGGCAAAGCAAAAACTAATCAACTGTAAAAACAGTAAAAAAAAAACTTTTACTAACCCAAAGATAGGGGGGGAAAGTCGCGAGAAGGATCTCGATGGCTAGCTAAAACTAAAAAATTCTTCAACAATTCTTCTAATCGGTTCGGAAAATGAAAGCAAACCTTTTTAATAAAATATTTTGGATTTCTATAATTTGGTAAGCAAAACTAATTCTTTATCTGAGCGCCCTTCGAAGGGCCCAGTCAATCTTCTAAGTTTCTCGAAATAAATTCACCAAACTTAAGCCCAAGCCCATGGCTTGCGCCCGCTTCCCAGTTTGTTGGACCTCCGCCCAACGGAATTCAAAAGAATCAATCAATTTGGTTGCATTTCAAGAAGAGGACTACATATAAACGAATTATAGGGCAGTTTTGGCCGCAAGGGGCGCCTAAGTGCCGGCTACGAAAAGAATTCTCAAAGTAAGCGCAACGACTTTCGGTTTCGTTTAAAGTTTTATAGCTACGAATATTAGATAGACCTATTAGATATATATATCTCCCTTCCTCTCTCTCCCGCTCTCCCCCTCTCTCCCACTCTCTCTTACTTTGGTTCAGTGTTTTCAACAAAGGAAAAAAGAAGATGTTGCTTTGTTTCATTTTGCTCTACACTTGCTGGACTAACATTTGCTTGACTTTCGTCTCTCTTTTATGTCATCTTCATCATGACGGCGATGTTGTGGCACGCACACAAGGTGCATCAGTTCAGCTGCACATCAACATCATCATCATCATCATCATCATCATCATCATGATGATGATTAAAGATGATAATGAGGTTGTTTTGTTCGCATGCTGTTGGCGCATGGCCGACTGTCAAAGTCGATTTGTCTTGGCTGTCACAGCAATAGCAGCCGTTGGGGCCTGATAAGCTCTCTCTCTCTCTCTCTCTCTCTCTCTGCGTAGCCTTTGACAGAAAACCACGAGGGAGAGGCGGCAGTGACAGAGAGGGGAGCCAACCAACCAGCCAGGCAGCCAGGCAGCCAGTTTTCATTTCAAGTGAACCACAATAAAAGCCGACACTATAGTTGGCTATACTCTGCCCTAAGAGTGTAATCCAGGCGCCAGGATTCTGCGTTTTCCTTCAAAGACCTCTCAATAAAACAGTTTTCAAATAGAACCGAAAGAACATCGAAATTAAGGCACAAGGAGCCAGTTCCCTTTTGAGTCCATGAGTGATAGGATATTAGTTTAGTTTCAGGCATATTCAAAAAGAAAAGGTAACAGCTAAATTCCCCCAATTTTTGTTAAGGCGAACGATCTCACACACACTCACACACACACACACACACATTCGACTCACGCCAAGATCATCTCTAAACACACACAAAAAATTAAGCAGATGCAAGAAAGAATTCACAAAAATGCAGGGAGAAATAAAAACGCGACAAGTGCGCGAAAGTCCCAAAAAAAAAAAAAAAAAGAGGAAGAAACTCAACATAAAAAACCCAACTGGACGCATGTCCTTTGTCCCTTTTTCGGTTTTGTATGATGAGCGATAACGGCAACGCCGGCTGCTGCTGCTGTTGCTGTTGCTGTTGCTGCTGTTCACTGTCATCGTCATCGTCATCGTGTTGTCGCTGTCGTTGTCGTTGTCGGGGCTAATAAACTCCGGGAAGAGGAGAACACTTTGGCCGGAAGTGCGTGTGTGCTGCCACTGCACAAACAACAACAACAAATAAAATGTCCAAAAAAAAAAAACAAAAAAAACACTAAAAAATGCAAGCCCAAAAAAAAAAAAAAAACAGAAAAAAGCTTCTTCCCTTTGCGTCATGATGACGACGATGATGATGACGATGATGATGATGGGCCCGACGTCCCGGTTCGAGTGGTAATACACACACACACACACACACACGCGCGCGTTCCACTTCACAACGCACCACACATAACCGACAAAGGGCAGGACACACACACACACACACACACCAGGATGCAACTGCAGTCAACCCCGAAAATAATAAAACAAGAAGCACAAAAAAAAAAAAAAAAACGAGAGAAAAAATTGCCAAAAATTACCGAAAAATACATGCGATACACTGTGAGGCGATATAGCAAAACAAATAAAAAGGAAATTTATATGCATGCATGCATACACACACACACACACACACACACACATGCACATATAAATATATATATATATTTCTATATATATATATATATGTAAAATCGTCTCCCTGTCTCGTTTAGTTAGGGGTTTCCAGTTTTTGTCCTGTTCCTGGCATATAACCCTTCATGTGTGTTAGTGTGTGTGTGTGTGGTGTGTGCCGAAATGTGTTACAAAACAGTGGCCCCCTTCACAAAAGATAAGGGTGTTCGTTGCGGTATGACGAGACAAATACTTCTCTCATTTTGACCAAGACCGATCTTGGTTATTTGGCCATTTAGGTCAAAGAAAACAAAAAACTGGGAAACTTTCCATGTTAACCGTTATCATTGTTCGACCTTCTCAATGGAAGGGAACACAAAAAGGTCTCCTACTAGCTTTTGTCTGAATAACCGTTACCACGAAATATATCACAAGCCTACAAAAAGTTACAGTCGTTTAGGCTTTTCTTACATAGCTTAAAATATCACAGAGACTACGACTTACTAAATGTATGTAAAAGTGTAATAGTCGAACAACCGTTATAACCGAAATGTACCAAACGTTCACTCTTATCTTGCAGTAGAAAACCAGAGCAAGAACTTTACTAATTACCAAATTTTTGGGTATAATTGCCCTTTAAATTATTTGTACGAACAACCGAAATTACCAAAATTAAAAAAAGTTACAAATTTTCCGGCAGTTGACTATTACATACATTCAGCCTTCTTTGGCGACACTTTCCCAAGTGCTAAATGTAGGTGAAACTGTTACAGTCGAACAACCGTTATTACCGAAATGTAACAAACGTTTAAAACTATCTTGCGGTAGGATGGCGGAACTTCTATAATTATCAAATTTTTTTATGTTATTACCTTTACAATTATATGTACGAAAAACCGAAATCACAAATATATTAAAATCTTACAAATTTCGACGACAACCTTTTTAAATGTCACAGAGGCTTGAAGTTAGACAGCAGGGTAGCAGCACTTTCAATGGAACAACCGTTATTACCGAAATATCAAAAACTTTTCAGGTCAACAATTACAGTCCTTTAATCATTTTAAACATCCTTAGAAGTGCCGAAAACGTTTAGTTGGGATAGCGGTTGTTCTTTCAAATAACCGATATAACAGAAATGTGACTCATTCACAAGAACTGACAAAGTGAGGTCAAAAACCATGCGATTTAGACTCTCGATACTCTCTTAATTTGATCATTTTAAGAGTTTTCATTCAAATTCAATGAATTTCATTGGCGAAACGGTTTTTCATAGGCTAACCGAAAAATTTGCTTGTTAGTGAAAAATGTCATTCCAAAAGGAGGATGAGCAATCGATTTTGGTTTCCAATTACTGCGTAGACATTAGTTTTATTACTTTTATTAAACGTTAAAAGGAGCGAAAGAGAGAAATTTTATTTGACACAAAAAGAGAGAAAAAATGTCAAGCAGGAAAGGCAAATAAAGTATCGACGACTACACCATACCCATTAACTGGCAACAATTACTGAAACTTATTGATTGAGGCAAGAAAAAGGTTTACCGACTTCTTTTTTTTTTTTTGTTGTGTGTTGTTTCTTTTTTATTTTATGATTACAGAATATAATAAATGAAAAATTCACTTTGAATGAGGGTAAATTTACGTTGACTCTACATTCATTTCGCCAACTCCTTTCCATCTCCCCTCCCCCCCAAATCGTTCTCGTCATCGTCCTCGTCCTGGTCTCGGTCCTCGTTGAACTCCTTCCACATTTCGCTTTTCGTTCTCGTATTTTTTGCAATGCGCTAATGCAAATATAACCCTGGGGCATTGGCAAAAGCTTATTGCCAAAAAACGACAGAAAAACAACAAAATCAAAAACAAAAAAAAAATATATATACAAAATAAAATACTCTGAATAAGAAGTGTAGTATGAAGTAGTAAAAAGGGCGACGACGAATTATATTGCATAAAATAAAACGAAGATGCCGCCGCCGCCGTTGCCGGCGTCGACAACGACAAACGACGAAAAAGTGCAGAAAGCAAAAGCAGAAAACACACAAAAAAAAAAATAAAAAAAAAATAAAGAAGAACGAAAAGCGAAAATGAAAAGAAAAATGAAACAAAACAAATAACGACAAATAAAAACAAAAAAAAAAAAGAAAGCGGCTAAAATACAACACTGATGAGTGGCTTTAAAAATTCCAAGCGGGAGCACATTTCAACCCACCACCAGCCAGCCAGCCAGCCAGCCCGCCAGCCGCAACAGGAGCCAGGACTCAGAACTCAGGACCCAGGACTCGTAGCAGCTGTAGAAGGAAATGCATGCCAGTGCCGAGGCTGAAGGCGGGGTGAGCCGAGAAGCAGAGGAGCAGCAGAATAAGCTTGATGACGACGACGAGAACGAGGACGACGACGATGATGCCATGGCATTGCCATTGCCATCGTCCATCGTCGTGAGTGTATCAACACCCGTATATTTTGTTCATCCGTTTATTTTGGACTGTTGAAACCTTTCCCTAAGGCCAACAAATTACTTTTTCGGTGGGTTCAGACGATAATATTACAAAAGGATCTCTAGAAAAGATTCTAAAGATTCTCGTTAACCGTCAGTTAGAATGTCAAATGTCTTGTTAAGCATTTTATCAACGTCGGGGTCACCAAATGTTGAGGTTTTGTCATATATTGAGCGATAATCTCAAAGGCAAGATGTCGGGGTCACCAAATGTTGAGGTTATATAATACATTGAGCGATCTTTTTGAAAATTTCACAAAAATTAAAGAATAATCTTAAAATTATAACGTCGGGGTCACCAAAAAGAGTGATTTATGATTATTTAGATAACGTCGGGGTCACCAAATGTTGGAGTTATGTAATACTTTGAGCACAAATCTCAAAGTTTATGACATCGGGGTCACCAAAAAGAGTGATTTATGATTATTTAGATAACGTCGGGGTCACCAAATGTTGAGGTAGTAAGCAAAAGTAGTTTGCAAAAAAAAAAAAAACAAATTCTCAAATCCGAAGACGTCGGGGTCACCAAAAGAATTGATTCATATTGTCATACGTCGGGGTTACCAAAATTTATAAGATTTATTTAGGGTATCAATTGATTCGTTACTTCCTTAAAGGCAGCTTCAAAAGCTGTGGTTTTTATTTTGTCCCAATTTTAACTGTGTAGAAGTTATCCCGGCCCACTCTTTTTTAATTTTTGCTTTTATAGAAAATGCAATGTACACGTTTTCCCCCATTTTCCTACCCTGCGTCGCTCACACACACACACACATACGCAGAGACCGGTTATTGCAATTTCTTTTTTTTTTTGGGGGGGGAGAGCTTCGACTTTTTCTATTTGTTACAACAAAAAAAAAAAATAAGATGAAGTAGAATGCGTTTTTATGCATTCCATGAAAATTTTATTAGTTTTTTGTTTTTTGTTTTTTCTGCCCATTAAAAAAATAAGTTAGTTGAAAACGAAACGCAAAACCTGTTTGGTTTCTATATAATCGTCAGATTCATGCAATATCGTGACTATAGTAATGAATAATGAATCAATGTAATTAAATGCTGTTCAAACTCATGACTCAAAGAGATTTAATTGACGTTCTATGAAAAGGTTTTTCCCAGCTGGCTAGATGAATGCATCTATATCTTTATAGTCAGCATATATGCATATACATTGCTGATCCACATGCAATTCAATTGAATGAATATTTAAGATCGCGATAATGCTGCTTTATGCTGATAAACTTTTTAAGTAATTTATTCTTTGGTATACAATTTAAGGATTTCCAATGGTTGACTATTGGTTTTCTTTTCGCTTTTAATTAAAAATTTGTGTTTGTTTTTTTGAGGTTATGTTAGTCAATTTTTAAGGTTATGTGGGAAAGTAAACTCTTGAAGTCACTTTATGATGTTTTATGGGCCCGTTTTTTTTTTTTTATGATCTGATGATTTCTTATTTTAGTAAATATTCCTAAGTTCAGTGTTCTAGGGTTTTCTACAAAATTTCGCAATTAAAATTGTAGTAACCACTCTAGAAGTCATTTTATTAGGTTTTGTTGCCTTTTTTCTGCTATCTCATTCTTTCTTTTAGGTTATGTTTTCTTCTTTTTGTGGTTATTCTTTAAATTTTAAGATTATGTTACATACGTCTTTTAAAGTTATTTTCTGAAGTTTTGTTGGTTTTTTTGATTAACTGAGTAATTTTTTGGATTATGTTTGCTACTTTTAAGTTTTTTGCTAAAAATTTTGAGGTTATGTTATACTATTTAAGGTTTTTTATTGTGTTTTTATGTTGTTTTTGCAATACAAGCTTTATTTATAATTATTTGTTGCATTTTTCTATGAGCTTTTTCTTTTTCTTAGCTTATGTTTTCTTTTTTTGAGGTTATGTTACTAAATTAGAGCTTATTTTGCATTTTTTTTCCTAACTTCTAATTTCTTTCTACTTTTGGGATTATGATTTGCTCTTTATGGAGTTATATTTTCTAGTTTTGAGGTTATGTTTTCCACTTATATCACTACTTTTTGGGTTTGGCCTTTATTTTGTCTACCGAGCTCCTTTGTAATAACAATAAATTTATGCATTTCGTTGTCTGAGTTTATATATATATTTTTTTTGTTGGATTAACTGTTATATATATGTATATATTGAATTATCGCTGTACTCTTTCCCCCTTCTAATTGTTGTGTCTCGTTTTGCATTTTACACCCTTTCTGAAATTCTTCTTCTTTTGGTTGGTTGCTCGATCTGGATCTGAGCTCTCTATGTGCGTGCTTAGAGTCATATATATACTTATTTACTTTATATATATTATAGCCACAGGTAAATGTGTCTGTCTCTCTGTCTGTCTCTGGTTGTCTGGCTGAATGTTGATATTATTATTTCATATTTTTATATATTCTTCTTCTTCTTTTTCTCTTGACCCAACAAACAGATGGAATCCATTTTATGCAGTTTTTTGGTCGTCGTCGTTGTCGTCATTGTTGCCACCGCGTGCACTTGCCTCAACCCTTGCGAGACATTTGCTTATATTATGGGACCCTAAGTAACAACAACAAACACACACCAACACCAACACACACACACACACACACACAGAACCCAAAAAATGAAAAAAGGAACAACAAAAAATAAAGTAAACCCAAACTCAATGTATAAAGCCAACGAGCCATGGGTCTGACTCTGAAGTTTTCCCCCTTTCAATTTTGTTGCAATTTATACACCTGACCCTGTCGCCATCGTTGCCGCCTGCCGCTGCCTGCCTTATGCCTCATGCCTCATGCCGCTTGCCGCTGTTTGTTTTCGTTGATTATCTTTGGCGTATTTAGAGCGTAAAGCGTAGTCAGACAAAAAACACAATTTGCGCTCTGCAAAATGATAATGATGAGAGAACGCAAGACGCAAGGACCCAGACTAGACTAGATGGCAGTGGTCGCCGGTCGTCATGAGCTAAAGGTAGGGGGAGGGGGGGGGCACTTACCACATACACACACACACACACACACACACCATACACCTTGTCAGGGGGACAGGAGAAATGTTGCATGGAATTCAAAGTGAAAACCAATTTTTAATTTCACTTGAAAATAAATTTCCATTAACATCTGCATTTGACCAACGGCTAAAAAAAAGAAATGGGGGGGGAGGGAAAGGTTTCCCTTTACTTTTAAGTCTTTCTTTTGAGTTTAGAAATTAAAAATGTTTAAATAAACTTTTAAAGTAAAAGCAATTTTGAGCTTTCGTATAAACTTTTCAATTTCTATTTCTTGCCAAAAGCTCGATTCTTTATTTTGAGGGTCATTTATTTTACTTATAGTCAGAGTCAGAGTTTGACCGATTTTCAGTGCTACCCCAGAAAAGAGGAGCATGAGAAGAAGAAGAAGAAGGAGGAGCAGGAGGAGAAGGTGAAATAAACTCAAACCGCACACACGGCCGAACAGCTGCAAAGCCTTCAAAGTGCGAAAAAAGGGCAGCCAAAAACTGAATGAATGAATGAATGAAGAGATGAAAAAGCACCTTGATGCTGCTGCTGCTGCTGCCGCTGCTGCTGCTGATGATGATGAAATCTGAAACTGGCCCCCCAACAGCAGCAGCAGCAGCAGCAGCAGCAGCAACATCATAACGAAACGAGATACAAAAAAGAAGCGGCACGAAGAGCCAACATGCTTCTCTATCTTTCATCTGCAATCGGTTATATGTACCAAATCTCACATAAGTCTCTCAGTTTGTCTCTTTCTCTGTCTGTCTGTTTGATTGTGGGGAAGGCGCATTGCGGTAGCATTGATTTAATCATCATCAATTATATGCAGCAGCGAGTTAATATAATAAAAGCGACTGCAACACGGCTCCAACTCGACTCGACTCGAATCGCCTTGACTTGCCTCGCCTCGCCTCGACTCGCCTCGACTCGCCCCGACTTGACTTGAGTCGACTCCAATGCGAATGCGAATGCGAAGACTCAATGCCTCTTCTCCTCGGTTCTTCTTATTTCCTTTTTGGTCTGGTCTGGTCGGCGCGTCGTCTTCCCGTTTGCCCGTTTGCCGCTTAAATGCAATTAACATAATGACAAGCAACACTTGTGCGCATGTGCGCATTTCACTTTGCTTCACTCTCGTTGGGCCGCCGATGTTGTCAATAGTGTGCAGCAGATAATTATATCATAATTGATCTCTTACTCTCTGCACCCTGCACCCCGTTGCCAGTTGCCTGCCCCCAGCATTTATTCATGTGCTCCACGCAACGCCGGAATACGAGTATTAATAAAATAAAATGAGCTAAATGAACTTGACACTTTGCCAACTCCAGCCATTGGTATTCAAGTTGAGCTCTCAATTCTCTTGGTCCTGGTAACTGGTAAGAGTTTCGATAACTTATCGTTTACTTCTCACAATTGAAATCGATAAATTTATTGATTATTTATTGTCACTTACTCTCATTGGAAGTCTTTTAATCGAAAATTCTGGTCATAATCCTTAGCCTATAGCTTAATGTCACGGGAAAATCGATTAAATATCGATAAATAACTGATTATTAATTGTCAACCATAATCAACAATGTTTTACAATGGAAATTCTAGTCATAGCCTTTAGCCTGTAGTTAAATGTCACTGTCGATGTGCTCTAAGTGAAGTAAAAATCGATTAAATATCGATAAATAACTGATTATTAATTGTCAACCATAATCAACAAAGTTTTTCAATGAAAATTCTAGCCATAGCCCTTAGCCTATAGTTAAATGTCACTGTCGATGTGCTCTAAGTGACGCAAAAGTCGATTAAATATCGATAAATAACTGATTATTAATTGTCAACCATAATCAACAATGTTTTACAATGAAAATTCTAGTCATAGCCTTTAGCCTATACTTAAATGTCACTGTCTATCCGCTTTAAGTAACGTAAAAATCGATTAAATATCGATAAATAACTGATTATTATTGATTTTCAATCGTTATTAATTGAAGTTTTCCCCTAGCCTATAGGGTAAAGTCATTGTCGATGCGCTGAAAGTGACATAAACAGCTTCTTTCACAGATTTTCGATTATTTCTTTTGGGTTAGCTGATCGATAAACTAAGTTCTACTAGTCGATAACATAACGATAACTCGATAACCTTGCCTAATTACGCTTGCGGTTAGTTATTTTATAAACAGACGTCTGAATCTCTCCTTACTTGATCCATCCTCCCCCTCCACCCCAAACCCTAAATCAAGTGAGGACCACTTTCCGCCCCCTTAAAAATGTGCTATACATTTTATGCCAAAACTGTACCACTCGCAATTTTTAGACAAAAAGCGAGAGAGAGAGTGAGTGAGAATAGGTGGGGGAAAGGAAAAGGTAGAGAGAGAGAGAGAGGGTAAAGCGCAAGTTGCCAGAAACAAAATTCAAATAAAATGTTTGCCAAAAAATAGGCAACGTTCGTCGGTCGTCCGGCGAACCACCAACAACAAAAGCTGCACAAAAACGCCAACATAGAAGAGAGGGCAAGAGTGTTGGGTAGGGGTACGGCGAAAGGGGGGTAGAGAGAAAATGCCAACAAGAAATGCATGAACAAAAATTATATACATCTTGCTTTTAAACCCCTTTTTATATATATTTATATAAAAATCTTATTTTTTTTTTTTGCTGCACGCTGAAATGGAAAAGGGGGTAAAGGTGAAGGTGAAGGAACGCAACACACACACGCACGCACTGGCACAGCGTCATCATCGTCTGACGACGACTAATTGAAGTGTGAGTTTTAGCCGAAAAGGCAAAGGAATAGAAAAAGGAAACGGAAACCGAAAGACCCAAACTAACTAAGTAAAGTCAACGCCAAGTTCAATGAAAGGCTCTCAAAATTATATATATGTGCCACACACATTAACACACACACACACACACACACAACAATCTACACACTCATCCCAGTGGCCAGTTTCGGCTCCAAATTCAGACGGGAGCACTTCGAGCAACTCCAGTTCATTCCATTTTGTTTCGTTCACCTTTCTTTTTGGCATTTTTGTTTAATTTTTTTTTTTTTTTTGTTCACTTCACTTTCCTCTGCCGTTTCACTCTCTCTCTCTCTCTCTCTCTCTCTCTCTCTCGCTCGCAGTGTGTCCTGTCCGTGTCCTGTTCTGAAGTCCTGCTGAATGTTTGGGAATGAGTGACGCCTTTTTTTCCCTTGCACTTATTTTGTCAAATGCAAATATAGACGTTTTTATATGTAACACACACACACACACACACACCAACACACACACACACAAATACCCACACATATACATATATATATATAGAGAAATATATATATTTATTTACATATTCTATTTATGTATGTACGTACATTTTAGCCAGACAGAAACCGTCGTCGTCGTCTCTCTTACTCCCTCTATCTCTCCCTTTCTCTGTCTCTCTCTTTCTCTCTGCCTCTATCTATCTCTGTCTGCCCACGTCACGATGTTTTGGGAAAATCTAAAAATTGTTTAATTTGCTGCAGTTTTTTCAGCTCGCACAATAAATGCCAAATTGGTAAGGGGGGGGCTGGATGGATAGGGGGGGAGGGTAGGAGAAGTTCCAGAATGCAGAATGCCCGGCGAATGCGTAATATTTTTTTCTGCATAGAGATTTAACCAGAGACAGAAAGCGGAGAGCGGGACGGCAACGGGTGGCTGAGGGGGGAGGTGAAGGTGAAGGGTATTTTCTGCATTTGATTTTTTTTTTTTTTTTTTTTTTGGAACTCCTCGTCTGCTGCGATTATATTGATTTGTCTGAAAAGCGAACAAGTCAGCAGCAAAAATGTGTGGAGAAGGTAAACGGTATTTCGGTTATTCTAGACTTAATTGCAGATTGAGCTATACGAATAACATCTAAATGAGTGCCGCCGTTACGGTTATTATGGCTAGAATTGTCTCGCCTGGCATTTTCAAGCACTCTTACAAAAGAGTTTAGCAACACTGGAAACCCAAATAAATTTTAGTCATTCTAAAAGAAAACTTGTAAAACCAAACTTCAATGTCAATTGCCATAAAGATAAACCAAAATGACTTTTCAACTGGCATTTATCAACACTGGTTTCTTCGAATACTTTTTCGCCACTCTCAAGATGGTTTCTGCACTAACACAAAACTGCTCAAAGAAAACCAAGACTAAAACTCATTTCAATAACAAATTTCTCTTGCATTCCCACTAAAAACCAAGTGAATGCATTTATTTAACATTTACCAACACTGCATTGCTTTACTTACTACTAATGCTGATTATTTATATTTTTTTGGCACAAATTTTCGACATTTCCTAAAACAAAAATACCCAATAACCGGATGTGCAGCATACAAAAAAAAAAAAAAAAAAAAAGTGCTGAACTATTATCAATAAAATATAAGCCAAACAGAAAAGAAAAACGACAAAAAGTGAGGATGGAAAATTGCAAATTGACAAAAATTGACAAATTGAAAATGAAGAACAGAATCGACAGAAAATAATGTCGGGGCACTTAAGTATATATATACATATATATAAAAAATGATTGCTCATAGGAAGTCGCTTAAAAAAAAAAAAAAACACACTTCCGGCGCCATAAAAAAGTGGCGCCTAAACAAAAAGTAAAACAACAACACAAGACATTTCTTTGGCTAGCTTCTTCTTGATGCGGTTTAGTTATAGTTTTCCAACCCAACCACCCACTGGTGGGTGCGGCAGCGGGTGGTAAGCCAACAAGACAGCGGCGCAGACGCAACAACAAACGAAAACAAAAAAAAAAAACAAAATTAATAATGCAGAAATTCATTACAATTCACATAATTGCGTTGCAAGTTGCAACTAATGAGCGGACTTGCAACTGCCACGGCACCAAGGGGCACCAAGAGGGGGGAGGAGCCCATTTTCATACCCACATTTCCATTTACATTTTCATATTCATTTCCATTTCTTTTATGTAGTTTTTTGTCTTCGCAAATATTGGCTTCAATGAAATTAACAAATTATTAAGCCACATTACACAGCTGGAAGCTGCCGAGGGGGGGCGGCAGCCCCTCTCTCTCTCTCTATCAATTCTCATTACGCTTTTTTTTACGATCAACTTGAAATTATTTTACACTCTACAGAAAACGCAACGGAAGTGCTAAAAAAGTCTCGATATAAATCACAGAATTCACTTTTAAATTTAACTAGTTCTTTATGAGAAAAAGAAAGAGAAAAAAGATAATAGAGAGAAAGAGAGAGAGAGATTAATTCTCTCTAATCTAGTCATAGTGATCCTCATTCTAGCTACGGCTTCTCTTTTGATCGATATTCTTTATCGTTAATTTGACTATTTTTGTGGCCTTTATCGACCTTTAGCTCATAAGCAGACTTCGCTTAAACTAATTGGGAATTACAGACATAAGATGAATTTTAAACTTAAAAAACCTAAGCTCTTGTTTTCTTTTTTTTATTAAGTAGATCCATTATCTTTCTTCTTTTCACGACTTTCTTGTCATATTATTCATTAAACCTCGCCAAATTTCTTTTCTCTTATAGTTACTGTTTCATAGTTAAATTTACTTTAATCCTATAAGTTGTTAAGTTTGTTTTAGAAATCTTGAATGGAAATCATTTCCATAATCTTGTCGAAAAACTCAAAATCCAAATGGGTAAAATTTCTTAAACATTTTTAAAGTTATCTTCAGAAAATCAACAGAAAAACGTTTAAAATGCTGTGTTTTTCATATTGAGAATTAACAAAGTTTAGCCAATTTTAAAGGCATTTATCCTAAATGGTTTTATTTAATGAACTGAATCAATTTTATAAACTGTAAAAAAAGTTAAATTAAGTTTTGGTTTAAAATTCTTCAAAAGTTCTGGAACAATTTCTTTTGAAGCTTTTTTTGGTTTGAAATTTTTAGAAATTCTTAAACAATTTCTTTGAAATTAAGTCGCATGAAATCATTTTTTATATGAAGATTTAAAACACTTTCTTTGAGTTAAATTTTTATTTTTACTTTTACAAAATTTCAGATTTAAAAAATTTCATAGAAATAGTTATTACAATTTTATTTCTTACAGGACAAAATTTTGCGGATCATAGACGAACTGAAATTCCATTTGGATTAAGTTCCAATTTATTTTTAGAAATTATATAAATAGTTTTGCTTTTTAATTCAACTCAATTCAACTCGAATTTAATTTAACACTCACAAAGCAAAAATGCAAAATTTACTATAAAAAAAAAAAAAACTTAAGGACTGATCAATCACCGAGAAAAAAGGACTTTAGTAGGGATTTGCGACCTAAATCTAAACGAAGTTTGAAAAATTAGACACCAAAGAAGAAAATCTCACAGAACTCAACTCAAAGGAAAACTTTCTCGAAATTTTAAAAAGAGCTTTTTCGAGACAATTCAACAAAAATTTTGTGTTTTTTTCCCAAAATTTCTGTCTCTGAGAGTTTGAGTTATTTTTTTGTTACTTTTTTTTTTGTTTTTTTTTTTTTGTCACTCACCATAAACGCCAAACACCGCAGTTTAAGCCGTTGTTGTTCGTGTTGTTGTTGTTGTGGTGGTTGTTGTTGTTGTTTTTGAGTTGTTGCGAATGTTTGTCTTTTTAGCCTTTGTTGTTGTTGCCGTCGTTTTTGTTGCTATTTTGGGTTGCACTTTTTACTTTTGCTTTCTTTTTTTTTTTGTAATTTTAAATATAATTTTTAGTTGTGTGTTTTTATTTTTTTTCTTTCTTCTTTTGCTTTTGCTAATTTGTTTTTCTTTTCAATTCTCCAAAAAACCAACGCAAAAAAAAAAACGAAACAAACTAAATTTCTTGTAGCCAAAACACAACCCTTTAAATATTTTATTTTATTTGATTTAAATCATTTGTTTTTGTGGGTGATGTTGGTGGTGGGTGGGGGCGGGCCGGGGTTTGGTTGGACGGGGTAGTTTTGAGGGGGAGGGGGTGGCTGGAGAAATTGTGAAACAACAACAATTTGATAAACAAAATTTCGATGAATTGTTTTAATGTTGTTGCAGTTGTTGTTGTTGTTGTTGTTGTTGTTGCAATTGTTGTTGTTCACACACACACACACTTGTCGATGAATGGAGCAGCTTTGGTTTTTGTAGTTGTTGTTGTTGTTGGTGTTGCAGTTGGTTTTGTTGTAGTTGTTGCAGTTGATGTTGCAGTTGTTGTAGTTGTTGCTGTTGCTTTTGTTGTTGTTTTTGTTGTTGTTGCATGGTTGATTTCGAATTAAATTTGATTAATACAATTTTTTATTTTTCTTTTATTTTATTAATTTGTTGCTTCATTTTATTTAATTTTTTTTTATATATACATATGTAGAAAAATTTTTTGTGTTTTGTTAGAAATTTCATTCATAGCTTGTACATTTTGTTATGGGTTTTTAATTTTGTTTTCTTTATCTTTTTTTTTTTTTTGGTGTGTTTTTCTGAATTTAAATTTGAATTTGTTGTTATTTATTTTTTTGTTTTTTAATTTGTGTATGCCTGCAAAAAGGTGGGGAGAAAAAAAAAAGAAGAGTTGATTGTAGAAATATTCTATTTTTATTTATTTTAATTTTCTTTGCACTTTTTGTGTGCAAACAAACAAACAGAAAAAAAAAAAATAGTATTGTAGTCGAAATTCTTCTGGCCACAACAGAAACAAAAAAAAAAAAAAAAAAACTCACGAAAAACACACGAAAAAGTTGAGCCTAAAACACCAAAGGACGCGCGCGCAACAACAGGAGCAAAAACCGTGATCAAAAACGAAGTTTCAAATTGAATTTTTGGGATTTTGCAAACAGTTAATAACTCATTTAATATACATATATATATGTGTATATATATATATATATATATATATATAATTATATATGTACATATACAGTGTACAGTTAAGGGTAAGAGTTTAACAACGAGAAAATTGTTGCTGCTGTTGGCTATTGCTGTGTGTGTGTTAAAGGTTTTGCCGTTTGTTGCGCCGCGCTGCAAGTACGAACGTATGAAAGTATCTGCAAGAACTGCAATCGCATCGCGTGTGAAATCTCTGCGAAAGTCCAAAGCCAAAAAGAACGTGCAAAACACAACACACACACGCACACACAGAGAGACACACATAGAGACGCAGAGACAGCAGCAGCAGCAGCAGCAGCAGCAGCAAAATTATAGAAAACCGAAGGCAGGCGGCGCAGCAGCAGCAACGTCAACTGCTGCGCTTCGTTTTGGTCGGCTTTTGCCATGCAAGCTTTGCGTGCGCTCGTCTCGTCTCGACTCGTCTCGTCTCGTCGTGTGTGTGCGTGTGGGTGCATGTGTGGGTGTATTAGTGCCTAAGAGCGCGGCACGCGCTTCAACCAAAGAGCGAAACGCAGCAAACAAAAGCAGTCGCAGCGAAATGCACCTCTCACTCACTCACTCACTTAATCACTCACTCTCTTGCACTCCTCGCTTGCTCTCTCTTTGGCTTGCTCTCTCTCTCTTTAACTCATTTTACGCCTTTTGCACTCAATGTAATTGAGCCTGAGCAACTGAAACATCAGCTGCAACTCATCGCAACTCTCAATGAGGCGTATGCGTAATATATTCCTACACACACATGCATCCTCTAATAATTGGGGGGGGGGGGGGGGGTTGATGGGGTTATGGCCAACGATATGTTTAGTATAGAAAACTTTTACTACAAATTGCCCAAGATAATCCTTTTGACTCATCTCTTAACCAACAAAAACAAAAAAACTTCCCAAACCAAAATGAAGTTCCAAAATTTGTGATAAGGCCAAAAGTAAGGAATAGATATAGAAATTATATTAACATTATGTTTTAATTTCTATCGAGACTTGGAAAAATCAGCAAAAGAAAAACTAATGACAACAATTAAGGATTTCAAGTTCAACTTGAAATTGACAATTTATTAGGGATTATTCAAAAAATAAAGGTTTCAAAAGTCTTTTTGAAAAACTTCAAATTCAACATATAAAACAAAAATTCAAAAATTCCCTCAATGATCTAGGTCTAGGATTTCATAAAGTAAAAGTAATTTTAAAGCAAAATTTCGTATGCATTTCTTCTTCTCTAAATTTCAACAAGTTTCACTTGATTTTAAGTTCTAATTAACAAAGTTTATAATACGTTTAGGAATTATCTCTTGAAATTGTTTTATAGATCAAACTCAAAAAAGGATTTACAAAGTTTTCTTTAAAAAAACTAAATTTTAGATAGATTTTTTCAAACTAAAATTTGTTTTGCTCTAACTACATTTTTGGCTCTGCCTGTTGATGACGATCTAAAATACACAAACACACACACACACAAACACACACACATACGGACTTAGAAAAACTACAAGTTTAGTTTTAAAAGAAAAGATCCAACAATTTTTTAAGCTTTTCCTTTGCTTAGAAAAAAAATACTTAGCCGACGGCTAAAAACGTTCAAAAGTTTTGCTACTTTTTTTTTCTTTCTCTTTTGTTGTTTTTGTTGTTGTCACTTATGATATATATATATATATGTATGTAGATATATATCGGTTGATAATGTTACTTATTCGATATTCTCTTATTCACTTGAACACAAATATATTCGCACTAGCAAAAAAAAAAAACAAAAAACAATAAAACATTTTTATTCAGTTTATCGCAAAACATGGAAAACCAAACAGAAATGGAAAAATTGAAGAATTGAAGACGGGACGAAAAAAAAGGAAAATATATATTATTTTCAAAATATTTGAATAAAAAATGTTTGTTTTTTTGTTTTACACGGCGCGTTTTGTATGAGATTTTTGATTTTTGATTTAGTACCAACAAATTTCTTATTTTTTGTTGTTGTTGTAGAGAGTGGTTGTTGTTGTTATTGTTGTTGGTTGATGATTGGCTGATTTGTTGGTTGTTGGTTGTTGTTGTTGTTATTGGTCGGTCGATCAGTCGAATTTTTTTTTTTTTTATTTTTGGAGTTGCCTTTAATAAATTGTGTAGTAATAATGTGCTTTGAAATTTTTGTTTCTTGTGTTTGTGTGTGTGTTTTTTTTTTTTTTTTTGTTGTGTAGTAGTACAAGTTATAATAGAGAGAAGGATGCTCTTCGTCCGCGAGCTGCGTACGTGCGCGACAACGTGCGGATCTGTTATGATTCAATACGTTTTCGATATGTTCGTTCGTTGCGCCGGACCACGCGGCGGGACAACGACAACGACAACACACACAACACAAGAAAGAAAAAAAAAAACAACAAAAAAAAGAAGAAGAAATAACTAAAAAAAAAAAACACACACACACACAGAAACAACAACAAAAAATTGCAAAAAAAAACACACACACACACAGCGAAACACAATAATAATAAGAAGAAGAAGAAAAGGCCAGGCCAGGAATGACTAGCCGACGTCAACGGCGGCAGCGCAAAAGGCTCACACACAAACACACTCACAGGCATGCAGAGAGGCACACGCACACAGTGCAGCATCGCCGAAGCTTAGACGCCGACAGCGACGATGACGACGACAGCATTGACGATGGCCGACGACGACGCGCAGTATTTGAGTGAACTCTTCGTGTTAAGAGAAACGAACGAAAACGCACTTGCTGCTACTGCACACAGACCGACACACACACACACACACACATGTACACACACATAGCGTCAGAATTCTATGCCGTTGCCGACTGCGCTCAGGTCTAAAGCTTAAGCTAACATCGCAATGTTGCTGCACACTAAAACATGAACAGAGGGTGAACGGGAAAGAGCGGAAAGACCACCCTCACTCAACGACAGTCACTCAACTCGCATTCGCATGCTCTCTCTCACTCACTCTCTCACTCACTCGAACGCTTAGGCACATTCATTCATTTAGCCAACCAATATCAATCGGCCGCCTTAAAAAAAACCGAAAATGAAATTTCACAAATTTCTACCTGTACCTATTAATAAGTATATTATGAATTTCACTTAAAAACAAATGGAAATAAATATTAAAAAGCAACTCCAACTCGATTTCAATCGAATGAGCTAAGTTTCTAATTTGAAACACTAACAATCGAAACCCAAATTAACTATCAGTTTATTCTTTTATTGCACTTTCACAATATCCATGTCGATCGAGCCAGAAAGTGGTTCATAACCGAAATAAAGGATCTTAAGCGAAAGAGTAACTCTAGAACAACCGAAACGAAAGATCTTAAGAAAAAGTAATTCTACCACAACCGAAACAAAAAATCCTAAGAACGAATAATCATAAAAGAGTGACTCTGCAGAGATAACCGTAACGAGTAGTCTTAAATGGATAGTTCTGAGTACTGAGATAAACTCCAAAACAACCGAAACGCAAGATCTTGGGAGAGTAACAATCGAAACAAAGATTTTTAAGAGATTAATCCTAAAGTGATAATCTCAAGTGGTTACTTTGACTTCTGAGATAAACTCCAGAACAACCGAAAACGCATGATTTGGGAGAGTAACAATCGAAACAAAGATTTTTAATAGATTAATCCTAAAGTGATATTCTCAAGTGGTTACTTTTGACTTCTGAGATAAACTCCAGAACAACCGAAACGCAAGATCTCAAGAAAGTAACTCTAGAAGAAGCAAAATAGTGAATAACTCTACAGTGAGAACCGTAACGAATAGTCTTCAGAAAGTAACTTTAGAAGAACTTAGAAGAAATGGCATTAAATAAGTTTTTCTTCACACATCAAAAAAATGGAAAATATGAAATTCCACAAAAAAACAAAACTCGACGCAAGATAAAATAAATAATATCCCTTCATTTGTTAGAAATGCAAAAACTTCTGACCATAGAATTCAAATTTCTAATATTCCAAACATTAACCGAAAAAAAAGGGAGAGAAATTGTAATTTAATCATAAAAATCAACCAACAAAAACGAACATAAAAAAAAACTTAATAAAACTAAAAGAAAGATTCTTTTGTTGTAGACACACACACACATACACACACACACGAATAGAGCAAAAAGTATAGAGATTCCATTTGAGAACCTTCTTCAAGATCGGTTTTTAATGATCTTCTCGAATGGAGAAGGACTTTTGGAGAATAATATTTGAATTTTTAGCACACACAAAAAAACAAAAACCAAAAAAAAAAACACACAATTCTAATTAGTTTTTTTTTTTGGACATTTTATTGGCGAAATTTGTGTACGATTTTCTATTTTGACTTGGCGAATTTTTGCGAATTTTTTTTTTTTGTTGCGAATTCGTATAATTTGTTTTTTTTTTGCACTCACACACCAAGCGACGAGGAGTAAACGATACAACCGAATGAACAAACCAACTGACTGACTGACTGAGAGGCAACCGAAAAAAAAAAAAAACAGAAAAAAATTATAAAAAAAACACAAAAAATAAAACCAAAAAAAAAAAAGACCGAAAAAAAGAAGAAAAAATCAACAACTACAAATTTAACGTCGACAGAGGCGCGCATAGACGACGACGACTACGACGACGACAGCGACGGCGACGGCAACGATGTTGAGAGGCAGGCAGAGTCCAGCCAAAAGCAGCGCCAGCGTCCACTGAGCTCCAAACAAAAGCAAACCAAATCAAACACACACACACACACACACACACAAACATACACGCATACATGGCAACAAGAATTCGCAATGCAAAAAAAGAAAAAAAAAAAAAAAATTAAGAATCACTAACAGAGTGCTCCATTCGCACTCACAAACACACGCAGACACAGACACACTCCTACTCACACACACTTGTGTATACGCACACATACTTATAGAAAGTGCAAAAGTTGCATTGGTCAGAGTTAGAAGTTGAGCGAGAGTGGCCTGTCCGTGTGTGTGTGTGAGAGCAAGAGATCCTCTTGCTTAGGCATGTTGCCAGCAACATTTTGTGTTGCTGAGCCACACGCAATTGTGAGAGTTTTGCGAATTCTCTTTTGTTGCGAATTTGTTGTTGCTTCTTATATGGTGTATGTGTGTCTGTGTATGTGTGTGTGTGTGTTTTTTGCGCGTTTTCGCCAACTCACACATACATTGATACACCTGCCGCCGCTCTCGCCCTCTCTCGCTCACTGTATCCCGCTATCTCACTCTCGCTATGTCTCTTAGGCAGCAGATCTGCTGCTACGTTGGCGTTGACGTCGCTGGTTTTTTGCACAAAACAAAAACGAAGAATTCGCAAAAAATAAAATTAGAAAACTTAAAAAGCACACTCTCTCTCGAACACACACACACATAGAGAGAGAGACAACAACAAGTTAACGTTTTTTTCGGTAAAATGCGAGCAAATAAAATTGAGTGCAAAGAACAAAAAGAATCAAAAGAAAGAGAGAAAAAAAAAAATTAATGTGTAGAAAAAAATTTGCAAATATATTTTGTTTCTGTTTTTGCGCGCATGTGATGGGTGGGTGGGTATGGTAGTATGTAGTAGTCGTAGTAGTACTAGTAGTAGTCGATGGAAGGGAGGGAGGGGATCGGCCTGTTTAGTTATGACTCGAAAGAGGGACAGCGAGGAAGAGAGAGAGAGAGAGACACGACGATCGTGGCAAAAGTGGAAGTTACAGTTTGAAAAGCATTGGACAAGTGCACCGCAAAGAACTAAGCGATCTTATGGCATGGCAAAGGTGTCTTGGTGGGGGGGGGATGTTGTGAGAAGGGGGCGGGCAACACAAAGTTTGGACAGCATTGATTAACAGTTGTCTGGCATTTCATTTTTTTTCTTCTTGGCTTGAAGAAGTTCTAGAAGCTACAGCCAAAAAGCATTCAAAAGTGGCCAAATCATTTGCTCTCTCTGTATGTGTGTGTGTGTGTAGGCAATGCTGATTCTTAGCTGACTATTAGTCAAATTAATTATGCATTTTAACCAGGAACGGATTAAGTAAGACTTAAGCAGGCATCCAAATTCAAAGTAAATAATTTTAGCATTAGCTTATCAAAAAATATGAATTAATATTTTTCGTTTCTTTCTTCTTCTTACTTGTATACAATTTGTCCAAAAATTTATAAGCGTTTTGCTTGGTTTAATTTTGAATTTAAATTACATTTACCGTTTTAAGCTTTTATTCTGCAAAGTTTAAAATGTTCTTTAGGCTTTTAAAACTTTTATTTTTCAAAGTTTAAGAAGTTTTTTTCAAACAGATGAGATCACAAAATTTATTTTGATTGAATTAGAATTTCACTGATCTGTGGCTTAAGTTAATCCTTTCAAACAGAAAAAAAAATTGTTAACGAATGTTATCTGGAAATTTTTTACTTACTTCTGAATAATAATTTTATTGAAAAGAATGTTTGGGGTGAAAGGACAAAGTGAACTACTGAATTTAATTAAAATTTCAAGTTTCTGTTTCACTGTAAGAGCCAAAAAAAAATAACAAAAAAAAAGGCACTAAATTTTTGTAATTTGCTTGCGCCTAAATTAATGAAAGTAATGAATTTACCTAAGAAACGGCGGAACGACAGGACGATGCACAATGAGAAAAAAAGGAGTAGGGGCAATTCTAGGGACGACAAAGGGAAGTGACCAGTTTTCTAGCACTACTACTGCGCCCATGAAACGTGGTCGTTGTGTTCGTTTATTTTATTTTTGTTTTTCTTTGTCTTTTATTATTGTCTATTTTGTTTTGCATTTTCATCGTGTTGTTTGTTGTTTTTATTTGAAAATTCGTTGTTTGCTCAATAAAATCGAAATGCGACGGAATACGAAAACGATGGAGAGCAAGAGGCAAGGTGGCAAGAGGTGGTGTGGGGCAGAGGGGTGAGGTATGAAACCCTTTTTTTTTTTGGGGTTTGGGGTAGGCTAGAATGTTATTTTGGCGAACGCATGGAAAGTTGAAAGTGGTGCAAGGTGGGTGGGAGAATGGGTTGATTGGGTAGGCTATGTTGGTGGCGTCCTTGTCTGCACGCAGTCGCACACACACACACCACACACACACACACACACGCAACCAGACATTGACTCCAAAAAAAAAGAAAGAAAGAAAGAAAGCAAAAACAAAAACAAAAACCCAAATCGGCAACAACGACAACAAACTCCTGTGGCCTATGTTGGAAGGCCCAAAACGGCCGACAATCCACACACACACACACACACGCACACACACAGAGAGAGAGAGAGAAACAAAGAGCAGACGACGACGACTATGACGATGTGCTTACTTATTCCCCCGTCCATACCCGCAACCCACAAGTTGCGTCCCTTCGTCCTTGTCTCTGCTTTTTCGTACATTTTCGTTTCGTTTCGTTTCGTTTGCCGCCTCTTCTGTTCTCTTTTTGGATTCCGTTTTTTTTTTTTTTTTTTTTTGTTGGCCTGCGTTGCCAAGGGTTTCCTTTGTTCAGCCACCCACTGTAGACCGTTATTCTGACACCCCACCAAGACGACAGTCCCCCCCCTCTTTGCCTCCTCACCCCCTCTTTCGCGGCCCTTCTGCCGATGATGACGACGACGACGACGACGCCTCCTCTCTATAAAGTCTGTTGCACTCCAAAAAAAAAAAAAAAAGAAGAAAAGAAGAAAAGGAAAACAAACAAAAAAGAAGAAGAAAAAAAAAAATTGATGAGGAGGCGACCCCAAAACAGCAGTTGACGGCGACGCCTAATGACTAACGGACACTTTTTTTGCGTGCACCTCTTCCTTCCCCCCCCCCCCCCTTGCCTTTACCACTTTCAATCCCTTGGTGTCATCGACACCCCCCCCAGCCACCCTCCCCCCAACCAATGCGTGGTACGGCCATTTGTGTGTTTTTGTTTTTATTTTTGTTTTTGGGTTGTGTTTTTGTTGTGTTTATGCATTTTTTGTTTTGCTCGTTTTGTTCGTTGCGTTTTCATCTCAAGAGAAAGAGTGTCAGTGTGAGTTAAAGAGAGAGAGAACGAGAGAGTGAGAGAGTGAGAGGGAGTGCAAAAGAGTGTATAGAGTAAGAGAGATGGGCAGAAGGAGACGAAAGGAAGCATTGCTCTCTAGTTTTCACTCAGATGCAATGCGGCGAGATGAAAGAGGGAGAGAGGGAGAGGGAGAGAGCGAGAGAGAAAGATGAAAGAGAAATAACCACTAACCATTTAACGGTTCTCCTTTGGCAACATATTTATTTGTTGCTAACGGCGAGCAACATGATGCCAAGTCTTTTAATTTACCAAATTAACGATTAACTAAATAAATTAACCAAATCGGTAGATCAGCAAATATTAGGAAACGTTTCTATACACAAAATCGATCACTCAAATTTTTTGTTTCTTACCAAATGCTTACTTACGTTTCTTTAGACGTCTTTGGGACCTACAAATAATTAATTAATTCTTAAAAGTGACCTTGTTTGTTAAACTTTTTAAAAAATAGTATTAAAATTATAATTAACAGTTCATTAATAACTTCAGAAGCTTTTAAAAAGTTTTCAAAAGACATTTTTAGACTTTCTTTAGGATATTTACTGGGCAGCCAGCCCTATAGGATCTCTGTTGCTCTTTATCATAAACGTAACGGGAATCGCAAAAGCTTTGCCCAAGTGGGACGCTTAGACCATGAAAAGGATGCAATAAATGAGGTCGTAGTCATAATAAAATTTGATTTGATAATTTATTTACTAAAACAGATAATTCTATAGCAATTTGCTGTCCAATTTCAATTGGTTTTTCCAATGAAATTAATAAAAATCAGATAAAGGATATTTTTGTCTATGAAAACATCTTGCATTATTATTTAATATTTGAATGCTTTGTTTCTTTTGATAGGCCACTTTTCTTTTCCAAAATATACGAGTGTTATTTCCTGTTAGTGATCGATTATTTGTTATCGATAGTTAAACGTTTTATGGTTTAGGAAATTTACCTATTTTGGCTACCATTCCATCTGCGGCCATTTTGTGAAATGAGTTGAGTTGATGGGACAAAACACTAAAAAAAAGGAGGGTAGAACACATAGAGATCAGCTGTTAAACTAAAATTTACAACAACAAAACAAACAGCAGTAGTCAAGAGCAAAATGAAAAACTACCTACCCACCTACCTCCCTCTCTTTCACTCTCTCACCCACTCTACTGGCATTCCTCCCTTGCTAGCCATAAGCGAAGTGAAGCCAAATGCTAACGGGGTCCAAGAGTCAGCGAACGGCACAAGACAAAGTGACAGAGAGACGGAGAGACCGAGAGATGACGACCGCCCCCCCGCTCTTACTCGCTCGCAGGCTTTTTGGTGGGTTGGGTTTAACGCCGAATGCCCAGCCTAAAAAAAACAACAACAACAAACTGCATATGGCTGCCCTTTTACAATGTGCTGCACGCTTCACACACACACACACATACATACACATGTGCGTATTCGTGCTGTTTTGTGTGTGTGTGTGTGTTTTTTTTTATCTCGCCTGCTGTTGTCGTTGCATAGTATTTATCATTTGTATTCATGTGTGTGCATGCATATACATATGTATGTATGTATGTATGTATGTGTGTATGTATGCATGCATGTACATACATGTACGTACTCCGTTTGCTTGCTCAATCGCATTGCATAGGCATGCAAGAGTGAGAGAGAGGCGTAAGGCCTGCGTTTGTGTTGTTGTTGTTGTTGCTTTTGCTTGTGCGTCCATTGGACATTGCCCGCCAATAGTATGTACACACACACACACGCATAAAGATATATGTATATACAGTACAAATCGGTTATGTGCAATTGCAATTCATATTGGTTTGTGCATGTTTTACCATTTAGTTCGTACAGTTTCTTATACTTTGGTTTGACTGTCTCTCATATTTGGTTCATTTAACCTGTTAGCCACTGTAAATTGCCAATTGGTAGTAGTTTTTTTTTTTTTTTTTTTTTGGAAGTACTCTGGTTAAACTGTCCGTAAAAAAACTTCGACACAAATTTCTAATTGGATTCTCCCTTAGTCTCTCGCTCTCTCTCTCTCTCTATTTGTCTCTTTCACACATGAAAGAAATGAGAAATGACACCAGAAATGTTCAGGTTACCCCTATTGAGCGGACAATATCCCTATGAGCGTCATTTTTTTATGCTTTCTGCTGTTGAACTAAGCATTAATAGGACGACTGTGACTGTCCGCCCATAAGAGTTTTTACTGTAAATACATTTTCTCAAGCATCTTAATGTTTTTTGTAAGGACTTATGTAAGTATCTGTGATATGATGTCAATTCCTATACAATTAAATTATTTCGATAATTTCTACTTCTATGATTTGCAGATTTTTCGTTGTTCTCTTCTTTGACATTTCCTAAGATCGTAGCATGTGGATTATACAAAACGATCCTCCAATTCTAAATGGTTGAATCTCCGACTATATTTTTAGAATTAGAATTGATTAGTTCATTATATAAAAACTTGCCCTGCAACCTCGCACATTAGGAAAGAGATTTTTCAGAAATTATTCCCATTAGCAACCCTTGCAAAACCAACTTCAAACCTCTTCACCATAATCAACTACCTTAAAAAACCCAATTACTACCACATGCTATAAATTTAAATTTAGAAAATATAATATTAATGTACATATGTATATCATGTTAATCTGTAAATACATATAATAATCTGTATATATGTTATCTGTAAATATTAATACACACAAGTGAAGCCGAAGGTCCAAGCAGCTAGCGCTTTAATAAAAATTAAGAAATTAATTAAGTTCCGGTTAATTTTAGTCCTAACTCCAAGATAAATAAATAAAAACTTGCAATTTAAAGTTTGCTTGTCTTTACCTTGCAATAGGGCAAACTTTTTAATGGGTGTTTTTATTTTTGGAAATATATTAGAAACTATGTACACCGTTTGGTGTCCTTTAAGCTTTTCTTCTCACTCTCTGTATGGGGTAGATTTAAAAATCTTACGGATATCTGGAACCATTTAAGTAAACGCCAATAGATTTTGAATTTCAAAAGGTCTACTAACAATTTATGTTTAAAAGTTACTTAATAATAACATAGATCATCTATATATTAAAATAATACAAATTGAAAAGTACTATTTTGGTACTCTTGTTGTTGTTTTCTTCGAATTTCAATCAGAAAACAGTGCCGCAAAACAAAAATTATACTTATATGCACTTAAGATTAACTAATGAAACAGTTGCTATTTATTCATTTCTACAATAGTTGAAATATAATGTATTAGTTGCTTTTTACATTTACCGCCAAATTTTAAAAACTCATGGCTAACGGACAGACAAAAGCTGTTGGCTATGAAACAGCTAAATAGCCGCGTGCGGCAAAGTTGTCTGCTATGGCTGTCAGTACATTTGACAGCTGCTGAGCTATAGGTGTTGACAGGTCGTCAGCACAGTTTGTTTGTGCACTTTCAATTTTATTCGTGCAATATGGCAAATAACAATTAATTATATATTTAAAAAATATGTATTATGTAAGTAAATTTAATTTAATAAGAAATATTTCGTCAATTTGTTAGAAAATGTATAATAAATTTTGCAAATTTTCTATGTGAGATGGTGACAACTCTGAGGCTCTGAGATAGCGGCTCACATGGACGCAATACAGTGAAACATTAGTTACACACACATAGAAAAGGTTAAATTTTTTTTTGTTTCCAAGTGTGCTTCGATATTCATAAATTTGTGGTAAATTTTCTGCTGCAAATAATTAAGAAAAAATACAAAGAAAACAAAAACGCGTAGAGAAATTATAATCTTACATACGAGAACATTTTTGCCCTGGTAAATTGTTTTGTGCATCCCGAAAAAAACACGAATACACACATACATTCAGTTGTATGAATGTATGTAGATTTTTTTTCGTTTTTTTTTTTGCCATTTGCTTGCCTAAGTGCAGTAGCAGCAGAAAAAGAGCAACAACAATATTTGTAGAGTAAAAGAAAACATATTTAGCAATCAATTAATTGACAAATTGTTAAATCTTAAGCCCAGTTGGTGTGTGTCTGTGTGTGCGTGTTTGTGTGTGTGTGTGTGTAAGTAAGCTTTATTATTTAAATTAAATCACAATAAACGATCGCTGCCAAAGAAAAAAAAAAGTTTTTCGCTGTGCTTCTCTCTCTTTCTGTCCTTCTCTGTCTTGATGGCAAAGCCGTCTTTTTTTTTTTTCCTTATGCTTTTGCCTTGTCTTTTTCGTGCTTGCCCGTTGTTCGTTTGTTTATGTATGTGTGTATCTCTGTGTGTTTGCAAAATTTGTAAATTTCGTTTATATTAGATATTTTATTAAAAGTTCTAGTTATTGATTTTCTGTTATTTGACATATGCGTGACAATTATTGTGGTCTTACCCCCCGCACACTCACACACACAGACACACACACACACACACAAACACAGACATCTCTTTACCTACATCACTACATTCGGTCATATAGCGGCTTACATGTGAAAGTGTGTGCGTGTGTCACTCAAAAAAATCGATAAATTTTAATATATATTAACCAAAAAATGGGAAAAAAAAGAAAGGAAAGAAAAACAACACCTTCTGGCCCCCACCCCGTCTAACAGTTTCAGATTATACATTTCATGTTCTGCCTCCTGCAAATTGTTTTTGTTGTTTTCCAGAGTTAGTTCTGGCAAATTCGTTCACCCACACACACACACACACACACAGACACTGTGTGAGCGTGTGTGTGTATGCGCACACAATGAGGCCGGGCGTCACGTCGGCATATAATAATAATGCGTGAATGTCTAAATATCTTCTCGTTTTTTTTTTTTTTTTTTGTGCGTCACAAAGAAAATCGCATATTGTATGCATATCCTTGGATCGTCCTGCGACCTCGTCACACAAAACATTAGTTAGAAAAATCGATTAAAGCGCACATGCACCTGCATGCATGTTTCTTGCATGAGCTTAACTCGAACGATTATTGTCCTTGTGATCCGAAACGAACCAGTTTTATTTGTTCATGAAATTTTGATTCTTTTTTGTTTTTAGTTTTTGTTTTGTTTGTAATTGAATATATCCTGTTTCCTTGTGAAAAACTACTTAGTCCTTATGAAGGTCACAAAAAGGACAGACAAATGATTGGAAATTGAAAATGCGAACCAGATATTCGGAAATCCCGATATAAAAATCTACTCTATAGGAATTTATAACGTGTAAAAACAACATGTAGGATCCCTAGTTGCGGCAGAGGATCCACCTTTACCAGCAAAGTGGTCACCGAACTAAAGAAGTTTGAATTAAATCAATGACTATCCCCATATCCATAATTTTGAGTATTTTCTAATGCAACTATCCAACACAGTTGATTGGAGCTAGCTACTCTATGACAAATTCCTGCATATCCTTTACTTGAGTTTTTCTTTTTGCCTTGCTCTCATGCAGATGCTGCAGCAAGTTGCAGCGGGAAAACTTTCAATTGTGCAGCAATTTGTTGTTGCTGTCTATTGTATGTACGTCCGTATGTCTGTTTGTCTGTCCACATGTGGGGTAAAAGGAAAGTGAATGTCAGACACACACGGCAAAAAACTTTCCTTTTTGTTGTTGAGATAATGTTATTGCTGTTCTAATAGAATTTTGTAATTTTATTGTTAAGTATGTTTCATTTGATTCGTCATTTTTCTTTTTGTTTCTTTTCTTTCCGGCTTGTTGTTGACTACTTTTATAGAGAACAACACACACACACACTCCTCCCCAGAGCCAGTGAGAAGAGACACAGAACACGATGTCGAGTCTGCCACGCCGCATCATCAAGGAGACGCAGCGCTTGATGCAGGAACCGGTGCCTGGTATTAATGCCATACCCGATGAGAATAATGCAAGATATTTCCATGTGATTGTTACCGGACCAAATGATTCGCCCTTCGAAGGTGGCGTCTTTAAATTGGAACTCTTTTTGCCCGAAGATTATCCGATGTCAGCACCAAAAGTTCGTTTCATAACAAAAATTTACCATCCAAATATTGATCGTTTGGGTCGCATTTGCCTTGATGTACTCAAAGATAAATGGAGTCCAGCCCTACAAATCCGAACGATCCTATTGTCGATTCAAGCCTTGTTAAGTGCACCCAATCCCGATGATCCATTGGCCAATGATGTTGCCGAATTGTGGAAAGTCAATGAGGCGGAGGCCATACGCAATGCCCGTGAGTGGACCCAGAAGTATGCTGTCGAAGACTGAAGCAAAACAAACCACATGGAGCAAAAAAACGAGTTGAGTTGAGGAGCGACCACCAGCAGGAGCAGGAGCAGGAGCAGGCAGTAAAGCAGTTGATAAACAAGATGAGAATGAGGATTGACGATGGATTGGATGATAGGGGGGAGAAGCAAAAGCGTTGGCGCTAGCCCAGGCATAGCGAAGTCAGTCAACTTCACACAAGGGTGCATATGTCTGGGTGGGCGTAATTCGGGGGGCATTGGGGAAGCATACTATAAACAAAAAAAAAAAAAAACAAAAAAAAAAAAACAACCAACAAAGCGAAAAACAAAAAAATCAACCAATTTTTTTTGTGTAATACAAATTTTTTTTTTTTGTTCTCGGGCGGGTTTTTGCTCTTAACTTAAGTGTGGATTGAACATAATGATAATGAAATTGTACTATTAAAAAGCATACAAAACATATTTAGAGATCATATAAAAATAACAGTCTATTGTGTATAAGTGCGAGGAACGATTTGAAACGATTTTCTCTGAAATATACTGCAAAGCAACTGCAACAAAAAAATATTTAAAAAAAAGAAACAAAAACAAATAAAAACAAAACCAACACTAAAATAAAAAAACAAAAAAAAGTATATATATATATATTTATTTATATATTTTGTGTTATTTTATTTTCATATTTTTTTTAACTTTATGACTATTTGATTCCATATGATTCAGTTTGAAATATTGTAAGTATTGCAGCCGATTCCTGTTTACCAAACTAATGAGTCCTTTTTTGGAAATATTGTCAACCGATTTGTCCCGATCTTCGATCCGAAAGGGTTCCATAACTATCTAGAAGTTAATTCATCCAAATTTAAATGGTTTTGTTGATTGAATCGTTTGTTAAATTCAGTTAATTCCCCTTCATTTTTTTGAGGTAAGTAATTTCCATCTGGGATCAGAGGACTAAAAGGATATCAAGTAGGTACATTCCGTTGGAGATCGAAATCTATAGGTTGCCCATTAAGCTTGTAATAGCAGTTTTGAGCTTCCCTTGGGTCTTGGATTCTCGGATTCTTGGATTTTCAAGGATCAATGCGATTTTTGGTATAACAGTTTTTTATTTTCTTTCGAATTGTCTAAATTTTTAGTCAGCAAATTTTGGAAAAGCAGAAAATATCAAGCATAAAAAGACAATTTTCAATTGGAAATGCTTTCAATTTTTTTTTTTTTTTGGAATTTGTTTTAAGAAATTCTTTTTTAGTTTTTTTAGTTTCTGTGCATTGGCTGATATTTTTACAGTTGAGGTTCATTAAATTTAAATTCTTAAAAGTTATTAAAAATATATCAAAATTTGATGCGTTTTTTTTAAAGAAATGTTTTAGTTTAGTCTTCATTTTTATAGCTTTTCTCATTAATTTCAAACAAAAATCAGCATTATTAAATTTTATCCCCATTAGGATTGTTCTTAATGGAAACTTTCACTTTTTCATGATGTTGAATATCCGATGACAAAGAGCCTTTTGTTTCGTTTCCATTGTTCCACCAAGAGGGGAATCCACATTGGATCGTTGCACAGATTAGGTTAATTAGGAAAAAACTTTAAGTTTCTGAAATATTTTAAGCAGGCAAAACTTAATAAATTAAAACAAATTAAAGGATCAAGTGATCATATTAATTGTTCAGTCCATTAAATTTCAGTTCCAATATTATTTACCACTATGATAAAAAATTGAAATTACATTACAAATTTAGTTTCCATAGATGGAAAAAATTTAGAGAGCTAGAGCTAAGCTTTAAGTGCCATATGACTCACCTGCATTGCATCAAAGGATAGCAAAAAAAAAATAAAGGTGTCCTTTTTTCGGGTGTGTAAAACTATTAAAAATTGCATGCAAAGGGACACACACACACACTCACATGAAGGACATGCGAATGGAGAGGTGGTTAAGGCGAAGGAGAAGTAAACAAAATAAGGTTCGACATTTGACTGCCCACAAGAAGCCCCACTTTGGTGGACTTCAACAGTGGGAGTGGAAAATAGAGTCAGGACAAAAAGAGAGAGAGGAAGAGAAAATAAGCAGAGGTATCCAATTAGAAGACAAATTTTTAAAAAAAGGGCGCGGCCTTAAGATTCAAGTCCAAAAATAATGATTGATAAGTTGTGAACTTTGAAAAAGAACTCCATCATAAAACGATCTTCAATGAGTTCAAATTTTAAAAAGTCCTAGTGATTGTACCATTATATACACTTCGCGCCACTTGAATAGGTTCATTTATTTTTAGAACTGATTGAACATTGATCTTCAAGTAATTTGAATTTTTAAATAGTTGTTTCTTTCAAATTTCTCTATTTCATTCTCTTCCTTTCTCGTATTGTATGTTATTTTAGGATAATATTGTTGGAAAACTGTATCATTCCCATTTTCAAAAACGAATAAACTGAAGTGCCACTGTGGAAAGTTTGCCAATTATTGAGCATAGAATTTTTACATGGTCCAGTTGAGTAGTTCAGTTTAGTTTGACCACTAACTCTCTTCCGGTGTGTGTGTGGAGAAGAGCGAAGGCCAGGACACTGCATTGCGTTGGTCTTACTATGCTGTCCATGAATATATGTGCATGCATACATATGTGTGGATGTAACATACAAAACACGGTATTTCGTTTAAAAGCTAATCGAAAAAAGGCGTATTTGGGACTGGCCTAAACCCCACATACTCTCAGATACAAAAAAAAAGGAGATGGACTAACAACAACAACAATATCCTCCTATGCAATGTCCGGAAGTACAGTCGACACCCAAAAAATAACAGCATTTACCAAAAACGCACACACACAAGGATGAAAGAAAGAGCAAGATAGTAAATAGGAGATAGAGAGAAAGAGGAACAGAGAGAGAGTTTGTGTGTGTGTGTAAGAGAGATATCCCAACCAACCAGCCTAGACATGTCCATTTCGGTTAAAGCGACGATGGCAGCAGCGACAACGGCAGCAGCAGCGGCTGTGGCGGTGGCGTCGGTGGCGGCGGCTGCTGCCACTCGCATTCTGCAAAACATTAGCAAAAATATAAAAATAAACAAAACCCAACATGCATAAAACCAATTTCCATTAGGGCTCATACACACACGACAACGCACACGCATACACATGCATGTCTGTTCATGTCTCGCTGTGTGTGTGTGTTGGTATATGTACTATACATATATGCAACTATCTCTTGCTTTCTCTCTCTCTCTATCTCCCACACACACACACACACAATCATTTTGTTTTTTTTTTTTGCTTACTCAGTCACTCATTCCTTAATTTC
This sequence comes from Drosophila nebulosa, assembly GCA_024703675.1. Taxonomy (NCBI): domain Eukaryota; kingdom Metazoa; phylum Arthropoda; class Insecta; order Diptera; family Drosophilidae; genus Drosophila; species Drosophila nebulosa. The sequence goes on from JANFPS010000006.1 coordinate 248,084, forward strand.
TGCTGTCCATTGCAGAGGCATCGAACAACGTTGCGGGACGGATAAAGAGCGTCGGGCAGTCGGTCGGTCGGTCGGTTGGTCGGTCGGTTCGTCTGTCTGTCGGTCGGTAAAAATGGAGATGTATGAATGGCCGTTCGTGTATATGGTTGAGTTTTTTTTCCCGTTACAATTCTGTGGGCTGATGCCAAGAGACAGCATTGTAGAATCAAGAATGTGTGGAACTAACAGATTGGGAATTTGGTGGGGCGGGTTGGAGGGGGGATGGAAGAGTAGTAGGTGGTAATGGTATCGTTGAACTTTCTTATCATTTCACAGTGTAGCTGATTCGAGATAAGGTGACCTAATAAAAAAAAAGAGAAAAGTCTTCTTCATCACAAAGAATGTGTTTCAACATAAACTCAAAGGGCAACTATTTAAAGAATTTTGTATGGGTTTTAAAAGAATTTCAATATTTTGTAATTTGTCTTGGCACAAATGTGATTTGCACTAATTATAGTGTAAATCTAGAGTGCTCTAAGGGGGCAAGTGTTTGGAGGAGGCAGGTGGCGAGTAGGCGGGCAACTAAATCATTTGTATGAGTTCTTGTTGTCGATCCTTGATTTCGTTTATTTGGCTACATACATAGACTCGACACGTTGTTTCTGTGTGTGTGTGTGTGTGTGTAGGTGTCTGTCTGCCTACATATTCTAAAGTGGAGAGTCAGCTAGCAGCAGGAGCAGCAGCATATCCTTAATTGATATCGCAAAAACCAAGGCGAGGCGAGGCATTCGCACACAAAACTCCACCAGCAGCAACCAGACACACCATTCAACCATCCAACCATCCAACCATCAGGATACTACAATTCCTATTCCTATGAACGAACGAACGAACGAACGAACGAACGTATGTGCGCCCACACCGAAAGAAAGGATATATGTATGCGTGTCTTGTGTGTGTGTGTGTGTGTGTGTGTGTGTGTGTGTGTATGTACGCATCATGCAGGCGGCAAAGGCAACAAAAACGCAACGAGCATACTGCATGCGATAGGTCGGAAATTTTGCCTCGCAATCAACCGCCCTCTTACCCCAGTTAACATTGAGTTTCCACCATGTCCACCTTCCGTCCTTTTGTCCGTCCGTCACTCCTCCTTGTCGTCCTCCTCGTCGTCGTCGTCGTCGTCGTGGGTCGCACCTGCAGCCCATCAAATGCACACACACACACACACACATCCATAGGGGTGTTGCAACGGTAAAATGGCGGCAATGGCAAACCCAGGCCTTGGGTTTGGCCTCTCTGTCCATTGGGGATACGTTATACGTTATATGGGCATATGTCTGTCCTTATCCCTATCTTGGTCCTTCTGTCCATTCATTTGCACTACGTGTCGGTGTACGTGTATGTGTGTGTGTGTGTGTGTGTGTGTGTTGGTGTGTGTGTGTCGTGTAGGTTTTTGGAGGCTCTTTCATTCTTCTCCCACACATTTGTGTGCCCTAGAAGGCATCCAAAGTTCATAGTTTCATATAGAGAACAATTCCCATACAAAAAATAAGTCGCTAGATATATCCACTTCAACAGATTTCATTCAGATAGCAAATTTATTTACAAAAAAAAGGACAAATTTTCGAAACTATCTTAGCTTAAGCTTTCAAAATTTGAAATTTCTTTTAAAAGAATGCTCCAGAGAAACAATGTCTGCTCAAAATTGCCAAATGGACGTGAGAATTTTCGAGAAATTCAAGAAGCTTTTCCAAAATTCAGACATGAATCTGACAACTTAACAAACGTTGAACCGATTTGAAGTTCTGGCTACAAAAGCGTTGAAAAATGCAGTCAACAAACAAATACTTTAGTTTTTATCGGAATAAAGATGCTCTAAATTGGGCATCCCATTACAAAAACTTTCTAATTTGTCCTTTACCAATGCAAAGCGGCAAAGGTTGATAAATCAAAATGCTTGTGCGTTGCCACATTAATGTTAGTTGCTTGTGCTTTTTATTTGAAGAAGAAAACACGCACAAGCAGCAAGAGTCGCGACGTCTAGAAGGCAAGTTTAGGTCTTCAGTTGCTTGTGCGTCTCTATACTTAACAATTTTAGGTCCTCTATTGCTTCTGCTTCTTAATAGAAGATAAAAATACGCACAAGCAGCAAGAGTTGCGACGTTGAGAAGGCAAGTTTAGGTCTTCAGTTGCTTGTGCGTCCCTATACTTAACAATTTTAGGTCCTCTATTGCTCTGCTTCTTAATAGAAGATGAAAATACGCACAAGCAGCAAGGCAAGCTTCACTCTTACACTGCTTAAGTTGCTTGTGCGTCCCTACACCTAAATAGTATAGGTTCTCTATTGCTTTTGCTTTTGAATAAAGGAAAAAAATACGCACAAGCAGCAGGCGTCTGGCAAATATAGGTCTTCAGTTGCTTGTGCGTCCCTACACCTGAATAATATGGGTGCTCTATTGCTTGTGCTTTTTAATGGAAGAAGAAAATACGCACAACCAGCAAGAGTTGCGACTTCAAAAAGGCTTAAGTATGTGCTCATTTGCTTCCTCTACTGCTTCTGCTTCTTCACAAGCAGCAAGAGTCGCAACTTCGAAAAGGTAAGCTTGACACTTTAACTGCTCGTGCGTCGTTAAGTTGCTTGTGCGTTTCTATACCTAGCTAGTTTAGGTTCATTATTGCTTGTGCTTCTTAATTGAAAAAGAAAATACGCACAAGCAACTTTCGAAAAGGCAAACTTCACTCTTCAACTGCTTGTGCGTTGTTAAGTTGCTTGTGCGTTCCTACACCTAGAGCCACACCGTTAAAGAGTCTTTCTAAACATAATTTCAAATTGATTTACATTCTAAATACCTAATCAAGGCCATTCTGAAGATATTTGATATTTTAAGCTTATTTAATAAAATGGTAAATACATAAAGGAATGAAGAGTATATGAAAGCTTTCTAACTACTAATGCCTATGACAAAAAAAAAAAAAGAATGGTATTACGTTTGTGTATTTTTATATATTTATAAAATAAAAGTGTAATTCTCTGTTAATGTTTTGTTTTGTCAATTTACTGGACAGGCCGAGGAGAACACAGTGCAGTGTCAGTTGTCTGTGCGTTTTTACGGGCAACGTAGCAAAGGACGATGACTATGACTATGACGACGAGGACGACGAGGACGACGAGGACGACGATTGGAACGAGAACGAAAACGAGGATGACGATGACCGTCTACGAAAGACGCCTATATATGAAATGTATATACACACTCACACAACACTCACACAACACACACACACACACATAGATATATATATAGTAAAAATGTACGTATGGCCACCTTTACCTAAACACGTCCTGGGTCCTGAGTACCGAGTACTGGGTACTGGGTCCTGGGTCCTGAGGCGGCAACCCTTTCCCAAAAAAAAAAAACGTGCAAGTAAAAACGGGGATGTTAGAGCCAAATGTGTGTATGCCTTCGCATGTGTGTGTGTGTGTGTGTGTGTGTGTGTGTGTGGGTGGGATGAATGGTTGCGGGGGATCGTTGTTTTGTTGGGTTTTTGGGCAGAGACAGACAGACAGACAGACAGACAGACGGACAGAGGAACGGACGGACAAGACGGCTTTGGTGCTTTGGGCGAATTTTTCAAGCAGAAAATCGATAAGTGCGCACGTACTGGTATATATATATATATATATATATATATATATATTCCTACATTCTATGTAAATATGTATATGCATACATACATATATATACATATGTATGTATGTATGTATATTTTTCTGGCATGTACTTAACCTCGCATGTGGCCACAACCAACATCATGCGTTGCTCCTGCTGCTCCTGCATCAGGCTCTACCGACTCTACCGGCTCCCATTGACTCCCAAAACTCCACGCATACCCAAACTCCAAGAAGAAGGAGAATTTTCATTCTGGACGGCTCAAAATCCCTACGTGCGCTTTGCTGTTTCATCAATTATTTATTTCGGTTTTGTTGCGACGATAAGAGGAGCAAACGAGAAGGAGCAAGAAGTAAGGATGGAAGACTATGCTATAGATGAGAAGAGAAAAGAAGAGAAGAGTTGAGTTGTTGTTGTTGTTGTTGTTGGTGTTTTTGTTTTTTGGCCGCACACAAAGGAAATGGCACAAAATTGAGAATAGACCAAGTAACTTGTGCTTATAAATATTTAAATGCTTTTGCTATGTAACATACACGACCAGATATATATATACATATATATAGCAGGTATATATATAGTCACCCATTCCCCAGCTAAATCGACTATTTTGTGGGTTTCATCCATTGTTCATCTGACTGAAAGTTCAAAATTTCAATTGCTGTGCGAATCTGAGTAGTATTCAGACACATTTTGCAGACAATTTCATGAATATTAGACAATTAATTGTTTCAATTTAAATATTAGCAAAAAAAAAAAAACTGTATTTAATATTTTAGAAGAATGGCATTGAAATTGATTATTAAACTAGTAAAAAAACCTTTTTTTAATATTATTTAACTGTTTTTTAGCTATGTTTTAGCAGTTTTTAGCTATTGTTAATTGCTTTCAATTAATTCAAACTAGTTTTAAATGTTTTTAAGCTCGTTTTCTAATGTTGTATCTGCTTTAATTACTTTTTAGTTTCTATCTAATTTAACTATTTCAGACACTCAACTGCTTTAAATTGCTTTGCAACAGTTTTTAACTGCTTTCAATCGTTTTGAAACTGCTTTCAACTATTTGCAACAGTTTTCCACTGCTTTCATCTATATTTAACTTCTTTCAAGGGCTTTGAACTATTTTCAACTTCTGAAAACTGCTTTCATTTATTTTTTCCTTCTGTTAAAAAACCTTTTTTAATATTAGACAACTTTTTTTTAGCTATTTTTTAGAGTGATGCCAACTACTTCAAGCAGTTGTTAGCTATTGTTAACCGCTTTTAACTAATTCAAACTAATTTTAATTTCTTTCAACTATTTGCAATAGTTTTTAACTGCTTTCAATTTTATTTCAACCGTTTTGAAACAACATAACATCTTTCATCTATATTCAACTCCTTTCAAGGGCTTTGACACATTTTCAACTTGGTTTTCACTGTCTGCAAACTGCTTTCCTTTCATTTTTTCTCTGCCTTGCACTGCTTTCAATTAATTTCCATAGCATTAAAGTATTTACAATTGTTTTAGATATTTAGAACTATTTTGATTTGTTGTTGAATACTTTTAGTTGCTTTCAACTCAGTTTCTCTTGCTACTGTTTTCAATTTGGTTTCAATGGTTTCGAAACTGCTTTCATATACTTTTAAAATTATTTTTAACTTTTTTTAACTGCGCTTAATAACTTGCATTTATTTAAAACTGCTTGCATATAATTTTTCTTCTGCATTAAACTGCTTTCAACCAATTTTCAACTGCTTTTAACTATTTTTAAGTATTTTCTAATGTTTTTAGCTAGTTTTAATTGCTTTAAACATGTTTCAACTTTAATTTGCATGTTTCCAAACTGCTTTAAGCTATTTTTTGCACTGCTTTTTAATAAATTTGAACTGCATTGAACTATAATAAGTTCAGTTTCAACTGAGTTTGCAATTATTTTCAATTAATTTTCGCTATTTTCAACTTGATTTCAATTCAGTCTGTATTTTATCCTACTATAATTGCTTCTTGAATTCGCAGCACTTTGCAAAACTATTTAAAATAAAATTTAGAACTTTCTCAATACACTTTCGATTGAGTCTTGTCTTGATTTTATATATCCAATCAATATATTAAAATTGCTTTTAGAAACAAATCATGGATCAAATGTAGTTCCTGTTCTGCGAAAGTTAATGGAGTGGGCTGAGGGTGGTTTGGGTGGAGGGAAGGGGGTGTGGGGGTGGGGGTAAAGAGTTGAAGCCCACCCATGTGGGAAGTACTTGTATAGAGTTTGCTTGTCCCCGCATTACCCATCATCAATAATAACGCAATGTGGCAAACAGAAACTGCCAGAATAAGTTGCCCAAAAAAAAAATATTTATTTATGACTCTTTGTTTGGTATACTTACAGTTGTCGTTGTTGTTGTTGTTGTCGTTGTTGTTGTTGTCGTTGTTGTTGTCGTTGTTGTTCTTACTGTGCAAAAGTCTCTTTCACCTGGCGGCTGATTTATGGCACATTAATATTTGCTACCAATAATTGGCTTAGCCGGCACACAATTCGAGCGTCCAATTGTGGGGGGGCTGGACAAAAGATGGTGAAGGAGAGGAGAGAGAGAGAGAGAGAGAGAGAGAGAGAAATATGTAACTATGTTTTTACTTAGAAAAACTATTCCTTCGAATTCCATTTAGAAAATAAATTTGTAGTTTTAGAAAGATGAGCTAAGTGAGATGTAAAAAGATCTATTTAAATATTTTAAAGATTAAGAATTGAGAGTCTCTTAGTTAGAACTAGCTTAATATTATCTAGATTGAATTCTGATTGATTAAAATATCTGATTTCTGTTTTCAATGAAGAATTACGAGTGACCAAATTTGTATATAGAATAAACATCTGATATGCACGAGAAATATATATATATATATGACTTTTTGTCAACCCCAACTAAAGGATGGGCGATCGGGTGGTTGAGCGGTCGGGCGGTTGGGCGGTTGGGCGGTTGGGCGGTGGGTCTTCTGCCCATTCACTCCACCATTGACTTACTCACTCTTGGCCATGGCACAAAATCTCATTAAGTTTTACATGCAACGGACTGACATGCAAACTGACATTGCAAGAGAGAGAGCTGCACATTGTTGTTGGAGATGGAAATGGAGAAGAAAGGAGATGGAGGAGGAAAATAGGAGGAGTTGATTGTCGGTAGCCGGAGACAGAGCAACTTGGCATTGCCATTAGAGTCAAAACTCGGTTGCCAGGTGCGTGGCTAGCCGAGTCGAAGCGTAGCTGATTAGCATATTACTCCATGTAATTAGATAGTTTGTAATTAATTTTAATTATGCCTGCGCCTATCTCTAACATACCTTTGAGAGACCACATCGAGCCAACCTATGTATTTACTTAACCATCTTATGTACAACTCATTGGACATATGTAAACGTCTACTTACAGAGTCAAAGTTTCCCATTTGTAATAAATTGATACGAAGAAGAGATTTGTTTGTTTTTTTTTTTTTTTGTATTTCATTGTATTAATAATTTATTATTTAAACAGTTTTCTATGCCAGAACTTAGTTTGCATTATGAAAATCTCATGAAAATGGCTTTTAATGAATGCATTTATGTTGGCAACACGAAAATGTTGCTGGGTAACTATGTTGCTAGCCAGAGACATGTTGCTAGCCCATAGTAAAATTGTTAATCGGTTGAAATTATAAAACTAACTTGTCTAACAGATTTTAAGTAGTTTCTTAAAGTAAGAAATTGATTTCATTTGCTTCTTTTATTTCTGTCGTATTTCGTATATTCTGAATCTATTTGGCATATTAACATTTATTTACAATCATGTTGCGTAAGGTCATGAACGACGAATGAACAACAAGTTACAGTCATAAAGTTCACGCAGATGACAATGCCCCCCAAACCAACCCCGCCTTTTTTCCCCCACCCCCCAAAAAAACAAAAAAAAAAAAAACCCTCACAAATTCAACTTAATTCACCACTTCTTACAGTTTCGGTTTTTTGACCTGTTGGCTACTTAAACTCTCAGACACACACACACACAGACACACACACACAAACAACCAGACACAAATGTTTTTTCCATTGTATTTTATATACATATATATATGTATAGAGAGAAGGAAAACTTTAAGTACATATATATTTTGGTTTGGATCGATAATTTCATGTCCTTTGGCTTTGAATTGAAACCAAAATGTTTGAGATTTTCGTGTGTGTGTGTGTGAGTTCAGATTTTGGACCTCTTTGAGGCATTATAGATCCAGCATTTGTATATCCTGTTGGCCTATGTTATTCATTATAAGCCTCAATTTATCCAATTGAAGCCAAATAATTTCAATTATCGATTTTAGACATTTTGTAGATGCTCAAAAGATTCTGAACCCATTCGGTATGAGCTTAACTACTCATTTAGAATATGGAATATCTTTAGCATTTAAATGAATATCGTTCATGATTAGGCCTAATATTTCTACATTATTTCTTTTAGCTTAGAACCAGAATTTGTTTGGCTTAGTCTTGGTGTTGGTTTTGCTCACAAGTGAGTGAACAAAAATGAGTTCTTCCTTGCGAATTTTTAGTTTGCCAGATCAATTTCACTTTTAAATATTTAAAATGTCGCCAAAAGGAAAACAAAGTGAAATTTGTAAACCATTTTAAGGACATTGGCAATCGGCAGCATAAATGCAAGTAAAGCAAATGCGTTTTAAGCTGAAAGTCTTAAAGCAATTTAAGACGACATTTGACCAACTGAACAAGTGAAACAAAATGAGCTTAGATTAATAATGCCAAAAAAAAAAATGCAATAAAAACTTACAGAAAATAAAGCGTTAATCAAATAGTTTGTATACCCCTGCAATGAGGGGAATATAAATTATGGTCAGAATGAAGCATCTCCGACCATATAGAGTATATATATTCTTGATCAGCACAATGAAACGAGTTTATATAGACATGTCCGTTCGTCTGTCTCTAGCTACAGTGCGGAAATTTCGCTCATATACTGCAGGCATTGTATATCTTGAATTCAAATGGTTCGGTCTACTATATCATATAGCTCCCATACAAATAATCGGCCGAAAATAGAGTTTTGAATAAATAACTCTGTTGTTTTCTCTGGGATTTTATAGAAAATGTACAAATCTTTGTTTGTCTTATATCCAAACGTCCTTGCCAAATATTATGAAGATTGCGCATAGAAAAATAGAGTTTTGGATTCATAACTCTGTTGTTTTCCAAGGAATTTTATAGAAAATGCACAAATCTTTGTTTGTTTTATATTCAAACGTCCTTGCCAAATTTCATAAAGATCGGCCAAATATATCATATAGCTTCGATACAAACAATCGGTAGAAAATTTTGTTTTAGACCAATAATTCTCTTTTTTTTTTAACGAATTGTTGTTAAAATAAATATCAGTGCCAAAATTTGATCAAGATCGGACAAATATAATATTATATAGCTCCCATGGGAAAAATCGACACATATATAAATTTTTTATATAACTAAAGAGAAAGTCAGTCAAAGTTAGCCCGGCTTTTTGATTTTAATATAATTTGGAGGCATTGAAAATTGAATGTTTTAAGAATTTTGTTCTGGTCAAAAATCATTTGAATAATTGTATGTGCTGGCATTTTTTTTTTTTCTTCTTGTTATGGAAATTACATATGTACTTTTGTTGTTGTTGTTGTTGTTGCTGAAGAGTTGGGACTGGGGCTGGAGTTGGAACTGCTCTTCGCCATGGAGACTCCTCTGGAGTCTGAGCTTGTAGTTGACTTTGGACTAGGTCCAAAAGGAGAAAAAAAACAAAAAAAAAACGAAACGAAGCGAATGAACGAAGGAAGGAAAACATTGTCAGGCAGTTTACGTTGAGAGTCGGCTTAGCATAATAAACGTCAGAATTAATTGGATTTTAATTGTCTGTTGAACGCTGAAATTAAGTGCAGCCAAAATAGATTGAGAGAGACAGGGCGACAGAGCGAAAGATTGAGAGAGAGAGAGAGACACCGAGAAAGAGAGAGAGAGAGAGAGAAAGAGAGAGATAGACTGACTGCTTTATTTCAGCCGTCTTTGGTTGAGATCTAGGCGATCTTGGCTGGATGATCAACCAAGCGACACACACATGAAACGATTATTTGCATTTCAGTTTCAGTTTCGGTTTTGGTTTTGGTTTTGGTTTCGGTTTCGGTTTGGTTTTCTCGTTTGGTGGTCGCTAGCCAACAACAAGGAGAATATCTACTCACTTTACTTCTTAATGACGCCGCCGACAATGGACAACGGACAACGGACAACGGACAAGGGACAACGAACGGCGAAGCGATTGCTAGATCTGATTATATTTATTTAACCGTCTTAACCACTTCACTTTAGTTAGCCTGGTTAAGTGAGTTTTCAATGGGGTGGGGAGGGGGGACCCAAAGCAAAGGTGTAGAACTCGGAGAGCAATTTGTAGCTTTACTTGGTTGATTTAAAGATTTATTGCCTGCTCGCTGAGGACGAGCAGCGTTTACGCATTGCCCAAAATCAGCTGGCCAACAAAAAGGTACGTCAGTTGAGCCACTTGAGGCTCGGGTTTTTGGGCCGCCAATCCGACTCGGTCCGACACACTGTCCACATTGTCTTGGATCATTGAACGTTCAACGTTTAAGTTCAATGCACTCGTGTGTCGATGACGTTTGACGTCCCTGCTGCTTGCTACTTGCCTCTAGGGCCAAGGATAATCCAGCAAAACAAACCCAAACACACAAAAAAAAAAAAAAAAGGCGGCAGAGACTCGAGCCTGCGTAAAGGACACGCACACGTGCCCAGGCAGAGCGGCAGCAGCAGCAGCAGCAGCTCACATTTTTGGGGGCATTGGCTTTCGGTCGTTAGCAAACATTTTCGGCGTCTTCGTAGGGCTTCGGTTTTTTGGCGGGTGTCAATGTCCTGTGTGTGCGTGTGTGCGTGTGTGTGTGTGTGTGATATATATAAACTTGGTACATACGTTTTATATGCACGCCGACTGACACCGACTTCAGTGTCCTGATGTACCATGTGTCCTGCCCAAGGAACACCAGCAACAGCAACAACAAATGAAAAAAAAAAAACACAAAAGAAAGAAAGAAATTCGCGTTGCGTTCTGCGTTACGCTCGTCACATTTTATTAGCCTGTTGTTTGGCTGCAGGACATTGAACGTCTGTCAGCCCAGCGACTCCTTTGTGTCGCAATAAATAACACTCATGAGTCTCTTACGACTCTCTGTGTGTGTGTGTGTGTGTGTGTGTGTGCGGGGATACCTTCTTCACAATGAGGACTTTCGGTTTGGTCAAAAAGTCAACAACTCGGCAATTCAATTATTTACATTGCGAATGTTTTTGTCTTTTTTTTTTTAAGTTATTCATTATACACCCATTCAAAGTTAAACTATTCATTCTGATTCCAATTATTCATAATCTTGTGAATAATATGAGTTTAATGTTCATATTCAGTTTCCTATTATAGTTAACTCTGTTTTCTAGTTATTCGTATTTTAGTTCAATATGGTGAATGAATAATTATTACAAATTGGGGAATATTTGTGCTATTCATACATTAGTTCTCATTCGATTTATTCATATTCCAGTTATTCACATTCCAGTTATTCATATTCAAATTATTCATATTCAAGTTATTCATATTCAAATTATTCATATTCAAGTTATTCATATTCAAGTTATTCATATTCAAATTATTCATATTCAAATTATTCATATTCAAGTTATTCATATTCAAGTTATTCATATTCAAATTATTCATATTCAAGTTATTCATATTCAAGTTATTCATAATTTCAGTTACTCACATTCCATTTATTCATATTTAAGTTATTCAAATTCCAGTTATTCATATTCCAATTCTTTATAATTTCAGTTATTCATAATTTCAGTTATTCATATTCTAGTTATTCATAATTTCAGTTATTCATATTCAAGTTATTCATATTCCAGTTACTTAAATTATAATTATTTATATTCCAGATGTTCACATTCCAGTTACTCGCATTCGTTTATTCATATTCTAAGAATTCATAATTTTAGTTATTCATATTCCATTTATTCCCATTCCAGTTATTCACATTTATTTATTTCTATTGCAATTATTCCTTCCAGTTATTCGCATTCATTTATTCATATTCCAAATATTCACATTCCAGTTATTCATATTGAAGTTATTCATTGTCTGGTTATTTATATTTTATTTGCATTACAATAATTCGTACTCATATTCCCAATCTTCGTCCTCCACTTATTCATCAACAAGTTATTCATATGCTTAGGTATTAATATTCAATTTATTCGTATTCATTTATTCATGTCTCAACCAAATCATTCATGTTGCGTAGTTTGCTTCAATTAGACTAAACATTTTGTAGGGTATGCAAAGTGCGTTCCCGGAAAAATCAATTCGAGCCTCACTTGCGTTTTTTTATCTGTTTTTTTTTTTTTTTTTATTTTATATTTCTGTTTGTTTGGGTGTAGAAATAAGTGCATTGACATTTGAATTTGCATTTTGTTGTTCATTTTAAGGTTCTTGATTACCCGTTTTATACCCTTTCGCCAAAGGCATTGCGGTCCTCTCGTGAGCTTTCTCAGACTTTATTGGCCCAAGAGGCGTGTTCGGTTTGATTTTCGAAAGAGTATTGGTCAGTCGGTTACGAAAACGATCGAAACGGTGGTTTGGTTTGGTCAAACAGTGGGCATATCCTTTGCACCGTTATCTGGAGGAGCGGGTGGTTTCTTTTTTTTTTCTTTTTCTTGTTGTTGTCGTTTCTTTCCGCCTTTAGGATTAAAAGGCATTGTCATTGAGGCGGCAAGGATAAGGCTTAGTTAGGGTGAGGGCAGATGTGCTTTCTGTTCTGGCTTGGTCCTTTCTTTCTCTAACGGGAACACTTAACCCTAAGCATATTTTCGGCATTTCTTTATTTTATTTATTTATTTATTTGGCGTTGTTTGTTGCGCTGGGAGGGCGCTAATGATGATGAAGAATATAGTAAGAGCAACAACAACAACAACAACAACAACAAACTGCCATCATTGTCAGGGCCTTGTCTCCTTGATGCGTCCTTCAGGAGCTCTTTGGCGCATGACTTTTGCTGTCTTTGCAACTTGCAAAACTCCATGTTGCAAGTAGGAAAACAACAAAACAAAACAAAACAAAACAAAAAACAATCCCAAATCTAGTCAAGTCGATGGATATCGACTGCTTGAGATGCCCTGTAAAACAAAGGGGAACTAACTTTTAAAGGCATATCCTTGGGTGAGCTATTAAGAGTGTTGGAAAATGTAAGTAGCTGATGATGAATAGTGTGGCAAATCTCTGTAGCATTCAATTTTGTTTCAGTGCTAAAAAGTGCTTAAAAGGGCACGCTCTTAAGACAGTGTTGGCCAGTGTCAAAGTCTCTATATCAAAGTTGCAATACACTCTGATTTCAGTGCTGATAAGAGCTTAAAAGGGCACGCTCTTTAAACAGTGTTGTCCTGTGCCAAAGAGAGAAATTACTAGCTAAGATGCTGACAGTTGCATTTCGTCAATATGCCCCATCTATCATATGGATATTTTTCTACAGGGTATTGAAAATTGCAAGATATTCTACTCGTCTATTTTTACGATTTTTTTGTGCCTTTTTTGTTTTTTTTTTTTGTTCTCCAAGACACTGTCTATGCTGCAAAAGAATGCCTTTGGGGTATTAAGATAAAAAATACATGAACGAGCCGAAACGTAGAGTAGAACAGAAAGCAGAGAGAAAAAAAAACACACACATAGATAGATAAATAGAAAAAAAGGAGAAAGGGAGATGGCTAGAGAGGGTGAGGAAACACAGCCTGCATATTGCACTTGCTAAAAAAAAAAAAAATTCACAGGACGCACATAAAATATAAGACCAAAAAGAACAACAACAGCAGCAGCAAATGACACATCAAACACCGACAATTTTTATACTCTACATTCAATGAACTTCCTGTAATTTTGATATTCTTGAATCCCAAATGACCACAGAATAAGAACTTGAATCTTTTTTTTTTTGAGGCTGAGAGGTGCCTAAGGGAGGAGTCTAACAATCTCTCAACTATTTATCGGCATTTTTCTTGTGCCTTGTCATTGGCCAAAATGATATGAAAGACATTTTTGTACCCAACTTAGGACAAAGTCAAATTGAAATAAAAAACAATTTAAAGCAAATAACCTGTAACGCGAAAAGTTTGAAGAATTTTTGCTAAACAAATTCTTTTTATTTTAAGAAATGCAAAAAAAACTAAATTTTGAGCTAAACAAAAGAATGTAAAATTGCATTTGCCACTGCAAAAAATCAGTGTTGATAAGCACAATCTAAAGTACGTATTAGCGCTGCCAAAAAACTCAAATTAATTTTCAACACTTTTTTTACATTTTTGAGGTTAAAAATTTAATTTTTAACTTGTTTTATTTGCTTAAACTTGATCAAATTTTTGTCGAAGAAAAAACTATACTCAATATGCACAGTGATCAGAGTTTGAGACCAGTGTTGGTAAACATTAACTTAGAAAAAAAGCTCCATTGAACTTTCAGTTCTATTTTTGTATTTTAATTTGCAAAACTTTTGATCTGTTTTTTGAATTTTTTTTAATTTCGTTTGCTTGTTATGACAAAGACTAGATTTTGAGTTCAGTGTTGGTAAACTCTGACTAAATAAGGTTTGCAAATTTTGCATTTTAGGCAAGAAAATTATAGTTTTTTTTTAGCTGTTTAAAGTAAGTTAACGGGTTTCAATTTACTTGAAAAACACACACAAAAGAAACAAAATAAAAATTATAATTGCTTAAACATTTGATGATTTATTTTAAAAAGAATTTCTTGTTGCCAAATGGATTATGAAATTTTCACTCGTCTCGGCCTTCTCAGATGACATTTAACACATTCCCTTGCACATTCTCAAGCAGCTGCACAATGTCGCCGACCTTTTTTTGGGTTTGGGATGGGTCGGCAGGGGGGAAGCAGTGGGGAGAGGCTAATCTGTAGACAAATTTTAACGCCTTTTATACGAAATCCGTAACTCGTAATAATGCGAAGAATGAGAAAACGAGAAATGAATAAAAGAAAGAACATGACACAAGGCGAACCCGAAAAATTGCTTTAGACTTACTTTGCTTGCAATGCAATGAGAATTTTTCCTTTTCATCAGCTTAAAGGCTCAGTGAGAAGAGGCAACGAAAGGAATAGAAAGGAAAGGAATGAAATGGAAGCAATGAAATTCTCGTATCTCTATGTCTGTGGGATGATACAAATGTTTTATCCTCGTACATCCCTTTGAGTTTGTGTCCTTTTTTTTTTTTTTTTTTGGTGTGTAAACGCTCATAATCCGTTATTAATTACTCGACGACATGTTACCAAAGATGGAATACAAATATCAAAGTAGTAGATATGTGTGTATATACACTCTGTCCGTGTGTGTGTGTGTGTGTGTGTGTGTGTGTGTGCGTGTAATGTTTATATGCCCTACACTTTGAATGTAATTTATTTACTGAAAACACGCAATTATTTTATGCAAATGATTTCTCCTCACTTCAAGTTCGAGTTGAGTCGGCAGCAAAAAAAAAAACGAAGCAAAGTGAAGCGAACCAGCTCAACGCCCTCAGAGCTCAGACCTCAGACCGAAACCGAGACCGAAACCGAGACCAAGACCTATAACCCCTTCCTGTCTTCGTGTTGTTGTCAGCCATTGTGGGCGTGGTTATTGAAGGCGTTTAACTCTAACTTTTAACTCAGTTATACAAAGTGGTTCATGGCAACAACAAAATGTTTGTAACATGTGTTTGTATGCAACTTTTCTGTAAAAGTAAACAAAATGGCCGGCAAAATGTAACCTTTTTTTTTTTTTTTGCTACTTCTTCTTCTTCTTCCTGTTTGTGTGTGTGTGTTTAGCAAAACAACAACAAAGTATGAAATATTGTATTATGAAATACAAGATATAGAAAATGTGTCTACATAAAAATGCATTTGAATTCCTTTTAGCTTTAGAGAAAAAGAGATTCCTATGAAGTTGGAACAGAATCTTGAAAATTTTAAAAGAGGCCTATTTTAACTATTTCGTTTTCGTATTGAAATAACTATTCATAAGTGTAAATCGATTATTTTAAGAGGGAAAAATAGGTCTTGAATATCGGTCGTGAATAATTATTCGCAATTTATACTTTATTTCCTAACATGCAACTTAATTTTCCCTTTTTTTCCCTCATAGAACTCATTTCTCTTTTTTTCTAGCCATATATAGTAAATTGAATTAAGTTAAAAAAAAAATTAAATGGAGATCTAAAAGCACAGATCGAGTTTTATTTGCAAAAATTTTGTGCTTAAATATTTGTATAACAAAACAAGAAAAAGAAAAACAAATAAAATTACAAAGAAATGTCAAAGAATAAAACTCATGCAGTGTGTGCGAGAGAGAGAGAGAAACAAAGAGAAAGAGAGTGTAGAGAAAGTTACTTGAGGCATCGCCATCAATTTCACAGCAGCTTTATCACCCGTTCTGACGACCCGCAGCACACAGAAGCAGTTGTGGCCGAGCGGTTAAGGCGTCTGACTCGAAATCAGATTCCCTCTGGGAGCGTAGGTTCGAATCCTACCAGCTGCGACGACAGTGTGTAAATTTTTTTTTTGTTTTCTTTAAAAGTATTTTAGGCAAATCTAATGTATATTCAGTTTTCATTATAAAATTCTCTTTATTCAAGAGAAAAATCGTGAATTGAAAATTTCAGCAAATAGTGTATACAGTTTTACGAATTAATTTGAAACAATTTTAAAGTATAAGCAATTTAAAATGTACTCAACATTTGCCTAAATTAAATTATGGGCCAATTGAGAAAAAAATTGCAAAATTTTGGGCGCCAAATTCGATGTTTAAATTGTTTACCGTCAATTTTTAATTCTAACAATTAGAGAAAACAACAAAAAGTTATCTATTTTCTAAGCCAAAAACAAATGCCACAAAAATGTATAACTAAATTTTATTTCATATGCATATATTATTCATTGTGTGTGTGTGTGTTTACACATTTATGTGCGTCACTCTGACGTCATTCCATTTATCTGATCGCCAACAATTTGTGTAAACGATTAAAACTGGTATAAAGCGTCGCCCTCGCCATGGCAGTTGTGGCCGAGCGGTTAAGGCGTCTGACTAGAAATCAGATTCCCTCTGGGAGCGTAGGTTCGAATCCTACCAACTGCGAAAGCGCAAAATTAAATTTTTTTCTTTTCTTTCTTTTTTTGTCTCAAAAAAAAAAAAAAATGTATTATTAATTTACAAGAAAAAAAATGTAATTAGCCTCAAATTGATTGAATTGGAAATTTGGTCTATGCATGGTCCGTGGCCAATATTATTTGCGGGCCCGGCCCCCCCGTTGGGCTTTGAGCTACAAAAGAGAACCGAAAGATAGATGGACTTTCCACTAACACAAAAAATTAATCATTTGCAAAAACCAAAAAAAAAACAGCACAAAAAATTGGCAAAATTAAGGCATTGACCTCAGGGTAAAAGAACGACGCTGACGACGACGTACATAGTTCAGATACAATGTGACTGATAGACACACAAATGCGAACAGCGACGACAACTACTCGGACAGGAGAAATCATCAGAATCAGTGTCAGAATCAGAATTAGAATCAGAATCAGAGCAAACGCGTCTCAGAAATTTGCAAAGAAACGACGAGGAGAAGAAGAACCATTTGGGCATTCTGTTAGATACGCATATCAGCAGCGCCGTATCTGTATCTTGTAGGTTGTTGTCCACCGTAAACAGAATTTGCACACTTTTTATATATGTATGCATGTATGTATGTATGTACCTACGATAAGGAAAAGTTACCGACACAAACCCCATGAAGAAGTCTTTGGCCCAATTCGCTTGAAACATGCGTGTTAATTAATGGCAGATACAAAACGAGATATATACATATATATGTATATATATCTAAGAAGTTACTTTTTTTCTATGCTTTGATTTCTGAAATTGGCTTACCAACTTCTTGTCTCAGTTTTTATTTTCCGAATTCATTTTGCAATAATGCAAAACCATCAAAACGACTGACAAATGTTTCGATTTACCTTTCATGGGTGGGAGGTGGGTGGAGGGGTATGGGGTGACCTGATGGATACCTGGAAATTGTATCAACTTTAAGTTGCTTCATTTGGAGCATATGACATTTCATTCATAATAATAATCGAAACACTTTTGAAATGAATCATTTTTGCAATAAAACGAAAATTGAAGCCAGCCCAGAAAATTCAAGGGGAAAAGTAAAAAAAAATAATTAATTGGTTAATGGAACAAAAATTCACTTACCATTAACTAACTTTCTTTACCAAAAAATAAAAGTAAAAACCATTAAAGACCAATTTAACTAAGTATTTTAATTATGAAACTAAACTAAACATTTATTTTTCTGTAAATAATAACAATTTGCTTTACAACATAAAAAATATTAATTAATTAAATTGTTCAATGATTACAAAATTATTGTTTACTTTGTTTACATTTGTTAGAGAGAAGTACAAAAAAATAATTTATAATTTATATAAAGTTCTCTTTCCCAGCTAACATTTTGTTTGATTAGCTAAGAAAATAGTTTTAAAAAAATGAACTATTTATTAACAGGAGGAAGAAAGCTAGGGGAGAGGGAGAAAAAAAAAGTAGACTTTCTCTCGCAGCTGGTAGGATTCGAACCTACGCTCCCAGAGGGAATCTGATTTCGAGTCAGACGCCTTAACCGCTCGGCCACAACTGCTATGGAAGCAATGTTGCAACTGCTTCTGTATAATGAGCAATCTCGGCATCGGCATCGTCATTGGTAATAGGATTCACGAATGTGACAAATTGTGCATTATCTTTGCTGTTTTCAGGACTCTCCATACACTTAAATCTGCTCTGGGAACAATGGAAAATTAAGAAAATGGTTTTTAGTTGTCATTGAAAAGTTTTCACAAGTTATAAAAGAGGCAGAAGGGGGCAGAAAGTGAAAAACTAAAACATTTGAAACTTCTTATATGAAAAAAAAAAACAGTTCTAAAACAATTTACGTTTCTTGCAAATAATTATACAAAAAAAAAAAAATTCTTTTGTTCCATTTAATTTTTTTTTTTTTTTTTGATTTGATTCTTTTTTTTTTTGGCAATTTCGAGTGGCTAAACATTTTTTTTTGCATTTTCTGGTAAATTAAATAAATGGTTTTTTTTTTTAGAGATTTGTTTCCATTTCAATAAATTTTATTTATTATTATTATTTTTTTTTTTTGTTTTAAACCGAAAATCATATAAATTGAAGCAGCTTCTGCCTGGACTAGGACTCTCAAAAGTATTTTGGTTGCCAGTTTAAAGTGAAATCATAAGTCAATTCAAAAGTTATCTATTTGCTTGCCACATGCAATGGATGTTGCAACATGGCAAACCAAACCGAAACGAATGAAATCAGAGCAAAAATATATATATCGCAAAAAAAAAGCGTTAAGCAACAAAAAACAACAACAACAACAACAACAACTAATGTATCTTACAAGCAAAGTGAAAAGAAAACAAACGCCGAAGTCGAAACGAACGAATGAAATAAAGAAAGAAACCTTTTTGTGACCTTTTTTAGTTCATTGACTTAGTTGGAGACTTGGAGCTTGAGGTGGATTTATATATATATATATATTTTTTTTTTTGGGGCCATGATGAGTTTTGATGTCTGATTGTATCTGCACATATCTATCATGGTTGTATTTTTTTTTTTTTTTTTTTTGTGCTTCTCCCTTTTTGGATAACATAAATTTAACAAGAAAACCAAAAATAGGAGAAAATATAATTAAAAAATTTAAAGCGCCGTTAGAGAAATATAACCAAAAATCTAAAGCACACTGAGCAGAGAGACAGAGAGAGAGAGAGAGAGCGAGACTGAGTGAAGTTCAATGTATCTGTTAGATACATTTCTATATACGCATCAACACACAAAAGTTGATTCAACTTGAGGGCCAAGTTCAATGCTCGCGCGGCACGCACTTTGAATTCCTATAAGGGGCAACATGGGGAAGAAGATGTGTGACTCAAAAGGATATTATTTCTATGCTAAATCGGAAATGAAAGTCTAATAAGTTATAGCTTAAAGAGAGACAAAGTCAGAGCGAGAGAGATGAATGGAGCGAGTGAATTTCTAGGAATGTTTGTGCTCCTTTTGTTCTACTCCCAATTCAGGACATGTTTTCTTAACCTTGACAATGAATATATATGTATATATATATATATTTATGTGGCAGCCGGTTTCATGTCTCTCTCTCTCTCTCTATCTCTCTCTCTCAGGTCATTGAACTGTTCTCCTGTTAGTTCCCAAAAAACAATAACAACAACAACAGAAGGCAGAAAATCAATAATGAAATATTTTGCGTACTGCGCAGCCAATAATATGTTGGTTTTTTTTTTTTTTTTTTTATTTTGGTGTTTTGGTTTGGGTTGGTTAATAATTACACATATTTGTGAGAGAAATTCTAATGGCCTGTAAAGGAAAATCTATCGAAAATCGATATTCTCATTGGGGCAAAGTTTTAAAGTGCTAAAAAAATGTACTGGAAAATTATTTATCGATTAAAGCCCAAAATATGTCTTTCGAATCAATTGTGTTTAAACAATTTCGACCTTAAGACAGCATAAGGAATTCAAAAGGTTAGCTAAAATGTTTTATAACTAAATATTATTCAAGTTCAATTAATTTCTAGCTTTTTAATGCAGAGAAATTGACTTTTTCGATATTGGGGCGGGTCACCAGAGTCGGAATCGGAACACTTTACTAAAATCGGTTTTATAGTTTCCTTTTATATTGACAAAAAGCTATGGTAAATTGATTCCATCTCAATGAAACTCTGAAATAAATACCAAAATATGTGGCAATAGTTTGAGAAACAAAAAAAGTTTTTCTCATAAGAACTTTTTTGCGTTTTTTTTTATGGGGGTTGTAATAAAGTTATTTGAAACTAATAAACTTTTGATCCATCCGGTTGGTCCGAACACAGTGAGAAACGAACAAGAAATTGAGTACCAACACTTTTTTGTGGAGCGAATTTTGGGAAAAGCTTGGCTCCGATTTGCTTCGATTCGAAAGATAATACGCTGACCACATGAAGCCTGAAGTAAGTTTAGCTGATCCAGATCTTAAGATTCCATGTCACATTCAAGAAAGCGGCGCATGTCTCAAGACACTTAGAGCCGCAGAATCGAAATGACGAGAAATATAGTATTTTAGGCAGGGACACTTTAGAAAGTCGTCCAAAAAAAAATAGAAAAAAATGGAGCCAAAGAAAAACTAAGTTAAGTAAATCATAAATATTTTAATATATATATTTTTTCTTTTTTATTTCATGACATTCATAATGAAATCTTTGTGCTTTTCAGCGGGGACTAGGAATGGATTTTAGACACAAAGTTTTATGATGAAATGTTTTTAGGATTCATGGAAGATCCATCCAAATATATATTCTTGATCAGCATAAGCATATTCACTTACTTACGCGACAATTATTTAGTTTTGACATCTTTTTTTTTTGTGGTGTCCAACTATCGGAAAGATATTTAAAAAATACAATTAAG
Source organism: Drosophila nebulosa (assembly GCA_024703675.1). NCBI lineage: Eukaryota > Metazoa > Arthropoda > Insecta > Diptera > Drosophilidae > Drosophila > Drosophila nebulosa. The sequence continues at coordinate 269,311 of JANFPS010000006.1, forward strand.
ATAAACAATTTTTTGTTCTCAACTTTTGCTAAACAATTTTTATATTTTCACAAATGCTTAAAGAGGTTTGGTTTTAAATTATTTTTATTTAAATTTTATTTGAACTGAAAATAACTTTGCTGAAATGTATTTAAAAATGTTTTTTTTTTAACAATTTTTCTTTTTTTTTTTGGCATTTCAGTTAAACAAATTATGGCTTAGAAAATATAATAAATATTGTTAACAATTTCAATAAATGAATTTAAAGTTTAGGAACTATTTTGAATCTGTGTCATTTTTTTTTTTTTTTGGTTTGTTTTAATTGAAGAGAAATGAAAAAAGAAAACAGATGTTGTGTCTTTTGGGGTTTATTTTTTGGGATTTTTTTTTTTTTTTGGAGTGGGAGAAATGCTTTTTAATTAGCAGCAACAAGCAAACAGATGCACAGAGAAGGACGAAGGACAGATAAAGAGATGGAAAGGATAGGAGAGAGGATGCTACCAAATGCTAACAACAAGAAAAGCAACAGACTTGAAGAAAGATAGATAAATAGCAGGCAGAGAGAAGGCTAAAGAAATGAGAAGAAGGAGAACGAGAGAGACAAAAAATTGCTGCAAGCAAAATGACACGATGAAAAACAGGACGCGGATTTTTGTCTTCGTTTTGCATTTGCCTTTAGTCGTCTTCATTTTTGTGTGTTATGTCTGGGCCCGGGCCAAGTGAGAGAAGAGAGACCAAGGTAATGTCTCTCTTCACTACGGCTAAGGGAAACAGGGTGTGAGGGGGGTGGGGGGAGGGACGGGACGGGCCAAGTCGTTTGGGTCGGGCAAAGTGTTAATGGCGGCTAATAAGGCAATAGCAACAACTTCAACGACAACGGCAACGAAGGCAAAGGACGAAGGACGAAGGACAATGTCGCGAAATGACATTAACAAGCGTGATAAAAACGTTGCAGGCTGTCTATGTGAGGGGGGTGGGGGGTTTGCTTTGCTTAAAGGGCGTCAAGACAAAACGCCAAAGGTGCCAAGAAACATAACAACAAACAAAGTGAGAGAATGAGAGAGAGAGAGAGAGAGAGAGAGGAAAAAAGAAATCACAAAGAATTATTTGTTGGGTCTAAGACCACACAAAGCAAAAGTTTTCCATCTTTCTTACCCTTCTAAGGCGATTGCCTTTTAATGGCATTTTTGGCAACGAAATCAGCTTCATTAGAAAGTGGTAAGAACTTTTTGGCCAACAATTATTAGCTAGAAAAATCAAATTACTATGAGTGTGTGTATGTGCCTGTGGGTGTGTGTGTGTGTGACAGGTAACATCAGAGCAAACAAAATGATACCAACAATGCCCAACTAAATACAATTCGAAGACCACCCGTTGGACTAAGAACAGGACTAAAAATAACAACAACAACAACAACAACCATAAAGAATGGCAAACCAAAATTAGTCCAGCAGGCAAATAGTAAAAATGTATTTTATATATATATATATATGTATGCATATTATATGATCATATGCCCTTTTTTTTTAAATCGAGAAGTTTAGCTACATTTCCAATCATTGATTGCCCTGCTATGTTAATTAGTGTAAAAAGTCTGACAATTATTTTATCATATCCTGTGTATATATATTATATTTTAATTGAAATTCCAACAATTTGTTTATAACTTTCAATTTCATGAAGGGCATTGAATATTCGTTGGAATATGTTGGACTGCTGCTGGCTTCTTGGCTTTTGATTGTAATCTAGGCAAATGGGAAAGCTTGCCGCCTTTGTAAGACCGCCAGTTCAGTTCAGACACACACACACACACACACACACACACACATACAGTGGCACAGTGCATAAACCTAAAAAAAAATGTTGTTAAAACAAAATCGTATATAAACAATTTCTTGTTGGACAGAATACTTTGAATATATCGAAAATATAAAAATATGTTTTTCTTGTTTTTTTTTACTGTGTTTAGTCAGCTGTGGGAAATTGTGGGAAAACTTGAAGCCAGTGTCAAAAATTAACAAACAAACAAACTTTCAAATAACTTTTGTAATAATTAATATTAATCAAAGTAAATATTGCACGAAATTTTAATTTTCTATGTGTCAATTGTTTGTTTGTTTTATTTTTGTGTAATGATTGTTTATGTTCTAAAATAAAGAAAACTTATTGTGGAGTGGAAACTAATTAACTTTTTGTGAATTTCTGCGAAATATTAATTAATTAACAATATTAATAAATTGTAATTAAAATTTAATACAGCTCAAAGTATGTATTAAATTATGTTATGATTAGTTTTTCCGAGTTTTTCCAAGGTAAATTTATATTATGATTTATTTTTTATATAATTTTATTTTATATAATCGAAAGGTTTCTGCAGTTTCTCGAGTTTTACGAGCGATAATTAATTTAAAAAAATTAATTTAAATCACATTGCGTAAACGCTGTGTGTGCTAGTATGGGTGGTCAAGAGAGCATGGTTAAATCACTCCTCTGTAACTGCATTCCTTTTAGTTAATGCCACACAATCTGGATTTTGGACCATCTTTGAGATCCCTTAGATTGAAGTCACTGGCATTTGAAGTCCTTTTGAAAAAAAGGATTAAATTTGAATTCAAAATGTTTTGTTGTTACCCCTTTTTAGGCTAAGCTCATGCTAATTGTAGTAGAAAATTTCAGCTTAAATTTGCCCAATTGGCCGAGTTTCTTGAAATTAGCTCTTTTCAGGATTAGCCTTAGCATTTTAAGGATTAAACAATTTTTGTTTAGTTTCTACAATCTTCAGATTGTTAAATCTGGACTGCTCATTTGCCCCACTGTGCAAAAGAAGTTGGTTAAAAAACGATGAACGATCGGTATGTTGGATCGGTTGGTGCCAGCCAAAAATAAAAAAAAGAAAAACATAAAACAAGGCAGAGAGAAGAGGCAAAGCAAGTCAAGGGAGCGAGTGGAGCTATGGGAGTGGGGTGGGGGGAGGGGGGGGGATGTAAGAAGAAGAAAACAGTAGTCAATACATACAATATTGGCATTGAGTACAATTAATTGAACACCAACAACAAATTGATTGCGCGAACAGCCAGAAGCAAACAGCAGCAACAACAACAACAACAACCAAAACACAACATGACACGTTGTTCACATGCCGCCGCCGATGTTGCTGCCGCCGTCGCAATTGCTGAAAGGCACTGTCTGAAGGCAGTCCAAAAACCAGATGAAGACGACAAAAGAAGCCTCGGGACCTGCTGCTGCTGCTGCTCCATCGCAATCGTCTTCTTCTTCTTCTTGTTGTTGGCGGCAACAAGATGCGGCAACATGTTGCCAATGGGGTTGCCCTTTGTATTGCCGCTAAATAAAACCAAAAACAATAAAAAAAACCAACAACAAATCAAACTACCTTTTGGTTCCCTAGCTCTCCCTCTTTCCCTCTCTCTCTCTGACGCTAATTAGCGTCAACATTGGCTGCTGGCAACATGTTGCTGACAAAACATTGACATGACTTCCCCCTCTCCTCCCGCACCATTTAGTGACACAATAAAACAAACAAACAACCGAAACAAAAAAAAAAAAAAACTTTCACTTGACGTTAAGCAAACATTCAACAAAAAAAAAAGGGGGCCTCCTGTCACATGTCCTTGCCCCCCCAACTTCTACTCAACCCTTTAATACTCTATGCGATCGAATTTGTAGATGACTATCAATATCGATAGCTGGAAATTTTAATCTAGTATTAGTCAAAGAACTTTTTTTTCGTTCGCATTGAGTAGAAATGGCAATGGAAAATTGGAAATATTGTAAAACTTTTTTTCCAACACATTTGACAGTTTTTGTTTGAATTTCTGTTTATTGTTTGCCCCCGCCCACACACATTGATTGACAGTTTTATTAGGAAACAAAAACCGATATACAAATATACAAAATATATAGAATTGTGAGCACAGGGTGCCATTTGATGGGCTGTATTATTGACAGGGCATGCAAACCTTTTCATATTTTGTTTTTACCCCCAAACACAATAACAACAACAACAACTATTCTGAAACTCTCTCTCTCTCTCTCTTTCTTTCTCTCTCTTTTCTTGTTAAACTTATTACCAAAAATTTAAGCAATATGTGGAATATTACTTTAGCTACCTCGATTATTTTGCCTTCTTTCACATTATGACAATTCGGCGAAAGTTGTGCAGCGCCACCTGACGGTAAGCGGCATCAATGAGCATATCAAACAAGCTATTTACGTGAATGAAATACCGACAAATATAAAGATGATCCTGGACATAAAAAAAAAGAAAACTAATAGGTTGCTTAATGAGTAATTTCGAAAGTTAAAATTAATCATTTTTAAGATGTTAGCAACTACAAGCTTTAGAGACTATTTTTAAAGGTATTCAAAGAAATTGTTTTTTTTTTGTCACAGTTTTCATCTCTTAACTGAAGATTATATATTTCTAATTTGATCAAGTTTGGTCTACAATGTTATAAAGATGACAAATTTGTTTAAAAAGGTTTTAACTATATAGATGACTTGGACAAGTCTAAAGTCAAGATATGAATTGGATTTGTATTTGAAATCTGAAAGAATCTGCCATTATTCGCAGAGAAAAGGTCTTAGCTCTTTTGACGTTGAGGCTAAACGATGACTACCGATAATTGATTAAGCTTTAGCCTAACTAACTAGCAGCTTCTACAACAAATTAGTTAACACTAAGAAGCCCTTGTATAGCTTGATTTTATTTGTTTTAATGACAAAAAAAAAAAAAAAAACCAAAACAACAACAACAACAAGATAAAATTTTGTTGGCAAGCCGTTACAATTTTAACTCATTAAATCAAGTTAAAAAGTTTTGAGATAAACTGCATCAACATAAATATGAAGTGGATGAAAGTGGCGGATGGATCTCTTTCATGGTTGGAAAGAGGTAGAGAAGATGGGTGAACAGAAGGTGGGGGGGAGGGGGCGTTAGGTTGCCATAGCTGGCTATGGGGCATAGTCAAACTTGTGTAACCTCCGTAATAAAGCCACTTAAGTGGGTCAAAATGCAGCTAACACCAACACCAACACCAACACCCACACACACACACACACACACACACACACACACACACACACAGACAAACACTCGACTTCAGCATATTTATGCTGAAAGTGAAATTGCAAACTTTTACCACTATATACATAATACTCTTCTTTTTGCTATATGTACATATATTTATATATATATATATATATATATATGTATATGTATATGTATATGAAACATACATAATATATGTATGTATATAGGTATGGAATGCATCTTCTCCTACTACTGAACAAACTTTCATTGTCAACACAAGTACACACACACACACACACACACAGACACAGAAACAGGAGAGAAAACTTGCGCTGTTCTGCTATGCATACAGAACAAACATATGTACATAGAGACATTTATCTATCTGTGTGTTGGTGTGTGTATGTGTATGTGTGTGTGTGTGTGTGTGTGTGTATTAAATGCATAAAAATGGTCTTAAATTGTGCGGAAAATTGTTGCATAAAGCGTAAAGAGTGAAAACGAAATGTTGGCAACATTTAAAGTAATCGAAAATATTCTTAAGCAAGTTAACATTAAATTTTGATTACCCTAACTTAAGCAACAAATAGTTTTGCATCAATGAAGACAAAATAAAAACAATCTCTGATCCAAAAACCTTTGATAAATGATTTAAACGATTTTATCCGTCTTTCTCTGGCCAAAAAGTTGGAAACAGTAAAAGCCTCCACTTCAGCTTTAGTTTTAATCTAAATGTGAATGATTTGCCATAGATTTAAGAACTGCAAATCGAATTAAATGTATTCGAAACACACAACATTTTAATCACTCATACTCATTCATACTCATACTCATTTATTATGCTACTCGCATTCGTTAAAACTCAGTCTTACATTAGATTTCTCTTTCCATTAACTTCAATTGTATCCCTTGCCAGATCTCTAAAAAATAATTTTTTAAGTTTTCTCTCCTAGCAACTTGTAATTAATCTTAATTAAGTGTTTTGTTTTTGAATTTTTCTTAACTTAAAATTTTAAAATTAATTTTACGGCTTCTTTTTGTATTTTCTTAGTTTGAAGTGACGCAAAATCTAAGGCATTTGAGATCAATAAACAATTTTCAAATAAAAAAAACAAACTTATTTGCAAAAGTGTATAAAAATTTATAATATAATATAAAAATGACTATTTATTTTGTGCCTTTTGGCTGGTAATAAATATCTTAAATAAATTGTTAAAACAATTAAGATTTCATTTTAAGTAACCTTTGTAATTGGCTGAAAACTTTTTATATTTTGGCTAAACTAAACTTTTTGGAAGAGTCAATCCGAGGGTCGACATATGCATTTCCGAGTTGCTATAGTGAGAAATGAAATCAAATTCAAGTGAAAAATAGTTGAAAAGTGATTGAATCGAAGTTTGCAGAAAGAAAGTTATTTAAAATTTTCTTTATAGGCCAAATTAATATTGTAAATGCTAAATTGATCAATAATATATCGAAATATATATTTGGCGTCAAGATTTATGCTTAAGAAAATTGTTTTACACATATAAAAAACATCATCCAAAAAATTAGTTATAATTTTCGCATAAATGTTTATAGTTTTTGTTGCGCAACATGTGTAAGCTACATTTCATAGCAACATTGTTGCGAAACATTTAATAGGCGCATAATTCTCACATTGAAAGTTTAGCAAATTGTTTCATTGTTTAATTAGCTGTTTTCGCAATTTAGGGAACATTCCTCTATAAACCCCACCGCCCCTTGTCGTGTAGGGCGAAGAAAAGTGTTGTGCCAGCCCTCGTACATACATACATACATATGTGTGTGTTAGTATGTATGTATATTATTCAATTTGTTGTCAAAGTTTCTTCGTACGTATTCATCACTTAACTAATTTACTTGTATACTCAGTTTCCTCTATTAGCATTTTCGCTTGCCGCACACACCACACACACAAACACACACACACACACCGCACCCACACATACACACACACACACACACAAACATTTAGCTGCTTAGTGCGGGAAAAATAAAGTTAAAGTGCTTGCCGCAGACGCTTTTCTTCTGTTGAATTTGTTGTTGTTGTTGCTGCTGCTGAGACTTTTCTTTGACTTTCAACTTGGTAGCCAAACTCACACACACACACACAGAGATACCCTCATACATATACATCTACATATACATATATATGAAAACATGGCGTCAAGTTGTTATTGCTTTGTTATTGTTGTTACCCAAGATCTCTTTCCGCTCTCTTCCCGCCCCCTTTGGCCACACTCTACCCCCCTTGCCATCCTTCCCTCTTACCCTTCAAACACTCTATATTTTGGTTTTCTTCTTCGTTCACGGGTTCCTTACTTCCAATGAAAGTGAAAACTTTTCTTGCCAGCCAGAAGTCGCGAGAGAAAATTTTGTATTCAAAAGAAAAGAAAAATTGCAAAGTTTAAGTGAAATTTATACATACATATATACCTCACACCTACACACACACACACAACTAAATACACACATGTTTAGATTTGAGTTAAAATCTATGTTTTATTTTTGGAGTAATTTTCAGTAATTCTTTTTTGTAAATTTTTAATTATTCTTGCTAAATATGTAGGCTCTGTGTGTGTGTGTTTGTTTGTGTGTATTCTTGTAGCTTAATTATCCAAAAATAATAAATATTTTCTTTGTTTTTTGTCAAGATTTGTTCAATTTAAACAATTATATGAAATTTTTTTAAGAAATATTTGTCCTAATTTGCAAAATTTTCTGTCCTTATACACACACGTTTAAACACACACACACACACCCGCATATTTGCCATCAGTTTTGTAACTGCGTCACACACACACGCACACACACACACACTCACATGTGTATGCTTGTATGCACCTAGATATTGTCGATAGCTCCACATTTTTTGGCTTAGGTCAACAATTTTCTTTCTTTCTTTTTTTGTTTTTTTTTTTATTTTGGACACTCGTACACACTCAACACATTTTTACACACACGCACTCATGCCCATACACACACACACACACACACACACACACACACACATGCCAAATGATGACCTGGCAGCGCAGTCCACCTGCAGTCGTCAGTATAGAGCTGTGTATAGCGCCGCTAGGCGGGGGTTGCATTTTTAGGCCACACCCACATGCGACGCTGCACTACGTTGTGATTGGCCCAAACAATTGGTAGTCAGCTGCAAAAAAAAAAAAACCAAAAAAAAAACAACAACAACAAACACACACACACACAGAGGAAGAGGGAGAGCGAGAACGAGAGAGAGAGAGAGAGAGAGAGAGAGAAGGAAAAAAAACACACAGAAAATCGCAATCGCCGTTGCTGCCGCCGCCGCCGCCGCCACTGCCACCGCCACCGTCGCCGCCAACAACAAGGAGAATGAGCGATGAAAGAAGAGGCAGAAAAAAAAATATAGTGTGCTGCGTTTACAGAAAACGAAACAAACAAGAAAGCAAAAGAATGAAAGAAAGAGAAAGGCGGGGGTGCGGGTGCGGGTGATGGCTGATGGTTGAGCGACAGGGATAGTGGAAAGAGTTGAGCAGAGAGAGAGATAGAGAGAGAGAGCGAGAGAGAGAGGTGGCAAGAGGGAAGGTGTAACCCACCACAGGCAGAAAAAGTCGCCCCTTTTTTATTGTTGGCAAAAGCGCAGCAGCAGCAGCAGCGGCAATAGCAGCAGCAATAGCGGCAGCAGCAACTGCAATGTCCAAGGGCACGGGCTCAGCTTCAGTCAGTGGGTGCAAGGGAGGGTGGATTGGTAGGGGGTGATTGTTGTTGTTGTTGTTGTTGGCACGCGGCTCATGAGCTAGAGTAGCAACATCGAATCGACGTCTGTTTTCGTATCGTTTCGTTTCGTTTCGTTTTGTTTGGTTCGGTTGTTGCGTCCGTTGCGTCGGTCACGTGGCACAGTCACAGTTAGACCTTATGTGTGGCTGTGTGTGTGTGTGTGAGTGTGTGGGTGGATGGCTTCGGTGGCGGGGGGCAGTTTTTTGGCTAACGAAGAAGAAGAAGAGTCGCAATGCTGCGCTTTTTTTTTTTTTTTTTTGCTTTCTTCTTGTTCCCCCATTTTCTTTTGGCTTGCTATGCATTGGCGCCGATAACTGCCATTTTTCTGCTGCCAGCATCGCCGACAACGACAACAAAAACAATAACAAAAACAATAGAAAGAGAGCATAGTTAGGTTAGTCATGGCTAAGGCACTGATAGATCTTAGCGTACACTCCTATTGAGGGGAAACCTCTTCATCTTTGCATAATAGTCAATTGTTAATATCTTGAATATCCTACCAGTATCTAGGATCCCTAACCTCAAAATGTTTGAGGTGAAATTTCTTTAGAATCGTTTTATGTAACGAATATATGTACATAAGAACAAAAACAAAATTTCTATTTCTATTTGGAAGAAGCCAGTTGTATAGAAGAGAGTTAGGGGGGAAATGGGCAGTAAATATTCTTAAAATTCTCTCTCAATCAACAATCGAAAGTTCTTTTCCTTAGCTTTTCAAGAGGGGCTAAAATAAGCTTGATTAGATATCTGTCTTTAGATGGTTTAACTACAGTGCTTGTCATATTTATAACCCACTTTTAAACAACAAAAAAAAAAAACAAATTGGCTGCAAATTTTTTTCCAAATGACATAATTCCTTAAAATCTTAAGGGATTATGTCAGCTATAGTACAGAAAATATGAACGAGACTCTACAAAGGTCAGCTCATAAGAACTTCTTCGAAAGTTTTCAGAAATTAATGACGTGAAGAAAGGATAAAGGACATATGGCTAAGAATCAGAATTCATTCCTTCTACATGGTATCTATTCTATATCAGGCACCAGTTAACTATATCAATAAAAAAAACGTATTGATTCTTAAAGTCAATAAGTCCTAGAGTTGTCGTTTTCATTGGAAAAATTTGCAATTTAGTGTTTTTGGTTCCTTTTGTCATTTGAATTTTTGCAATATTTTGTTTTGTTATAATCAAAAATTAAATTACATGACCTGCATAAGCAATTGCCAGGTGAAAATGACAGGAATACAGTAGAATACTTCGAAAAGGAAGCGACCACAGGAAAATTCTTGAAGTTTGAGTGAAGGCGACAAGTGAAAGAAGAGATGGCACAGAGAGATTTACAAGTTGATTGCAAGTTGCATCTTTGTACACGAATCTTGGCTAAGGCGCATTACAATTGGCTCTTAACCTAGAAAGGCGGCTTAACTTGAATATAGCTGGCCGCAGGTCTCAAACGAACCTCAAGCCAATCTAGATATTCTTTAGAGATTTCGAAGAAACTACAAAATCCAAATGAAGATAACATTCAGAGTATTAGCTATGGATAGTAATCCAATAATCAGGCACTTAATCTCAACACTTTAGGCCAATCAAGCAAAGTCAAGCCGTTGATTTCTTTAGCTTTAGGCCCTTCTACCAGAAGCATACAAGGTACAAGGTAGAGGTGGACAACTATCGATAGTAGAAACAGTCGATAGTCCCAATAGCATTTAAATTGTAGCTTGCTTTAAGATCAGACCAAAAAAACAGTTGTAAATGCAAAAATCTATTTAAGTAGAGCCTTAAAATATTTCTTATTTTTGTACAATTTCTCAATTTGATTTTTTATTGTCATTATTTTTTATTCTGGTATCGAGCAACGAACTTTTTGAATGTTATTGGGACTATCGATAATTCTCCACCTCTAGTTAAAGAACCCACTAATAAGATATTCTGTGTCTTCTTTAAAATCAATTTGATTAAAAGAAGTTGTTGGAAATGGTTTGATATCAAGTTTTCGACTCTCTTCCTTGCTCTTATTAGAAAGCTTTGAAAGTCCTTTCAGTGCTTTGTTAAGCGTTGAGTTATAAGAGACACATTTCGGTTTCTTCTATTTGATTTGAAGTATATATGTATGCATCTTTCTTTCTACATAGTTCCAACGATGTTGGCCTTCGGTAAGTTTTAGTATTATTGCTATCACGTTCGGCGTTGCAACAACACGAAGGATGCGTCTTTTGCCACGTCGACAACATTTGATGTTGTTGCATATAATGAATGCCGCTGCTGCTGCATCTCGCCATCATCAGGAGGGCCCAAAATCATCAAATTGCCGCCCACAACAAGCGTTTTTTCTTTTTCTTTTTTTTTTTTATGGTTTAGATAGCACATAGCACGAGAGAAGGGAGAGAGAAAAAGAGAGTGAGATGGAGAAAAGAAAAGAGTGTGGAGAGAGTGTGGATTGGTGAGGGGGAAGGGTAAAAAAACAACGTAAACATTTTTGACATTTTATTTTCGCGTCACTTCGTGAGGACGTAAATGTCGCTGTGTTTATTTTTTTGTTGCCACTCTCCTTTTTTGGCCATCGAAAATGAAGTCCCCCGCCCAGCCAACCTCGCCCTGCCCACCACACGCCCTTCACTGTTCATAAGAGTCAGCCTCCTTGACTTGACTTAAGTCACATCGAACTGAATACTATGACATATCAGAGAGATGTATACAAATCGAGAGACTTAATCACTATAGCAACGTCAAGTGGATGCAGGTCATTACCAGAGAATGATAGTTGTCGAGAACATTGCTAATCTCCTCCCCCCCCCCCCCCACACACCCCTTTTACAAGGGATACTTAATGAGTCTCTGGAATTGTGTGTGTGTGTGTGTGTGCGGCAAGGAAAAAACTTGCACTTTGTTTCAATAAAATTTCTAAAGCGAAAGCTTCTTAAGAGATAATATAAACAAGATTTTCAATAGAGAGAATCTAGCTATATGTTATAAAGAATTGAAATCTACATTAAACTCAATTCCTAGACTCATAAGTTTGTGTATGAAATCAGTTTTTAACTTTTCTTGAGAATTCTTAGCTCCAATTCACTTCGCATAACTGAGTGAAGGAGTGGAAAAATCTTAGATAGAATCATTTTAGTTTCTTTCGAAAGTCTTCTTGATATATATGAATATATAGAAATTTTCCATTCGTTTCACATTTCTCTTACTGGTTGGTTGTGGATTTTTCATATTACAAAAAACGAAAATGTTGAAACATAATGGGGAGAGATGTAAATTTGGGGGTGTGGCCATGGATGGCAATCATACGGATATAATATACGTCAATAAATGAAGCCAAAGCAAGTTATTGACTGCTCCTAGACCCATCCATTCCCTCCCTCCGCCCATTCACCCATCCGACCGCTCTTTGGTCTTTCCTTTTCGCATTGCTCAGTTCAGAATTTTTTAATTTGCTCTGCATTTGTCTAGTTTTTGGTTTCCTCTTTTCCATACATGTTATTTTCCATATCTCTCTCTCTCTCTCTCTCTCTCTCTCTCTGTCTCTCTCTCTCTCTCTCCTCTCTCTCTCTGTCCATTCTCTTCCTCTTAGTTTGATTTTATTTTTCCCACACAAATACCCTATTAATCATTTAACTGATGGGGTATAGTCGTATCAATGGTCAAGTTGGTGGGAAAAGTAAACTAAAACTTCTTTTCCTTTCAAAAAATGACAATTTCGTTTGCTGTTTTTCGTTTTCGTTTCATGAAATTTCAATTTACAATGATTCGAAGAAAGTTTCACTTATCAAACGGGGCCCCTTCCACACAAAATGAGCTCATTTCGGTTAAAATCGGATAAGCTCGGATAAATGGAATCCTATTTTTCTTAATCTAACCCCATTCAGACGTTTTGCGTAACGTAAAGTCTAAATGTGTCATGAACGAATGAATAATTTCGGATAAAATCGGATAAATTGTGATAAATTTAGATAAATGCAATCCAATAAACCCCCATGGAAACGTTTCGCGTTACGTAATACCACAATGACATCATTTTTATTAGATTTTTCGAATAAATTCGGATAAAATTGGATAAATGGATTCCTTTTTTAACCCATTTACACGTTTTGCATTACGTATTACAAGAATGAGATCATTTAATTAGGTCATTGGGATAAATTTAAATAAAATGGCATAAAATCGGATAAATTTTGGGATACATAAGTTCGGATAAATTCGAAAAGATGGAATCTTTCTTTACCCAATCAACGGACCATTTAGCGTTATGTCAGCACTTCAATAGCTGTGCATGTTGGTTATCCCAGTTATCCGCGCATTAGCTTATCCTAAAACATACCAAATTTCTACAGCTGTACATGGTATTCCTAAAGTCGTTCCCCTCTGATTAGTTATTGAAATTTTTTTACAATAATTTTCACGATTTATTTCCTTTTCGTGTTGTAAATTTTGTTGTTTTTGTTTTGGTATAGAATTCAATAGGAAGAGAAGAAGGTGCAGAAGACGAAGGTTCTTTAGTATATTTGTATGTACTTGCTTAGCATACACATGGGTGTACCCCCACACACACTCTCCTCTCTCTCTCTCTCTCGCACATACACACGTGCTCCACTCTATTCTAGGCGACCCTCTTTTGAGGCATGTTGCTGCCTGCTGCCTGCTGCCTGCCTTCGGTGCACTAAAACTGCGATGTATGTGTTTATTGAATCGTATCCATTGATTGGCAGGACATCTGTACATGGCATTCATTTTGCAAAAGTCCTCCCCCTCCCCCCCCCTTCTTCATTCAATTCTTTCCCCATTCCAGGCAGCTCTCTTTACGTATTGGCTATTTGCCATCTCTTTCATATTCTTGTTGGGTTTGCGTGCAAAATGTGCAAACAACAAAAAAATATATGTATATATATATATATATATATATATATATATAAAAAAAGTACAACAAAATGTTGTTGTTATTCTTGTTGTTGTTATTATTATTTTGCCAAATGATTCTCCCCCATTTGTTTATATTGATTAATTTGGATTTTTCAGCCAAACTTTCAAATTTCGACAGTTCGTTTGTCTAATTCGTTGTACCAGAAATTCCCATTATACAAATAGGTAAAATGGTTTTTGAACAACAACAATCAAGCCAATCCAATAACTTCTACCAACTTCTGTCTATTGAGGGGTGTGGGGTGTGGGGTGTGCGGAGGGAAATAATAAATAAAGAATCCAGACAAAACTTTACAAACTATTCCCAGTTTTTTTTTGGTTGTTGTTTATTCTCGGCGAGTTGAAGAGGCATTTCCTAGAGAAAGACTGAGACTAACTTGCTGAAAGAATCGAACTAATCGGCCTAAGAATCTTTTTTATATAGTCATATCTTTTTCAATATGTTTTATTGAAATATTATTTTTAGTAGTAAATACAATGAAACGATTTTTGAACTTAAAAGCTGTGCTTTCGCCTCAACTGGCTATAATTCCCAACTACAGTGCTTATCATATTTATAACCCCAAATAGTCAATTTCGACCTCTCTATGATTCCTGAGTTCTAAAGTACTCGCCAAACAGTCATCGCTGACACAGATCCGCTCATATGTGAGGCCAAAATTCTACAAGAGATTAGGCTGTTGCTGGATTTGTTAACGGTTTTTGCCCTGTTCGTTTTCCTGATCCATATTCTTAAGGATTGTCCAACAAATTCTCGAAATAGACTCTCCTGACTCGGAAAGTGAGAAAAAAAGTCTCTTTCATAATCAGCTAATTGTTTTCCAAAGGGTATTTCTTAAAAATAATCTAAATTTACTTAGTTACAATGTCTATACATATATCCAAAAGTCTGCTCTGCACTTAATAAAGTCAAAATTTGCTATTGTGGGCTATAATTATGATACAACAAAATGCAAGCAAAGACGTTCGCATCACAACAAAAGTTAATGGTTCTTTTTCAGTTTTCTATAAATAGAACACACAATTCGGTAAATTTTACTGAATATGCTTTTGTCATTTTTTTCTTTTTTTTTTTTTAAACCTTAAAAATATTGCAAAAATTGGCTAAAATTTAAAAGCTGCTGGGTGTCTTATAAATATGATAAGCACTGTAGTTGTAGCTTTAAAGTGACATGGCTGGCCGTAAGTGAAGTCCGCCGATGAGGTAACATAAAATTGATCAGGTTTACGATGCCCTTAAAGTATATATATGTATGTATTCTTGATCAGCAAAAGAAGCTGACTCTATATACCCAAAACCGTCTGTCTGTCTGTTTCTACACTTCTCACGCTCTCAGTTTAAGAGTTAATGACCCGAGATTTGGTATATGAGCTTTTTTTATTAGCATAGACAGATTTAGTTATTGAACAGCCCGGATCGGACTACTATATCATTTAGCTGCCATTGGAACCCATCTTTCTCTCTTTGGCTCACAACTTTTCTCAAAATATTGTAAGAATCGAAAGACTATATCATATATAGTCCATGAGAAAACTATATTGCTATTTGAAGTATGTCAAACCAATTTTAGTATTTAGAATCTAAATTTTAGATCATCGTTTTATCGATAAATTCTAAAAAAAAAGGCAATCTTTCATAAGATTCTAGTTGAACATTTATCTTCAGAGTCCAAAGTTAGCTGTGCTTTGTTTCTCAACAAGCTATTAGAGGGGATTGTAATTCAATATTTCTCAACTAAACCGAGTGAAATTGAAAAGAGTTTCCATTTACTTTTAAAAATGTATTTTTGAAATCGTCAGTCAATACTTTTTAAAGTAAATTCTTTGTGACATTCTCTGAGTAAGTAAAAGAAAGTCCTTTTAAGATTTAAGTATCTTCTTCTAGAACAGAAGATCACGAGGTTTTAAGACTAGTGCAAGGAATCCTAACAAAAGTAATTAAAAATAAATAAAATTGTACTCCTTCGAAGCCTTAAAAAGTCAGCTAAAGTCATTTTTGGCATTACAAAAACTAATTCTAATTAGGTTTTAGATGAAGTGAGTTTGAAAATTTAAACTAAGCCATGTCGAGATTCAATGATTCGATTCGATCAGTTGATTTCATGAGGAAACCATCAAATAGTGTTTCATCAATAAACGTGGACTTCCGTTTTGCCAAGTCCTTCGTATTGTGTGTGTGTGTTTGTGTGTGTGTACCTGTATTTTTCAAATTACAACCACAACAACAGCAAACAAACAACAACAACAAAACACTCTTTCCCAAAGACATCAGTCGCGGCACAAAATGGGACAATGCAATGGTTGAGTGAATGAGTAAGTTAGGGGTGTTGGAGTATAGCGGGCGGTGGGGGGTGGGTTAGGGATGGGTAGGAAATGATAGCTTTAAAAGTCAAAAGTAAAAACAAGTCAATTTACGTCAAGCACTTTTGCTATAAAAGGATATTAGAGCAGAAATACAACAACGACATGCCAACATTTCCGACATGTAGGCGTCGACTGCCGGCGCCGTTGCAAGTGTCAGAGAGAATGGTTGGAATGGGAGAGGTGGAGGGGGGAGTGGGAGGGTTGGGGGTGGTGTGGGGAAAAGGAGAGTTGGTTGAACGAACGATTGGGTGGTTGGGTGGCATTCAAAATGCAACTGCCATTTGCCTGGGCGACCATTTTGCTCGCTCTCTCCCCCCCCGCTCGCTCTCTCCCGTTTGCCTTGCCGACTTTTGCCTCGGCCTCTCGGCCTGGGCCTCGTGTCTTGCCTCCCTCCCCCCACCCTTAGAGAACACATTGCATGCATGTTATTTGGTTCCCCCGTTTGCAGACAAAAAAGCATGGCGGAAGGTTATCAAGTTGCAACGAGACGGCAACACGGCGTAGCTGCTGGGTGTTGGAGTGGGGTGGGGGAGGAGGGTAGGCAGGATTTGCCTCTTCGAGAGGGTAGGTCCGTTTTTGCTGCTGCTGCTGCTGCATCTTGCAACTTTTTTGCTCATTTCAAATTCAAGCAAATGCCATATCAAAACAAAGGCACAGAGACTACACTGAGAAAAATGAATAGAAGGCGTAGAGAGAAGAAGAAGAAGCATGTTGTTGTTGCCTTTATAGCGTATTTTATTCATAGTTTCTTTTTTTTTTGGTTTTTGTTGTAGGCATAGAGTTATTTTTTATTTACCAGTTTTTTTGTGCGGAAATTGCGTTGCCATTGCCACACGATGGCAACGTCCTTAATCCTGTGGACCCTCCCCCCCCCCCCCCCCCCCCTAGTGGGCGTGAAGCATAACATTTCATGACATTTTGTATGCCCTAACCAACTGTTTGTGCTACAAAGTTGATGCAGAATTAAATATACCCGAAATATTGAAGAAATTTAGCAGAATATTTTGGATTAGTCTTTTCTCTTTCTTTTTTTCTCTTTCTCTTTCTGTGAGTGGCTGACTTTGGGCTAGCCAAAACAATTTAATACATTACATTTTTTCCAGGCATTTCACCATTTTGTATACCCTGTAATCTTGGAGAAAGAAATAACTTTGCCTCTTAAATGAAAAGTATCTCAAATGAGTAAGAAAAAATGTTTCTCAAGTACCTCTAAAATTTCGTATTGAAATCAAAACTCTTAGAAATCTTTGAAAAATATAATAAATAAGTTACAAATAAACAAAAATGGTCTCTAAAGAAGTTAAAATCCCTTTCGAAAAAGTTGAATCCGTATAATATTAAAGGAAAATAGTCTCTAAAGAAATAGAAATAGTTGAGTCCTTATATTAAAGGAAAATAGTCTCTAAATAATAGTAAATATTAAAGGAATAGGGTGAATTAAATAGTCTCTTAAGAAATAGAAAAAGTTGAATGCTTATATTAAAAGAAAATAGTCTCTAAACAAATGATTAGAATGGTTAGAAATTAGAATGGTTTGGCATATTTAAAAGAAGAAGAAAAAGTTGTTAAACAAAACAAAAGTTGCTCCAAACACAAAACACTTTTTTTTGCTTATGCTCCCAGTCCTAGTTCACACAAAGCATTCCTTCGCAGCCCTTTGGAAAGTAAATATCAAGCTTCAAATGATTTTGCAGGGTATCTTGAGGGCGGTTTATTAAATTTACTTATGTAGATATTTGTACTTTTATTTCTATCTTTTGCCTGGGACACACGCATCCCCTAAGACAGCAAACGCAACTTTAAGCTCCTTTTTGGGGGTGTGGGGGGTTGGGGGGGGGATACAGAATTTTCTCTATGAAGGAGACGGAGAACTGTGGCTGACAGCAGCAGCATCAGCGGCAAATACATACATAAATAATGTCATAATGCCCTCATTTTCTATATATTTTTTTTTTCTATTTTCGGATGTGAGTTTCGCAATGATGTGTGGCTGATGATGAGGTGAGATCATTGAGGTAGTCACATTGAACTACGTCACTCACAAAGGGGTTAAGAGTTGGTGTAGAGGAGGGGGGAGTTTGTTGGCTGCAGAAAACCGAGCTCAATTGAGATGGATTTTGATTTACTCTCAGCGAAGGAAGAAGTTAATTACACTGGAAACTAGCTGCAATTTGTAGATGATCTTAATTGAAGGCGCACAGAGAAATTAGGCAACCCTATAATAGGTGGCCGGGGTAGCGATAACAGACTAATAAAATACCCTTTAACAAATGAGAAAGAAAACTTTTCTAGCCTACGGAAACTTGATAAGAATTTGGTTGCAAAAGATTTGTTAAGAGCATAGATTTTATTGGATCAGAAAACTATAAAGGGTATATGTATATGTATAATAAAAGGAAATTTCAACACTTTCTATAAGAAGATTGCAGCTTGTTGCGTTTGCTGTTGTTGCTGTTGTTGTTGCTGCACGTTTTTTTCTCTCTCTATTCTGAAGGCAGAAGGCAAAGTGCTTATCAAACAGGCACCATCAATTGACCTTTCGCATTGGAGTCGTGCCGATGGTTAAGGCCTCTGCCTCTCTCTCTCTCTCACACACACTCTCTTTGTCCGTCTCTCTCATTTCATCAGGCCAACTGCTCTAAATAAAGTATCCACTACAACGGATAGCTAAAGACAATGGCCCAGTCAGGTCGGATTTTAGCTTAACTGAAGCTTATCTGGCAACCTGGCCACAGCTGACGACGTGCAGACTGGAAGCATTCACCTACCTTAACATCCCCCCCCCCCACCCCCCTTCTCCCGCCCCCATCAAACATAATGGTGTAGTGCACACATTGCGCATAAATTTACGCGCAAAATCAATCTGGTTAAAATGCCAAGCAAGTGAAGGCAAGTGAAGGAGGGCAAGAGAGAGTGAGAGGGGGGTTGAGAACTCCTCCAATCAGTTAACTTAAATCGTCTTTTAATAGCAGCATCAAAAAACCAATTTCAACTATCACGACTAGAAGTTACCCTCTAAAAAAAAAACTCAAAGACAAGCAAACTAAACGCCTTCACCTAAACAGGGCAGCAAAATGAGAAAGAGAGAGAGAGAGAGAGAAAGAGAGAGAGAGAGAGAGAGAGAGCGAGAGAGAGCCTCCACATAGTTGTGTGTATAGTAGTTACCCTCTTGCCCTTTTGAAGTGTAAAATTTACCAAATCTCTCTTGACTTGCCTACCCTTTCAAAGAAGCGGCATATTCCCAAAATGGCAAATCCCTTTTGATTCCTTTTAACCGACATTCAGTTAAATTAAAATCGTACGACTTATTCGTATCCGAAGTGTATACAAAATTCGAAGTCAGAGACAAAGCCTGGTTAGCTTTTCTTTCGGCTTTTCAAATCCGTTAATAATGCTGCTTAACTTAGTCATCCATTCATCTTAGATATCAGGACACAAGTTCCAGCTTAGCATTGAAAACAAAGTAAGACTTAACAAAGAAATAGTATAAGAGCCTATAAATCAATCAATTGTTTCAATTTATGCAATGTTATCAATCGAAAACCCTACGCCCAATTGTTGTTGAAATTCATAAGGACTTTAATACAGTTGGGACCACGATTATCTGGGATTATCATCTATTTTCGTACTTGAAATTTGATAAGTACATATGTACATATTATCATTAATATTATCATTAATTAAGTCATATTTCTGTTTTATAAATATTTTTCAAACCGTTTGAAATAATTGACTAACATCGTTTTTTTTGTTAACAATATAATTTACATTGAATTCTCTTCAAAATAAGACAAATTTGTTATGAGAATAATTTATTATAATTTTTCTTGAAATAAGTATGAAAAATGGAATCAGAAAAAAATACAAAAAATGGAAAGTAGGACACTTTTTTTTTTTTGTTTATAACTAAAATACTTGATATTTTTTGAAAAAAATTAATAATGGGTTGTCCCGCCTTTGTTATAACTTCAAAAATTCGATTAGGCATCGAATCATATAATATACCAAATAAAATAAAAATACCTAAGTAGATTAAACTACCCATCTAGAGTTATTCCAAATTTACTTCTTGTTCAAGGACAGATTGTAAAAAGAAAAAAAACAAGATAGATTTATCTTATAGAGTAAGTTCCCAAAAGCATGCTAAGAACTATTAACTAGCTCCTGAGTTAATATTTTGACATAGAATTGGTTAGAGAAATGGTAGAGGAGAAGAGAAGCAGAAGGAGAAGGCAAAGGTGTTATCTTTTGATCGTCTTTGAGCAAAAGTTCTTAGATCGAAAAGTGATCTTATACTCAAGAGGTATAAATTTGCAAAGCTTAGACTTATCTATTAACAATGATTACCTTTTAAGAAAATGTCTAAGCCTGACTAACTAACTGACTAACTGACTGACTAACTGCCCACTGAATGAGTTGCAAATTAAAGGTGTTTTGCATAGAATTTATTAAACTCTTCTTAAGTAATATTTAAGATTGACCAAATCTTTTGGCAAGTCTCTGATGGCCTACCTAACTTTTACCTAAATACAGATTAGATACCCTTTCCAACAAGTCGACATATTGAATTTATATTAGACTTTTGTTTTTTTATATTTTATTAAAGAAATTTTTTAACTCAGGCTAATGTCCTGCTACCTAATAGGCAACTTAATCTAGTTCGAAATAGGGATAGAATTAGGGTATAGATATAGAATTTTCGTTTTTAGGACGTGTTAATTAACATGATTTTTTTTATTATAAGGACATTTGGCTTAGTCAAGATCGTATTAGCAGGTCTTGAGACTTTGACCTGACAATAAGCTCAACAAGCAAACAGAGACAACAAATAGCAAATAATAGGCATACCCTTTATTCTAGACAAATGCGCAGGATTTTGTTAGAGTATACAAAATTTGCATGGACTCTTCAAGAGTTTCCGTTTTTTTCATTTTTTTTGTAGCTTCTTTTGCTAGTTTCTTATGCCATTTTTCGGTTTGATATATGAAATGCGTTTGTTGCCTCGTTCGCTTCACTTTGGGGAAAGTATTTTCCCACATTAATTTTCCTAATTTGGAAAGCTAACCCACACACACACACAAAAGAAGGGGAAACTGTGTGCATTTCCGCAGGACAGCGCAAAACTATTTATCAATGCTGAAACATTTCAAATACATTCTCCTGTTCTTGCAGCTATGTGCGGGCTTACTTGCTAACGGTTTGTGGGGGTTGGCAAGTGGGCCAACCAAGACAGAATCGGAGGGGCAACGCGACAAGGCAAGATTATGATGGAGATCCCTTTTGCAATTTCCCTTACCCTTCCCTTGCCACCCGCTGTCAAATGAAGCGGCAAAAAAAGTATCTGGAACATGAAATATGCCAGCAACGTCTTTACCTCCCCCCCGTCACGCCCTCCAGCTCACAACCATCCCACTTCACTCCCCCTCCCACTCCCTTTAAGACAACTGGCGGCACATTAAATGACGCCCCAGCGTCGTCTTACGCAATGGTCGAAAGAAAAAAAAAAAAAAAAAGAAAGAACGTGAGAAAGAGAGAGAGAGAGAGAGAGAGGGAAAGAGAGCGAGAGGGAGAGCATTTACGTCTTAGGGATGTGCCGACTATTGTGTAGGGCAAATGAAAGTGACCTTTAAATTTCCCAAAGAAAAGTATTAAATAATAAATTGAAATAATTTCCATAAAGATTCCAAAAAAAAAAAAATTAAAATACAATTTTTTGAAATTTTGGTATTGACTTAGGTAAGTTCCATTTTATCTAAGGATATAATAGTTACGAGTAAAGGATATCGTGTCACAACATCTGGCACGCACACACACACACGCACACACACACACACAGCTCTTCGGGAAACAGGGTTGCATTTGACTTTAGCGTCTTCGTCTTTTGCTTCTTGCATTCGCCTTGCGTTTAAATGGCAAAAATATTTCACTTTAGAGGACAAACAGGTCACAGGCTGACTTTTGCACACACATACACACACACACACACACACACACACATATGCACGCATAACATCCTCTAAAACAGGGATGCCCACCACCTTCCTACTCCCCCCATAACTAGTTCAACCTCACAGGACGAAAAATTTCGAATGCATCTGATGTTTTGGCCAGAAAAGTTTTTGGCGCGTCGGCCAAACAAACGCATGCATTTCTATTATACCGCATCCTTTGCTCCTCCGCCCCTCCCCTCTCCCCTATCCCTTATGCACGGTAAAGATAAAGAAAGAAGTGGGAGTGAAAGAGAGCAAAGGAAAAGGAAAACTTGCCAAGCACGTAAATAAATCTTAAAATTGTAAAATCCGCAAAAAGCGAGGCAAAACTCCTCTCGGATCTGTCGCCATTTTGGGGATGTGTT
This sequence comes from Drosophila nebulosa, assembly GCA_024703675.1. Taxonomy (NCBI): domain Eukaryota; kingdom Metazoa; phylum Arthropoda; class Insecta; order Diptera; family Drosophilidae; genus Drosophila; species Drosophila nebulosa. The sequence goes on from JANFPS010000006.1 coordinate 291,767, forward strand.
TTGTCGCCGTCATTGCCGACGCCGCCGCTGCCGCCGCCGCCGCTGTTGCCGTTGCAGCAAATTACGCAAGGCGCTCGTCGTCCTCTTTCCTTATCCCAGTCTTCGTTCTCGTCGTTTTCCCTTTTCTCTCTAGTCTCTCCAGTCTGCTGTGCTGCTGTGAGTTCAACTAACGTTTGTCCTTGGCATGTCCTTTGGCGCACTTTTGTGCATTTAAGCCCGCCAACAACCACCCAACTTAACGTTTCAGACTATGACGATGTCGACGAGGACGATGAGGACGACGAGGACGACGAGGACGACAAAATGCAGTCATTACTGAAAATTGGTTTTGGGGCTAACGCACTGGCTAGGCAGAGGGGCCCCTCATCATCTCTCTCACTCACTCTCTCACTCTCTGCAACTTGCTCTTTGGGGAGTTTACCCGCAAAATGTGGGAGGGGATTTAGCGTTATTTCAAAAGTTTACTTCGCCTCATATTTTTCTTAAAATTGCATGCGATTTTTACTAGTTTACCCAGCGCCAGGCTACATCTACTTTGTGCCCAACCAAGCAACCAATCAACTAACCAAGCAACCATACCAATTGAAATATGCGCCACACATGCGTTTAAGATGACTTTTACCGATTACTTGAGGTTAAAATAACCGATTTTTATTTAGCTAGCATTGCGTTTAAACTGTAGTCGAAGAAAATTAATGGAACACTTCATTAGATATCGGTTCATTTCTTCTTGTAGTGGAAGAGATGAATTACAATGCTATCGATTAAGTTCCATCCCAAAGATATCGATTAAACAAGATACGCGTAAAGTCAATGAATTTCCCTTGTAGTAAAAGAGATAAATCACTACTTTTGTGAACGCCTAAGCTGAAGATAATGTTATCGATTAAGTTCCACCCCAAAGAAGTCGATTAAACAAGAAACAACACTGTTGAAAGACTAGCAAAATAAGAGTAATAAAAAGTAAAGTCATTAGATGAAATTATTTTTAATTGGCATTAAATCCAAGCGATAACACATACAACAAACTTTAAGCGATAACCGATAACACTAAGAACCAAATTTTAGCTTTCGATTTTTGTCCGTTGATATCGATTATTAACCAAAGTTGCAGAAAGAATTACAAAAAGAAAAAAAATGCAATTGATATACCCAAATTAGCAGACCGAGAGACCGACAGCAGCGAAAGATCGTGGAAGAAAAGACAGAGAAGTGTCTTTTAGCTGGTCTTTTTTTTTTTTTTGTTTTCAAATTGCTTCTGGTTTAGCATGTGGCAGCTGAGCATTTGCATCAAGTTCGAGGCTTAATCTGCTCACCATTCGCCGCACAGACCAGACCAGTCCAGAGAGACCACTCGGACCCACAGACCAGATGCCCAGTCTTTAGTTTTCGGCAAGAGCATGAGCCATGGCAAAACTGCAACTGCAACTGCAGCTGCAGTCACATGCAACATGAGCTGCAACAACAACAACAACAACACTCAATAATTTGCCTTTCTGTTGCCGTTGCCTGCTCTGCTCTTGGCTTGTAACTTGTTACTTTGCGTTCACATTTTGCGTTGCTGCTTATCTCCTTCAGTTGGCTCGTTTTCATGTCTTTATTTATAATTTTATTGATAAAATTGACATTAATCGCCGCGTTTAAGATGATTTTTATCGCTTTGCGTGCAAATTGCTGAAAAATTTTATATTAACCCTGCAACGCAGCGCAATGCAATTGGTAAATGGCAAACGGTTGAAATATATCGCGATCTTTCGAGACTCAATTTGCCAGCTAATCATGTTCATATGTACATATGTTACTCTCAATCACTCAAGATATTTTTGGTAAGATTAACTGACAGTTTTGCCACAGCGTTGATATGAAATAAAGGGTGTCATGTAATCGATAACGAATACCAATCGATAATATTAGCTTTTCAGTTGTTCTTCAAATATTAGGCCCACAAGCACAAGTTGGAAGCTTTCTAAACGATGTGAAGTTATTAAACTGTTCTTAATAATCTTCTTCAACTTGAACTAAAACTAATCAGAGCAGACTTTCATTTCAATAGACTAGAGAACATTTCAGAGCTTAGAGCTGAAAATATTTCTCCAAAATTTAATACTGATTCGTTTGAGATTCGTAAGAGGCTAACATCTCTTCGAAAACTTCTTTTAATTTAATTTAATGGACAAATGTCTAAACTATGGCCAAAAGTATTTCGACTTGAACATTCGTTTTTACAGATTCGAGAACGCTGAGTAAGGATATTACCAAGCCAACTTTAAGGCTTAAACTAGTTGCGAATTATCAAAATTATAGACAAGTTTAGCCGCTAGAAAAAAGGACCCATCTGTTATTCGCCCGCCTAGGCTGAGCTTCCGCCAAGTTGTCCTCGAACCAGGGCCGGCGGAACAGATGGTGGCATGGTGGGTATTATTACCCACCTAAAAATTTAACGAAAACAAATTTTTCAAAATCTCAATTGATTTTCATAATGCTAAATAGACTAAATCATGTTGCAATTTTATATTTCTACACAGAATAAGCTGAAAAGCTAAAATGCTCAAGAATGATTTTATTAAAAAAAATTCGAAATTAACTTTCGTGTTTGCTCTCTAATCACTTGTGATCTTAAGACCTACTAATAATTTTAAATAATAAATAGAATCGTTCAAAACAGAATTCAAAGTCTTTTTTAATTACATTTCCCTGAGAATAAAGAAATTAAAATTAAAAATGAGGAGTTACCTCCGAAAACCTAAAGGTGAAGCCATTAACTTCTTGATACGAGAGAAACTATCCACCTGGTCTAAATATGTTTTGAACTTTAAATTGATTTTCCTGCATGGTTATTCATTGGATATTTTTTTGAGAAAACGAAAACGAGAGGTTCTGCGTTTCTGCAATCCAAATCGAAATCGAAATCCACTGTGAGTGCATTTCCCACGCCAACTGCCAAGTGAGCAAGTAAGTGAGACAGACAGAGAGAAAAAGAGAGATAGAGAGAGAAAGAGAGACACTGAGACACCGTTTCGTATTACACAAAAGATTTGCTGAGAAACTCACATTCGAGAAAATAAAATCCAAAAAAAAAAAAAAGTTGAAAATACTCACAGAGACTCAGAGACTCGGGGACTCTGAGACTTTGGCACAGACAGACAGACAGAAAAATTCGGCGGAAATGTTTGCTGTTTGATTTTTCGCTTGAAGTGAACCAAAACTAAATAAACTATTTTGCTCTACTTTGCAGCTGTGTCTGCCGTCTCTCTTTCTCTCTCTCTCTCTCTCTCTCTCTGTCTGTCTGTCTGTCTGTCTGTTGTCTCTGGCATGACGTCACAATATGTCTCAGAGCCCAAAAGCCACTTGTTGCCACCGTCAATATTGCAACTGAAGCATAATTTTCTAGCAAAACTTTTTCTCGCATGCCAAAACGCTTTTGTTTTTCACCCAAAAAGAAATTTGCATAAACTGTGCGATTTCTCTCTACTCCCACCCCCCTCACCACTCACCGCACTCACACCCTCTCTCTTTCCTTTATATAAATTACGCCTTTACCTTTGTCGGCACGATTAAGAAGCAAAAAAAAAAAAAAAAAAAAAATAATTTTTTGGTCGTCGTCGAAGCGCGCAAAAATTCTTAATGAGCGACAAACAAGCAAAAAAAAAAAAAAAGAAATATGTATATATAGCCTAGCTTATTATATAGAATGCAAATTAATCGGTGAAAAGCATGCGATACTATAGTAATTTGTTATTCATATGGTTATTGTTATTACCAAATTCAAGGGCAACAAACAAGATTGTGAAAACGAGAGCCAATTCGAAATTGAAGAATATTTTTGAATTGATCTAATCCACAAATTCTCAACTCTAAGGCTCTTGATTAAATTCTGGTTTATAAAAGGTTTTTTCTCTTACATTATTTCAACTGAATTTTTGCACTGGTTTGTATGGGAGCTATATGATATAGTAGTTCGATCTTAAGCAAAGTTTACGAAAAGCTGCAAAGCTCTTTAATATATTCAAGCAGTGAATTTGGTTTGCATGATTGAAGAAATAAACAGGTTTTTCCTACTAGGAGTGCTTTTTCTATATGTTATAGTGGCCCGATTCGGTCAACTTTCGAAAACATTTTACCTATAGCTTTAAAAAGCTTAACTATTTAAGTTAGTTGCGTTATTTCTTAAACTAAAGGGTTTTTAATGTGTTTTAACAGACAGACATTATTATGCTTATTAATTAAATTATTTTTAGTCAAATTTTTTAAAAATGAGTCAAAAATAATTAATTTGATCACAGAACTTTTTGATGATTTTCTTTGTTCATTTTCTATACTTTACTTTGCCATAATTTAAATGTGTGTGTGTGTGTGTGTGTGTGTGCTTTCATTTCGAAATAAAAAAGTGTATAATAAATTAAGTGAAGATTTCTTGGCTACCTTTCACTACCCTCCAACGACTACCACGTTGACAATCAAGTCGAGAATAAACGATAACTCGAAAGCCAGATGGTTTGCCCAAGATCAATGGCCAAAATGCCGACGAGAAAGAGAGAGAGAGAGAGAAGAATGAGAATGTTCTACGACTTCTACATTGCACTTAGGTGCGATGCTCCAACATCGAGACAAAGTCAACTAGCAAATAATTGCACTAGGCACCGTTTCTGACCAACCCACCAGCAACAGCAACAGCAACAGCAGCAGCAGCAGCAGCAAATTAAATGGCAGGGGCAGAGAAGGAGTAAGCCGGCATCGCTCTCGGTTCTCTCTGGTCTTCGTAGTGCAGGAGTCCCAGCTATTCAAAAGGTCTCTGAAATATTGAAATAAGATCAATATCGCAATAAGCAGCGCGTAGTAGTCAGTAGCAGCAACAGCAACAGCAACAACAACAACAACAACAACTGTCAAACAAGGCAACAAGACATATTGCGGGCGCGGGTATCAATAGCATTCACATCAAGAGTCCTCTGGACCTGTTACCGACCCCTGAGACTCATTTATAACTTGGCCAAATCACACGACACGACACGACACACACACACACACACACACACACACAGAGAGACACACCTACCACAATAGGCATGTAAATATATATATATATATATCGCGAAATCGATTATCGGCTTTTTAAAATAATTGTTGATCATGCAAATGGAACATCTTCTAAGAAAGAAAAATATATGAATTATTATATTCTAAAACTCTTTAACAAAAAAAAAAAACTAGCTAGAAAACTCCATTAAATCTTTTTTGTGGCCTTTTGAAGACTCTATAAAAAGCTTCTAAAATGTAAAATTCGCGTTTTAAAGTTAAAAAAAAAAATATATACGCAAATATATCATAAGAAAATTCAAAAAAATTCAGTTTAGAAAGAGTCAATAAAGTTGAAACTCGAAAAAAATATTCCAAAGAGGTGCGTATGCAATTGTATAACATTGTAGCTGTGTGTGTGTGTGTGTGTGTGTGTGTGGTGTGTGGTGTGTTTTTGGTGCCGCTTTAGAAGAGCCCGCCGCCAACACCGTGGCATAAAAAAAAAAAACAATTGTTTTTGTTCTTGTCTTGGTACGCAATTTAAATGGAATTTCAGCTACTGGGCCCACGAAACGTTGATCGCCATAAATAATCGCAAACAGTTGCTCGAGCAGCTTGTTGTCTCCCCGTATCTCTCTCTCTGTCTCTCTCTCTCTGTGTCTCTCTCTCTACCGCTCAACCCACTCAATTGGTGGTGCAGCATCAATGATGGTGGCGTTGCAATGTCGGTGGGACGGGCGACGACAACAACAACAACCGCGAGAAGCCTTTGAAACGGCAACCGCATCTTAGATCGCGCGATAAGGTAATTGGACTATTATGTCAAAAAGTATTTGGCGTTTAAGAAATATGGCCTGGCATTTGACATTTCGGCAGCCAGCCAGCCAGCCAGCCAGCCAGCCAGCCAGCCAGCCATGCAGGCAGTCAGTAGTCAGTACTCCGCCTTTACTTACCTCCCCCCCCCACCACCCAACAACAACCACTGTTCCTGAGCAGGGGCAAAAACTGCCGCCAACCTGTTATCCCCATTGCCACCAGAAACAAAAGGTGCACATTAAAAACTATTTTTTTTTTTTTTTTTTTTTTTTTTTGTGGTTTGTTGGTTTCGTTTTGCTTTGTCTCATACCTTATTGGCCATGGTTAAGAAATGTGGGTATATCTAACAGTTAAAAAATACGTTTTTCTTGCTCTTCATTCTCTGCTAAAATTAATTGGATTACAGGATATCATATGGTCGTTGTAGCAACTGTTTATTTTTTTCTGCAGAGAAGTAACTTGGCCCAGCATTGCGATTACATTGATCTAATTGGATCGCACAAAGGGATTGGAGATAGAGCGAGAGAGAGAGAGAGAGAGAGGGAGAGCAAAACGCATTGTCGCCAAGTTGCAATTGCCATGATTAAAGGACTCATGGGCATTATCTCCATAATGCATTATTATTTAAGATCTTTTGTGACTTAAAGCTAACTCAGATCAAAGATCTTTAAGTTCATACGAAAACTTATAAATTTCTTTAAGGTCTTTAAGTGGAGAATATAATGGGGAATCGACCTGCTAATAATTTAATTTGCTTGAGGTCATTCTGTAGCCTATTTAAATTGTCCTTTGAGGAAAGTAAACGTTTGAAATGTTCGAAAACCCCAAGTTTTGCCTTGAAATCAGCAAAAATAAGTAAGTTATGTCTCGAGAAAAGCCAAATCGTATAAGCAGGCCAAAGGTCTGAGACAGATTTTGCTAAACACTACTTTTAGGGCTAAAACTGGTTGGGAATTACAAGTAAATAAAGCAAAAAAAGCAACTCGACAGGTTTTTCACATAATTTATGTAATTTCTCTCTCTTTTTTGTTTTTCTTCTCTTCTCTTAACTTATAAATATTGCATAGGGTATTGTCTAGTCGTTGCTTTTATCCAGCAAGTTGCTGTCAATTGTCTCGAGTGAAAGATTAATACATCCCTTAAAACTAAACTAAAGTAAAAGCCATTTCAATTAAAAAGGGTAAGTGAGGGAAGGGGGTCGGACAATACAATTTAATTAGCACAAAAAAAAAACACAACAACAACAAGAAGAAGAAAATGAAGACGACCATATTAATAAATAAATAAATTAAAAAATTGTAGGCAAAACCAAAAAAAAAAAAATAAACTTGGGAAAAATGGAATGGAGAACAAGATGGATTACTTTTTGCCACTGCACGTAAAACTGGCACGCCAAGCGCAACAGGAGCAACTGGAGTCAACTGGGACTGGGACTGGGACTGGGACGACTGGGATCTTTGGCTCACATGGTTTTCAACACGTTCTTTTCGGCCATTTCTTTTTCGGCGGCTCAAACGGCGATGCGGCAATGCGGCGATGCGGCGATGTCTGCGTGACGAAGGCCTCGAAGAAGACACCTCGACCCATGATGACTATGATGAAGATAATGATGAAGATGATGATGATGATGATGAAAATGATGATGTCTTCATTTAGTTTAGTTTTAGTTGTTGTGTCTTCTGTTGCCTTCTTTTGAGAAATGCATTTTTAATTTTAATTTCATTTTCAATGTGTGTGTGTGTGTGAGAGAGTGTGTGTGTGTATGTGTGGTTGTTGTATATGTAAATCAACTCGTATTTAGTAAATTGTTACGCTGAAGGCGCGCGCATTTAAAAACATATTTAACATAACAACAAACCCATTAAAATTACTTCAATTCATCAGTTCAGTTCAGCTAAGTCCCTCCCTCTTCCTCTCTCTTTCTCCTTATACCCTTTACCTAAAGAGCTCGCATGAGCTTGCCCAACTTTAAAGAGAATTCCCTTTGTAATGATCTCTAGAAAGGGTATCCCTGGGTCGTTGCAAACACTACAGCATTGAGTCTCATTAGGGCTTGTTCGTTTTTTTTTTGTTTTTTCAATTGCATTGCCTCAATTATGATAAATAGAAAGAACTCTTGTATACCATTTATTTTTTTTCTTATGGATTGCGGTAATACGCAAATCTGAAGTCTTTTTTAAGCTCATTTTCATTTTACATGCATTTAATTGGGCTCGGAATCTCGGTGGAGAGCAAAAAAAAAAAAAAAAAAATTATAATTAGTAATTACCCTAGGCAACGTCTTGATAATCCAAATGATATGACACGAAGAACAAAATGTATTACAAAATGAAGTCCATTTAAAAGGCAAGCCGACATAATATTACCCTCTAAATTCAGCGCATTGAAAGCTGATCTCTCTAAGCGATAAATCGATAACAATTTGGGGGAAGAGAAGAAGCAGCAATAGAATGTAAAACGGTACTAAAAGAGTCAAAATGGCTACCCTTTGCAACTGCCTCGTTAGTTAGTTGAACTTAATGACTAAAATTAATCAGCTTTAATGAATTTGTTATCTAGAAATCATTTGACACTTTGTGTGCCATTTTGACATATGTCAGCCTGACAATCGATAGTCATTTAAGTGAGGTTAGGTTATGGTTTTTTTTTTGTGGTGGTGGGTCACTCGCTCGTAACCAACGAGTGGAACCACCTGCTTGCCTCTACCTTCTGCCTGCTCAGTGTTTAAATTATAAAGCATGAATGGCTAAATAGAGCTCAAGCATTCAACCACTGGCTAAAACGAAATGGTCTAAAGTCTATTGACCAATTACCCAATGTCTTTGCCGCATGTTGTTATGCAGTTTTGGTTTCTTCTCTTTTTTTTTTTTGTTTTTTTGTAGCCTTTTATGTAATTGTTGTTTGTTGTGTTGTGTTGTGTTGTTTTTTTTTTTTGTTTTCGGTTGGTTTTGTCATTTGGACATGTCTATGACCAAATAGGCATATCAGACATCAAATGCGTGCAACATTTTGATGTCTTCAAAATGTACAAAACTTTAATTTCTGAGCTGCCAAAAAGATTTGAATATCCCGTTTACGTATATGAACACACAGCCAGCCAGCCAGTCAGTCAGTATCGCACAAAGTTTGCTGCAAAAAATATTTTCAAACCAAAAACAAACAAAAAAAATAAATAAAATGTCAATCACTCAAACCAAATCTTAAATTCTCTCTAAAAAGTTAGGAAAATGAAACAAAATTCAAAAATTGATTTTATTAATTAAGGGGGAAAAAAAAATGCAAATGAAACGGCAATTAGAAAACAATTAAAATTGACTTTTCGATTCAAAGGAGATCTCTTTTGGCCATTATTGTGGTTGGCTTTTGAGGGAATAAGTTACAAAAGGAGAATCTAACGTCTGACCAAACGATTTGTGGTAGATTCTCTATCATATCATAGATTAAAATTTCAAGAAATCTCAGTTATATGTAGAGTATTTTGGTGAGGACTTATGCATATGGCAAAGAATTGCGCATTCAATTGACAGGTTGAGACAAAAGTTGAGAATTCGGACAATGGATGGACGATGACAACAGCTACCGAGCATCGACCAACGATTTGTTGGCGATGTGCGTGTCTGGCTTAGAGTTGGATTTAACTAAAAGACGTCAATTTGCAACAAAACGAAACGCACAAAGTGCGTTGCGCAACAAAAGCCTTCGGAATAGGAATACCACGTATGACGATGACGATGACGATGACGACCACGACAACTGTCCACTGTCTTGGTCTTGGTCTTTCTGGTCTCACTAGCTGAAGCTGGAGCTCAGTCTCAGTCTCACCTCATCAAATAAATTTCAACCAAATTGCCAACGTCAGCAACGCTATCAGCGGCATTGATCAATTTACTACTGCAGATTTAGTGACCAACTAAGAAGTACAAGCAAGCAAGCAAGCAAGCAAGCAACTTGCAACCGAGCAACTTGCAACCAAGCAACTTGCAACCGCTCGCTGTGTGGTGTTTGTTACATTCTCTTGAACAGGTTGCGAGGTTGTTCGATAACTATAACGAAAAGATGCCGTAACGCAAAAACGTTACAATAGGTTGATGGTGAAATTTCTCTAGAATGGAAGAAGCAAGGTTTTTGTTAGGGTGCCTTGGAGGGGGGCCTAGAAGGGGGCCTTAGAAGGAGCCTTACAAGAGAGCTTTAGAGGGAGCTTTAGAGGGACCTTACTGAGGGCCTTACAGGAGTGCTTAGAGGAGGCCTTAGAGGGAGCCTTAGATGAGGCCTTACAGGGGCCTTAGAGGGATCCTTTGATTGGGCCTTAGTGGGGCCTTACAGGAACCCTTACAGGGCGCATTACAGGGAGCTTTAGAGGGACCTTACTGAGGGCCTTACAAATGACCTTACAGGAGCGCTTAGAGGAGGTCTTAGAGGGAGCCTTAGAGGGGGCCTTAGAGGGGGCCTTGAGGGGGCCTTGAGGGGGCCTTAGAGGGGCATTAGAGGAACCCTAGAGGGACCTTACGGGAGCCCTTAAAGGCGGCATTACAGGAAGCTTTAGAGGGACCTTTCTGAGGGCCTTACAAATGACCTTACAGAAGCCGGTTAAGAGAGCTCTAGAGGAAGCCTTAGAGAAGGCCTTAGAAGAGGCCTTGGTGGGGGCCTTAGAGAACCCTTAGATGAGCCTTAGAGAGAGGGTCAAGAGAGACCTTACGGGAGCCCTTAAAGGGGGCATTACAGGGAGCTTTAGAGGGACCTTACAAATGACCTAAACAGAAGCCCGTAAAGGGGGATTTAAAGGGGGCCTTAGAGGTGCCTTAGAAGGGGCCTTAGAGTGGGCCTTAGAGGGGCCCTTAGAGAGGGCTTTACAGATAGCCTTAAATGGGGTTCAAATGTCTTCAGAAGTTGCCTTACCTCAAACTGAAATGTGCCCCAAAATGAAAACTCTTAAGATGAACTTTCAGTTGTTGTTGTTCCAGCAAATAAAGAAATCTATTCACTATTATATATATATATATCATGGTATAAGTACTTATTATACAGCCTTCGCTATGTTTATATGCTCGAATGTTTATGTGTAGTGTGGTCTGCATGCTTTTTCGTAATATTTATTGGCAAAATATGCGTCTAAACGCACATAAATTGCTAACCGGCGTGTGTCTCTTCTGTTGGCCACTCACTGTCGTTTATCATCGTTGCTACTTCTTGTGTGCGTGTGTGTGTGTGAGTGTCTCTCTTTTTTTGGGGGGGACATCCGCACGTCAATTATCCACCACATTCGCACGCAATGGCCATGGCCAATTGCAATGTCAAGGCAAATGTTGCCTATGCGGCGGCAATTGCTATGCACTTTAAGTTGCCTTCAATGGAGAGTCGAGAATCGAGAAGAATTGAGAGTCGGGAAACGAGAGCTCATCTCTTCATAAGTACTTCTGAGCTTAATACCCGACTTAAGTCACTCAGCCAGCTAAAAAGAAAAGTCATCCCATTAGCATGAGATTTTCTAGACTTTTGAGATTATCTATAAATTATCTTAGGTAAATGTAATGCTCGGTGTTAATGTGTATGTAAATGTGTGTGTGTGTGTGTCTCGCTTAAACCCTGCTGACCTGTCACTAACATTTAAGTTGTTCTGCTAGATGATTCTTTATCCCTCTTTTAAAATTCTCTCAATTTCTTAGCCATTGCCATGGTCACTGTGAAGAAAATCTTCTTTTTTTTCTCTGTGTAAAAATGTCTCTCCACTTTTTTAGCCTTTGTCATCTCCTTAAGAGTTTGGTCACTGTGGAGAAAATCAGAATATTAACAGCAAAAGGGAGTAAAAATTTCATTCATCAGTTTGAATGAATGAGATTTCCTTTAAGTTTGTGACCCAACGACAAGGTGTGCATGTGTGTGGTGTGTGTGTGTGTGTGTGTGTGTGTGTGCGAATCTAGTGACTTTAACCTTGAAATGTCTCGCAGACATAATTTTTTTTTCAAGTTGATAAGAATATCTCTTTGGCATAATTATTGAGCTTGCAGCGAAAAGTTTTCTGGCGCAGCGACCTTTGCTTAAAGTTGCGGAAAAAACATTTCTTCCATTCCCCAACCCCCGCCCAAAAACCCATTCCTAGTCTCCCATGTCTATCTTGCTTACTCTCTCTCTCTCTCTGTCTGTCTCTCTTCTCTCTCTCCCCTCTCTTTGTGGGAAAACTTTGTTTTAAAGTTCAAACTGGAGCAAAAACTATTTTCCCCAAATGCGAATAGCTGCCCCCGCTCAAGCATATAAAATGATATATATATATATATATATAATAGTATATAGTATATATATAAATAAATATATGTACTTCCCATTTTTGAGTCTGTGTGGTGTGTGGTGTGTGAATTAATGCCAGGGGTACGTGCACAACTTTGGAGTCTGAAATCTAAAGTCTTTCCATTGCTTTCTTTCTCACCCTCTCTCTCTCTCTCTCTATCTCCTTGAGTGTTTTGTTGGTGTGTTTGTGTGTGTGTACGCAAGTCTCTGTAAACCCTTTGAGTAACGGGTATATTTATTTTGTTACCCATTTCTAGTCGGGCTAATTCCTCGTTCCCAAGTCCCCATAATGAAAGCAGAGAGATCAATTTTACAGTCTCTTGAGAGTTTCTCCAATTGTCTATTCCCAAGAATTTTTTATATTTGTGTGGCAAGAAGCGTTGTGAATGTTATTAGTTCAATTAATTTGCTGTCAACATGGCGTATACGCAATGACTAAATTTTTTTTTTTAAGTTATTTATTTTTATCGAAAGGGAATTTTTTAGATCTTCTTCTCTCTCTTCTCTTTGTCTCTTTCCTATGGCTTTTTCTCAAAATTTCTCCCCTGTCATCTCACCCACCTTTTCTTTCTCTCTCTCTCTCCCTCTATTTTCCTCCCTCTCTCTCTCTCTCTCTTAAAGGGGGTTTTTTAAAACCCGGGCTTGCAAAAAAAATGTTTTAATAAGAGTATAAAAATTTTTCCACCCACAAAATTTAAATTCCCTCAAAAGGGTTTGTTTGTTTTTTTATGTTTTTTTTTTAAATGCGCAGCAGCTTTTTTGGCCCCGACGCAAAAGTTGGGGGGGGTGTTTAGCAAAAAAATGCATATTATAAAAAAAATAAAAAAAAAGGAAAAAACGTGAGCTAAACAAAAAAATTAAAAAATCTTTCCAAATTTTCGGGACGGGGAAAATGAGGGAAAAATTCCCCTCGGGAAAGGGGGGGGGGGAAAGGTCCATTAAAAGAGAACCCCCCCTATAGAGACCGCCCTATAGAGATTTGCCCCCACATATATGTGGTTTGGTTTTTAATTGTTTTTTTATTTATTTTTTTTTTTTTTTGTTGTCCAATGTTAAGGAATTTTTTCCCTTTTTCGCGAAACCGTCCCTTGGCCCAATTTTTCCTGCAAATTTTTCTTAAGTCTCAAAACCCCCCTTCCACCTTCCCCTTCCCCCCCCCCCCCCCCCCCCCCCCCCCCCCCCTTCCCCCCCCCCTTCCCCCCCCCCCCCCCCCCCCCCCCCCTAGGTCCCCCCCCCTTAACCCCCCCCCCCCGCCCCCCCCTTCCTGAAAAGTTTGGGCTTGGGTTCTTTTTCTTCTTCTTTTTGCTAAAGTTAAATTTTTGTTGTTGTTTTTGACTGGCGTTGTCTGCCCAAAATTTTCTATATTTTTTAGTTGAGAAAAGAGCAAGGAAGAGAGAGGGGAGAGAGAGACAAAATCCCCGACAAGCCCCCAAAACCGAAAAGAAGAGGGAAAGGACGAGACCTTTGGAGTTTCATTTCCCCCTTTGCAAAAAAGTTTTTCAAAATTAAATAAGGATAAAAAATGTTGTGTACTTTGACCCGCATTCCTGTATCGGGGTCTGCTTGTGTGTGTGTTCCCCCATTTTGTATAGCATCCTTAACTGTCTGACGTCCTTGGGGGTTTTTTTTCCCTTTGGCCCCAACTCTAAAACCCTCTCTTTCCTTTCGTCTGCTCGCTGTTTGCTGCTGCGGGCCCCCCCAAAAAACACACACACACTTTTTGCCAACCCCCCCTCCTTTAAAAACCCCCCCTTTCCCGCCCTACCCCCTTTAACCCCCAAAATTTCTGCTGGCAGCTTTATTCACTCTCCCAACAACTTTTTAAAATAAAAGAAATCAAAAGGAAAATAAAACGCAGGAAAGCTTTTTGCAGTTCCCCCCAAAAAAGGGTTGCCCCTTTCTTTAGGGATCCCGCTGGAAACCAGGGGTGTGTTTGTTTGTGGTTTTGTGTGTGTGGTTGGGTTTAAAAAAAAAAAATTATGCATATAAGTAAGGGGATACAACTACACCACACAAACCACACACCAAATGTATGCATTATTTTCACTCTGCTGCGGGTTTTTCCAAATTTTGCTATTTTCCCTTTTCCCTTTTTTTGGACAAAATTTTTTTCAAATTTTCAGTGCAGGGGGAACACCCAAAACAACAACAAAAAACTTGTTCAAAATTCTTTCTTCTTTTTTCCTTTTTTCGTTTTTTTTTTTTATTTTTTTCTTCTTGTTGTTGTTTCTTTTTTCCCCCAAACTTTTCGCATTAAAAAATTTTTACTTCCCTTTTGTCTTCCCTTTTTTTTTTTAAAGACTTTTTTTGTTTTGCCCTTTTATGTTGGTTAGTTAGGTTTTTTTCCGGGTTAGATCTTATGCTAGAGAGATCTTTTTGAGAAGCATAACTTTTGTTTTGCATGTTTATGCAAGTTTTCGACTTTTTGGGAATGAAGAAATCTTTGGGAAAACTGATTACCCAGGGGGTGGCAGGGGGCTAGGTTTGGGGTGGGGGTAGTTCGGCCAAAATTCTTATAAACAGCCCATTGGTATTTCCTTCTGAAGGCATGTTTAGTCCTTTTTTTGGTACCCCAAACTTTCCTTTTTCTTGTGATTTATTTGTATCATATATCTACATAGGTGTGTGTGGGTGTGTGTATGTGTGTGTCAGTGGGTGGCTTGCTGTGTGTGACGAAAAACCAGGATAAAGAATTGATGATAAAGACCAACAGTGGAAGCGTAGGGGCAGCACAATGGGAAGATGACATAAGACCAAGCCGACAAAAAAAAAAAAACAAGCCCAGCGAATGATGTTTGAGTAGAAACAGTGGGCGTATAAGGGGCGTGGCGCTGGTCTTGTCACATTCATGTGTGTGTGTTTTGTGTGTGTGTGTGTGGTGTGTTGCATTGTTTCTTCTCCAACAACAACTATTATTCTCATATTTTTTTATGTCCATTTAAGTTTGGAAACAAAAAAAAAAAATCCAAAATTTATGATGTGGGTGAGCGCTCTTTCCCATTTTCCTTTTTTTGTTTTCGTTTTTTTTTTTTTTTTTGGAAAAAAAGCCATCATCAAAATGGCGGCCGACCAACGCTTCAGTCGATTATTTATAAGCACTGCCAGCATAACGTCAACTTGATGATAAACTATGTTTACCGCGGCATCCTAATTGAAAATAATGCTGCTTCAACACAACACAACACAACACAACACAACACAAAGCAACCAACCGACAAAAAAAAAACAAAAAATATCTCTACTATGTAGAGAGAAAGAGAGATATATATATTTAGAAAGAAAAAAAAAACAAAAAACAACGGCAAAACGGAAACGAGTCACAGTAGAAGTCAGGACTAAATATATATATATATGTATAGTAAAAGGCGGGGGACTGTGATGGTACCACTGGACGTATACGCAACATCACGTAGGCGGCAACAAAAACGAGAAGAGCAAGAGGAGAAGAAGAAGAAAAAATTGCTGCAGTCCCCGAAAAATTGCAATCAACTGCAAAATTGCCGACGTAAACGATGGCCAAACAAAAAGAAGAAGAAGAAGAAGCAGAAGACGAAAAGAAACGAAAATAACAAAATAAAAATACCCAGAAACAAAAAAAAAAAAAAATGGAAATAAAAATAAACGAGCAAAAAAAACGACAAAAAAGAGCAAAGTGACGTTGAGGGGAGGGGTCAGGGAGCAGAAAGCAGGCCCCCCTGGGGGTGGGAGGGGGGGGGGGGTCTAAGATGAAAGTAAAAAAAAGAAAAAAAAACTGCAACCAGCTGCCAGGACACGTAAAACACAACGTGGACGTCAGAGTCAGTTGAAAAGGACCCATCCACTGTCTGTGGGCGGAGGCGGTGATGGCAGAATGGAGTCAAGAGCCCCCAAAAAAAACGATATTACCTCCCGCAAGTGCGACCCTCTCGCATACCTCCCCACCCCTACACACACACTCTTCTGCGTTGTGACTGTGTGTGTGTGTGTGTGTGTGCATTGTTGTTTTTGTTGCGCCAACCTCGTCGTAAAAACAAACTAAACTGAACTGCACTGAAAAGCAGCCCAAAGGACGCCCAACAAGAAAAATAAGAGAGAAAGGAACAAAAAAAAAAAAGAAGAAAATTTTAAGAAAAGGAACATCAAGCCCAAGGAGCAAAAGGCCAAGGAAACATAGTTTTAACAGCGAACGAAACGAACTTAACTAATAGGTGACTACGCAAGGACTCTTGCGAAAAGATGGCCAATGGAATTGACGTTCGACGAGAAATAGAAATGATTTGAAAATGGAACGCAGCGGAAACAAGTGGAAACGAGTTAAATGGCTTTTTGATCATAATTGAAACGGAAACAAGTGAAATTGAGACGCAATGAGCAAAGAAGATAAATATTTTACATCTAGACATCATTAGGCAATAGCCCAGTAGGGAATAAAATGGGAATGGAACAACAGCTTGTAAAGGCTGCAAAGCGAAAACAAGTGAAAACGAGTTAAAGAGAAGCGGAAACAAGTGGAATTAAGACGCAATGCCAGAAGAAGAAAAAAATTTTACACATTGACCCATTAAGCAATGGTCCATTTGGGAATGACTGGAAATGAAACAACAGCTTGTAAAGTGAAAACGAGTCTTTAATTATACATTTAAATTCATCGCAACTGGAAATGGCTTTTCGATCATAAGGGCAGCAGAAACAAGTAAAATTGAGACGCAAAGTGCAAAGAAGACAAATAATTCACACCTTGACATCATTAAGCAATAGTCCAGTAGGGAATGAGTGAAAATGAAACAGCTTATAAAGCCTGCCCAAAGGATACAAGCGGAATTGCAACTGGAAATGACTTTTCGAGCATAAGGAAAGCGAAAACAAGTGAAATTGATCCGCCATGGGAACCTTCTCACTGTTCCGTTCGAGATCTGTTCCCTAATATGCCCCTGAGCGGGCAGTGTAGCCAGGGGTCCCAGAAGAAACAAAGGGAAAAAAATTCCATTAATTTTTGTCCTTATCCGTTGGTTGTCAAGTCGGGCGCCAGCTTGGCCTGGGCTAAGGTTAGGGCCTGATGGTTCGTCGTTGGTTTCTTACATTTCGCCTTCTTGCTTCTTTTTTTTTGTTTTTTTTTGTAGCTTGTGCTCTTTTCTTATGTGCTTTTTTTTTTCTCGTTTTTTGGTTCGGGTTTTTGTTTTCTTGTTCTTGGCAGAGAGCTGCTGCGTGCGGTTCTGTGGCAGTCTTGGCTTAGCAGCGTCACGTGCTGCAGCGCAAACTTAACGCATTTCCCGTGCTGCAGCAGCAATCCAAAAAGGGTGGTGGTTGTGTGGGGGGGGGAGGGAAGGTTAGATTTCTGCCGTCTAAGGACCTGCGTGCACAAGGACCTTATTGATGGCAGCAGCGACATGGCTGTGAAAATTTATTGAAGCGTTAAGTTGCTGCCTTTGGGAGACTTGGCTTAGACCAACCAACCAACCACCCACCTACCCACCCACACTCACACAGGCGCAAAGTCTCCTGCAGGTATGCAATGCTTTTTTTAATGTTTCCCTGGCCCCATGGGTGGGGGTGGAGCCATATCCGCGTGGTAAATGTGTTAACGTAAATAAAAGAAATGCATTCATTTAGCAAGTTTTATTTAAATCACCCATTGAAATTGTAAAAACAAAAAATGAATAAAAAAAAAAAACATTTACCTTTTGGCCTTAGTTAAAGACAACAAAAGCCCAGACATGAATTATGGCCAAAAGATCTTGTTAGCTAGAAATTTGCTTTCAATAAAAAATTCTTAAAGGGAATAATTTATTTTTTAGCCTTATTGGTTATCCTTTACGGAACAGAATATCCTGCTGACGTGATTCTTTGCAAAATAATTTCAATTAGATATTTTTTTTTTTTTTGCCCTTGCCCTATAAGGCAACGAAAAGACAAAAAAATTTTCCCTAGAGGGGGGGGGGGGGGTTGGGGCTGCAAAAACATTTGGGGGCTGTGCCTATTGTAAGTTAAATTAATTGTCTATTTTTTTTGTTTAAGTTTTAAAAACAAAAAAAAAAAAACACTATCAAAAAAAATTCGCAGGGAATGATGCAGGGAAGTGTGACAAGGGGGGGGGGGGGGGGGGGGGGGGGGGGGGGGGGGGGGGGGGAGGGGGAGAGAGAAGGAGGGGAAAGTATTGACTCCATTAAAAATAATTTTAAAGAGAATTAAATGCAGCCATTTTTTTTCTTTTAGCTCTCTTGGTAAAAAAAAGAAAAAATTTTTTTTTGTGTTTTTTTGTGTTGTTTTCGATGAAGCGCCAAAAATTTAAATTCCAAATGCAGTTACGGCATGAATTTTACTATTTTTGGGGGAAAGAGCAGAAAGTAGAAACATGCAACATGCAACTGAAAATGCATAAACATAAAAAAAGAGTGAGAAAGGGAGAGCAATGCAAAAAAAAAAAAAAAAAAACCCTTAGCCAAAATTTACTCTAGAACATTGGGAAAATGAGAGGACAATCCTTTGCATTGCAGGATTTTAAGAGAGAGAAAGAGAGAAATTTCAAAGAGCCGAAAAAAAAGAGAGAGAGAGAGAGACAGAGAAGGCACATACAATCACTAAGAGTGACAGAGGGACAGAGAGAGAGAGAGAGAGAAGGTAAGCGAGCGGTTGGGGTGAGAGCCAAGAAAAAAGACAAACTTAAAATTTTTACTCCCCAAAACGCCCCAAAAAACCCAAAAGCTACGCTGCTGCTGCTGTGCTGAGTTCTGTCGACGTTTTGTACGTTCTGCTGCGTTTTTTTGCGTTTTCGTTTTCAGTGCTGCCAAAAAGAGGGGGGAGCAAAGCAAAGCAAAAAGAGCCAAGTTTTACTCTTTTTTTGCGCATTTGCGCTTGTGTAGTTTTTGTTTTTGTAAACTCTCTCTCTCTTCGGGGTTTTTGTCTGTGTGTGTTGTGTGTTTGGGTGGTTTTGAGTGAAAAAAAGACCCCGCTGCTGCGGAGCGCACGTGGGACATCGACAACGTACTACAATATTGGGATCCCCCCCCCCCCCCCCCCCCCGTTCCTTTTTAGCTCCCCAGCTGAGGCACTGTCCAAACGCACGCACAGCCGCCGCCCCCTCGCCTGGCCCACGCCTACGTTGCAAACCCACGCAAAGAGGCGTGTTAGGTTTGGTTCGCAGCTGGACACAGCCGTATATGCAATATTGGGAGAGGGGTTAGCCCCCAACCCACAAGGATCCATCCACCTAGCACCCTCACACCCTCGCACCTCACCCTTTTTTTAGACACAATCCCCCTTCAGACTTGAGCCTTTTGCCTGTTCGGACATGGCGCGTAAAAAGCCGCTGCCAACGTTGGCGTCAACGTTTTTGCCTTGAAAAATTTTTTTGGGACCCACTATGTGAAAAAAGGGAGGGGGGGGGGGGAAGAATTGGGGCGAAAATCGTTGTTAGGGGTTGATCCCCCCGCGTTTTTTTTTTCTGTCTGGGTTGGTATGAGAGAGAAAGGGAGAGAGAGAGAGAGAGAGAAAGAGAGTGAGGAGTGACAGGAAGCAGGCGAGAGAGAGAGAGCAGTGAGTGAGGGGAAAAATGAGGAGAGAAGAGAAAGTAGAGAGAGGCATGAAAAATAGTAAAGGATATTGATGAACCACATTCTGAAGAGAAAGGGCAAAAGGGAAGAGTACTAGGACTCGCTCTCTCTCTTTCTCGTCTCTCCCTCCCGAGTCCTCTCTAGCTAATTGCTATCTCTTCTCTCTCTCTTCTCCTCTCCCTGGCTCTCTATTGCATCATATGGTGCATATATGCGGGTGAGTGTGTAGCGTAAGGGCTCACACAACACACACAGTAGATTTTTGCGTGTGTAACTGCATAAATGAGGCTTTCCGTAGACAAAAAAAGAAAAAGAAAAACAACTGCCGAACGTAGCCGCCAAAAAGAAAAACTTTTTATGTCTAGTTAGTTACTAAAACAAGGATGAACTGAACTCCAAAACCATGCATGATGAGTTCCATCTATGTAGCGTACCTACCCACACACCACACACACGCACCACACACCCATATCGTGTGGATGTATTTCGGTATATTAGGTATTATTATTAATTTACCAATGTGTACATCAGCTAAAGGTACAGTCAAAACAAAATGCTCAAGCTTTTGCAGTTGCCAGTTCGAGTTATACCTGAGCTCAAAAAGTTTAAATTCACGAGAAAAGAAACCTCTAATTTGTCATATATGGTTCCTAAAAGTATGCAACGATTTACCAAAGGTTAACTAACTATTTCTATAGTTGTAATTCTCAACTAGTTAAAGCATTTTAAGTTTGAAAGAACTTCCCCTGCTGCTCATTAACCTTTATAAGCATTGACCCAGAGCCTCGCCCCCCATACTAATTTAGCTTAAAAAGATCAGTAAATTCTTTATAAATCTTTAACTTTTTTAGAGTCCAAACGAATTGTGGCTTGAAATGGTTACAAACAAATGCCTTTTAAAAGAAAGAGAACTTCTTTCTTCGAAGCAAAACTAACTTAACTAACTGACAGCAGGCATAACTGTACCATATATTTCGGGTTACCGTTAGCATAACTGTTACCGGTTACCTTTTCATTTGGTTTGGTCCCTGTATCGTCTCGGTCTAATAAGTAAACACAAATGAAATAAATTCATACCAATCGATTTAGTTCTTCGGTTTTTTTATCTTTTTCTTTTTGTTTGTTTTTCTTTTTTTTTTTTTTTTATTTTTTTTTTTTCCAACTTTTAATGGTTTTTTATTTAATTTTCTTTTTCTTTTTTCTTGCCTTTTTTTTTCTTTTTTCTATTTGTTTTTTTTGTGTTATTTTTTGTATGCGAAATCAATCAAAAAAAAAACAAATAACAGAGGATTGGACAAGTCCTATATGTCTCGCCTATGGTTGGACAAAAGGACACACCACACAACACTACCACACCGATGTGAATGAGATGGGGAGTACAGATGGAAAAAAAAGAGGAGAGTGACAAGAGGAGACAGAGAAAGATAGTAAGGGAAAGAGAGAGAGAGAGAGAGAGGGAGTAAGGGAAAGGGAGAAATCCTTGCAATGTGGAAGGGGAAGACAAAACCAATAGATACGAGTGATATAGCATGAGCGGGGGAACAGGACAGGAGGATGATGAGCCCAGCCTGGCCCAGCCAGACAAAGTGAAGTGAACCAGACCGAAAGAGAAAGGAGAGGAGCCAGAGACTAGAGACCAGAGACCAGAGACTAACTCTGGTAGCCAGGCCAGGCCAGTCATGGGACAACATGGACACGAACCGACAAAACCGAACTTAAACGATACTGAAAATCATTGTCTGTGTGTGTGTGTGGTGTGTGTTGTGGGTGGCTGAGCCGAGAGAGTTCCCTTTTTTATTTCCCTTTTTTTTTTGTATTAAGACTTTCGTTTGTTTTGTTTGAATGCCGATTTTTTTTTTTTTTATTTTAGACCCGTATTCTCGCGTGTGGTCCTTTTGAAACGTCGAGAGAAATTAGATGACAAAAACTCCTCTGTCCCCCCCTACCCTCCGCATTTGTCTCTCTTCTGTGGTGGGGAGGGGGGGTTGAAGAGAGAATAGATTGATTTTTACAGATTTGTAATTTCATTCAGAAGAGAAAGCATGGAAAATAGCCCAAAAGTATTTTACTTGACTTTAATTAATAACTTGTCAGTGTGCAAATGACATGAGAGGAAGCTACCAATTAACGCCCTTAGGGGCAAGCAATTTGAGCCCAAAGCCAAGCAGCTGTCTTCAAGACATCGTTGCCCACTACTTCTTCTTCCAATTCTTTCGCCTTTTTTCCTACTTAATCTTCTATTGCTTCAGATGCGTTTGCTGCGTGCTTCTGCTGGGATTCCTGGTTTCGTTGCGGACTTACTTGGTTAAGCGGGAGGGAGGGGGAGTCTGGACAAGGCAGTCAAATTTTATTTACACTGTGGTGCCCATATTTGATGGCCAATGCCGCCATTCACACTCGAAAAAGGGTCAGCTGAAAAATGGTCTAAAAATGGATTTGTCATCATTGATCGTCCTTTACCAAAAAAGTTTCCATAAATGCAACTACACCAGTTCTAGCCTTTGAAATAAATAACACTCTATCTAGTTTAATTTGTACTAAACTGATCAGTCTCACTTTTGGTTAGATTTTTAGAAAAAAAAGTGAGGCCTTTTAAGGAGTTAAAAGTCTCGCCAATCAAGAAGAATTTAAAGTCTCTACAAGAGAATTCGAGTAAATTAAAATAGAAATTAGAAATTCACAAATTCTCAAGCGGATCTATTGTTTGTCTGTATAAAATTGGCTTCATATTTAATTCGAATGGCGCCTCGTGTGTCAAAGGTTTAGCATCTGCTTAAAAATAGTTAAACAAATAGTGTTTTTCGCTCTCTCTCTCTTCTCACACACTATTCCCTCCTTTTTGGAGCTTCTTGCGCCTTGTTGACCTTGATTTGTAACCCTCTTGTCGGTCTGTTTGTTTGTCTGTTTGTTTGCACAAAATGGGTTAAAAGTTCTATGTGTAGCTTAGGGGGCTGGCGCCTAAGTTAAGGAAGGAAGGGGGCGGAGGGGAACTTAGAATGTCCACCCCCCCTCCCCCCTCTCTCTTTCTTCCTTCTTCTACTTCAAGCTCCACGCAAAATGTATCACACTGTGACGCCAGCGTTTTAAAATGGCATCCTAGTAATAGAAGAGTAAACTATGAGCAAAAAAAGAGAAAGGGACAACGGGTAGGACAACATGCCGAACGGCAGGGGTGTGTGGTGTGTAACTGCAAAGGAATGTCAGTGGTATTTCAGCGTGCTCCCCCCTCTTCTCTCTCTAGATTGACAAATGCATGGGGCGGAGTTATGGGGAAGTGGGGGCAGGGCTAGAATTTCGGTCGAGGCGTGGATGATGTGTGCAATGTAATAGAAAAAGTTAGTTAAATTAGACGCACTGACACAAAAGAGGGGAGACAGGGGGAAAAAGTGGCATCAGCTGGGGCCAAACTTCGCCTTCAGGTGGCTAAACTTAAATGCCAAAGTAAATAAAAAAAAAACCAAAAACAAACATTTTATCAAAATTTTTGTAGTCCTAGCAAATCGAATCTTTGCCAATTTATAGGGTTATTCATTTTGTAACGGATTTCATTCAGTAAACGTAAATAACACACATATAAAATTGTTTTTTTTTTCATAATATTGTATTATTTCATTATGAAGTTTATTTAAGCATTGATTCATTTGAGGTAGACTTAACGAATGTGTCTTAAGAGCTTCAAGGAAAGTTAAAAAGAAATATGGAATGGTATCAAGTGGGGCCAGGTTGATATCGCACGATGAGAAATACGCGCCAGAAAGATGGCTCTTGCATAAAGCCATGAATTTCCATTTTAATCATAGTAGGTTTTAATCATTTTGTCTGCCTTGTGTAATAGTTACGCAATTTATTTTCGTAAAAAGCATAAAATTGGTTTAACAACTTAATTTGATACAGACTTTTGAAATGGATAATTCTATATTTTGTAACCAAATTGAATGTATTAAAACAAAATATTGAAATGGCTATTAGTGTTGGGTTGCTCATGAGAATTGTTCCACTAAACTAAGCAACTGAACAGGTTCCTCTCGAATTGTTCTTTATTGCTCACTTGCTCATTTTCAAGACAGATGAAATTACTATTCCACATGAAGGGAATGTCTTAATTTTAACTTTTTTGTTTTTTATTTTCTAAAATTTAGTTTTAATTACAAGTTTTTTTTTGAAACATATGTAAATACTTTCAAGCGAATCAAATCTATGAATTAAGTTTTTGGGTTGTTTTGTTAAAATTAGTTTTAAGTAAAGGACTATTAAAAATCATAAAAAAAAATTTAAAGGAACGGTTGTGTAAAGAATTTCACGTAGCTTTGAAGGTTCATGAACAGTGATGTAGGGCAACTGATTAAGTGAGCAAAGTGAGCGAGTCGACCTCACTTTGAAAAAAAGGAACAAGTGAACATGTTCATCAAAGAAGTGAGCAATGTTTAACCAACACTAAGTAATGGTTAGTCGATCAGCTTATTCCTTAATGAATCTCTTAAGAAAAGTAACTTTTATTCGGTTTCTCTTTTTTTATATGATACTGGGAGAAGGAAAGTGAGAATTGATCGGAAGTTCATATTTGGTAAATTCTCCAAGTCAAAATCATCTCTTAAAATGATTTTGAAGATTTAATAAAAAATTGTAAAAAAATTTCCAGAAACTTAAAAGAATGGGCGTAGCCAGGTTTTTTTTTTCAATTTCCCCAAAAATTTTTGGGGCAAATCTTGTAAATAATTTAAAGCGTTTTGCAAAAGGGGGCCAGAGAGCAATGTGCTGGAGGGAACAGGTCCTTAAAGTTTAAGGGTCAAAGAGCTTAAAAACAGAATTGAGCAAATCAACAATGACACGTGGCCGGGCCCCAATTCCCCAAATGACCACACGCAAACAAAAAAAAAAAACCAGAATCTTGTCCCAATGATGAAATACCCTTACAAAAAGTGGGCATTCGACTTAAGATAGTCTTAAAAATAAATCAATTGCTTTAAACTATTGTAAGAGTATCAATAAAAAAAAAAAAACAAGGAAGAAGAAGAAGGAGAAGATAGAGAAGAAGAAGAAGAAGAAAAAGGTCCTTGCGTGCCAATGCGCATGCGCAACGCATGTGTCTTGTTTGATTTGAGATTTCAGAGAAATGCTGCAACGACTTTCAATTCCCAGTCCAAGACCTGGAAGATTCGGAAAACTGAAGAGACAGAGATCCCACTGGATTTGGGGCAAAGGGTATGAGGGGGGAGGGTCTTTTCTTTTATAAATTTGGGCACACAACTTAATTACACATTCATCCAAATTTAAATGTGCAAAAACAATTTATCTCTCGTTTAGAGAGACGCGAGAGAGTTGGAGAGAGGGGGGGGTGGGGTGGGGTTAGGGGTAAAATGGGCAAAAGGGAAGCCCGTTATTGCTACTGACCCAAAAAAATTTAACAAAATTAAAAAACAATGTAGAAAAAGTCAAAAAACCCTCTCCTGCTCCTCCTGCTCTATCCTTCTATGCCCCCCTTAAACCCCCTGCGGTGCAAAACCCACCGTCTTAAGATCCCTACAAAAATGCCCGTGGTCAATTGGGGTTGCCCTTTTCCCTTTCACATGCAAAAAAGCGCGTTAATTTTACTATGGATTATTATTATTTTTCTTCACACCCAAAAGGAAATGGGGCCTGTCAAGTGGTTTTGGTTAAGTTTGCCCCTTTTTAATTTTTCCATATAGTACATAATATTATTAGCAATTTTTTTTCCCTTCAATGCAACTCAAACAATCGTTTGAGCACAGCTGACAGCAGCTGCCCGGGCACCCGTCGAAAGGTGTTTAAATCTAATAAACTCCATTAACTAACCCCCCCGAAAAGTTAGCCGTTCGTGGTCATAAAATCTAAAAAATTTAATGGCCATATCTTTATTCTTGAGCCCCAATTACAAATCTGTTTCAAAAGAAACTTTTTTTTTTTATGTATATAATTTCACTTTCCATGCAATGGAATGTTTCCATTCCCGTTTCCGTTCCCGTTCCTGTTCCCGTTTCCATTTCTTTTGTGTAACAGTGATCTTCTGCGTGTTTTGTGGCTCAAATTTATTTATGCCACCTGCCACATGCCACCAGAGACTCGGAAGCGGAGTGAAGAGGCGATAGAACCAGCTAAAGTAAACAGATTCCAGCTAACTTGGTTGAGAGGAAGGTGGGGTGGCGGGTGGTGGGGGGCGAGAGGTGGAACTATGTCATTATAGTAGAACTAGCCGTCATATCGTTTATGATTGAACATTTAAACACACCTCCCCGAACAACGCCCACGGCCCAAAGCTACACATAGAAACTGAGGTCAGAACCAGAACAAGAACCAGAACAAGAACAAGAACCAGAACCAGAACCAGAATCAGAGCTAAATCTGGAGCTGGAGCTGGAGCTGGAGCCAAGCCTGAAAGCCTTTCACAGTAGATTGGCACAGTGGCATAGATGCCGGAAGGGATTTTTGTATAGTGGCTAGATTTAATGACTTTTGCAAATCGTTAATTGCCAGTTTAAGTGTGTGTGTGTGTGTGTGTGTGGATCGAGTGGTTGAGTATGTGTTTAGTTTGCTCAGATGCTTTAAAGAGCATAATAAAAATCAGATGAAGGCATTATTCTCCATCTCTCTCTCTTTACAGTTTAATCAACTCCCACAAAATTTAAGAATTTTAAATTTTTATGAGCTAATTGAGATGAGGGGGGCCTAGTGGAGTGAGGTAGCTGATTAAAAGTGAGGTGCGATAGCGGGAAGAGGTGAGATAAGTAATTTAAGCTGGGAAAGCTGTGGTAGAGAGGCCAATGACAAAGCTAATTAAGGCTAGAAAAGCTGGGGGTAAATATGGTGAGCAAGGCAAGTGGGGTTGGGGGGGTGAGCTGGGATGAATGAGGCAAAATCTGGGTAGTATGGTGAAAAAGCTAGTTGAGCAGTAAATTTTTTTACTGTGTAGGTGAGCTGAGGGATAGGGTGAGCTGGTTAGCTACTCCGAGGAAAAAAAGCAAGTACGGTAAATAACTCTGTGGGGTGAGCAAACTAGTGGGTGGAAAAACCTAAGTGAGCTGAGCTAAGTGAGAAAGGGGGGGTTAAGGTCGGGAAAGCTGCTTAAAAATGAAGCTTTTTTAGAGTAATAATTTTGCCTGTTTTTAACTAGTTACTTTCTAAATGCCTTGTTGCCTCTGTGAAGTCTAACGAAGATGTTTAAAACGTTTGAAGTGTCCCCCCCCCCCCCCCACAAAAACCACACCAAATGTGTTGTTAACAAAATGTGAATGTTCTTTAAAAAAGTTTTTTTAAAAAATTTAAATAATTAACGTTTATCCAAAAAAAGTTGATTTAGCATATATTTTTTAAAGACTCTTTAAACTTTTTTCGAAAACAAAACTTTAAAATTTTTTTTCCAAAAAACGTACGACTACCCCCCAAAACCAACAAACCCCCAAAACCCCCACAAAACAACGCAATCATTTGTGTTCAAACAAAAGCCAGTTTATAAGCGTTATTGTTTTTTTTCCTTAACGTTAAAAAATACAAATACAAATACAAATAAAAAGATAGATGAGAGAGAGAGAGAGAGAGAGAAAGGGTCTCCACGTGTGCCTGTGTGTGTGTTGGTGTGTGTGTGAAGGTGGAAAAACGTGGTACTAGCTACCCATTTGAATTGTAATCAGTCTAGCCACACTAAATTTTTTCTGCAAAAAGAAGACCAAAAAAGAAAAGAAAAGAAGAAAGGGGCAACCTAAGCCGCACATAACTTGTCTTAAGATTTCCCCTTGATTGGGCCATTAATGATTGCCTGCCTTGGCTTGGTTCGTATTCATATTTCTGCTCCCTCTTTGCCTCATGCTTGGTTAATTGTCTGCAAATTCTTTTCTCTCTTTTTGAAAAGCGAAACAAAATGCCAGTTCGATATGTAATTTAATTAATATTCTATACTATTTTAATATTCTATATTCTATTTTAAGTCCTTTTACAATCTTTGTGGGGTAATTTTAAGTCAAAATTCTCTCTCTCTGCCTAACAAAAAGGGCAAATGGGTCCATGTAGTTCACTAAAAAGGGTAAAGAAAGGAAGTGTTGGGCTAGTTAAAAAAAGATTTCTAATTTTGGTTTGTTTTTTTCAGCGATTGGCAAGCAAAGAAATTTAGAATCTTAAAGATTTAAGAGGCATTTAAAGCCTTTCCCAAGAGGCCTTAAAAGAGGGAATGACTTATGGATTTATGTCACATTTCTATTTATTGGAAATGGGAAACGAAATTTGTTCTAACTTTATCTCTCTCTCTCTCTCTCCTAGATAAGTTCCAATGAAAGATCAAAGTCCTTGGGGGATTGTGAAAAGATTTTCAGGATAGGCACAAAAATCAGCTTGGAATTTGTTTAAGTCTTTTTTGGAAAGATTTTAATTGACTTGGATGAAATAGAGAAGCAGCATACCTACTATATAAACTGAAATTTATAATTTTAACAACATAAGTTTAGTCCATTTTGTGTCCTGAGTAAAGCTTATTGCAATTTGCCCATGTCCTTTAATTATCCTGGTAAAATGACTTGAGTCTTTATTATTTGGCTTGGGAAATTTTACTGAGACAGTTTTTTTTTGGGAAGTCTTAAAGTCGATGTTTGAAATTGAAGAAACAAATAATTTGCTTGTCCTTTTTGTTTTTTTTTTATTAGTTTTCTGTTTTTTTTTTTTTGTTTATCTCAACCCAAATTTCTTCATCAATTAGGAACATCAACTCATTGTCGTTGGTTGGAATAGAAATAGACACAGAGAGAGAGTGAGAGAGAGAGAGAGAGGGGGAAAGGGGGAGAGGGAAGTGAAAGAAAAGCGGGAGTAAAAAAATTTTTAAAAAAATCGAAAGAAAATGTGAAAATGGCATCGTTGGGCCGACAATGACAACAACGTTGCTCTCTGCTTTTTGCCTGGGCATACTTGTTATTATCCTTCGTCGAGGACGCTGACACTTTTTCGTCATTACTGTTAAAAGCGTTAAGGAAAAACACGATGGGCGAGAGAAAAAAAAAAAAGAAGGAAAACCCAAGACGATGACGACGACGACGACGACGACAACGAACGAAATGAAAAGAGTTTTATCGGGCAAGACGAACAGAAAAAAATAAAGGAGAAGAAAAAAAAAGTAAAAAAAGAAATATAAACCCCAACTGCAAGGAGCTGGCATAAAATCAGTATGGGTAGGGTGTAGGGGTAGGGGTGGTGGAGGGCTGCTAGGGTGCCAAAAATTGAGGTTATCGCTGCAACGACAACGACCAGAGCCAGAGCCAGAAACAGAAACAGAGCAAAAGACCAGGACGAAGACGAAGTCGAGAATGTGCACGTCGAAATAATCAGGCAGAAGGTTGTTGGTTGGTTGGTTGTTGGTTGGTCGGTTGGTTGGTTTGCTGCAAGATGATGCCAAAAGGAGCAGGGTTTTTATTTTCGTCCTTCGCAGGCTCATCAGGCAAAAGGCGGGGGTATTTCTTTTTTGTCCTGCGTGTTGCACGCGTCGGTGAGCTTAAATGCCAAATGGGTCCCCAACGAAACGCCGCCGCCCGCCCATGCCCTAGAATTTATTTATTACAGGGTAGCAAGGGCATAACCGTGCATAGGAATCGTTTGTGTATATATAATTCTTGGCACATTTATTTATTTTTTTTGGCTTATGAATGTTTATTAGACATTCAAATTGTTTATTCTCTGACTTTTGGTCTTGGGGAAAGTGTATGGGTAATTCGACTACAAAAATCCCAATTGCCAAGATGGTTTCCGGCTTCAGCTCCAGCTGCAGCAAGCATATTCCTCGCCCTTGAAGAAGTTTTTTGGCAGAGATTGATGAATTTTGATGATGTTTACGCTCAAAAGCAGAATTTTTCTTCAGCTGCAGTTGTCGGTTGGTCGTCTTCGTTCTTCTACCCATCGTCCTCATCGTCCTCATCGTCCTCATCGTTTTCATCGTCGTCGTTGTCGTTTTGTAGATGGAGCAGCATCCTTGAAATAACCTTAATCCCATACACGAGGGGCAAAATGAATGATGTTTTACTATAAGATGAAGACTCACTCCTTCAATTCTCTTGCACTTCTCTGTGTCCGTGTCCGTGTCTGTGTGGTCTGTGTGTGTGTGTCTGTGTCAGTGGCCTGCACTTTTTTGCCCTCTTCTTTTCTCCTCCACTCCCCGCTTCGTTTTGCCATTGCTCTGTCGTTTTATGTTTCAGAGATATCGTTTCATTTTTTACCCCACTTTTTTTTTTTTTCTTTTTTTTTGGTGCGTCTTCGTCGTTAGATTTTCATTTTCATTGCAATTTCATTTGCCGCATGAAACGCAAAGTGGCCAAGACCCTTCTTACCATTCGTCTCTCTCTCTCTCTTGCTAGTTTTGGGTTTGGCTTTCCTTTTTTTTTTTTGTTAATGCGTGGGTGCAGTGTGCAAGGACGCATATTAATATCCTTACTTAGCTGCATAAAATGTGCTTAGCACGTTTCCAACGTTTCTCGTACTTTTTGGCTCGCAGTCGCAGTCGAGAAGATCTTCCTTTGGAGATGAAACGGAGGCGGAGGCAGGTGAAAGTGTTGCAAATTTCTACAGATTGGCCTAGTATGCTGCTTCTGGAATTCATTTTCGATGTCAATTGAAAATTGTCAATCAGTTTCCTTGGCTTTTCAAGTGTTGAGAAATGTTTTTTGAAATCGGCCTGAAAAAAAAGTAGACTAGAGAAGTGAATAGAACCTTGTTCAATGGCCATATAAACTGATAGCTTCTTTAAAGAGTTTGTGTCCCCCTAAAAGTATGCTAAGAATAATTGTCATCAGATGTGTGTGTAATTTTTTGCTTTGTTACTTCGATTCGAGTTAAAGATTCAATTTGCAATCAATATTTTTTTGTTGTTGTTGTATATATATTTCTTTCTTCTTCTCTCTTGCTCTTCCCCTTTTAGCGCTCTCTCTTCATATGTACATATATTTCTCTCTGATTTCCTTTTCATCATTCTCATCTGAAGGAAGCTCTGAAATGGCATACCAGTCAATGCAATTAGTTCAATTATTTTTTTCACAAACTGAGAAAAAAAGAAAAGAAGAAAAAAAAAAGTAAAAGATGTTGAATGAGAATGAGAAGTAGAAGGAAACAGGAGCCAAGGCAGAGAAGGCAATAGCAGAAAATGAATATGGCAGCAATGCCACATGCCAAACACACACACACACACCAACACACACACACACATCAACACACACACACACACACATGGAGCAAAAAGAACGCCCATGGCAATCGACTGAGGCTGTGTCGACTCGGAGGCCTCTGAGTGCACAAAGTGCACAACAGGGGGTGCCAGTCACACACACACACACACACACACACACACCACACACACACACACTACACACCACACACACACACACAACACTCATATGTATATCCTGCAAGAAGAGGACAATACAAAGACGACGTTTGTGCAACAATCATTCGCTGAAAAATGCTAAGCCGGTGGAAGGAGAATACAAAAAAAAAAAAAGGAGAAAAATGAAAATACTGCAAAAAGCAACTCAAACTACATAGGAATAAAAAATGGGAAAAAATCTACTGCATATGTGTGTGTGCGGTGGGTGTGTATTGCACTTTGATGTTCTTATTGCGTTTGCCACATGGACGACAACAACAACAACAACAGCAACAAAAAGCAAATCAAATGAGACGCCAACAGACAAAAGCAAAGGCAACTCTCCGCATGGTGATGAGGATGAGGAGGTGGGTTAAGATGGGGGCTAGCAACACATTGAGAGCCACACCCATGCAATTTGCATTTATTGCCCCCCCCCACATCCCCCAACCATCCCCATCCTCCTTCCCTTCCAACCATCTAGATTCTGGCAACAGGCCCAAGCTTTCATTTCGTCAGAATGAAAATGTGAATTTTCCTTTTTGCGCCCTTTTGCATGTTAACGACGTTTGTTCTTGCCAACAGATAGGGGGGGGGGGGGGGGTGAAGAAGTGGGGAAAATGCTGCCAAAGCATTGCCAAAAAAAAAACACGAAAATTTCAAACCGGACGCAGTTGGTCAGTTAACTCATTTCTTTTTTTTTGTAGCTGTTGTTGTTTGTTTTTTTTTTTTTTTTTTTTTTGGACTGGACGATGCTCTTTCGAGTTTTAACGTTAGCCTTTTCTCCTTCTTTTTTATTTTTTTTCTTCTTTTCCTTCGAAAGTGTGCGCACCAAAATATGCAACACACACACACACACACACACCAAAGTGCAAACGAAAATGTAAATGAAAGAAAACAAGAGAGACAGCATAAGAGCGAGCGAGAAAGAGAGGAGAGAGAGAGATAAAAAAGGAAAAACTAATTCGATTAATCATCAGGCCAAAAGGCACAGACGCCAAACAAGAGGCATCTCATGGACACGGACACTTTGCACACACACACACACACACACACACACCACACACACACACACACACACACACACACACTGACACTCACATATGCAGCAGCAGCATTGCAGTTGTTTGAATACCCTCTAAACTAAACACCAACACAATGGCTATATTAGCACTTGGAACTATTATGGCCAGAAATAAAATCAACTGCAGCCCCATTAGGTTAGGTCCCTTTCTATAGAAATTACGAAAAGCAAAGAGATGGAACATAAATTTACTAGCCAAAACATTGAGAGACAGATTAATCTCTCTTGCTCTATCGATTAATCTGAGTAGCCTGAGTAGAACTAATCTGAGAAGTTCTATGGCTTAATCTGTCATTTGTCTCAAAATTCGGACAGTTCGATTTAAAATCAGTAGTAATTATAACTTAGTTTGGATTGACATTAAAAGAACTTAATAAGTCACTGCTAATGTATTCGATTATTTCAATCGATAAGTGGTTATTTGTTAGCGATTTATTCTACCAATTCATCTGAGTAGACTGAGTAGAACTAATCTGAGAAGTTCTATCGATTAA
This sequence comes from Drosophila nebulosa, assembly GCA_024703675.1. Taxonomy (NCBI): domain Eukaryota; kingdom Metazoa; phylum Arthropoda; class Insecta; order Diptera; family Drosophilidae; genus Drosophila; species Drosophila nebulosa. The sequence continues at coordinate 324,332 of JANFPS010000006.1, forward strand.
TCTGAGTAACCTAAGTAAAACTAATCTGAGAAGTTCTATTGATTATTCCGACGTTTGTTTCTTGCAATTTTCGAACGAAAAGCCAAACGTAAATCGATAAATTCGATTTGAATTCAATTCAAAAATTATCACTTTATTTGATAAGTCACTGAAATATTTGAAGATAGAGCTAATATATACGATTATTTCGATCGATAAGTGGTTATTTGTTAGCGGTTAATGTTAATCGATAACTGACCATTGGTCAGAGGTTTTCAAGGGTATTGCCGCTGTCGCCTGTCATGCCAGAAAATAAGTTCGAAATAGTCTAGAAATTTTTACAATAAGCCTGAGTGTTGCTTATTTCTGTTTTCATTTTCATTTTCTTTTTTGTTTTTTTTTTTTTTTGTTGTTGATGTTGAAGGGAAAGGCGGACGTAGGGTTTGTCTCTGGTTGTCTCTGGGATTGCCTTCTCTGGGCGGAAGGCGTTGCAACGTTGTTTCACCCACCGTGGCACCCAACTCTTTCAGAGCTTCAATCAATGACGACGAGAACGAGGACGACGCATGCACAGAGCCACAGCAGCAGACACAAAATACAGATATGTGTGATGAGGCAATGAGGGGTAAGAGGAGGAGGAGGTGTATGGGTTATGGGTTATGGTGGGGAGGTAGGGTGCAAATGAATGTCAGTTTTAAACTGACCAATCTGCAGGCATATATTGCAAAAAGGCGCATTTCTAGAGTGCACAGTGCGTATGCGCACTGTACAAAATAACAGCCCACACACACACACACCCACACACACACACACACACACACCCACACACACACACACACACACACATAGTCAAAGAGATGCAGAAATGAACTAACAAACGGAAATAAAAAGTAGAGCATAAGAAGAAAAACAAAAAAAAAAATAAAAGAAATTGGGGACAAGCAATTAGTCTAATTGCTAAACATGCTGGGGCCGTTTCCATTTGCTGGATTTGTTTGAAACGCTTGAGATCACTGACAGTTAACCGATGGGACACCTACATCGAGCGACAGAGAGCGACAGAGAGTGTGAGAGAGACGCACAGCATGTGGAACAAGGATAGCCAAAATAAAGGAGAAGCGGTCACAGTCCGCTAATCGTTCAAACGAAATCAGCAACAATTCATTTGCACAACAAGCGCCCAAGACTCTTCCAAAACTTCTTTCAGCTTCAGCTCCAACTGCAACTCCAGATTCCGACTCCAACTCCGACTCCATCGTTGGCTGCACTCTCTTACAGATTATCTTAATTCACGTTGTGGGAGACTAATGAGTGCAAACAAAAAAAAAAAACAACAACAACAACATCCAACCCAATGGCCAGCCGGCGATCCGCCAACTGTCCCACCAACTCTCAACAGAAACAGACCAACGTGAAGCCTTTCTCTCGACAAATATGCCTCCCTTTTTTTTTGGTTTACTTTGGTTTGGTTTGTTTTTGTTTTTGGTTTTTAGGTGGAATTTTAGACGTTCATTCATCCTTGCCATTCATGCCACATGCGTGCGTTGTCTGGAACTCTTCAGCTTTTAATTGAATTAGAGAGTCCAGTCAGCCAAGACGGGCCAACAAATACAGTGAGAGAAAAAGACCAAAGGCAGCCCAGTTTCCAAATATCTCTTAAATTTTTTATCCTGCAGCAGTTGTTTGCTCTTCTTGCGATTCTCAAAGTTCTAATTAAGGAACACAAGAGATTTACTTGGACTTCCTTATTCAGATAAATGCGCTTTTCGGCGTTTCTTCTAGTTGAAGCAATCAATTCACTCACTCACTTGTTCAATGGTTTACTCACTCACTCACTCACTTGTTCAATGGTTTACTCACACACTGAATCACTTGTTCAATTGTTCACTCACTCACTGAATCACTTGTTCAATTGTTCACTCACTCACTGAATCACTTGTTCAATGGTTTACTCACTCACTGAATCACTTGTTCAATTGTTCACTCACTCACTGAATCACTTGTTCAATTGTTCACTCACTCACCGACTCACTTGTTCAGTTCTTTGCTCAATACAAAGCAGCTATGTAAGTCAGAAAGAAACTGAACAAGTGATGCAGTGAACAAATGATTTATTGAGTCATTGAACAACTAAACAGTTAAATAAATCAAAATGGAAGAAAATCAGTGATTATGATTACTCACTTAAATCGAAAATAATTGCTCTTTACTAATTCTTACTTACTTCAAGTAAGCCTAAACCTTAGAAAATAATTTTTCTTATTTTCTTTTCTAAAAGTTGAAAGAATTGAGAATTTCTATGTAGAATCGATGGTCTTTTTCATTTGTTTAGAAAAGATCTCTCGCGAGATTGAAGAGAGAACATTTTGAGTTGAAGCTATCCAAAGCTTAAGTGAACTTTAATTAATTTTCTCTCAGTGTATTGGTTAGTCGATCTGTGCGTTTCAAAAGCGCATTAATTGTGCGAAACCGTGTCTATAACTGAACTGAAGACGAGTCTTTTCTCATCCTTGCCTCTTGCCTCTTGCCTCTCTCTCTACCTCTATCTCTTGCTGTCTCTCTTCCCCCCCCCCCCCCCACACACACATTGGCCCAGTCATGTAGTTTTATGTAGTTTTTATCTGGCTGAATGCCTTCTGCGTGGCTTGTGTCGCCTTATGTCGCTCTCTGTGTCGCTTTTAATTAAGCATAAATTTCATCACACAAGATAGGGAATATATATAAGACCATTTCGTAGTTGCATAGAGAGAAAGAGATAGAGTGCGGAGAGAGTGAGTGGGGGGGTAAAGTGAGTGGAACACGCATCGGTATCTGGCGTCTTATTGATGTTGCCACAACATGCAGAGCAAGTTGCAAGTTGCCAACTTTTTAGAGTGTGTTTGCCCTTATGACAGGCTGTTTAATTGATTGAGCCATTTCATTGATCGGTTAGCTGCAACAACAACAACAACAACAATAAGAAAACATTCAACCACATTTTAATGGCATTTCTTGTTGAAAATTTAAATGTCTGTTTGTAGTTTTCATCATTTGTCATTTTTTAGTCTTGCCATTTGTAAGTTGTCTCAGCTGCAGCAAGCTGCACACACACACACACACACCAACACACACACACACACCACACACACACACACCAACACACACATAAATGGTCATTTAGAAAATTTGTCAAAGAATGAAAATGGCATTTACAAATTATAAACAAGAAAAACGCCTTAAGGTCACTTCCCAAAGAAATGCAAGTTAAAGGACAAAACCACTTGTGGTCCTTGGTCCTGTCTCAAAGGCAAACAATAAATCTATATGAGAACCAAAATAAATTCTAAAGATTTTCGGGGCTAAAAAAAAAACCATAAATGGGCCCATCCTAAGGATCTTGAAACATCGAACTTTCGATGGACTTCAATGAGAAATGATTGAAATTTTATAATATCGCCAAGTCAGGAGAATAATCATCAATAAACTAATTTCCCACTTTTGGCAAATTATCTTGGCAATCTGCTTGAGAAACTTGAGAATTTGTCGTCACAAAAGTTGAGAAGTTTAATTAAGAATCTCGAAATTCTCTTATGGCCAGACCTAAGGCCCATGAGAACTTTTGTGAGAACTTTAGAGAAATATTTTCTATGATATTGTCCCTCCTGCCCTTGCCCTTGGACACAGTTCGTGGCCCTAAGGAGCTAAGTGGTCGATTGAATAGATCATGTCAATTTTTCAGTTAATATCTTTAGATCAAAAATGTTCGATACATAATTCAACAAATTGTAACTTTAATTTTTTTTTGTTACTGGCCCAGTGAGGGGGACACTTTCCCCTTTTTCATTTGCTTGTCGTCGTCGTCGATGTCGTCCTCCTTGTTGTTGTATGTAGGTGTAGAAGGGTTTGGGTTTTGCCAAAAAAAAAAAAAGGAAAAGAAAGAGTTTCGGTCAATGACTTGCGAACGAACCTTTTGTTGTTGTTGTTGTTGTTGTTGCTGGTTGTTACAATTTTTTGTTATTACAATCCACACAGACATACTATATAGATATATATATATATATAGGTATATGTATATGTATGTATGTATACACTTAGGTAGACACATGGCCATGGGCCACTTTATATTCTTTGAGTGTGTGTGTGTGTGTGTGTGTGTGTGGGCAGCAGACTAAACTCCCTCTACTGATGTCCCGTTGTCCTGTTGTCCTGCCTGACATACACCTGTCTGGCCCGGTCCTGTAGTTCCTGCGGCTTGTGTATGCCTGCCTGGTTGCCTGATTTTTTTGTTTTGTTTTTTTTTTTGTCGTCATCATCGTTTGAAATTGTATCGCGTTTTTCGTTTTTCGTTTTTTAAGGATATTGTTTCAAATAATTCAAACTGTAGCCAGTGGACCAGCCCCCCCAGTCCCAGTCTCCTTCATCCTACATCCTTTGACTCCAAACCTCTTTCTCAATTAATGTTTGTGCCAATATTTTTGTTGCATAGAAGTGTGGCGTTCGGAGTGAAGAGTGTGGTCAACCTCCCATCAGTTGCCATCGTCGTTGTGCTCACTGAAGCGTGATGTCGTCTGACATCTACGGATATATGTATATATATATATATATGTATGTATAGGTACATGGACACCCGTTGGTACGTCACATAAACGTTTACCAACTACCGGATAAAAATATTCTCATACCCATCAGCCATAGCCTTTCGATCCGTAGGTATATAGACAGACACACACATACACACACACACACACACACACATATGTGTGTAAGCCAAAAACAAAAACACGTAAAAAAAATAAAGGTGGACACAAATGCAGACTTCATTCAAACTTCTACTCACACTACTTTCCCCCCCGCCGCCCTTCTTTCACCTATGTATGTATATTGCCGCATTTCTTTTAGTCCTCTATGCCACAAGAGGCATGAACAGAATTTTTACTGGTAGAGTTGGGTGGCAAAACAAAAAACCCAAAATTACAAAAAAAAAAAGAAATTTGGTTAACGTTAAAAACAAAAAAAAAACGTTTCTTTGTTCCCATGGCCGGAGCTCCATATAAAAATATGCTAGCCCATTGCCCTTACCTTCATTTAGCCACGTTATCTTCAACTCAACCCCTCCCCCCCTCCCGCCAACTGCTTGATGTATCGTCGCATATTTCGTAGCTTTTTGCCCAAAAAAATTCAATTCCACTCGCGTGGCATGTCTGAGATGAGAGATTTTCGATATGGGATCACTGCATGGGATCGCCTGTTGCATGGACACCGAACCGAAAAACCTTTTTGGTGGTTAAAGTGCCGCAAATCATCCCATTTTTGTATCCTTTGGGATTGCTATTGCAGTTCTATTGCACGGCCCAGTGCATAGGCCCGCTTGCTCAGGTTATGCAAACCTTCCCTTTCAGTCATTTATCGATATATGTACATACGCCCAACCAGTTAACCTTACCCACCCACCCACCTACCTAAGCTTGTACATACATATAGCGGCAACCAATCCGAGAGGCAAATGCAGCGTTGCAAAAAAACGCAGCGCAATACAGAACAGAAAACAAGAGCAGAAGGACACGCTGACCAAAATGGAGACGCCCATGTGCCGCCGCCTGGCCACGATTTGCATGCGTCGCGTTTCGCATATGGCGAGAATGCGACCAACCACTCAACCACCCAACCACCCATAAAACCACGATACGTTTGGGCCGATTGGTGGGGGTTATGTGCCGCGTGCACGTTAATTACTGCAGAGACTTTCATGTGTGTGTGTGTGTGTGTGTGTGTGTGTGTGGGTGTGTACATACTGTTCATCAATTTGCCATAGATTGTGAAAAGGCAATAAGGAGCCAATGGCAAACGTTTGGCGGCACCTCGACTGGCAAAGTTCCTTAAACTACTTCCAAAAATGTCTAAACAGGTAAATCTTTTTTGAAGTAGCAGCTTGCACTGTTAATTTATCGATAATGGCAATGTTTAGCAACAGAATCGATAAAAGTTTAACGATTTTACTTACTTCTAATCAGTTAACTGAGGCTTTTTAATGAGAGGCCTTAGACTAAGAACATTTGCTAATAACTAAACGATAACAATTGTGTTATTGATAACTTTGTTACGATATATGTTTGGTGTCCAATCGATTAATCGATTAATCGGCGTGGAATGGAGAGAATATACCCAAGAATACCCTATGGATATATGGATATATGTACCTACATGAATATCCCTAAAACGGAGCAAAAAAAAAAAAAAATAGAAGCCAGTAAGAGAGAAATCGAAAATGGACAAGAGCAAGATAGCAATATTATCGGCATAGAAGGAGATGGAGAGCTTTTCGCTCTATGTGCTAACATGTGCCAATGTGTCGCGGGTATTTACTGTACTTTTATTTTTTCTTTTTTTTTTTTTGTGCTAAACTGGCTAGGAGGAGCACCTACTCCCTTCCCCCCACCACCACCACACCACATCACTCCTTCTGCTTCTTCTTCTTCTCATTGAACTTACCATCCATACTCATCCATTTCCACCTATAATAATTGAATTGGAAAAATGCAAAGCGTTGCTGTGTCAGTTGGGTTGGGTTGGGTTGGGGGGGGGGCATCCTTTTGCTTGGTTTAACGCTACGCGACCACAGGAAAATTGTAATTAAACAGGATATGATGTTGGCAAAGGTTTTTTTTTTTTAATCCACACACCTCCCCCACCCACCATACAGCCAACGAAGCAACCATCCATCCATCTAGCATCTACACGGATGTAGTTACTCGATGTGATGGCTGAATAAACATGTTGTCCTCTAATTGGAAATCGAAGGGTGGTGACAAAGCCATCAGCTAAATATGAACGAAACATGTGTGTATCGTTCCTCTCTCTCTCTCTCTCTTTAAGTTAAAAAAAAAACCAGAAAACATCTCAAAGAAACTTATAAAAAAAAAAGAAAATCTGTGCTTCTCAATTATTAATCTCAACTCAAAAAACATGGCAAAAACAGTTGAAAATAGAGAAGCTGACTAAGCAGGGAAAAACCCAAAGTTATAGTCGTTCGATCAAGCTAGATTTAACAAATAATTTGCCTGCCATAATAAGAAGCTTAACTATTAGATTTGGTTTAAATAACTCCAAAATTTAAGAGAGTAGTTTATCTGGAACAGACAGACAGAAGCTCACTAGGAACTCAATTAACTTAAATTTTTCTAGATAAAAAATTAGACTTACGAAAATCGATTAAAATTAATATTTTATGAAAAATTTACCAAGAGAGAGGGATGTAGAGTGGGGTGGGGTGGGGGAGGTGGGTAAATGTGACCATCAAGCATTTAATTGGCGTCTTTTTTATGTCGCAGATAACTAGCACCATAAGCCAAATCGTGAGTGACAGAGCCAAAACAACAGAGAGACACACACAGAGACAGAGACAGAGAGAGAGAGAGAGAGAGAGAGAGAGAGGGAGAGAGAAAGCAACAAAGCACGACAAAGTAGCGAACGACAATCGATCGAAAGGAAACAATTGAAAATTGATATTGAACCAATTTCGCCTTGAGAATCTTAAAGGCCAAATCGCCGCACAAGGGTAGGGAAGAGAGCCTACTAAACAGGCTTGGAGGTTGGAGGCTTCATTAACGAATTCTCTGATCGTTTCCGCCCCGCCCCCCCCTCCTTTTTTTTGTTGTTGCTTTATTACGCATATAGTATAAAGAGGAAGCAAGCATTTTTGTTAAATTTACATGAAGACTGTGGATAACAAGCGAGAAGATCTCTCCCCTCGCCCTTGCCCTCTTTTCATCACATCTTAAGCGCATCCGCATCCAAAACTGAAAACGCATTCAGATTGAGTGAGCGGTGTGTGTGTGTGTGTGTGTGTGTGTGTGTGTGTGTGTGTGTTTGTCACGTAGTTGTTATGCGCCTGCGCCTCTGCCTCTGCCTCTGCTCTGCCTGTGCCTTTGCCTGTGGCTTGGTCAGACTCTGACTCTCTGAGTCCCAGTTTGGAAGTGGTCTTGATCTTGAAAGTTCTTCGGGATGCGCCAAGGCAGCAAGCGTGTGTCCATCATTATGTCAACGCTGTGAATGCGCATGCCAATCAAGATGAAGTGCCGCTGATACAGCTAACTTTGAAATGTGAACTAAGTCGCAGAGTAGACGGAGATGGAGTTGGAGTTGGAGTTGGAGTTGAAGTTGGTAATGGCTATCATTCACAAGGATTGCCTTTCAACCAGCATATAAATATTTTGCATACCAATTCATGGCGTTTCTTTTTCACCTTCGAAAGAAATTAAAGCCGAAATCTATTCAATTAATTGTCATATTTTGCTTAGCTGTCCCTGAACTGAATCCTAAATCCCAGAGAAAGAGAGAGAGAGAGAGAGCCATATACCATTAAATTGTCGGATATATATATATAAAGTATGTACATATATGTATATATCTTAGCTGCATTGCTTTCCGTTAGCACAAATGACTTAATAATTAATTTTTTGGGTCGACTTGTACATTTTTTTTGGGGGTGGTCACTGTTGTAAATACAACCGACGACATCCGTTTAAGATTTGTATCTCTGGCAAATACCCTTACGCATTGAGGGTTACATTTGTTATTTTGTTAACTTTGGCGGGGGAGCTTAAAATTTGTCATTTCAATGATGAAGAGAAAGATCTGTGTATATACAGTGCTCATCATAATTATAACACACTTTTAAACGAAAAAAAAAAAACACATATTCCCTCAAAATCTTGTAAAATAAGTAGCTCAATATTTCAACTATGAATGAAAAACAATTTTTTGACTTAAAATTAACAAATTAATATTCTTCAGTATAGTCCAAAAAACTTCTTTTCAAGTCCTGATTCGAAAAGTGGGGAAAATTAAGCAAATATTGTTAAAATTGCTTCAAAGCTTTAACCTGTTGGGTGTATTATAAATATGATAAGCACTGTAGATTGATCCAATTGAATGTTGGACTCAAACAGAAGTGACTAGAATTGAAAAGAATAAAACGAAACTCACAAAAAGCCGCACCCACCATACTCTCAGGACTACGAAATTAGAATGTTAATAATCACTTGAAGCAGTTTTATGCCAGCAAGGATCAAAAGTAAGCGCAAAACAAAGCGGAAAAGGTATTGGATCGAAATGAAGAATACTTTTTCTCCTAAAATATTGTAGAAATTGCACTGATTGAAAAAAAACACGAAAGGCGATTTAATATCTCCCACTAAATGGAATTCTTGAGAAATTAATTACTATTGTGGGATAAAGTAGAGTATACAAACTTTGGCATTTCATAGGCAGTCAGTTTTTGGTTTCACAATGATATCGGATCTTTGTTGTACCAGTTGATTAGCCTTACTTAGTGGAACGGTATTAGGTCACTCGATTCAGTGTACATCCCCGTGCCAAAAGTCGAAATGGTGTGGAGTGGGGGCAAGGGAAGGGTAGTGAAGGTGAGTGGTGAATTGTGTGTAACGGCAACAGCTGCCAAGACGTGCAAATAATAAACTAAACCGAACTGAGAACTGAGCTGCGCTGCGCTAAGAAAAAAAGGACTTGTTGTCCTATAATCCAGTAGCATGGAATGACAAAACGACCATTAAGCAGCTTGAGGGGGGAGGCGGGGACCGAGTGCCAGACAGACAGGACAAGGCAAAAAAAAAAGGGATTACAAAAGGCTACCGAAGAAAACTTACCTACCGGGAGTGCTATAATTTGGCGTGCATTGAAACCGTTAGTCCTTGAAAAGACAAAAACAAAAAACACAAAAAAAAAACCAACAAATGTATTGTTAAAAACCTACACACACACACACACACAACATTTTGGGCGAAAACAAATGCAAAATAATAAAACGGGCAAAGAAGCCGCCAGCGACAAAATAAAAAAAAAAAGAGGAGAAAGGAGAGCAAAATGTTTGTTCGTTTGAGGCACTTAAAATGACATTCCACAGTAAATTTCACGTTTATAGCTGACACAGAGAAAATAAATACCATCGAGTCATACAATTCAGAGGGATAATACCTTAAAGGCGTCGGCGGAACCGAACAACGGAACAGCCAAACAAAACGAAACAACAATTGAAAGTGTACATGAATAACGGAACGGGGCAAATAAAAAAGAATGAACAATGAAATATTATATTGGCCACATTTTCCTCTAGGGGTTCTGGGGCGGCCACCTGGCGCTAGATGGCGCCAGTTTATGGGCCAACCAACGAGTCGGCTTGAAACGATTGGTCATGTATATATAAACGCATTTCGGAAACCAAATCTTCGTCCAAGTCTCTAGACAAATGGGATTCTTCTCTGTCTTTTAAAGACTTTTCAACTAAGTTTTCTCTCGAGATCTCTTGTTAGAGCCTGGAAACTATCGATATTTTCAATGTTTTGGAAGCAAAAATTCGATAAAGGATTGACAAACTTTGAATCAAAAAAGTAACAAAAATAGAGTTCAAAATAAAAATAAAAGAAATTAAATATAATAAATTATAGATTTTCAGCCTTTTAAGTTATATAAATATAAATATAACTTATCTTAAAAGAATCGATTGTTGCGCAAAAAAGCCTCAGTGGTGTCATCGATAGTTTTCCAGCTCTAGCTCTTGGGCACAGTTCTTATGCATTTGGCTAACTTTCCTCAGAGACTTACGTATATGGTCTCTGGGCATCTGGCATCTGGACATCTGGTTGTGGGTTTACTTTCGTTGAAATGGTGATTGGCATATTTTTATTGCGTGTATTTAATGACATTGCCGGTCCAGTTGTGGCGGCGCATATTGTCAAAATAGCCGCCAAGAAAACGAACGCAATAGCAACAAGTTGATAGCTTCAATTTACCACCCATTGCGCCATCTCTGTAAGCCAACTGTAGCCAACTGTAAGGCAAACTCAGAAGGCGAAGCTCAAGGCGCATGCGCACATGCCATTTCATTTTGGGGTTTTGCAGTCCAATCCCGGACAGCTTTTGCTTTGTCTCACTTTTCATAATTTTTCTTTTTCTACTCTTGCCTGTGAAGGGTATGGCCAAATAGTTGGCAAATGGCCAAGGCCTCCTATGGTAAGGGTATATCGAGTTCGGTCAAATGTCAATAGCATCCGTCATAGATTTAATATCGAAAAATCACACGCAGAGTTTGCATCACCTGTTTAATGGGATTGAGGGGGGACAGAGAGAGAGGGTGAGAGAGAAATGCGGTTAGATGATGACAGGCACTGAGCGTGGGTTCGACAAATTTCTTGATTTACGTCTCGCTGTGCGTAGAAGATCAACAAAATCTACGATTACAGTTATCTAAGTGCGAGCTAAGAGGCTACCCTGAGACTATCGAAATTGTCATCGAAAGTTAGACATCTCTAATTAACGTGACTTGCGATTATTTTAGAACTTTAATCATTTTTTTTTTTTTTTTTTTGAAAGGCAAAAGAAAAGGTTTCCCACTTGGCAATGGGCTCACACATTTTGGGGGCCAGGTTTCAGTCAATGATTAAGCTTTAGTTGCTCAAGGCTGTGATTATTATTAAGCAAGCTGGAGAGGGATTCTAGTAGAGCGATTAGATTAGTTATGCTTGCCTGACCAGAAAGCCGGCATTGACGCTGACGCTGACGCTGACGCAGACGCTGACGATGTTGTCGATGGCAATGATAATGATGACGGCAACAGCAACAGCAACAGGCAAAGGCAGAGGCGTCGGCAGCTTGAAAAGGAAAGTGGGCGGGGTTAATTTTAGCTGGAGTAGTAATTGCAAGACAGGTGACTTGACGGTGTGACGGTGAGTGGTGTGCGGTGCGGTGCGGTGCGGTGTGGTGCGGGACTGTTTGATACGACTTCAACTACTTTGCATAGCCAAGTTGAGGGTTTTGTGTTGCCGCGTTTCGCATAATTACGTGCAGACTCAATTCTAGACATAATTAAAATTATTAGTGTGTGTAGATGGGTGTGTGTGTGTGTGTGTGTGTGTGAGGGAGGGTGCTCTGTGAAGATTTGTGGAAAATGCGTTCAGGCGGCCGTAACTAATAATCCTGGACATGCAAAGTCAAATAACCAAATGAAGCTGCTGCCAAAGAAAAATATATATATATATATATATAATATAACCAAAAGGGCGCCCTCATGTCTCTAGCCTAACCAATAATTGGCTTCAAAAGAAAAAAAGTAGGCGTAGGGCCAACAAAAAGCTTCAAGTTCAAATTACTTGAAGATTCCACCAAAGCTGACATAACTTCTTAGGATCAAAATGTATTTCATACACAATGACCTGGCAAATCAGATAAAACGTTTGATCTCTAAGGAGAACTTTCTGTGCAGTAATCGGAATTAGGGATTTGCTTTATTTATGTAGTAAAAATGTGTAGAATAAGATTTATGTAGTTAGTACTTTTATTTTGGTTGCTCGAATTAAAATCTAATTGGGTTTCTAGTTGACATCTTCTCTCTCTCAATATTCTGCCAAAATTTGGACCAAATTTTTGTCCACTGCATTGGATTAAATAATATGAATAACATTTTTAATAGAGCTGTAGACTGAACAACTGATCTATTAATATTAACAAGAGGCTAAAAAATTTAAGAAAATAAATTTGCTTCTAATAGAAGTTATAAACCTTTTAGATAATCCAATATTAGAGCTGTGTTCATATAATTTTAAAAAATGATAAAGATGTAAAATCGAACGCCGAAACCGATGACAAACATGAGAATTCTTTTGTTTTAGATAAAAAAAGAAGATTATTAACTTTTTGTTTTATTAAAATATATTTTAAAAACCTGCTAAAATGTTTTAATTTGTTTAATAATAAAAATTGAAATTTTCATAGCAGTGCTGGGCTTATAAAGGGTCAGAAAACAAAGTCGTGGCCCAATTGACTATAAAAAAAAATTCGCAATCAAAGGAAAATATTAGTAACACTTACAAAAAAAAAAAAAAATTTGCCTTCTAGCTCTTTTTTTTTTGTAAACTTTTATGCCGCCAAAATCAACAAATCGCCCAAAGTGCACTTTATCTCTCTCTCTCTCTCTCTCTCTCTTTAAATAAGTTGGAACGATTGACTGAATACATATATCTTTAATACATTCGAGAGCAAATGCTAATGTGTGCTCTCCCACTCCCCCTCTCCCGCTCTCTCTCTCTCTCTCTCTCTGCGTGTGTGTGGCATGCAAATGGCAAATGAAATGAATGAAAAAAAAATAGAAGGAAATTGCTAATCGAGCAACAATTATAATAAAAAGAAAACAAAAAAAAAACAACAACATGTAGGCAAAAGTTGCTCATGCTCGAAAAAAAAAAAACAATATTTTCCCTGGAAGTATGTTGTTCGCACATCGTAATTTAAAAGTTTTTCTCAAAAGAGAGAGCGAGAGAGAGAGAGAGAGAAAAAATCAAGCAGATTCAATAAATGTTGCTGCCTGCTTCTTGGCTTGACTTGTTCATAAATGTTCATGACCAATTATCGAAAATTGCTGCTGAAAAGACGTTGTTGTGCCAGCCTAATTTGACTTTGGCAAACTTGGCGTCCGTCTTGGCAACATGTAGCACTTATAAAAATGTTGCCAGCAACATGCTTTACGTGTTCAATTAACACTTATGTATGGGAAGTGGAAAGTGGGAAGTGGAAAGTGTAAGGTTACGTTTAACGGGCGCCAATTGATTGGCAATGAAAAAAATGCTTTTTTACATAATTATGAAAATGAATTTCATATTGCATATCAACATTCTCTTCTAATTCCAGGGTAACAAGCGTAGTCCAACCCTCCCAAAGCCTCCCCAATTCTTACCAACTCGATTTGGCTTCAACATTTTGCTGGCTTGTTTATTCATTAGGTTCTGCGGAAAAACGTGTTTAATTTGTGACAAAACGAAACGTAACGAAATATCTTCTCCTTCTCGTTGTCATCGTCGTCGTCCTTTTGCTTGCCGTTGTCGTCATTGTCGATGTCTTGCTTCTCGTTTGGGTCTTGGTCTTTAGTTTTTGGTCTTCGTCTTGGCTACTGTCCGCCATCCCTCTTCATATCAGTGTTATCTCTTCCCCCCCTCCATCTCTCTCTCTCTCCATCTCTCTGTAACTTCTTCTTCTCGTCTGCTTGTTTTCATCTGTGCCAGATGCAATAAAAATTTATGAAGCCCACTCCAGGTTCAGGTCCCAAGAAGCTTTTGCTACTGCTACATTTTGTTTTTTTTTTTTTTGGTTCAATTCCAAGAGGAGTCTCTGTGTGTGTGTGTGTGTGTGTGTGTGTGTGTAGTGCGTATACTAGTTGTGCGTGTGTAGGCACCAAGTTTGGGACTTTGGTTTTGCTTGTTTTTTTTTTTTTTTTTTTGGGTTTGGTAAATTAATAAGCACCGGCAGCAGCAGCAGCAGCAATCACATACCGCAATAGGCCAAGAAGTAAGCAATGTTAAAACCCGTTTACTCAACTATTCGTACAATCTGTACTTTTCTGTGTGGAGCCTTGGCAGATGTCACGACGCGACATTGTCAAACAAGACCCAAAAACAAAAAACAAAAAACAAAAATAGCAAAGTTGCAAACATTTTCGTTGGCAGCCACCAAATTGTAACATAAATACTGGCAGAAGTTAGTTAAAAGATGCACCACCACCACCGCCACCGCCACCACTCCAAAAGGCAGGTGAGGAGCCGTTGAGGAGCCGGTGGTGAGCTGGTGCTGGATCAGGTCGCCAAAAGCTGCTGCTGCACATGCGCCCCGGTAACCCAACCAACCAACCAGCCACAGTCTCAGTCTCAGTCTCTGGCCTCAGTCTCTGGGCTCAGTCTCAGTTTTCCGTCTCTGTTGCCGTCTTGTACCGACCATGAAAAACGTGACATTTTTATGTTGCAAACTTTAAATCTTTCATATCAGAAAATGAAATGTTGCAATGCGATTGACTGCAACAGCAACAGCAACAACAACAATAGCAACACACGCACACACACACTCTGCTGACATTTTCGCAACATTTTCATGGTGCACATGTGGCAGATACAGCGAATTGGTTTCTTTATTTTTTGTTTTTAATTTTGTTAGCATCTTATTGAATTCTTTGGCCAAATGTTATCCTTTGCAAATGGCAACACCAATCTGTCTTTAGGTTTTAGGCTTACATCAAAAAATTTTAGACAAATTTCATTAAAGATGGCCAAAGATGCTCGTTTTCTATAATGAATCACATTTTTATTGTCATTGAGAATTTAGAAGCGGAAAACACAATAGATTAGATTTGATAGTTTTGATTTATTTATAGTAAATTATTGCCTTAAATTTCTATCTTCTTGAAATGTAACTAACGTTGGGTTTTAGCTGATCTCTAGGTCAATCTTATGAAGAAAAAATGCAAGCAGTTAAGCACCAAGTTCAGCAGACGCTAAAAACCAGTTGAGAATTACAACCCAATTGAGAGCTAATTGAGAATTCTAAACTAATTGAAGCGACAAATTTAAGCTAAAGCCAACAAAGTTCAACATTTTGAAACTCTTAGAAATTACAATAAAAATGCCTTTGAGTTTACATTTAGATCATTTTCCCATTCAAATGGGAAAGTTCTTACAGTTATGGAAAGCTGATTGTTGGTATGGGCATTGGATGATGTCAGGGCTGCTGCAGCTATCTGCAGTTGATGGGACTGTACCGCATATTTGATTTATGCGCGTTGTTTTGTTTATTGCTTTGCTAAAAAACAAAAACAAAAACAAAACATTAAGCACCACCTAAGCAAAATGAATGCAGATTCAAAGGGAAAGCCAAAACCAATCACAGTTCCCAGTCCTAGCAGGATCCAAGTATATACTCACTTTTTTTTTTGCCCAATTCCTATTTCAGTTTGCGTTTCTTTATACTGTTCCCTGTTTGCTGTTCGATTTTGGTTGGCTAACATTGGGGCGACATATACGCATTCCCTCCTTCCCCCATCCCCCACAACCTACAGTAACGCCACCTCACCTCTTTGGCGACCTCTTGGTCTACACTTCTCTCTCTCTCTCTCTCTCTCTCTCTCTCTTGTCCGACCGTTCGTCCTCATATGCTATATACATATATATGCATATATGCGCTTTCACACACACACACACACACACACATTTGTATGGAAAGGCAAAAAGGAAATAAGCAAAATGTTTATCCCCATATTTTTGTGTTCTTTTAATTACAAAGAAAGAACAATTTTTCGATGCGCCATGTAGGCGGGCTCTTCCCAAAGCGCGCAGGATAAAGACAAACCAAAAACAAAAAAAAAAAAGCAAAAGTGGACAGAGCGCAGCCACACAGAGTGCAGGATGCAGGGTGCATGGGGGGTGGGGATGGGCTGGATGGGCTGTCGTCTCTGCAGTGGCAATAATTCGATTAGTGCTTCGTGTCTATTTTCAGCCTTTTCTCTTTTGTGCAGTTTTTTCCAATCCGTTCCGTTCCGTTTCGTTCGCTAGTGCGCCCATCAGTTTTTCCACAGTTTTCTGCATGCTTTCCTCCTTTTCTCTCCATAGATATGAACATGTGTGTGTGTGTGTGTGATGGGTGTGTGTGTGTGTGATGGGTGTTTGGGTGTGTGCTTGCAGGGCCGCACCGCGCACAACTCCCGCAGGACTCCGAAAAACAGCAGCGCCTGAACATTGGTCATCATTCATCAAAGTGAAATGTTGATTTAGTGCTTGTTGGGCAGAAGCAGCAGCAGCAGCAGCCACCACCTAACCACCCATCCACCCATTCATCCACTTGATGGGGGGTGGGGACGACAAGGAAATGCCTGGGCTGCACTTTTTTTCTTTCTTTTTTTTTTTCGGCCACTGAATGTGGCGCCATTTTCCATTGTGTTGTTGTTATTTGTTGCTGTTGCTGCAGTGTGTGATGTATTGATGCTATTTATCCGAACGCAAACACAACCAAGAAAGGACACTAAAGGGAAACCAGGAGCAGGAACAGCAGCAGCAGCAGCAGCAGCAACACAGGAAGCAGTGATGGAGAGATGAAGCTGGAACTGGTACTGGAGGAGGACTTTCATAAAAGAAAGAAACCAAAAATTTTTTCAAAATTCCCCATTACTTCTTTGCCTTGTCTAGATGTGTGTGTGTGTGTGTGTGTGGGTGTGTGTGTGTGTGTGTGTAAATATGTAAAACATGAATTAAAGGCAATGACCAAATGGAGTCTCTGCACAACGACTCACAAATGCTCTCTCAAGAAGAGTTAATTTAAAATTTCTAGAGATGACAATACACATCGATAACTCAACATATCGATAAATTTACACTAATTAACCTTGCTTCTGTGTCTTGATGCCGAACTCAATTGAGTGTGTAGTCGTTATAACCCAAAAAAAGAAAGAAAAAACAATTGCAGAGCATGGACTATAGGGCATTCAAATTTCATATATATTTTTGGTGTTTTTTTGTTTTTTCTTTGGCAAATGCATGAAAAATAAAAGCAAGATGAACATTTTCCAATGTTTTGCTTCCTTTCTTTACTCTTCTCTGCTCTGCTCCGTCTCTCTTCTGGACGGGCCAATCGAATTGGTTCGAGGCGTTTCGAATGCAGGGCGTGGCCTACATATGCATTTACATAGAATGAGCTAATAGATATAGCTAGCTATAGGTACAATCCATAGGTTATATACACACACACACACACACACACACACTTTGAGAAGCATCTTACATACATTGATTGAATTGCCATTCGGTAACTACAAATATGATCCCCATTCCAACCACCGCTCCCGCTTCCTTCTTCTGGTTCTTCATTCATTTTGTCCATTGCCTGAGTCCTTTTTAATTAACGCTGATTTCAATTAAATTTGACAGGTGTGTTTGCTTATGCAATGTGAACGAACTATCCAAGATGTGAATATGTAATTAATAATCTGCCAAACATTTGTAAGCCTTTTAAAATACAATTTTCGACTACCTATCATCATCTAGGCTCTATGAGGAATCTAATTGCAACAAGTCAACAAGTCCCCATTTGACTTAGTCCTTAGTTAGTTTTAAAGCGTATCACAGATTTTCATTTGGATTTGTGTGTTGTGGTCTTTTGCTTTGCCTCTGCCTACTGCTCCACCTCCTACTCCTACTCTTCTTGTGATCTCAAAATTTAAGCAGCCTAATTTCCACTTATAAAACAAAAAGTTTTCTTCTACTAAAATTAATTTCCTTTTGCATCAATTAAACTAAGAATTTGACTTGCCTTTTAATCTAAGATTGCTACTTGAGCAAAGTAAATAATAAAATCAAAATTATACTAAGTGAAAAAATGTAATACATCAAAATTGAAATCAAAAATCTCAATTACTCTCAAAATTAAATTTAAAAAAATATCACTAATTTTGATACTCTCTCAGAAGATAAAATAAATATAAAATCAATCAAATGTTTTTGAAAATCGTACTTCAGCGTTTTATTCTAATATGATTTAAGAATATGGACAAATTCCTACCTCTGAGATCATGAACCTATTCATCTGATCGGCAGTGTATTTTATGGGCACGTTAATATTCTTCCCAATGGAATTTAAATTTTTGATAAACAATAATTAAAATTTAATTTAAAATTGAGCTTCTATCATTTTGTTTTCATTGTCTTTGGTGAATTCAAAATTTTCCTGGTTCGCAATTCAGTTTGACGATCTTTTGGAGTGTTTTTCGTATGCATTCCAATGCCAGAGCCAATGCAATGGCATCGGCTGTGCGAGATTCTTGCACTGTGATTCTCTGTGTAAGTTGCAGATGGAGTTGGAGTTGGAGTTGAAGTTGGAGCTGGAAACGAGGGAGTCGAGGCGTGTGAAGGAGGCTCACAGACTTACAAAAACGCAGGCGGGTGGGCGCCGTTGGCCCTAAAACAGCAACAGCGGAGAGAGAGAGAGAGAGGACAGAGAGAGAGAGAGAGAAGAGGAGAAAGCGGAGGAGAGGGGTAAGAGTGGTGGGTAAGAAAACTGACTGAATCGCTAAGCATTATAAGAAGTCGTGCTTTACGTGCAGCAGCAGTTGGTTGTGAAAACCGCCCGCAAGCCCCACACACACACACATAGAAGGCCCCACCCCCCACCCACCCAAAACTCCTTTCCATATTTTTGTGCGCCCCCGCCTTCTTCCACCAACACACTAAACCTCTTCATAGTTAACTCTTTTCAAGGCATATAAGTTTCTTTGGCCATGCCAAAAACTTTGCCAGCCCAAAAAGATTCTTCCAGTTGGTCATAATGGATAACAATTGGTCGTTCCTTTACAACAAATTCGGACTCATGTATATATGTATGTGTGTACGTGCCATAAACATTTCGTTCTTTTGGCTTAAGCAAACCAGTACGAAAAATCTTTGGCCATGGCCGGGCGCCGTTTGTAGTTTTTTATGAGCATCTTAAGGGCACGCACGATTTTTTTTTCGATTTTGCGTGGCGCGTTTTTTTAACTGAGATTCTAACCAGGCTTACATAGGTTGAGGCTAAGGCTGAGGCTGAGGCTGAGGCTGTGGCATTCAGGCCTCGCCTTGCAGTTTAGTTTGGTGCGTTATGTGGCACTGATTACCGTTCTTTGGCCGCAGTTCTTTTGCGTTTTGGCTGAGGTCAAAATTGGCGCCGAATAGCCGCTTGGAAAATTTAATTAAATTTCTTTCTCTTTCGCTTTTGATGCATTTCCTGCATAACTTAAAAACAATACATAAGACAAGGTCAAAAGGTCAATGGAATACAACTCAATTCGGTTGAGTATATTTGTAAGAAAAGCTTAAAAAAAACAACAAGAAATTTCAATAGATTTATCTCTAAATATTTCTTTTGCCCAATTCTTCTCTTCACTTTTGGGGCGTATATTTTTGCCATTCAAGTTTGATGAACTATCGATATCATCAAAGCAATCGATAGTCCCCATGGCAAGCTAATCGTTTATTGAGAAGTATATTAAGACAAATTTCTAAATCGATTTCTTATTTTTCATAACTTTTGACTGCTCGGTCTATCGATTATTTTCCATCTCTAATTGAAGAAAGGTGGTTCCGAGAGATACAGAGAGAGAGAGAGAGAGAAAGCCATGAAGGGCCATTGGGTAGGCACTATGGGATCCACAAAACGTGAAGCAAATGTGCATACAGTTGTCTTCAGAAAGACAAAAAAAAAAAAAAGGGGGAGAGTCAGGACTAGGAGCAGTAGCAGGACCAAGACCAGGACAACAGCCATTTTGTTGGTTCCCCTTATTACCTGTTCGTTTGGCGTTGCCATTGCCGTGACCAGGTATTGTTGCTCCTTTGAGACTTTTTGTAATCCTGCCTCGGTATGTATACGAGTGTGTACTTTGGTTTGTGTGTATGTCGGTGTGTGTGTGTGAGTGTGTGTGTGTGTTTCTGCCGCGTAGCAGAGAGTCCATGCATTTTATTTTCGTTTATCATTTATTTACTACTCAATTTTTCTACTACTTCAGGCAGCGTCCTGCTCGAACCCCTCCGTTGGGGCGGCAAGTTGATTTGGTATGCCAAGTAACGGCAGCTGCAGTGCATTTGCTTTCTCCCCCCCCCCCCCCCCCCCCCCCCTCCCACCAAGCAACGAACCCCCATTTCTCTCTCTGGCTTACTGCCGCCGACTTTATCCTTCAAATGTCCTTGCGTGCGTTACAACGCCGACGATGATTTCTGCCTTTGCTCTGGCCCCAACACACACACACACACACACAGAGAGAGAGAGAGGGAGAACCAGAAAGAGACAGAGAAAAAGGGAGAGAAACTGTAGATTTTAATGGCGCTGCAGTGTTGAGAGACTCCCAAACGGTTGTGGAGGTGGGCGAAGCGAGTAATATCCTTCCACATCCTTGCATTCGTGATGCGTCCTGCTGCTGCTGCTGCTGCTGCTACTGCTACTGGAGCTGGGCTGGAGCTAGAAGTTGGAGCTGGTGCAGCCTTGTAGCCATTTTAATTTCGCCCGCTGCACAACGTCGAATTTTCTAATCTTGTGCGGACTACGGCTCCCCAGTTGCCGCCTTGACTTAGTCCTCCTCCTCCTACCGCTTTCTCTATCGTTCGCTGGCTCGTTGGGTTGGCTTCGGTAGTTGCCGTTTGCCAGTTGACAGGGGCCACACAGTATTTTGGCGCCAGAGGTCGTTTAAAGGACTTTTGCCACAGGCCTCCTCCACTGCATGCGTTTCTAACCCTCAAAACCCAACCAACCACCCACCCACCCAAATCCAAATCCAAACCCAAGCCACCTCACACCGCCAAGATGGATGACGTGTCAGTGGGAATTGATGATGCCTGCCATGACAGTGGCCAACACAAGAATGGCGACTGCATCCTGCATCCTTCCATCCTTCCATTCTCCTTTCTCCTTTCTCCTGCTTGGCCTGCCACGACATCGAAAAATGGGTCTCTCAACTCGGTCTAAACAAAATATTTAGTAAATTAAACAAAAATTCCCTCACTATAGGCGATTGAAATTTGAATTTAATTGTAGTCAGCAAGTAATCGATAATTTATTCTCTTAGCTTCGTCTTCTTCTTTCCAAAAAATCGAACACATTCTTGGCAATTCTGCACTCATCGATAAATTAAAGTTGATAAATATTTTAGTGATTTTTCAGCTATTCAGCCTATCAAACTTTATGGAAATTGTAAAAATATTTTAAAATTGAGAAAAAAAACCCTTCAATAGTGAAATATTTTTGAAGAGTTTTAGTGCATTTTTTTTAAAAGAAATCAATTATAAAATTTAGAAACTTGTAAATTTTAACCCCGACCAGTGTGACCAGTTGCTCATTTGACGAAAGTTCGTTGCCTAAATCAATCTACAGTGCTTATCATATTTATAACCCACCCAGCAGCTTTTAACTTTGAACCAATTTTAACAATATTTTTAGAGACAGAAGACAGAAGCATATTTAGTAGAATTTACCGCATTAAGAAAGAATCGTTAACTCTTGCTGTGCATAATTATAATTATAGCCCACAGTAGCAAAATTGTCTTTATTAAGTGCGGAATAGACTTTTGCATATACAGACATTGTAATTAAGTAAAATTCGATTATTTTCAGGCTTTTATTTTGGAAAACAATTAACCGATTATGAAAGGGTCCTTTTTTCTCACTATCCTGAATGCTGAAAGATATTAATTCGTTTATTTTAAGTCGATAGCTTGTTTTTCATTCATAGTTCAAATATTGAGCTACTCATTTTTTAAGACTTTGAGGCAATATGTCATTTGGAAAAAAATTTGCAGGCAATTTGTTTTGTTTTTTTTTCGTTTAAAATCGGTTATAAATATTATAAGCCCTTTATTAATCTGTTAATGCAATTGGTTTTGGCATTGCTCAATCTAACAAGTTGTGAAAATTTTATAATTTTAAAGTCAAATGGCCAAACGTTCTTGCTAAATTTTATAAAGATGGGGCGACTAGGTTCTATAGGAACAATCGTCCCGAATACCAATGTTAGTTGGAGAAACAGAAGAACATCTAATTCAGTTGTCGACTTTTTACATAAGGGTTAGAGGTGGAGAACTATCGATAGTAGAAACAGTCGATAGTCCCAATAGCATTATAGCTTGCTTTAATATCAGACAAAAAAAAAAAGTTGTAAATGCAAAAAGTCTATTCAACTAGAGCCTTAAAATATTCCCTATTTTTATACCTTTTTAGCAATATTGAGGAAACAATTAAAACAATTTCTCAATTCAAATTCTGGTATCGAGCAATCAACTTTTTTAATGTTATTGGGACTATCCACTGTTTCTGCTATCGATAGTTCTCCACCTCTAATAAGGGTATACAAACTTCGGCTTGGCAGCACTTAGCAAGGCCTTCTGTGTTTTTTTCTTTTCTGTATTATCTTAGAACTTTAGCTCAAGTTTTTTAAATATTTCTTTGCAATTAATGAAAATTTTTGAATCTACATATGTAACCTTCCGCTCCCCTCTAAAATGGTATTTCTATAGAATTTTTCCCCCTCGACTCAAACTTTAATGATTTTTTGTATGGAAAAACTTGACTTTATTTCCAATCAAAGGGGAGGGGGGTGGGGTCGCCCCTTTGCAATGGATTAACTATGCCAAATGATAATTTAGTTAGTGCGTTTTTGGTCAAGTTCATGAGTAAATTTTCCTCTCTCTTTCTCTCTCTCTCTCTCTCTCTCTCTCTCTCTTTTGGAGGTTTCGTTTTTCATGGTTTAATGCAATCACAAAATTTCTAGCGTTGGCGCCGTTGCAAAGGGGCGTTGTTGTTAAACCGTTGTTTTTTGTGTGTTGTTGTTGTTGTTGTTGCTGTGTTGTCGTGGTCATGACAGAGGCAGAGACAACATGCCGCAAGATTTGCTAAGCTCTATGGTGACCAACGTTTTCATCGCCTTCTCTTTGACTCGACTTGGACTCGGACTTCGACTTCGACTTGGACTTGGACTTGGTCTCTTGCCTTGCGGCTCGTTGGCCGCCTGTTGTTCTTCGATTGTTGTTGCTGTATACACTCGACATGGTGCCTTTTGCTGTTTTGTTGTTGTTGTTGCGTTTTTCGGGTTGCTCCGGGGTAGAGAAACCAAAACCAAGTGACTCTGACTGACTATGGGGCTCATGTTGTGTGCGCCGTTTCCACTCAGCTGGCGAGATTTGTGCCAGGAGACAAGTGCGACATGATGTTATGTGTCAACAGCTTAATTCGCAGTGCGACAGAAAACGGGAAAGATCGCTGAATCGTTGGATCGTTGAATCGTTGAATCGTTTGAATCGGTGTATCGAAGCGACACATGGCTAGCTGGGATTGCTGATGACTGGATGACTGGAATGGTTGTAGCCTGTACCCGTTGTCTGATTTCAATCTAAGCTACAAAAAACTACACAAAAAAAAAAAAAAAAGAAAAACCTCAAAACCAAAACGCACTCACTAAACTAAATGTTAGAGTTTCCGCATTTTGGCATTCAATTATTTTTCATGACTTTGGCCCAGGCACATGGCAGCTTAGAGTCACTTTCTAAAACTAAACTGAAATATTAAAATTTCAAAAATTATTGTCTAATTAGTTGGCCACAATTTTCCCACGCCCATCTACATAATAAGGGTACATGGCAAAAGACCTAAACTAAGTAGAACCACTTGTCCTTAGCTCTGATCG
This sequence comes from Drosophila nebulosa, assembly GCA_024703675.1. Lineage (NCBI taxonomy): Eukaryota > Metazoa > Arthropoda > Insecta > Diptera > Drosophilidae > Drosophila > Drosophila nebulosa. Next base: position 348,309 of record JANFPS010000006.1, read on the forward strand.
AAATGATCTATGGGCCATGGCCCCAGTCAGCCAGTCAGCTAGTCAGCCAACAAACAGACCAAATTTGGCAAGTATTCAAGCCACAAAGAGTAGAAATCAAAGCACGCTACTTCTGGGCTAAAAGATATCGAAAGCCTCCTTCCACACCTTCTTAAAACACACACACACACACACACACAGAAAGCTAACTCTCTTCTCTAGTGCAGAGAGAGAGAGAGAGAGAAGTCGTCTACAATAAAACTCATAAATCAAACAAGACAAAAGACTTGAGGCAAACGCACGGACTAAGCGTAGGGACATGATGGGCTGCAGTTTTCCTTAAACTTAACTAAATGGGAAAGGGTAAGGGGAAGGGTAAAGGGTAAGGGAAAGAGTAACGTAACGCAATATTGACCGCCGACGACTGTGAACAATGGGAGCAAATAACTGGCAGGCATTTTGGGGCGCATAAACCTCAGTCGGGGACAACATAGACTCTTCTACTCCTCTCTCTCTCTTTGTAGAGTCACACACTTGCATCCATCTGGATGAGAAGATGAAGATGGGCACTATGAATCGAAGCGAAATGTAACATCGACCATACGACCACCGTAGCAAGTGCCTGAGGAGTAGTAGTCAGCGATTTTCAAGGTAAGACAAATACCAAAAAAAAGTCGACGACGACGACGACAGAGCAATTGTAGACGACTTTTGAACCAGTAAGCCAATATTTTTTTTTTTAACGAATATTTAATGCACTTAATTAGCCATCCTAAAAGAACGTTTCCTCACTCTTACTCCAAAGATCTTTTTTAGGCCTTACAGCGCTCCTCTTTTCTAGTGTTCACATCAGGTGAAAGGTCTTTGCTTACTAAAGAGTATTCAAAGTTCGGCCTAGCGTAGTGTAACCTGTGCCTCTCTAGTCGTTTTTTTTTTTTTAGTTGTTTTTGTCATCCTCGTCGTCGTCGTCGTCGTCGTCGTCGTCGCCCAACTAGATAGGTTTTTGGGTGCTTCGTTACACAAAATCACGAACCACATCGTGCACGACTATTTTGCGTGAGCTGAGAACATGACCACTGGGATCGGACCGACCCTTCTTACCTACAATCGTTTTGGTTAGTTCCTTCGTACGTTCCCTCAGATGATGATGATGATGATGATGCTGCAGCTGCGGCGACCTGTTTTTCGTTTACGAATCGGGCAAACGATCGCCCTTTCTTGCACTTGGCACACAAAGAGAGCCTACTGCCCCTCCCGTCCCCCCCCCCCCCTCACCACCTCTGATGCCAGGGATTGGAAAGCGTCACTCTGATTGACACACGTCAGAAAGGATATGCAACTGAAAGTGATCCTTCAATACCCTTTCATTCTTGCCATAAGTTGAGGCTAAGGAATTGTAATGACGACTCATAGATACCCTCTCCATTGAAATCGTTAAGGTGAAGTCGATCCACGACTCTCATAGTTATTTGTTTCAATTTGTTTTTTGTTATATTTTTTAAAGGGTATTTGGGTTCTCTATCTTTTGTTGTTTGCTTGTAATTGAATTTAATTTTGGGACAACAACTGCAACAGAAGTCAGGTCAAGCCAAATGAACAGCTTCACGGTGCAAGTTTCAGCACTTAGACACATACACCTCCCTCCCTACCTCCCTCCTTCCCTTCTGCCCTTCCTTTTTAGTTCGTTTTCTTGTCTTCCATTTTGCAGCTGTTTGCATCGACTAATGAATTTGGTGGGAAAACTCATTTACAATGGCCATTTGTGTGAATAAGACAAGGACATGACAAGCATGTCTTGTCCTTTTATTACCTACTAATACGAATCCTAATAGCAAACAATAATGTCAATGACACCAACAACCACAAATACCCTCACTTTAAAAGTTCATCTAAAATTTTAACTTATGAATCAAGAGAGAGAGAGAGAGAAGATTGATTTCTCTTCATCATTCTTAAATCTTAAAAAAAAAGTCAAAGAATTTTGAGATTAACCCATTCCACTGGTTTTTTTTTCGAACTTATTAAAAATTTAATCAACCTTTTGTCGAAAACAAAGTCAAGATCATTTATTGGATCAAAGCAAGGGTGACTATGCAAACGCCTCTACATTGATAAAGCCTAAACCAGTTGCGAATTACAACTAAAAGAAGCTAAATAAGGAAGCAATTTTGTTTTGAAAGAATTTAAGTGGCCCTTCTCGATTCTTGATGAATTTTTCATGCATGATCTGTCTTTTTGGGCATTTAAAAGAGTATACAAAATTCGGCATGGGTCTTTCCCTTAATGTTTGAGTAGAGAACTTGAAGCTGAAGCCTGCCTATAATGCTGAATGAGGCAGAAGAACCAAAGTGAAGTGAATTTTTTGGGCCAGGGGTGAAAGATTCGAGGGTATACTCTTTTTTGTAGGGCTAAGGGCTGGAACCGTGGGTCCAGAGCCAATGGACAATGCATAAACGTATGTGTGTGTGTGTATGTGTGTGTGTGTGCAAGTGTTTTCCACTTGATGTAACATTACTTTGAAATCTTTCTGCACATGCGGCGGCTACGGCAGCGGCGGCAGTTAAATGAAAAGCAAAGAGAAGATGTTGAGCTGAGAAAGAGTTGCCCCAAACCACTTTAGAGGGTGTCCAAAGGGCAGAAAGGGAGGGGGGGTGTGATGTTGGGAGGCTGGGAGGGTTTGCTTAAAAGCGGATATGGATACTCGGCTTAATTTTTCGAGCCGATGACCAAAAAAGAGAACAAGAAGAAAACTTTTTGTCTGTTTTGTCTTTGAACATGGACATGTGTGTGTGTGTGTGTGTGTGTTTGTGTGTGTGTGTGTTGTGTGTGTGTGTGTGTGTGTGTTGCAAATTCTATTCTCGGGACATAGGCGAACAACAACAGATGCCTCACTGGACAATGTACAGCGAAATTAGAGAATGTAAACAGCGCATTTTATCCTGTTGGGTTGCCGGCTACAAAATACAAAAATACAACAACCAAACTTGACATCATGGACAGGAAGAAAACAAAAAAAAAAATAAAAAAAAAAAGAAACGCCATGAAACGTGCACCATTTTTCTTTGTCCACCTGCAGATAAATAGAGAAACAGAGAGACAGAGAGACAGAGTGAGAGAGAGTGAGAAAGGGCGGCAAAAGGTGGCCAACAGCGACAACGGCGCCAGGTAACTCGTCTCTTTTGCGCTTGACAATCATTAAAACAGGCGCTTTTGGGCAACAACAACAGCAACAACAACAATTACAAGCAATTCAAGTTGAGCCTCTGCAGTTGCCTGAAGTTGTCTCGCATTGACCTTTAAACCAACATAAAGGTGCCTGAAGTCGTTTAAGTTGGACATCATAACAGTAAATTAGCCAAAGGCCACATACACACACACACACACACACACAGAATTCAGTGTGAATGTGTTAAACACACACACAGACACACACACACAGCAATCGCAATCGCAATTCTTGGTTAGATCTACTTTCAAAATCATAGAATATTATGCGGCTAGAAAATAAAGAAAAATATATATAACAGAGTTAACTCTCTTCCAGCCTCTGTCACCCCCCCACCCCACCGCTTGGTCTATTCTATTCCTGTCCTTGTCTACACATATGTAGATAGTTGTTACCTGGCAGATATCCAAACAAACAAAAAGCCAAACAACCAGACTCTGGCTATTGTTAGATGAGATGAGAGAGGCATTTGGTTAACCTTCTCCTCCTACCACCTCCTTCTTTCACCTCCATCCATCTCTTTCTTCGTTTTAGACAACTTGCCGGTCTGTCGGCCACTTTATCGATTCAGACGTAGACCATGTCCAAAAAAAAAAAAACGCCACGAAATTTCACATTTCCATTTGAATAATTTAGACATTTTCGTTGATGAATAACCAAAAGGCCATTGATAGACATTCAGCCACATTCAAATGCCATACGCATTCCATTTCAGTCTCTTTGCCCTCTGCCCCCCCCCCCCTGCCCTACCGCATGCTGTCTAGAAACCAAACCACACACATGTCTAGCTTGAAGGATTTCAATGTTCGTTCGTTTGTTTGTTTGTTCATTTATTTCCATCAGTTTCTATCACTTTTCCATGCATTGAGAAATTCACGTAAATTTATTTAAAGAACAAATAGGGAATTACAAATTTTTTATTAAATTTATGCCGAAAATGAAAAGAACTTGAAGCAGAAACCGCAGCTTGTTACGGTCTTATACGATATTCGAAAAAATATTTAAGTTTTTCACTTTGAGTAGAGAACTCGCCAATAATTCAAGTTCCTATCGCCAAATGGTTCAGTTTCAGTTTAAGATACTTATCTCAATTCTCAATTAAATCTTCTAGGAACTTGGAAAACATAAAGACCAACATCAAATTAGTCATGGGAAAATCTAAAATCTTAAAACTCATTCACATACATCTTAATTGGCATAAGTTTTAGAGATGGAAATTTAACGATAGTCAAAACAATCGATAGTCCCATAAACATTTTAAGAGTTGGTTGTTTAATGGAAAAATTAAAAATTAATACTTCTAAATATCCTAAAGTTTTTCTTAATAATGTTGAATAGCCTTTTTTAGATTCAGAAGAAACAACGTTTTAAATGCTCTTGGAACTTATTGCCTATTTTGACTATCGATAGTTTTCCACCTCTAATTATTTCTGTGAGAAGCGTCCTTTTCGCTTTTAGTTTTAGGCCTAGAGATTGTTAGCCATCTCTTTCAAATGTTGACCAAATTGTGTTGGTCTAAAGTGAATTCGTTTCTATTAAACCCTTTCAATGTGTATATAATGATGAGTTTATGGGTCATTGTTTCATTTAAAGATGGCATTCAGCAAATTGATGTCATCTTAATAGAGAGAGAGAGAGAGAGAGTGAGAGAGAGGTGTGCGTGAGAGGTGTGTGTGTGTGTGTGTGTGTTTGTATTTGTGTGTTCATTTAGCCAAGTGTTGAGATGCCTACACTAAAATAAACGTTTCTTCTACTTCATAATGAGCGGCAGCGGTTAATTAATTTGTATATTGTGCTGTCGACGCTCGACTTGAACCCCCCCTTCCCCCAACCTCTCTCCTCTCTTAGACTCATAAATAATATGAACGAAGGTATGAACGAATCCCTTATGCCCCTTCTCTCAAGGAGATGTGCAATCAATTTAAACTATAAGTACCCAGTCTTATGGCTTTAAACAAGACAAGAGAACGAAACCCATGTACACACACACACACACATACAGCTGATAAAAGACGGGAACCCTAGTGCAACTGGCGCGATAAAACGTTTATTGTGCGTGTAATCAGGCTCTTAGCCATAATTTATGAAAGAAAAGAAAAGAGAAAAAAATGCGAGAAGTACGAGAAGTTTGAGGTGTGTTCGAAGGGTGTGAGCGAGAGGAGTGTAAGCGAGGGGTGTGTTCGAGGTGTGTGCGTATATGTTTGTACTTCATAGATACTCAGATACACACACAGATATATCTCTATATATCTCGTGCATGTAAATGGCTATGTTATGTTAGTTCGCAGTTTAACGCTCGGCTCTACCTCTCTCTACCTCTCTCTCCCTCTCTCTCTCTCTCTCTCTCTCTCTCACTCGCTGCATCTCTCTCATATGGAAAAAGCATCGCCGGAAGCAATAAACTTCTGTATAATTAAATAAAATAAAATTAATGAGTTAATGAGCTATATAGCCATATCTTTTAGGTCTCGGCCCCATGGCTCTCGCACACTCACTCACACACAATCAACGTGTAGGCTGGCAACCCTGGTCGATTCAGCCAGGGCATGCCTCGTGGCTGGTTGTAAACAATTTAGCGTGTCTCCTCATATTATATCATTATTATTAATATGAATTTAGCGTGCCTTTAGTTTATATTACAAACACTCTGTTTAATCGAAGTCTTTGTCTCAATTTTGTAGAACATTCCATCGATTCTCAGAAAGTAATCTTAGAAATCGAATCTACATACATACATATATAATCAATATCGATTCATTCGTAAATAAGAAGAATTCTTAAGTCTTAACTTTTTAGCCAGAGCTAGAGCCTAGAGTCGGAGGCCATTGTTCAGATGTTTTTTTTTTTTTTGCCTGTTGTTAATGCGCTGAGGCTTGACTTTGCCACTTTATTGGTCTTGAGATTTTCCAGTTATTGTTTTTCACTTCAACTCTCTGTGTGTGTGTGTGTGTGTGTGTGTGTGTGTAGAAGGGTGAAATGCGTTGAGGCTTTTCTAATGAGCTCACAACTTTTGCCTCCGCCCCGGCATTAATGAGGTGTTGGTTAACTCTGGGAACTGGATTTGAATTTTGCTTGGGGCGCAATTATTGAAACTTCAATAAATTTTCGTTTTGATTACGCACAGTGCGAAAATTAATCGAAGTCATACGTCATAAACCATTTGTGCGGCCGCTTGGCAATTCCAATTAAGGCAAAGTCGAAGAAAAATTTCTTGGAAATTATTTTGCTAGAGAATAGGGAGGGAGGGCAGGTAGCTGGGAGCCGGGAGCCGGGAGCCGAACACACTGAGCACTAAAAGTGAGCGGACTCATTAACATATTTACAACTAAAAATGCGAGTCTCAATACAAATGACAAAGAGGCGTAACCACTCCAGTTTTCCAGTTCCCAATTAGACAAACGAGGCGCGGTTCTTTGTCAACTTGGCTTTAACTACACACACACACAGAGACAAACACACACACAGACAGACTACCGAAGGCATTTACTTGCAGCAATTCGCGGAAACTACGCGATTACGATTAATGATCAGACACTTAGAGCGAATTTCCGCCGCACGCGCTAAAGCAGTACGCAATGTCAAAGAGAGGCAGACAGAGAGAGAGAGAGAGAGAGAGGAGAGAGAGACCAGGCCAGAAGCTGGAATCTTTGTTTTATTATTAAGTTGTCCAACACCTGCCCAGTGGGCATGAAAGATACAAAAAAAAAAAGAAAACCAAAACGAAAACAAAATGCCGCACAGCTGGTTGCCAATTTGTTGTCTTAAGCCCGGCTTCAACTCACTCACTCATTTGTCTTCTAAATACAACAAAGCGCACTTGCTGATGCACCAATTAAGTTCCAGCTTGCCCCGCTTAGTGAGAGGTCCTTTGAGAGAGTGTATACTGCCTTCGGTTACTCAACTATTTGCCATTGACAGCGTCTAAATGGATTAACATTTGTCAGTGTCGTGTTAGACCACAACAATGCCCGCCAGTCACTAAAAGAAGACAGAGGACTGGGTGATTCTTATTTGCATTCATCACATATTCCAAGCAGCTCAATCATAATTTGATTAGCCAATCAGCTTATTCTTCCCGATCGAAATTAGAATGACAAAAACAGAAAGAATTGAAGAACTCAATTGAAGTCTTAAGAGGGGGAGTCTTCAGCTTTCTTTTAATCATCTCTCAATTGGAGTCTTAAGAGGAGAAGTCTCTGGGCAATTCTTTCAAGTTAAACGAAAACATTTCTTCACTTTAAACGGCATCAATCAAATGTAAATTCTTGCCATTTCCTCTGCGTTAACTTGGCCATAAAATGTGATACCAAAAAGATTAAGATTAGCAGAGAGAGAGAGAGAGAGAGAAACGTTTGACGTGTTAATTGAGTTTTGCTTGGCCATTTGCATTAAGTGGCATGATTCAAATTATATAATTTGAATACCCATTTGAATGTGTGTATGTATGACTACTCCAACCTAATTCCAGTTAACAGTAGCTAAGGCTTCAAGTTGTTGGCCATAATCTTGCTTAGCAATTCGTTTGCCGTTTACTGATCGTTTTCCGGTCACGCAACTGAGCGCAAATAAATTAGCCGCCGCACAGTGTTGACATTTATTGTCAAGCCGATTCACTCCCCCTAACCCCCCCCCGGCATCCATCATTCTACAAGTGTTTTGTGTGGCACTTGCAACAAGATACGCGCCACACGTTGGGCCCACAGCTCACAGATTGCCGCTCGCTGCTCTTGGTCAATTTTAATTTACAACAACAACAACAACGTGCGACACTTGGCTGCTTGGCTGGCTGGCTGGCTGGCAAACGGGAATGTAAACGGAACAGAATGACATGGCCCTGGCAGGGAGGGGGAGGGAAGGAAGGGAACTACCTTGATCTTGGTGTTCACTTTCCACTTACGTTCCTAGTCTAAGGTGGGCCTCTCTCAAACTCTTTAATTGGTGCGCCGTTGTCATCGAAGTTGACTCTCCTGGTGTCTGCCTGTCTCCCTGCCTGTCTGTCTGTCTGTCTGTCGTTCCAAGCCCTGTGACTGGCACTGGGACTGGCACTGGCAACCGCAATGCGACGTCTAAATTGTCGCACCTTTTATAGTTTTTTCGCTTTTCGCGCGATTTCAAGACTTTCCATTGTCAATAATTGCTTCATTGTCAAGGGCGTGCAATGACATTCTCCAACCACTGTGCACACTGTGCTCAACCGATACCAACACGGTCACATTTCAATGGGGGCATGGATCTCTGTTTGTTCCTTTGGCCCAAATTGGTTAACTAACTGAGAAGATTTTTGTTTTTTTTTTTGTCTCTATTCGTAGGAAGCCACAAACTGTGATGCCCCTTTAGATAACTACGCCCATGAAGGCAATTAAAATTTTGTGCTTGCCGCCGCCTAGTCGGCTCGATGCTCTCCCCCTCCCTCCCCTCCCGCCGCTCAGTTACTTCTTTCTTTGCCTGGCCCTTGCCCAAATAAGTCAAGTGTTGCGGCCAAATGGGCGTTTGAAATGCAATTAAAATAAATTTGCAGTTGCGACTAGCCAATTGGAATGGCAAATGAAACAACAACAGCAACAACAACAAGAGGTCCATTTGCTCCCCCCTTCTCCCATGGAAACCGCTTTCGTGGTCCCTTTAACCTGTCATTAAAAGTAGCCAAAGTCAAGTTTTACATAATTATTATTTAATTGAAAAGTTTTAGCTGCATGAGAGCTAATTACAAGACAAACAATGGAAAGAGAGAGAGAGAGAGAGAGAGTATGGGGAGAGGGTGTGAGAGAGAGACCCCTCCCCCTTCCCTTGATGAACTTTATACTTTTTTTTTTGCTTTAAAATTGTTATAAATTTTTATTATTGTTAAGTGTCTTCTATTGAAATGTCACTCAAAGTTTATTTGGCCAATTATGCTTATCAATGTGTATACCCAAGTGCCAGGTACAACACCCACAATGTGTGTGTGTGTGTGTGTGTCTCAGCCTATCGATAAGCACTGATAACACAGAAGCTAAATCCTCCAAAATCCTCCCACAATTCATGGTGTGCGTGTGAGTTTAAAAGCTTTTCCATGTACACCAGATAAAATGGCTGAAAATTGAATAGCTGACAGAAATCTAGGTGGCAGGAGGGCGGTAGGGCGGCAGGTGATATGCAGTAGGCAGTAGTCCTTTGCTTATGCGACTAAAGGAGACAATTGGTTATAGAAAAATCAATAAATTTATTTCAAATAAATGGGCAAAAAGTTAACATTTTTCTACCTAAAAAAAAAGAAAAAGAAAATAGCAATTAAAAATGAATGTAAAGAGTATTTAAAGGTCGTTGCTATATATATTTCTATTAGCGTGTGTGTGTGTGTGTGTGTGTGCTCCATTTGGTATATCAACCCACATCTGCAACGATATTCGTACACCTTGGTCTTCACTTGGCTATCGTTCCATACCGTTTCATGGCCAAAATGCCTTACGCATCGTTTAATGGCTCTGCATTTGGCCATGCAGAGTGCATGGCAAGTTGCAGCTACATAACTCCAATCCGGCTAGGCCGGCCCTGACCCCTGACTGTCTACTCCAACTGGGAATACAACTTTATCACTTGCCCACAAAATATCTTCAATTGGTTCCATTAAACTTAAGCTGCGCTCCGTGCACGTTGTACATGACCAAAAACAAAAAAAAAAGAAAACCAAAACAAATCTCAGGCCTCTTCACCTGAGCAACAACGCTCAACGCGCTCCTCATCGTGCGTTTTGCCCCCGCCAGTCTCATCTTCATCTTCATCCAGCACCAAAAGAAAAAATGCATTTTTTTTTTTTTGCTTTCCTTACTATTAAAAATTTCATTTATTAACTTTGAAACCGTTTGTTTCGCTCAGTGTATTTTGATCGTAATAATGATGATGATGGTTGTAGCCAAAAATTATTCTGGCCAGGGCATGATCATTACGGACGCAGTCGCAACTCCAAGTTGAAGTTGCCTTAGACCCGCTATAAAATCTATTGGCGTATCTATCTACACTATTTCTAATTTGGATTACAGCTCCAACTCCAGCTCCAGCTTCAGCTCCAGCTTCAGCTCTGGCTGGCTTCTGCCTTCTGTCTTCTGATGCCTTCTTTGCCTTGTGTTGCTGCTGCTGCTGCTGCTGCTTCAGTTTACCATGTTACCAATGTTAATGTTACCTTAGTCGTAGCGTCGCCTCGACTTGCCTCGCCTCGCCTCGCCCCACCACGCCTCGCCTCACGTCGCCTTGCGTCGCTTGGCCAATTTAAGTTTAAGTGCTTTGGTAACAGTTTCGCGCTTTCGAAACTTGAGTCGTGATTTATTTTTTCTCTCTTTTTTTTTTTTCTTTCTTTCTTCTCTTCTTTGTCTCTTCCTCAGCCTTCTTCTTGCTGTTGTTTCTATTTTCTTCTAGTAGTAGTAGAAAACCTATTCTTTTGATGCTAGAGCAAGAGCATTGCGGTAGGGTGGAGAGTGGGGGGTGGGGGGGGGGCAGGCTGAGAGTGGGGAGGGGAAATTTTTAAGTGCCGTTTTTCACGCCACGACACGCAATCGCAACGAGGTTGAACTCAGCAGTAAATTAGGAAAATTGATCCAAATTTTCTTGGGAACCTTTCTATTTCTACTTTTTGTTGTTGTTGTTGGCTTTGGCATGGCCATTGGCCTTAGATAAAAATTGTTTCAAATTTGCAAGAAAATATCAATGGAATATAAATACTAAAAAAAAAAAAGAGTCAATTTTAAATTGTTAAAATGACTTTAACATAAAATTTAAAATAGAGATCCATTCTTCTTAAATATTTATTTGCTTCAATTGATTAAGTTGATTAATTGTGAAAAAAAAGTGTATTAAATTGAGAGAAATTGAAAAAAGTGAATTATTAGTGAAAATGTTTCTTATTCGATTAAGTATACGCATGAGTTGCCTGGCTCTAAAAATGTCCTGCATATCAATTTATTATGTCTCCGTAGAAGGATCAAAGCGAAGTTGGCTTAAGTGAAATAAAGATTTGCCTTAAATTTGTTTAACTTCACTTAATCAATTGCTGGCTCTCTCTCTTTCTCTCTCTCTCTCTCTCTCTCTCTCACTCTCTCTCTTGGATTAGGCTGCTCTCACGTAGCCAATTAAAATTCAATAAAAATTCATGCAATTCCAATGAAAATGATGGCCCCCGTAGGCTGTAGGATGCTGCTGGAGCTGCTGCTAGAGCTGCTGCTGGAACTGGAGCTGGAGCTGGAGCACTTCTATCACAAAATTGAAAATCTTCAAATCGGCGCATGACTAGAAGCAATCAGTACGAGTTCCATGTAAACAGTATCAGAGCCCAGCAAAAGCAGCCCAAAGAAAGAGACACACACACACACACACACAGACACACACACAGACTGGAGCAACAAGTTGCAAGTTCTTTTGTTATTTTTTCTTCTTTTGGAGGCAAAGTTAAAAATCTTTGCCAGGTCAGCGCCAAAGTCAAGTGCAAAAAGAGCTGCTCACGTTTTGCTCTGTAGCCAGTAGCGAGCCAAATAGATGGAAGGGGGGGAGGGGGGGCACAAGGCATTGAGGCACATGCAACCATCCAGCTTCAGCTCCAGCTGGAGTCTAGTGGAGTTGCCCGTCACATAATCTGCTCCAAATCAAAATTGCTTATTAAACGTGGATGAAGCTTTGCTGACGCCTTTGGCTAAAAAAAATTGCCAATGCCCTTTTTTTATTATTTTCGTTTCATTTCCAACAATATTACTTAATAATTTTATTATACTACACACTAAATATTTTGTTCAATTCTTTTATTTTGTTGCTCACAGGTCATTCAAATCAAAGACAACAAAATGGGAAAAAAAAAGAAGTCAATCCTGTCGCTGGAATCAGGAGAATCGCTGAACATCATCAAATGGCTTCAGTTCAGTTCGCGTCGATCACGATCGCCGTGAAGTCTCTCTCTCTCTCTGGTCTCTAGTCTCTAGTCTCTAGGCCAGTCCTCCCGTTCACCATGGCCAGCATCTTGATAGGGGTGCGGCGTTACAGGCTGGCCAAAAACCATTGATGATCGACAATGTGCAAAGCTGCCAATGAGCCAAAACCAGCCCGAAGGCTCAACACGAGAGTCTTGATTCTCTCTCTCTCCCTCTCTCCCTCTCTCTCTCGCTCTCTCTCTCTCTCTCTCTTACTTGCTCTGTATCTTGTTTTGCCCTCTGAACTCTGTGGCATTTTGTATATATTATAATTGCTGACCGTGCTACACAATCTACTTGAAGATGGCAGACTTTGTCTCCGTCTTCCCGTCCATGACCATGTCCAGCGACTAAGCTGGGCTGGGCTCTAGTTCTCTCTCTCTCTGTCTCTCTCTCTGCAATTCGTTGCGCCTTTCTTATATCATGGTTAATGCATCAGATTTGTCCATTTCTAGGAAGCTGCTGGCAACAATGTTTTTTTTTTTTCTTTTTGTCGTTTTTTGGTTTTCGGTTTTTTTGCTTGTCGCATTAGCGCTCTTTGGAGAGAGGCATTGTGATTTCGATTTTGATTCGAATTTGGATTTGATTGAAAGTGTACCACATGAGATCAATTTCAGATAGAGACCTTTATGTTGCCCTTTGAAAACCAAAAAAAAAAAAGAGAGCTTAAGATGCTTCTTGATTTTTATCTATTAAATATTATCGCATTATATTTGATATTTCACTCATTTCATTGCATTCATTTCCCTCTCGCAGGTCCGATAGGCCAGGCCAATGCCAAATCCTGAGCCCAACCAGGCTGGCCAGAAGCGTCCCTTGCAAAACAATATGGACACAATTGCCCCAATGGCAAATCCTCCAGCGGTTTTAATTAGCCCATCCGATAGACAACGATCCCAGAGTTGAGCGTTACGATCCTCGGCAAACGATGATGACTGATTCGAAACTTTCGACATATTCAAATTATAATTTTTTGTGTTTCAAATGCAAATTCTGTTTTAATGTGTTTAAAGGAAATGTCTAGGGAAACTGTGCTTATAATCAGTTTGAGTATTAATTCAGAAGACTCTTCTTCGTTTTCTAACTTCAACTGCTTCTTGGCTTAAGTCCAAGTCCAAGTGAGTGTATCCAAATGTTCGTCTATTCGACCAAATGAAATTGATTGTTTTTTTTTTTGAGGTTTTTTTTCTGTTGGCTGCTTGGGAAAATGAAAATCCACACAGACCGCGCTGACTTGTTAAGTACTTTACCTACAAACACTTCGGGTTCAGGCTATAATTTAATTCTTCGCCAAGCCAAAAGAAAAGTAGGGCGGGAAGGGGGGGGGGGATGGGGGACCCCAAAAGGTTAGTTCGAAAATTGTAAATTCGGGTGTTCAATTGGCAATTTGGCTGCTCAGCAAGCGATTCGCCTTGCGCCCTATACTTAAGGAAATTGTGTAGTTCCTCGAAAAGGTGTCGAGAGGCTGAAGATATTTTGTGGGTGTCTCTCATCTCATGTGCCGATTGCTAGCTAAGTGCTTTCTCGTTCAGTTTAGTTATAAAATTTCATTTCCTAGAGGGAGTGTGGGGTGGGGAGGGGGGTAAGAACTCGTCCTTAAGTTTTTTTGAAATGTGTTTAGCAATCATTTTTTAGTAAAAAAAAAAAAAAACCCATTAACCATAAGAATGACATTATTTGGCCATGGTAAGGCATCTCTCTCTCTCTCTTGTGCGGGGCCCGGGAGAAGAAAACACTGCCTGGTCTGACTCTGTCTCATTATACATGCAGCTCCGATTTGTTCTGTTGTCCCCCATTTGACTTTGAATTGATAGCATCAGGAAGCAGGCATCAGCAGGCAGGCAGCAGGCTAAACTTGCAACTTGCAACGGTCCACACTTGCATTCCGCACCCGCCGCCGCCGCCGGCTGCTGCTGCTGCTGTTGCCCAGTTTCTTCTTCATCTTCTCTCTGGAGCTCTGTTTGTGATTTTTGCTTTGCCTGCCATTTAAGATATAAAAGTGTTCGAACAATTGAGTTTGCAGCGCATGCGCATGTCCAGTGCAAATATTTTAGATTCGCATAAACTTTGCATAGTTTTTCAAGAGTAGAAGATGGGGAAGAAGAAGAACAAGAAGAAGAAGAAGAAGAAGAAGCAGAAGAAGGCTTAGTATTTAAGCCACACCAGAGCACACCTTAACGCGCCCACCGAGACGCGCAGAAGGAGATGGGAATCAACACACACACACACAGTGGTCAGTGGTCAGCGGAGCCACAAATGGGTTCAACTAATGCACACTGGCTTAAGAGACTCCGCTCTTCCAAGTTGTGCAACGATTTGTTACTTTCCTAAAAATTCTAATATCCTTTCAGTTTCATTTGAAATGAGAAATTAAAAAAAAAAAACAAGATTATTAAATTTGATTTCATTTTGTTGATGCCTTAAACCACTGTGGCAAAGGGATTGAGGTCCTAAGCTGCACCTACACTTACCCGGTGTGTGTGTGTGTGTGAGTGGACAAACACACACGCACTCATCGTAGATGTGGCTCAACGTGGCTCACTTCGTTCTTCGTTCTGCGCATTTTTACTTAACATATCATTTAAAATTCATGTAAAACACATGTAGCCGGTGGACAGCTTTGCATATCGTCTGTATTAGGTACGCACAACATGCAAGGGGAGTGGGAAGAGTGGGGTTTGGTCCATCTGGGCCATCGATGCTCTAGGCGCAAAAGTAAAATCTTCAAGCTCGATTCACCCTCGATTCTTTCTTTTATTTTATTCTACGACTATGTGGCCCCGCATCGCTGGATGAAGATGTCGTTGGTTGCATTCTGCATTTAATTTGTAAACAAAGTCTTTTAGTTTATGACTGAAGTTTTATTTTAGCATATCTAGTCGGTTACACTGACTCCGCAAAACCTCTCTGCGATCCGCAAGCCAAATTTCGAAATTTGTAAACAATTCGAAAATGCCCCAAAACACATTGCTCACAAATTTGCATATGACCAGGAAGAAGAGGCAACCAACCACAAGGAGTCGACAAGTAGAGATACTGTCTCCCTCTCTCTGTGTATGTGTGTGTGTGTGTGTGTGTGTGTCCCATTGTTGAAAGTTGACCTTTTGCCTCGTTTATGTTCTGTCAGGCAAACAAATCACCAATGACGAAGCCCGACACTAAATGCAATTTATAACACTTTTTTCTTAACATTTTTGCTTCTTCTTTTTATTTCTTTTGCCTTCCTCAACCCCCATTTCTCTTCTCATTTTGGCTGAAGATTGCCAAACAACTTGACTAAAAGGCAAGTTAACGAGCAGAGGCCCCCACCCAGAGCTCCTTATGCTCACCTTCCAACCAACCAACCAACCAACCAACCAACCAACCAACCAACCAGTCTCCCTCCCACTTTCCACTCTCAAGCTCATCTATTTCATTGCCGAGTGAGCGACAACTTCATCATCATGGTCATGGCACACACCCTTCTCCGGATTCTTGGTTTTTCGGCTGCCTGGCGTTCCTGTCATCAGCATCAACACACGACCAGCTAGAACCGAAAAAGCCATTAAAACAAGAAATCAGACCAAGAGACAGACACACACACACAGAGTGAGCAGCAGGAGGAGGAGGCGGAAGAGGCGGGGGCAGCGCTTAAATTTAACAAGCCATGACGGGATAAAAGGCTTTCACTTAAGCAAGTTCAATGAAGATAAAATGCTCTTACTTAATCTCTAGGCCATGATCAAAGAAAGAGAACCCAATGGTGGCCTTAATTATCTATCTATGGATGGGATGGACTTTGGCCAAAACCAAATGGATTAAGATTCTCATTCCCGATTTCATATTCTTGCAAAGAGCTAAGAATTCTGCTGATAATTATTTAAAATGTGTTCGCAAGGACAACAATTTAAAGGGTATGGCCAAAATCCGCAGTTGATTTTAATGCGCGACACACACCCACACACATACACACACCCACCCATCGGATGGCTTCTAATATGACCGCCCGTCACTCATTAAGCCGACACTGTCGTCGTACCCAGCATCCAGAGGACTTTTAAGGGTACACTCAAGTCGTGAAAATCTAAAGTCAAAGTTAGGTCGATCATCTTCTATATAAAGTATCTCACATTCGATTCACTAAATGAAATTTTTTTTTTCAGAGAAAGCCGTCGGGCTTGTAGCAACAGCTCAGGAAATTGTGATTTTTCATTTCAGGTTTTCTTCGCTTGACGAGCGAAGTCAAATTTTTGTCAAAAATATATATTTTAAGGACAATAATTTACACGACGAGCAAGCAGCCAGCCAGCCAGCCAGCCAGCCAGCCATGAGCCGTAGACGCTACTAAGCCAGCCGCCATGTCCTGGTTCCTGGTCCTTTGCAAGCCTTGAGGCATTTTGTGTTGTCTATGCCAAGCAGCCGCATTGTATGCAACACATTTTGTGTCGCCTAGTGATTATTATTATTATTATTTTCATTTTAGTCTTCTTTTGTTTTTGGCAAAACGGAAAATGCACCTCATTTTGCTTGATTGCTTAGACTTGGTCAGGACATCATCTTGTGTCCTGGCACATGTGTAAGTGATGTGGGCGTGGCGGTGAACGTTGTTGTTGCGGGGCCCTGTTATTTGTTTGATATGCATTTAATTTTTAATGCTGCCTGAAAGTAGGCAACAATAAAGTTTTTACTAGTCTACCTGAAAGACACTTGGGCTAATTAAAATTCGGTGAAGAGGCAAAGCCAGAGCCAAGAAGCAAGCAAACGAGCACAAATATAAGATGGCCAAAAAAAAAGAAAAAGAAACAAATCATTTGAAATGACTTGAAATTTGCATTAAGCATAAACCTCAACTTCCTCTTCATTTTCCTTATTTGACTTAACACAAAATACCATAAAGCCAGCTCAAGAAAAATATGGAATATTTGAGTTTTATTTTGTAAGTTAAAAAAAAAAAACACACTCATTTCTTAACAATAACTACAATTGGCAAGCTTAGAAATTAGGACAAAATGTTAAATTTGTTTGATTTTGTTTTTGCATACTTTTGGGCTATTTTTTAAGTTATGTTGATTCCTTACATGGGATTAAATATCAACAACTACAATTAAATTGGTTTCACTTAAACATGTCTAAATTAAATTGTCTTTATATTTCAGATATGCGCCTTTATAACAGGATGATCATCCGTTTCCGAGATATGTTCCGGCGTCTTGATTGGTCCGGAAAACTGAAAAACACAATAAATAAGCAACGTGAATTGACAGGAAAATTTAAGAATTCTCACTTTGAGTAAGATTTTTAAGTAGTTTTTGAAAGTAAACTCATTTAATTAGAATTCCCAACTAGTTTTAGCGTTGCAGATATGGTATGACGATTGCAATTTTGAAGTCTTTAGCAAAGACTGCTGATGATAGAACTTGATGGATCTAAAAAAAAAGTTATACAGACAACCTACTCATCATAATCTTTGCAGAGATTGACCTCGAACTGGCAATACCTCTGATTCTTTCATCTGAAGCAGTAGCAGTTGCTGTGCCTTTGATCAATTTAAACGCACTGACTTGATTAATTTCACTTTAGTTGCACATTTTAGTTGGCCCAATCTTTATTCGATAGTAACTCAGCATTTGGCGGTGTGTAAATCATTTTGCCTTTATTTGCCAATGGATAATATTTGATTTTCTGCCAAACTGGAAGCCTTTAGCCAATGGGCCAAAGATCACGATGAACAAATTGCGAAATGCCGAGACAAATTTCTTATGTTGACAACAACAACAACATGCATAGAAGCACATAGTTAAACATAACTGAAGGTAACCTTTTTTTTGTTTTGACCACAACGAAACTGATATACACTTTGCTAATCCATGAAGATCTTGCTTAAACATTCTTCGTCGTATCACAGAAATAAACATATTTCAACTTGGAGAATTTGGCCGAGCCCCTGATTATTATTTGTGTTTCAAATAGGAAGCCAACTCTACGCACTTCTCTCAATAGTAGCCAAGCGACTAGTCACTTAAAGTGACTAGCACTTAAACAACAATAACAACAACAATAACAACAACAACAACAACAACATTTATGTATTTTGCAAACAACTGCAGAAACCGCCCAGCAAATAGCAAACAGAACTAACTACGTAACTAACTAAGTAACTAACTAAGCTTGAAATGAAGATTTTTTTTGCACAGACTTAAACGGTTATAGTTGGATTTATTGTCAAAAGAAATATCGAAAAGGAAAAGATCTAACAATCAAAGGGCACTTCTTTCCCTTTTATTTTGGAATTTTATCCCTAACATTTCCCAAAAATATTAACAAACAAATATATATTTTATGCAAATTCCTTTAACTAAACGTTTCGATTTGAATTTTTACAGGCTATGCTTAGATTTTGTATTTCTATTTTGTTGTTCACAAGAATATCATAAACTTTGCATAATTTAATCAAAGAGCAACAAAATATTCCACTAGACTGTGGACCACTTTTATAGATCTGTAAACCAGTTCGACAGCCAAAGATCAATAAAAAAAAATAATTATATACCCATCCAATGAGTCAGTCAGTCAGTCAGTTAGCCAGTTAGTCAGTCTATATGTCCTAACTGTCTACACATATTACATAGACCTGTTATTTATAAATGAAACAAAAGAACAAAACGAAACGAAGCTAAACAAAAATAAAAAATTGCATATTTTATAAGGTCTATTTATGGCGAGAGCTTGACTTGACGTCATTATCCATCCATTATAGGAGGCAAGCCAAAAGTCGACTGCAAAAAAAAATTTGCTATAGAAAGTGTATAAAGTTTACGATGGGCTTCGGAAATACTTCCTCTTAAGTATTGGATTCCCTTTGGTTTGTTTTTTTTTTTAAGCCAACCACAAGTAAGCCATAAATCGGTAGAACAAACCAAACCTTTAAAAGAAGATGCTCCTTACTTTTGTATGAAGACAAAACACAAAAAAAAAAAAAAAGAAGAGATTTATAATTATAAATTAAATAAATTCAAACAATCAAACCTTATGACCAAACAAGTCTGTCTTGGCTTGGCTTGACTTGGCCACGCCCAAGTGGCTACTCATTCATTGTTTTCTCATATGTCAAACTGAATAATTGGCTAACCATAGAAACAAGTTTGTTCCACCTGCAAGTAGGAGAAGAACGAACTTTGTTTGTTCCCCAACTCATTTCATCTCATCTCATCTCATCTCGGTTTAATGAGCAACTTTTAATGTCTTTTTAAAGAGACATTGGCAAGAGATCGCTGCGAGCATTCAATTAGTAGCTAGTGAATTTAATTTGTCACAGACATTTGGCCAACACTTGAAACTTGAAACCCGTTTTTCGGTTTCGTCAAGCCGATTATTGGCTAGAGAAACCTTGCAATGTGCTAATTAGTAATTTTCATTTAACAATTCATAAAAGAAAATTAACCAAAAGCCAGTCGAGTCGAAGAAGTCAATTGGAACAAAATATTAAATATTCCTCTCAATCAATCAATCGATCGATTGAACGATCGATCGATCTAGCTATTGTGCTCCCAGACATATTTTTGTGGCAGTGTAAAGTTGTTTTTTTTTTGTTTTCATTTCTTTTATTGTGTTCTTTTAAAATTATGTTGTTTATCTGAATTCATGTATAGAAAAGAACTAAAGACTTACGATAATGATCAAAACCAGAAAAAAATTGAATTTCATTGTTTATATAGAACTTTGAATACACTCACAAAATTATAATAAAAATGTAAATATGAAAATTTCATTTCAACTATTAAGAATAAACTGAATATTCCGTGATATGACGGTATTATATAATCGAATATTCGTATTTAGTCGATTGTTCATTGTGAAAGAGTTTAGAGTTTAGCGTGTCTAAATTCGAAGTTAGCGTATATACCTCGCATAAGATCGGGAGTGACCTAATAGATAGGAAGACAAAAAACCCCAAAAAAAAAAAAAAAACAAAGCCAAACCTTCTGAAATCATAATGAACGTCCAATTAGCATAGGCTCTTCTTTATTTTGGGTATAAAAACTTGAAACATCTTTAATTCCAACAACAGATCCGACTAAAACATGGTAAGTTTAGGTTCGAAAGGGGAATCACTTTGAAGCTTATTCAATTTTCCATTCCGCTTTCCCACTACTCCCTCATACATAAATGCTATTAAATCTAATTTGACTCGCCTCTTTCTACTTAGCAATTCTACGTCATTGCATTGATGCTGGTAGCAGGCCGAGTGGCTGCTGATGTCAGTCACCTTCACGTGGGCCAAACCGACAATGATGACAGTTATGGTTATTCCTCATCCTCATCCGCATCGGGGGGTGTGGCATCTAGCTCCGGTTCGTATTCAACGGGCGAAGCGCACTACAAATACGCCCATGAACAGGTTTCAGATGCTTCCGTAGTTCCTGGTGGAGATGCGAGCTCTTATCAGCCCGCTGAATACACTCCAGAGCATCTAAAGACTGCCTCACACGATGAGGAGTCATCTGATGTTGTTCCTGGTGGGGATTCTAGTTCTTACCAGCCCGCTGAATATACTCCTGCTCATCTGAAGGCTTCCGTCGTTGGTGTGGAGTCATCTGATGTTGTTCCTGGTGGAGATGCGAGCTCTTATCAGCCCGCTGAATACACTCCAGAGCATCTCAAGACTGCCTCACACGATGAGGAGTCCTCTGATGTTGTTCCTGGTGGGGATTCCAGTTCTTATCAACCCGCTGAATACACTCCAGGTCACCTGAAGGCTTCCGTCGTTGGTGTGGAGTCATCTGATGTTGTTCCTGGTGCAGATTCTAGTTCTTATCAACCCGCTGAATACACTCCAGGTCACCTGAAGGCTTCCGTCGTTGGTGTGGAGTCCTCTGATGTTGTTCCTGGTGGGGATTCTAGTTCTTATCAACCCGCTGAATACACTCCAGCTCATCTGAAGGCTTCCGTCGTTGGTGTGGAGTCCTCTGATGTTGTTTCTGGAGGGGATTCTAGTTCTTATCAACCCGCTGAATACACTCCAGCTCATCTGAAGGCTTCCGTCGTTGGTGTGGAGTCCTCTGATGTTGTTCCTGGTGGAGATTCTAGTTCTTATCAACCCGCTGAATACACTCCAGCTCATCTGAAGGCTTCCGTCGTTGGTGTGGAGTCCTCTGATGTTGTTCCTGGTGGAGATTCTGGTTCTTATCAACCCGCTGAATACACTCCACAGCATCTGAAGACTTCTTTCGTTGGTGTTCAGTCCTCCTCAGTTATCCCTGGTGGTGACTCCAGCTCCTACCAACCCGCTGAATACGCTTCCGCTCATCTGAAGGCTTCCGTCGTTGGTGTCCAGTCCTCCTCAGTTATCCCTGGTGGAGACTCAAGCTCCTATCAACCCGCTGAATACACTCCCGCTCATCTGAAGGCTTCCGTCGTTGGTGTCCAGTCCTCCTCAGTTATTCCTGGTGGAGATTCAAGCTCCTACCAACCCGCTGAATACACTCCCGCTCATCTGAAGGCTTCCGTCGTTGGTGTCCAGTC
The DNA here is from genome assembly GCA_024703675.1 of Drosophila nebulosa. Taxonomy (NCBI): domain Eukaryota; kingdom Metazoa; phylum Arthropoda; class Insecta; order Diptera; family Drosophilidae; genus Drosophila; species Drosophila nebulosa. The sequence continues at coordinate 369,945 of JANFPS010000006.1, forward strand.
CTCCTCAGTTATCCCTGGTGGAGACTCTAGCTCCTACCAACCCGCTGAATACACTCCCGCTCATCTGAAGGCTTCCGTCGTTGGTGTCCAGTCCTCCTCAGTTATTCCTGGTGGAGATTCAAGCTCCTACCAACCTGCTGAATATACTCCTGCTCATCTGAAGGCTTCCGTCGTTGGTGTCCAGTCCTCCTCAGTTATTCCTGGTGGAGATTCAAGCTCCTACCAACCCGCTGAATACACTCCCGCTCATCTGAAGGCTTCCGTCGTTGGTGTGGAGTCTTCCGCTGTTGTTCCTGGTGGAGACTCAAGCTCCTATCAACCCGCTGAATACACCCCTGCTCATTTAAGAACTGCTACCTTTGGTGTGCAATCTGCCGCAGCTGTTCCTAGTTCCTATCAACCCGCTCAATACTCTGCCAAGGTAACCTCAGTTCATTCCTATGTCCAAGGAAAGACAGCTCTGAGTAATCAACTGCAAGCTCCCGCATACTCTGAAGCAATCACTTCGTATCAGGATCCCATTTCGAACAGCATTGAGCCGTTCAATGCTGAAACCCATGTTCCAGTGGCCATTGGCCGGGATACTATCACACCAGCCCACCTAAGGACCACCTACTCATCCAACACGAACACTGCTTACAGCTCAAGCGCTACTGCTGCTGCTTCATCGAAATCCTCATCGGGCACTCAATATGCCTCCAATGGCGGTTATGTCTACTAAATTTAACGCATCACAATAAAATATATTCCAATAATCAATCAATCAATTTGTCTACCAAGAGCTTTGTTTTTTGTTTTATGTTCAATTGATGGGAAATCCATGAGATGATGAATCATTAATTACTCAATTGATAATTGAAATTGAATTTTAGTTTAACTTTAGAAAATGAAGTTCTATTCTCGACCGATCCATATCTCGATTCATATCTTTTTTAGCTCGCTATCTCTTGATTTGTATCTTGAGCCTTTATGACAAAGTTATTAAAAGCAAATGAGAAATATGAATTTCGTGTTATGATCGTATTTTAAGTGCTTATCTTAAGGTCAGAGCAATCAACCTTAATGGGTCTTAATTTCAAAAATAATGTGAAACGAACTTTCTAATTGTAGAAACCCCTAAGGAAAAATGTTTTTCTCAGAAGCTTTTGGCTATGTAAAGTCTCTGATTCTAGAATTTGGACAAAGACTGTTTTTAGAAACAGTTTTATAGCCAAAAATGTTTACCAGGATTGATTTAAAGCTAAATGGCCAATAAAATTCCCACAGTGCATTGGTCAAATTAAAAGCTAAAGTCATAATTTTTGTCTTGTTCTCATTCCCATTCTCATTCTCGGTTGAATCATTAGGCAAAGTTTATGGGTTCCGGTTCATTTGGCTAAAGTTCATGATCAACTGCTGCATCCGACAGCATCTGCCCTGTGTGTGTCATCGGCGTGTCTTAGCTGTGGTCAAAGTAAAAGTTGATCTACCGGCGTCTTCCCTTGGTTGTGTGTGTGTGTGCTGTGTGTGGTGTGGCCTGCAATGTATCTGTATCTGTATCTGTATCTGTCTGTGCTTGTACTTATTATGTAAAGCTTGCCATGCGGCTCGTAACTCTAGGCAATCTGAAGGTCGTTTTAGAAAGTAATCAAGTGAATAAGGCGCCGGTTGCCTGCGGTATTCTTATTAGTTATTTTCCTTAAATTGGTTCCAAAAATAATATTGCATTTTATTTTATTTTTTTTTTGTTTGGCCTGACCCATTTTATGTTTGCCCTAGCGCCGCACCTAGCCAACGAGTATTTACCGATTGTTAATTAAATTAAAACAAACCAAAAATCAATCGGTTGATCGACCTTCGGCTTGGACAGAAAAGGAAGACGCGGGTGGAGGGCCAACTTGGCCAAGTTGGCCGGTTGGCCGGTTGGCCGGCTGACCGCTTTGCCATTGTCTCTCCGCTAATGAGCTTCATTAAAATTAGTCCACGCCAAAGAGATGATCCAAAAAGTGGTTAACACCACTAATAATCAAATGAAACCCGTTGCGTTGGAAAACAATTTTGTAAATAAGTTTAAAACAAAAAAAAAAAAAAAAACTCGTTTACGCCCTGTTTTAGTCGATACCCTGTACGCCTAAAGGGCGCAAGGGTATATTGAATTGGGCACATGAAAGCGGCCAGAGGATCGTTAAAGATGCAAAATAGCAGACGAAAAATCCTACATATTTTTAGTCAATATATAATTTGGTTTACCATATCGCAAGTTTTTGATATCTTCAGACGACATATCGCAAGTAATTGATATTTTAAGTAGACATTTCGCAACTTATCGATATCTGTCTATAACATTTTACAAGTTATCGCTTTCTTTTGTCGAAGCTTTAGATTTATCGCAAGTTATCGCTATCTTAAGTCGAAATATCGCAAGTTATTGCCATCTTCAGTGGAAATATTGCAAGTTGCTAATATCTTCTAGTCGACATATGACAAGTTATCAATATTTATACTCGATATATTGCAAGTTACCAATAACTTTAGTTGAAATATTGCAAATTATCGATATCTTTAGTAGACATATTGCATGTTTTCGCTATCTTTAGTAGAAATAATGCAAGTTTTCCCTATCTTTAGTTGAAATAACGCAAGTTATCGCTAGCTTTAGTAGACATATCGCACGTTATCGATATATTTAGCCAACATATAGCAAGTTATCGCTAACTTTAGTCGACATATCGCAAGTTATCGCTCTCTTTAGTCGAAATATTGCAAAATAATTCATATATTCAGACAATGTGCTACAATTTATCTACAAATCAACATCTTCAGATAATATTATGAAAATTATCGATATATTTAGACGACAACTCACGCAGAATCATCATGTTTCATATGCAGAGGATATCACAATGTCTACCCCTCGTAAGCATTCGTTTACCGGGATGGTTTTAGTTTTAGTCTTTGCCTTTTTTTGCTGACAGTTACTGGTTGTGTGTGTGTGTGTGTGTGTGTTTTTGTTTTTGTTTTTGTGTTTTTTGGTTTTATTTATTCATTTGTTACAGTGAGCCTCAACTCTTCTTCTTTTGACGGCTGAGTCTCTTATACTCACATTGCAAGCTGTTGATTTATATTGTATACAGACAAGCCGGCAGAAAAGGCACATACTTGTGTATGTATGTGCATAGACGGGCAGAGTTTTGGCGACTATAAATTGCCGGCACGTTAAAGAGATCAGCATCAGTTCCCGAGTCTAGCTTGTCCAGTTCAGTAGTCGCACTCAACTCACCAACTTCATCATGGTTCGTCTAAATTGACATTTAAGAATTTTTTGAAATTTGTTCTTTAATCACATTTTTTTTTTTTCATTCTTTCGACAGAAATTCCTTATTGTCTTCGCTTTGTTCGCTTGCGCCGCTGCCGATGTTAGCCACTTGAGCAATGAGTACCTGCCACCAGTTCAGCAGGTCTATTCGGCTCCAGCAGTGCAGAGGACCTACTCGGCTCCTTCGGTCTCCTATGCGGCTCCCGCTCGCTCGTATTCGGTTCCCAGCAATGAGTACTTGCCACCAGTCGCCCGGGCTCCAGCTGTGAGCTACTCTGCTCCATCCGTGAGCTACTCGGCCCCAGCTGCTCCATCCGTGAGCTACTCTGCTCCCTCTGTAAGCTACTCGGCCCCAGCTGCTCCATCTGTGAGCTACTCTGCTCCATCTGTGAGCTACTCCGCTCCATCTGTGAGCTACTCTGCTCCATCCGTTCAATACTCGGCCCCTGCTCCATCCGTAAGCTACGCTGCTCCATCCGTCAGCTACTCCGCCCCAGCTGCTCCATCCGTGAGCTACTTGGCTCCTGCTGCTAGCTACTCAGGTGGCTCTTCCTACGATGCCGGCACCCAGTACGCCTCCAACGGTGGTTACGTCTACAGGAAGTAAAAAGGGGAATCCCGCAGGAAAGAGAGCCAGTGCCAGAGCTGCCAAACTGTTCGATTGTAAATAACTTTCAATTTTTTTTTTTGGATTGAATGCAGCAATCAATTTTTTTTCTACCCCCCCTCCCCCCATGATGTCTTCCCACACCCCCACAATTATTTGTGAAGAAAAAATAAAACAAAGAAAATATTTATATTAACGAAATGTGGCCAAATTATTTATTACTCAATTGACAATCAAAAATTTGGCCAAGAACCAGTCATGCCTACGACCAATAAAATAATTTCAATGGCCAATTCAACATCAACGTTTCCAGATTCGTAACGATAGTTGACACTCAAAGTTTGTCAGGTCATAAAATAATTACCAATTTTGGTTTTAATGTCTCAGGAAATAAACAAGTTATCCAAATCTAAGAAGAAGTTTTTTTCGCTTAAAATTTATTGCACTCAAAAAATGGACACTTTATCGTGGGGGCGCAAAAAATTCTATGTTTCAGTCAAAAAGTTATAGATTGTCGCATGTTTAAACAGATAAATAATGACTGGTCTTAACTCTTAATATGTGAAAACCGAAATTGATTACTTTGATGGCCAAAAGGAGAAGATGTTGAATTCAAAGCATCTTCTTACCAAATATTAGGCGAATTCTCATGAAGCTTGAGAGGGAATCCCCTTAAGATTCAATAATTCTTGAGTCAGAGATCTTGATTGATGTGATCTTAGTCTGGAGGTCATATTGCACCTTTTGTTTTTCCTTATTGTCGAATTTATGTGCCATGCTTGAGAAGCCTGCATGAATGACTGGCAATGCCATTAATATTTTTCAAGTGTTAAGTTTTTTATGTTCAACAATTAACCCGAGTTGAGGTCAAAGAAGTTTGACCTTTAATTTTTGGCCCATCGACGTCAAGCCACATGATTTAGAAGTCTTAAACAAAAAAAAAAAAATAAAAACGATGGAAAGAACCAAACGACTTTGATTCTTTTTGTGGTTGTTGCCTAATGAATATATTAAGAATTTTTAGTTTTTTTGCTTAAGCTGTTCATCGCTTTTCGATTCTAAGCTCATTTGTTTTAACAATTTTATAATTTTCAACTTAAATCAATACATTTTGCAAAGGGGAAAAACAGAAAAAGACAAAGCTAAAGGAGGACAAATTAAAAAAAAAACAGCAGCATACTTTTCGGGATAAACTGTAAATATTTGAAATACTGCAGAAATTCGACTTATTTGCTTTACCTGAAAATTTGTAATCTTACATTGCTTTAGATAACACCACATAGAATCTATATATATATATATCTATTAACCTTTTTTTACATAATCTCAAAGTAAATTTTAACTAAAGTAGAAAGACCAGAGAACTGAGCGAAGTTTATGTAACTAAGAATGAAAAAGAGAAAACTAAATCTAAGAAAGGTTCAAACAAATTGGGAAATTTGCCAGATTTTATAGGATTTTACCAGCATATTGGATGAGAAAGTTAAAGATAACAATTTTAAGAATATCCGAAAGGGTATTGACTGATTTTATTAGGCCGACTTATGTCTTTTTAGGCTGTCTCCTCTCAGTTTATATTGTAAACAAAATCATAACACACTCTCCGCAACATTTTATAGAGCAATAAATGAATAAGCAAACCAGTTCAGTTAACACAAACAACAACAACAACAATATTTTTAATGTTGTCTCTTTTTTTATGCTAAAATGATGCGGCCAATTTTGTTGGTTTCATTTTTAGCTAATTAATTTCTATACACTTTTGGCCGAGACGTTGTCTTAGCTCTTTCTCTTTCATGGCAACATTTCTGGTCATCACAAATCGCATCATATGGTTTTTTTTTTTCCTATACAAATGGAATATTTTTCATATTTTAGATAGAAAAATTAAGTAAGTGTATTGGCTATTCGTTGTTTTGTGAGACTCCATTCGATTTTATATTTAGAGTGCAGAAACTTTTGCGGAACCTTCTCCCCATTATGATGCAAAGTGAAATGGAAAGTGAAATGCCAATCGATGGGTTTGCATTTTATGTAAGCGGGGGAATTGGGAATTGGCCTCTTATAAGTAGGCACTCCAAAAGGCCCCGATCACAGTGTTGAAAATGGAATTTGATTGGAAGGAACGGCTGCTTCCGGCTGTATGGGCGATCGTTCTCTTGGTGCCGCTGGCCCACGCAGATGTCAGTCACTTGTCACTGTCCCACGAGGGAAATAAGCCTGCTGCGGATTTCGAGCATGATGATGTGGAAATGAATGATGGCCAGTTCTATCCTGTTGCCGGATTGCCCTTGCCGCCGGGCTATGCAATACCGACCGGAAGTAATGTTCCACCGCCGCCTGTGGCGCCGCCCAATTTCCCGCTGCCCATTTATCCACCATACTTTGGTTTCGGTGGACCACAGGCGGGACCGGTGCCGGGTATTCCGACTGGTGGTCAGCCATTCCCAGAGCCCACAAATGGACAGTACACTGGGTTCCCAGGGGCATCAGGTGCGCAAGGTCTCCCATTTTCAGGTGCCGGTCCACAGGGTGGTCCATTTCCACAGGGTGGCCCGTTTCCACAGAGTGGCCCATTTCCACAGGGTGGTCCATTTCCACAGGGTGGCCCATTTCCACAAGGTGGCGTACCTTTCCAGCCTGGAGCACAATTTGGACAAGGTGTTCCATTCCCTGCTGCCGTCCCACAAGGCGGACCATTCCCAGCCGGCCCCCAAGGACCCCTTCCCTTCCCCTCTCAGCCGCAATTCCCACCTGACTACCTCACCAATCAGGGCCTTCCGCTTGCTGGAGCCCAGCCACCACCATTCTCGCAGCCCACTGGCTTCAATATACCCCCCGGTTTCGCAGGACCCGGCATCGACTACACAAATCCCTATCAGCAACCCTTCGCCGACGAAGCCCCACCGAAGGAGGAAACCGTCACAGATGAGCCAAGCAAAGCCAAGCCACCTGGCGACACTGTTTACGCCTCAAATGGTGGCTACGTCTATCAACGAGCCAAATAAATACAAAGCGTTCAGATATTTTATAGCCATCCAGTCCAGTGGCAGGCGGTTGGGCAGGGGGAGGGGGGAACACACAGACATTATGTTCATCATAAATTATATTTAATTTTTTCGCATCGAGACAATCCAAACATGTGTTTATTTCCATCATTGATGGCCACAAGCCAAGCCAAGCCAAGCCAAGCCGACATAATTGTTTGGGCCACTGACGACCTGATTGTCTTTATGCTAATCGTTGCCTCCGCATTAACATAAAATCGACGATCTATCATCTGTAATCAAAATATGCCTAATAAAGATTACAATTCGGCAGATAGAGTTTTTCTAACTGACCGATCTGCCTATGATATAGCCAATTGATAATCAAAATAATCGACATCAAACATTACCAAATTGACTGTTTGTTCCGGAGAAAAGAGAGAAGAGTTACTTGATACTTATCGTTGTAAAATTTGATTTCCATTTGGTACGATAACCTCGATTAATTAAGTGAATTATTATCGAAGTCTTTGTTGTTTGTTGCTTTTATCAATCTAATTTCATCTCTCATGGCTAAGACTAATGTTCCTCACACTGAGTTCACTTAGTTTTAATTAAAGTAATTAATTATGATAATTCGATTTTCATATTTCATTTTTAGATGATAGAGATAAATATGGATAAATGGATTCAACACTCTGTCATCGATTGATATTAATATTTTTGACTTATGGCCCATCCCGGGGGCAACATCTAAGCGAGTTTTTGTGTTCCACGAAGAGTCCATAAGGAATTGCATTGCTTAACAAGATTTTGTTCTGCCAGAGAGGACGAGAGTTATTCAGTCATTCGAGCCACACCAGTTTAAGACTCTTTTAACTTGGCTAATTGCATACGGTATGGCAAACGAATTACCATCACCCACTCGCTGGGTCCCTGAGGCACTTCTCCCATTTCAACGGTTATGGATAGCTTTAACCTTTAAGTGTGTTGTTTTGTATTAAATTTGGTTATGTATTATGCAAATGAAGTCTTCCAGCTGTGCTCCAAACGGCCAAAATTATATTTATTTGGTCTTTATTTCGGTTTGTGTGTGTGTTTCTTTGTAGCTACTTTTTTTTATATCTTTGTTTTTTGTGTTGTTGCTGTTGTTGTTGTGGGCTTGTTAATTTATGCAGCAACAATATTATTTTTTTTTTTTTTTTGTTATTATTTATGTGTGTGACACTTTGTTTGATAATGTCTCTGTGAAAGAGTTTTACATGGCTGTCGGCACTGCAATTAGTCATTTAATCAAATTGTTTTACCGTGACTTTTGACTTCTAGCCCCCAAAACTGACCTCGCCGTGTGACTCTGGCACGTGTGCAGGGCCAGGCGATAAAGAAGCGTTCAACAAAACGAACTGTTTCACATGATATGCATAATTTTTAAAGCATTCATTTTTATGGATCTCGAATTGTTGCCCATGTCTCATTTATGTATAACCAACGAGCTTATCATATAATCTTCAGTATGGGAAAAATACACAAAAACACCTACGAAATTGCATGCATAAGATATTCCATAATTTTATTGAAATCAAACATTTAGACATTTTAATGTATGTACATACATAATATCGTATCGTCAATTTCATGCCATTCAAAACAAAAACAAAACATTTCAAATGGAAAATCCAAGTATTTTATATCCTTCGTTCAATCGATAAGAATCGCATTCGTCGTTTCGCATAGTTTGGCTTAAGATTTTCTAAATAGTCTGAGCAGAAGTTGAAAGATCCTATTATTCCATTTGACCAACGGGAATCTGGGATTTGCCTATTGCGAAAGATGGGTGGCATTCGGTGGCAAATTCAAGTGGTCGAAACAGGTTATCCCGAACGTTCGTAATGATTGTCAATACCCTATAACCATGGCCTAAGAGAGCATTATCGATACAGATAATTCAATTTGAAATAAACCTAAGAAAACACTTCAATTTGGTTAGATGTCCAGATAAAGCTTAACTTTTCGTTTCGATGCCGCTGTGATTGCCATCGATTGTAAAAGGAACTGCTATCGAATAAGTGAATTGTTTTGCAACACTGTCAGGGATCACAGCTTTCTAGTCTGTTAGGGCATTTAATGAAAATTGTTGTTTGGTGTAGATGGTATTTAAAATTCGAACCTTTTGGCAAATGCTCACAAGATTTTTATGTTAAAATTGGAGATGCAAATAGAGTGTCACACAAAGATAGAGGTTTTACTTTGTTTCTCATTTTTGTTTGTTTTTTTTTTTTTGTATTTTGTTTTTAATATTTTTCAAATCTTTTCATTTATAAATCAACATGAAAATGAAATGCGTTTTGCACGCTTTTGTTTTGCTGTTGCTGTTGCCCATGCTCATTAGCATAGCTCGAACCAATTAAGGAGAGATGGCCATTTGGTGGACCGTGCATATGGAGAAGATGCCAGCGTCACCAAACCATCTGTTGGCCAAATGCCTCTTGCCCATTGCCCATTACCCATTGCCGATTGCCGATTGCCGATTGCCGTTTGCCTCTTATTTTGTAACTATAAATGCTGACGAGCTCTCTTAAGCTGACATTAGTTTATCGATTACATTCGCTTCGTGCAGATTGGCTGGCTTTATTGCACTTTGTGCCAAGTGACAGTGACTTAAGTGACCATGGTAGGTCGCCTTCCACGCAAGGACTAATCTCACACGTTAATTTTGATTTTGATTATTTATCTTCTGGGGTTTCTTTTTAGAAACAATTTGTGTTTATTCTCGTACTGGCTGCTCTTAGCCGGGTCCAGGCACGACCCCAAGGAAACTTTTTGCTTGGACAAAATGGCTATCAGGTGGCGTCTCCTAATCCAGTCTATCAGCAAGTCCTTCAATCGCATGGACAATCCAATGTTCAGATTGAATCGATAAAGCCTTCGTTGCCATTGGCGAGCTTTTCGATTCAGCAGACGAATGGACAGCAGGAGATTAAGGCAGCCGTAGCTACGCAGGTGCAGAATTCCTATCTACCTCCAGTTGTTCAAGAACAACATTATTCCGCCCCCGCTCCGGCTCCTGCTCCTGCTCCTGCACCTGCTCCAGTCCAGGTACAGCAGTCCTACACGGCTCCAGCACCAGCGCCAACTCAGGTGCAGGAAACCTACTCAGCTCCAGTCCAGGTCCAACAGTCCTACACAGCTCCAGCTCCAGTTGTCCAGGAGCAGCACATTGCTCCAATTCCAGTTCCAGCGCCCACTCAGGTCCAACAGACCTACTCGGCTCCAGCCCCGGCTCCAGTTCAGGAACAACAGATCATTGCTTCTGCACCAGCACCAACTCAGGTCCAAGAAACCTACTCGGCTCCAGTACAGATCCAGCAGACGCAGTCGAAGAATTCCTATCTACCTCCAGTTGCCCAGGAACAACATTACTCCGCACCTGCACCTGCCCCAGTCCAGGTACAACAGACCTACTCGGCTCCAGCCCCTGTTCAGGTACAACAGACCTACTCGGCTCCAGCCCCTGTTCAGGTGCAACAGACCTACTCTGCTCCCACCCCAGTGGTCCAGGAACAACAAGTCATTGTCCCAGCTCCTGCACCAACTCAGGTGCAAGAAACCTACTCGGCCCCAGTCCAGGTGCAACAGACTTATTCGGCTCCAGCTCCAGTAGTCCAGGAACAACAAGTCATTGCCCCAGTTCCTGCGCCCACCCAGGTCCAACAGACCTACTCGTCTCCAGCTCCGGCTCCAGTTCAGGAACAACAACAGATCACAGCTCCTGCACCAGCACCAACTCAGGTCCAAGAAACCTATTCGGCTCCAGTTCAGGTCCAGCAGACGCAGGTGCAGAACGCCTATTTACCCCCTGCCCCCGCACCTGCTCCAGTCCAAGTGCACCAAACCTACACGGCTCCAGCTCCAGCTCCAATTGTCCAGGAACAACATGTCATTGCCCCAGCTCCTGCCCCAGTCCAGGTGCAACAGACCTATTCAGCTCCAGCCCCAGTCCAGGTGCAACAGACCTATTCGGCTCCAGCCCCAGTCCAGGTGCAACAGACCTATTCAGCTCCAGCCCCAGTTGTCCAGGAACAGCACATTGCTCCCGCACCTGCTCCAGTGCAGGTCCAACAGACCTACTCGGCTCCAGCTCCCGTAGAAGTGGGCTATGAACAGACATACACTCCTCCAGCTCCAGCTCCTGCCCCAGTCCAGGTCCAACAGACCTATAACATTCCTGCTCCTGTTCCCGTGCCAGCAGTTCAGGTTCAACAAGCCTACGCACCACCAGTTCCCATAACAATTGTCAAGGAAGAGACTAAGGTGCAACAAACCTACTCGGCTTCTGCCCCGGCACCTGCCCCAGTTCAAGTTCATCAGACCTATAGTGTTCCTGCTCCCGCACCCGCACCAGTTCCTGTCGTTGCGGTAGCTCAACCACAGCCCCAACTCATCCAAAATCCCGTGCAGCTTCAGCAATCATTTGTCCCACCCGTAAGCCAGCCCATTGCCCATCAGTCGTCATCCAACTACAACTACAGTCCACCTGCTGTCCAGCAGCAGTTGACCTACACCCAGTCCCAACCCACTGCCATTGCCGCGCCCATAGTGTCTGCTCCTATTCCCGTGGCCACCACCCAAATAACCTCCACATCCAGCAGCTCGGCATCGGCGGAGACCGGAACAGTTTACGGTGAAAACGGAGGCTACGTCTACCAGAAGCATTAGAGGATCCACTCAAAAGTTTCACAAATACTTAAACTCACTTAGCCCAATTTATAGCACAATTTTTGCAATGTTTTTTTTTTGTTTTTACTTAAAATAAAGAATTTGTTAAAGAAAACTTCATTTAGATCGAATCGATTCGAATAATTCTTGAGATGGTGAATCCTTTTCTGATTCACATTCATTTATCTACACACATCATTTGTCAATTCAAAATTCCAAGAGCTCCTATTTCCGGCATTAATTGTGTTCCATTATAAGATTCTACTTTACCTTACCATAACCCAATTTCCTTTTTGAGTTCATAAAAAGTTGAAGCTGACCGCAACGAATCGAGGTGAATATCAATGAAAAGGAAACTACGATTTGTAGTATCCTGCGAATACCCTTTCATTTGTATATTCCGGCTAAACTCATTAGTTCTGAGAAAGTTGCTGACTGAAAGATCGACCATCTTTGCAGTTATTTCATTTGATATATGTATATACATATGTATGTACCTTTGAATGTAAGAAAGGGTATATAGACTTCGTCAATGGCCAATGTTACCCTGTATAGTTTGTTTTTGTTATTTTTCTTAATGCCGAAACTGAAATCGGGTTAATGTGGATGAGCAGAAAACTTGTTTTACCACAATTAAGGGAATTGAACTGCACCCACCATAAGTTAATGAAACGGTACATATATATATATATATATAGTATATGTATATATGGCAGTATATAAGCACAGAATGCAAAATGTATTATGTATATAAGAACGATCTTTGCTTGCAGAATCTCAGTTGACTTCCAAGTGCTTGCAGTTCGTCATGCAACGGCTTGAAGGTCTGTTCAGATTGTTGTTGCTGCTCTGGGTGTTGGCCATTGTTGAGGGCAGGTCACCAGGTCAAAGGGCGGTGCAAATCATTAAGAACATGGAGGATGAGCCCATACCGATGACATATCAATTCATTACCGATCATCATCAGGCCACATCGTTGGGTCAAAATTATTATATCAAGCCGGGTCAATTGGTGGGCTCGTTCAGTCTGGACTCGGGTCTTCTCAATGTAAGGCACGATAAGGATGCCAAGAAACCAATCAGAAGTAAGCACAACATTCTATTTGTGGCCTATGGGCTTAAAAACAATAAGCCAAAGGATATAAGTTAAGCCACTCCATCAAATGTGTCAATAAATGTTAAAAACTTTCTCAAACAATTCTTTTATCAAATGAAATGACTTCGGCTTACTTGATTCGCTCTCCCTCAACTGCACATAAGCGCCACTATCGACCATACCTGCAGTTATTCATTTTCTACTTTACTTTTTTTTCTATCGTTCGGAAGACAAAATAGGCTTTGGAACTTACGTCTGATAGTTGTCGTACAAAGTCCACACCGTAGATGGCCTTGAGTTCGACTCGAAAACTTATTTAACATTAAAGTAGGCCTTTTCTTTTCCAAAGTCCACATCGTAGAAGGCCTTGAGTTCGATTCGAAAACTTATTTTACATTAAAGTAGGCCTTTCCTTTGGCTAAAAAATCAAGCCCCTGGGGCGCGTCCAGATGCTTAGTCAAAAATAAAGTTACATCGGAAATGTTTGCATCGCATTCCTAATACAATATTCTTAACATATATATTTATACAAAATATTTTAATAATATTTGTGCATTTTGGTTTTGAGTCAAAAAATAAATTTGTTGTGTCCAGGAATCTGAATCCTGCGTATCCTGGATCCGTGTATCCTTAATATTTTTTGAAACTATTGAAACCGGGTAAGTAAAAACTGAAAAACCCTCAATCATCGCGAAGCAAGGATGTCCAAGGAGCAATTCTGATTGGTTCCCCTTTTTTATCTAGTGCATTTTGCAAAAGATAACCAAATCAGATTTACAACGTGAACAAGAAGTCGGAATAATCGGGGTCAGTATCTCAAGATGGTTAAACTAAGCCAACAGCTGATCGAGAGCCGTGGCAAGGGCTTGGACTACCGCCATATTCTGAATTTGAATATTTGGGGTACTGATTTAGATGACATCAGCATCTTCCGAGAGATGCCTCTGCTGGAGATTGTGTCGCTTAGCCTTAACCAGGTGACCACACTGGAGAGCCTCAAGAATTGCCGCAATCTAAAGGAATTGTATTTACGCAAGAACCTAATAGAAGACATCGAAGAACTGAACTATTTGAAAGATGCTCGTAATCTAAGAACCTTCTGGCTATTAGAGAACCCATGTGCAGATGCCCTTGGCGATGATTACCGCGCCACAGTGTTGCGTTATCTGCCTCAGTTGAAGCTCCTGGACGGAATTGAGGTTACCGCGTCAGAATTGCAAAAAGCGCTCAAAAATGAAAGCACCCCAAAGCCCAAGAAGGTGGGCAAGCCGAAATCGTCAGAATCTATCAAAACCAAACGTCCTGCTGCAGCGCCTGCTCCAGCTGCTGCTGCACCAGCTCGTCGCGACGAAGCCAATCTAGAACGAAAAGAAGAGCGCCCCATGGAAATGGAACCCGATCGCAGACGCAGTGCCAATTCTAGCATCCAAGGTGAGAGCTCCAACAGACGTGTTAGCCCCCCACCTCAAGAGAGATCTTATCCCTTGGAAATGGCCCGTCCTATGATCCAAGAACGCCACGTTACCGAGAGTATTAATTCCAACTATGGGGAGCAGCGCAATGACCAAATTATGCGCAATGAGCAAACCATGCGCAATGACCAAATTATGCGTAATGAACAAACCATGCGCAACGATCAAACCATGCGCAATGACCAAACCATGGCGATGCCATCGATGCCGCCCATGGCAATGACATCACAAATGGCGATGCCATCGCCTCATCCTGGACCACAAACATCTTTTCAACAGAATAATGCAGTTTCTCGCAGCTACTGGACAGGTGCCGCTCAAGTTCAAATGCCGGACTATCCGTCAAATGATCGTTACATGGATCAGATGAGTTATCAGCGATCACATGACGCAACTTCGAATGCTTTCATGGGAGGGGCCCGTCAGAATGAACTGGATAAAATGCAGTATCAAGCTATCAGCTCCATGATGTATCCCATGGGGAGCCCACCTCCTCCCAACCACCGTGACCACTATTCAGGCAGATCTGCTGGTCCGTTGCGTTCCAATGTGAATATATTGTCTTCTATTCGATGCCTGATCCGTGAACTCGATCCGGCTAGCTTGGTGGTCCTTAGTCAAGCCATTCATGACCAGATGGCTAAGATGCTACCGACTGATTAAATGCAAATATTTCGATCGATATTTTAGCAGTCACTTCAAATCGTGATATAGCTATTCAAAATTCTATAGTTATAGTTATTTCCAAATGAGTTGAATTCAGCCAGACAGAATAACGGTTTTATTTAAAAATTCTCGTCAACCGGAACCAGAACCAAAATGCCAGTTTTCGATGTAACAACGATGCACAATCGAATAGTTTGAATACCTTTGTAATTGTTATTTTGCAAACCAATTATTATTTCATTCCCATTAATATGTGCGTAAAAATATAAGTTCTGTGACAATGAAAATTGTTTTTCGTATATTTTGAAGACTTGAAAATTTAGTAAATACAAATGCTTAGCCCGAAATCTTTGGGCTATTGAACAATTTTTGCCCAAACAAAAATTTAGTTTGGACGAAAACGTTACTTTTGTTTAATTAAATACGTTACATTCAATGAACTAGTTAAATGAACTGCTTCAAAGTAGCTAAAAAAATCGCGTAAAAAATTAATCGAAAGAAATTGTAAAATAAACTTATTATAAATTATAAATACAAATGCAGGTAATTTATTTTCACCATGAGCAAAATGCTTAACAAATAAAACATTAAATGTTTAACGGAACAGAGCAATAGCTACAAGGGATATCTTTACTAAAGTAAATTTATTTTATTTGAAATGCCTTCAAATCACTTGACCCGCGCCGTGACGCGATGTGAAGAATATGACAAATCGATAGCACATGTGAACTATCGATAATTCCAATGGTATCCAAAGATTTTACAATTCTGCACACATACGCGTGCACGGTGAGTGTGTGCGAAAATGAATACGAACAACTGAATGATTCGTCTTTAAAAGGATTAAAAACGCAAACTCCTGGATACGGCGACGGGTGCAGAAGTGGAAGTGCAATATTAACTGGTGCGTTTGTCTGTCACTCTGTTTTTAAATTGTTGTTATTGTTGTTGTTGGTGCTGGTGCTGCTGCTGCTGCTTCTGGGATTCATGGGGAGGTGGGTGAGAAGCGTCGGCGAGCAAATAAATCTATTGATTTTTAACAACACTGATGCGCATAGACAAAGTGATAGAAAAGAACAAGAAGAAGGAAAACAAAGGAAACGTAAACCAGCTTCTAACAGCTTACCTTTTCCCACCCAGATGTCCTTTCTTTCCTCGTCTCTAAGTCGCCCTCCCTTGCTCTACGACGGATGTTTCACTTTTGGAGGCCAAGCTTACCTGCGCAGCAGCACAACAACAACAATAACATTTAATTGGCCTAGTCTATTTGATGCAGTTGAAGTGATTCACCCGTTAGATCATCATCATCATTATCAGACCCTCTCTCTCCCACAGCCGAGTCGTCATGAACTCCAATTCGTGCAGCGACAGCAGCAATGATTCCATGGCCAATCCCCACCATCACACACCCGATCTAAGGCAAATGAATTTTGGCAAACCTGCCAGCGGTGGCAACGTTCGAGGAGGTGGGGGAGGCGGAGGTGATGGAGCAATTTCATTGCAACAGGAACGTTATGTATGGGAAATGAGGACACGTAGTCCGAATGTGACACCTGCCAGCACAGTACTAAATTCACCCGACTTAAATGCCGATCTACCGTATGCTCCACTCAAATGTGAATTGGAAAATGGATCGATTCAAGGTTGTGAATCGCCAACGGAGCATCAGACCGGAAATTCCTCATCCTACTATTATCAACGTCCGCACTTGCATCAGATACGTGTGGGCCGCAGTCCGGGCAGTCAGTTTGAGCATACTCAGGTAAGATATATAGTCCGAGAACTTTAAAGGAAAGACTCATGTATATATTTTGTATTTGCAGGGTCTAGCTAGCCCCGGATCACCCACGGATGTCGGCAAAGCCGATGGCCAGTGTGTGCGCGATGGTGAAATTGTTGTTTTCGATGACATCGATACCAATTGGATAAACAAGACATCTGCATTGTATCCAGGCAACCATGAAGATGTCTTGAAGGTCACGAAAATGATCGGCCAATTGCCCATTGCCGAATATGAAGGATCGCCCCGACGATTTGGCAATCAAGTGCCATTGTCCATGAGCATGCAGACTTCGCGAAAGCGTCCACCAGGATATCCACAACGTGTCTCGCCCCAGGCAGCCAAATCCAACCCCAACAGCCTCAGCAACAATAATGTGGGAGGAGTTGGAACTAAGACATCGGTGGGAAATCTTATTGATCTAATCGATCATGAAGATGTTGCTGCTGCTGCTACTGGAGAAGGAGTGGCAAAGGATCGAGAAAACACGCCGACATTTGATTATCTCTATGAGTTTTCCGAGACACGTAAAGTGCTGGAGGAGTTTTTTAAGGCCAATCCTGAGGATGAGAAATGTTTTGGCGACTATGGAACCACAGAGAATGGTGAGGATGCAGCCAGTTCAAATGATGCCCAGACGGCAGCGGCCACACCAATAGAACAAGCCTACATAGGTCAGCGTTTGGCTAGAATACCTAATGATGAGCTATACATGGTTCATCGTTCGCCAACAAGAAAGCAGCACCAGGTGAGAGAAAGCCGCATAATTTCATTTCACTGCTCATTTGACAATTAACTTTTTGTTTTTAGCCCAGTGGTAATCAAACTATAACCCCGTCCAATGTTGTTTACCAGGAACACAACGATATTGAGCTTTATATCGATTCCAATAGCCGCAGTAGTGGCGATCTGGCCGATACCGAACTGGAGGCTAATCTGCGTCGTCATTCAAGGAATTTCACACTGTCGCCAGAGACAACAGACTACGATTCAAATTGTGGTGACCTAGACAGCCTGTCCAATGATATTAACTGCCCAACAGATTATGGCAAACTCTATACGAGCATGCCTGTTCTAGAGGATGGCCTAAGTAGTGGTCATGCCTCCGATACGGAAAATAATGCATCTGTTATATGCGATAAGCATAATGGGAACGGCAGTGAAAACAGGAATACCAATGAGAATGGCGAAAGGCTGGAGAATGACTACAATAATAGCGCTAGTCTGGCAACAGTCACCACAGATGTCTCCCAGTCGGCATTGATAAGCGATTTCGCAATAATGCCCATGCCAATGCCACCGCAACAGTCCCCGGCATCTCCGATTCCCGCACCACCGCTGCCGCCCACTCCACCGTTAACCGATCTAAAACACGAGCAGGGCGAAGCGTCAATAGTAGAAGATGATAATAACAGCTCTAATGGCAAGGCATCGCATTATGGAGCGGTCTATGCAGCAGCAGCATCATCAGCAACGCCTCCACCACCAATAGCAGCAGCCAGTGCAGCCCATTGTCCAGCCGTTGAGATACAAGAGGCCATGAAGGAGATACGCTCTGCCTTGCAGCGGGCCAAATCGCAACCCGAGAAGCTGAAATATTGTGATGAGGTATTGCCAGCTGATCCCGATTCACCTGTATGGGTACCCCGTCAGTGTATTGCCACCAATATAGGCAACTTGACTCTGGCCGAAGAGGAAGCCGATACGGATTTGGAAACGGATCGCCTGCTAGGCCAGCAAAGGCATAACGAGCACGATTTCTTTGCGGATCAGGTAAGACCAAAATGGCCTTAGGGATTAGAGAGAGAAAAAGTGAGAATAATGTGCAATCCTTTCAGCCTGACAGCAATGCCAATGAGGCCAATGCAGACAATGCAAGCAATGAGCATCTAAATGGAAGCAACGGTGATAACAATAACTCTCATAAGAAGCCCACAACAATCTATTCGCCGGCCACCTTGAGGCAGGGTATAGGCACCACACTCACTCCCAACTCGCCGGATATATGCAAAGTGGAGGTATCGGTGACAAGCGGCCAACTCGTTTCACCGGATAATTTGCAGTTTACCAAAAGTCCAACGGGTTCAATTAAATCCCTTAAAGACTCGGCGAACAGTGACAAAAAGGCCAAGACGCGCAACAAGGAGGGTGAGTAGTGTCAGCAAACCCAAAAGTAGCATTAGATTATATGTTCATGGGATTCAATTCAATTCTTCTCTGTATGCTGCATTTAAATGCCAATCATTTTGTCGTATGTCTGTGTCATGTAAGTGTTTTCCGTTCTATCAATACGCCCCCCAATTACCATTTGCGTTTAAGTGTTCAAATATTTTTTTTTAACCAAAATTACCTCTTTCTCTCTCGTTCTCTCTTTCTCTCTCTCTCTCTCTGTCTGTTTAGGTCTATTGGAACCAAAAGTTTTAATCGAGGGCGTATTATTCCGTGCCAAGTATTTGGGTTCCACTCAATTGGTTTGCGAGGGTCAGCCCACAAAATCCACACGCATGATGCAGGCCGAGGAGGCAGTCTCCCGCATTAAGGTAAGTCCATGTGATTTGGATCGATCAATGAATTCCACAAAACACCCTAGCTGAGCTAGCTTCCCCCATTACTTACATAAATGTATGTCTCGGCTTTTTTCTCTTGTTGCCCTTGCTGCGCTCATTCCTCACTCTCAAAAAACAATAACAAAATAATAGGCTTTGGTAAGCATCGCTCGGTTTGGTGAACAAATTGTTTTTAATTAATTTCATAACTTTGCTTTTTGCTTGCTCCGCCAGGCGCCAGAGGGTGAAAGCCAGCCTAGCACTGAGGTCGATCTATTCATATCAACCGAAAAAATAATGGTGCTCAATACAGACCTCAAGGAAATAATGATGGATCATGCTCTGCGGACCATATCCTATATAGCCGACATTGGTGATCTTGTCGTTCTGATGGCTCGTCGTCGTTTTGTGACCAACAGGGATATAAGTGTGAGTGGCGGCGGTATGGATGAGACTCTCACATCGCCATCTGATTTGGGTGATAGTTCAATTCCAAACAACACGACGACTATACCCAGCACTACCACCACAACAAACACAACCAACAACACCACTAGCAGCTCCGCGACCATTGATTGTGACTCACCTCCACTCAAAGTGGAGGGCAATAAGCACAATCGCACACCCAAAATGATTTGTCACGTATTCGAGAGCGATGAGGCCCAGTTTATTGCCCAATCAATTGGTCAGGCCTTTCAGGTGGCCTATATGGAATTCCTCAAGGCCAATGGTATTGAGAATGAGAATTTGGCCAAAGAGATGGACTATCAGGAGGTGTTGAACAGTCAAGAGATCTTTGGAGACGAGCTCGAGATCTTTGCCAAGAAAGAATTGCAAAAAGAGGTGGTAGTGCCCAAGGCCAAAGGTGAAATCCTTGGTGTGGTCATTGTTGAAAGTGGCTGGGGTTCCATGCTACCCACAGTAGTGATAGCCAATTTAATGTCAACTGGCGCCGCGGCCCGATGTGGCCAATTGAATATTGGTGATCAATTGATTGCCATTAACGGCATGAGTTTAGTGGGCTTACCCCTATCCACCTGCCAGAGTTACATACGGAATGCCAAGAATCAAACTGCCGTCAAATTCACCGTCGTGCCCTGTCCACCTGTAGTCGAAGTCAAAATCTTACGGCCCAAGGCATTGTTCCAGCTCGGTTTCAGTGTACAAAATGGAGTGGTAAGCTAAATTTATTCAATAATGTCAATTACCAATCCATCTAAAATCATTTGTTTACCCTCACATACATAGATATGCAGTCTACTACGCGGCGGCATTGCCGAGCGGGGTGGAGTACGAGTGGGTCATCGGATTATTGAGATAAATAATCAAAGTGTGGTCGCCGTGCCCCATGATACCATTGTTAAGCTGTTGTCCTCTTCTGTTGGCGAAGTAAGTTTACCTCTGCATAACAATACGAACGGGAATCAAATTTCGAATAAGGACAAACATCCTCTGCATACATTTTCTATAAATTTAAAGAGTTTCGATCTGTTCATGCCATCTAATGATTGTCACTAGAATTTTTGTATGTTTGGTTTGTAGTTTTAAGTTTAATTATCATGATGATCCTTCTAGTAATCTATTTTTATTCAAATATTTTGCAGATTCTTATGAAAACTATGCCCACATCCATGTTTCGTTTGCTCACTGGCCAGGAGACGCCTATATATATTTAATATGCTCACTTACATGTCGCGCACATACAAATAACAAAGGACAACTGGAACTGGAACTGGAACTGGAACTAGAAATGCAACTGCAATTTACCCAAAAAAAAACCAATGGAAATTATTAAAACCTTAAACTACTCATTTTTACTTTAAAGAAAATAACGCAAGCAAAACAACAAAAACAAACAAACAGACAACAAAACAATCAAAGAAAAGCGAATGCAATTTACTTCAGTTATTGCTCTTCGGTTGCTCCTTTTTGTTTCAAATTGTATATGAAAAAAGACTGAATTTGATTATAACTGTGTACGTGTGTGTATGTGTGTGTGTGTGTATGTGTGTAGATTTATGTGTGTATATGTATATGTGTGAGTGAATTTGAGAAACAAACAGACAATGAAGGATAGGAGAAGGAGAATGTGGAACCTGCTCTAGTTTCAGCAAAAAACACTTTACCACTTTACTTCTACTTGGAAAGCGAGCGAGCCATCCATCGATCGATCGATCGATCATTTGGAGTTCTATCCTAGCACATGATGAATCTATCACCTGGTTCTCGCATGGAAGAAATTACTCCTAGCATTCCACACGATCTGTAAAATGCCCTTAAAGCAAATGTCGACTATCTCGATTCGAACTCGGCCTATATAGAGAAAATTTTAGTTGAAGACTTCAATCAGAATTTACATGCAAACGCGCACTTTATTTTTGTTTATTAACTACATTTATAATTTAATTATAATGCAAAAAGCAAACAACAAGAGAGACAAAAACGTAAAATGAAAACAAAACAAAAGAAAATGTATGCCAAAAACTAAGTAAGCATGGAATGAGATTTCGTTGAATTTTTGTATGTTTTAAAGATTTTATTTTATTTAGATATTTAAAAACTAATTGAAGCGCATTCATTGCCTGCCTGCTACAAACAAACAAAATGAAAATGAAAATGCATTTAAAAATTAAAAAAAAAAAACAAAACAAAAAAAAAACTAAATTACAAAAATCTTTCTTGATCTAAAACTAATTAATGCCAATATAGTTACAAAATGTACAACAAGAACAATAATTCCAGCATTGAGTGTTAGTTTCTGTTAATACATAAATTACATATATGTATAAGAAAAAGCAACAGACGGAAAATTTAACAGATTAAAAAGAGATTTAACAATAAGCAGAGAGATAAACGGTAATAGAAAGGAGAAACAGCTAATTAAATATGAAGAAGAGGGAACACTTAGAGAACGAGAGAGAGATAGAGAGAGAGAGAGAGAGCTTATTTTTGCAAGCGAATAATAAATAATTAATATATGATATTTAAAATATTTTCAATGTGCAGGTAAACGCAAGTTAATAATATAATCTAATATTTAATATAACAAAATATTCATTATTTTTGCAAAGGAAACAAGAACTAAACAAAACACACACGCAGCTAACACAAACAACAAAACTAAATGTATTAATTTATAACTTAAAGATTATAATTATTATGATTATTATTATAAAACAATGAAAAGTAACTCAAATGAACTCAACTGCTATGCGCCTCCTTAAGTAATTTAACTTAACTTAATAATCATGTACTAAAAACAAAAAACAAAACAAATACTTCATGCAATTTATTTATTAATATTAACACATGACCGAATATAAAACAAAATAAAATTTAAATTTATACACAAAAATAAAGTTAAATCCAATTTGTTAGCATTCAATTTTGTTGCATCTCTTTGCACA
Source organism: Drosophila nebulosa (assembly GCA_024703675.1). Taxonomy (NCBI): domain Eukaryota; kingdom Metazoa; phylum Arthropoda; class Insecta; order Diptera; family Drosophilidae; genus Drosophila; species Drosophila nebulosa. Next base: position 392,517 of record JANFPS010000006.1, read on the forward strand.
CATAAGAACTTTCATTCGGAGGATGGAAATTGATCAGATTATAAAGATAAATCATATTTACTCCACTACGAGCAAGTTGAGAAAACATAACGGATATCTTATCATGTTTCTCGACCGTTAATTACTGTAAAAATGTCTTGTATACCCTCAGAACAACAAAACGTGTTCTCTCGCTCTTACCCTCTCACCTACATTCTCGCTCGCGCCCACTCAGTGATGCTTCTTCTTGAAGCAGAAATGCTGAGTGGAGGCGAGCAAGAGAATGGGAGAGAGCGCCGGCGTAGCTGCTCGCTGCAACGCTCAGCGATGCTTCTTCTTTAAGCAGATGGTGAGTGGGGGCGAGCGGAAGCATAGGTGAGTGCAAATGAGCGCCGTTGTAGCTGCTCGCAGCAGCAAGAGAGGAAAGTAAATTCGAGTGGGAGTAAGCGTAGCTGCGCCAGCAGAGATTTAAACAGTCGCTGCTGAAAAGTCGCCTCGATCGGTCGGGTGACCTGCACACCAGCCAATTGTAAATAAACCGTAGGTAAGAATGTCAAATAGTTTTTTAATTGTTAGTGTATATGTATGATAAACTACACTGGCCCACAAGTGAGTGAACTTTCAAGTCTTACTCGATGGCACTGTGATTTGTAGGCCAGTGTTCCTTATGCAATTTCTCTACAAGTTAAATTTTCAGTATTGATTTTAACAAAGAATCTCGTGAATCTCTACTCTTTCCTTAAATAGTTTAAGTGTTGAATCTCTAGTTTCAGCTACACTTGAAAAGTCAATATTTTTCCTGCTGATGCTTAAAAATAATTGGTCCAATTTAAAGTTTTTGCGCCCTGTTGGTGGGGTCAGTGGGCCAAAGTTTCTGGCCCTTTTGCTGTATAAGTATTTAGTTACTAAGCGATTTGTTTCAGCCCCAGCTCCAGCTCCATCTTCAGCTTCGGCCTTCTTGTTGGCCTTTACGCTACGCCGCAAACAATTAACTCAATTGGTTTTTGTACTCATTTTGCATGCAGCAAGTAACCTTTAACCCCCTTGGCTTATCCCGCCACGCCGATTCTGCTGCTATGGCTGGTTGGCCTGGTTTAATCAACTTTCAAATGCATTGAAGCCACTTTGCAATTTTCATGGCTGCTCTACTCATTTGTTTTGGGAGGCCAAGCAGACTTCAATACGTTGTGAGAAGTTTTATTGTTTTAATTACTTTTTTTTTAAAAGTTTAAAAATGTGCGAATGATGTTAAAATGATTTAAACGATTTTAAAGCCATCAGCTCAACAAAAAATATCATATATACTCCAAAATTAGTTAGTGTTAAAAATGGATTCCCTAATGGGTAGAGTTTTATTGAATATTTAGTTTTCTGATTTGATAAAGAGTTTCTGAAATCAATTTCCTTGTCTCTATTAGCGGATCTGGAGTTTTAAAATGAAAAAGTTTAAATTTTATATCAAGAGTAATATATATTTTTTGATCTGTTTGAACATTACATGACATTCGCAAAGACGTTTAAAGTTTTCTTTTGCTTACTTAGGGAGGCATGTAAATTGGTTTGTGTAAAACAGTGGAAAAGTTTATACCTGATGCCCTGATTCTCTATTCTGTTATCCTGAAACTAAAACATAGTTGCTAGTTACTTTCATAAGGATAGTTTCCTTCTAATTGTTTGACAACAATTCCCACAATATATCCTAAAGATTTCCAAGTTATGCCACTAATCCCACAGACATTATGCTGGTGCAGCAGAGACTTAATTTGAATGGAGCAAGTAAACATTCATTTGGTTGGAGTTGCTGCAAGTGGATTTCTTAAGCTATGCTTGTGTGATTCTGAATCTGACTGGGTGTGAATGCTTGGATATGGATATGTTTATGTTCATACATATGTATATAGTATGTATATACATGTGTTTCGTCGCGACGGTCGACAGCCGATGGCAATGGCAATGGCAATGGAAATATAAATGGAAATGAAAATGGGAATGGCAATGTCTGGGAACAATTGTGGTCTTTTGCTGTTGCTTTTCTCTACTAACTTGTTGTTGTTATTGTGGCAGTCAATTTATGAGCAGACACACACACACACGCACACGCATTCTGGAGGCGAAATGCTTGGAATGGGCGTGACAAGTTATGCTTAAGCAGCTGTCAAATTACAAACGCGTGCATGTTTCTATTTCTATTTCTATTTCAGTTACCCCAAAAAGTATGCCACAAAATTTGATTTGCACACACACACACACATAAGCACATCCAGTGATCAAGGGAAGAAAGACGACAACTGTTTTGTTAGGTATCCTTCTTATCCTCTATTCTCTCTATTCCCTTTTAACCAAAGTTATTGTCAGCATAAAGAGCGCCTCAAGCAAACTAAATCAAAGATTTCTACTCACTGTCATTTGAATTTCCGTTTCCGCTTATTATTACCCCAACCATTGAATTGGAAATCAGTTGTCAATATATGATTGGAAAGTAGTGGCACCTACACCTGAGCAGGTGGAGAATGGAGAGTGCAGCGACCGATAATGCTTCAGCATTTCAGAGTTTATTATTTTAAGTAAAACTGCCTCACACACATGAAATGGTGTGTGTGTGTGTGTGTGTGTGCAGTTTTGCCATCGAATTATGCGCATATAGACGACCTGCTACATCCAATTGTGGAACCCACCGAATGGCCATAAAAAATAGGTGCCCATGCTTAGTGGCGGCTAATAAAATCTTTTCTTTTTGAAGATTTCTTCAATTTTGTTTTCTGTTTCTGTTTATGTGCTCTTATAAGATAATCTTGTGTAAATTTCATTCAATCACGCCAAAAATATCAACTGCATAAACAATAAAAAACATAAAAGAAGAAATAATTTATTTCTTAAAACTCATATAAACATTTAGTTGAGAAGAAATAAAAAAGAAGAAACAATTTATTTCTTAAAGCTCAGCTAAACATTTAGTTACAAGGTAGACAGGAAAACCCGTACTATGAACCCAATCAGCAGTCCGATTTTCTTAGTTTTTCCAATTTTTATTTAATGATTTAATTTTCTTGATCTTTATAGAAAATATTCTAGCCCGCAGAAAATTCAACTCAAAATCTCTTTCTGGGCTTACACTTTGTGATTGAATTAGACTCAAAATTCTCTCTTTGGGCTTACATTACATTACAACTTTTGACTGTAATATTAGGCAAAGGCAAATGAATATTCCAAAAATCGCAAATTCTTTTGCATATACTGATTACTATAGGAGAATCTATCCAATTTGTATTACCAGAAATTTCAAAAAATTAGATTTGTTTTTAATTAGGTAATTTTGTCCGTTTGAACTCTGTTATATCTTACAATAATTTCTTTAAATAAGTTATTCATTATTTTTACTCCGAGCAAAATTCTGCATAAACTTGTCTTTTTCCTAGCAAGGACTAAGATGAAATTTGTCACTCTTTCTACAACTACAATTGAAAACGGTTTAAGCCTAAATACTCTCAATTTGTTTTTTGTAACAAAAATTGCATTTTATAGTTCTTGGTCGTTGAGAAAAGGATAACATCTGACAATTTACAACAATTTACAACAATTTTACAACAATTAAGGCAATCTGATTAAGAAAAGAAGAGAATTCCCATTCCATTTGGTACTCGTAATTACCCTGCAGTTTCTACCTGTACCGTATTTACCATAGACAATGTCATTCAACTTGTAATCAAATCCCAGTCCTGGTCCCGGGTCCCGCCAAGACATCAAGTTTAAAGAACTTGACACACGCGATGCCATTGCTTCACTTCATTTCCCCATTTGGGTGAGGTTGGTGGCGTCGGTGGCGGTGGCGGTGGCGTGGAGTAACTGTTCCCAGGCGCGTAGTAAAATTCATTTCATTCATAAATATGCCCCGCTTGGTTAAGGAAAACTGGGGAAACCGAAATCAAACTGGAGAAAATTATCCGCGCCGACGCAATGGCAACTGTTCCCAGGTCCAAAACGAAATCTGGCGAATCCCAAGCAATGAGAACAGTAGGAGAAATAATGGGCTTCCTAAGAAAGAGAGTGGCCTCAAAAATGTCTCTCTTAAATTAAAAGTGGTTACAGTTCCCTTTTGTGTGCGGATTTAAGTTAACGGAAAACTGGACTCCTCAGCGGGTTCTCTTAGTTCAGGCAATCAATCAAAGGAAGTTCTTAGCTATTTTTGAACCATTTTTCCTGCTATTTGAAGGCAAACTATTTCCTGAGAAACAAAGTTGTTAATAAATCAATATCTCGATCAACAATTAAATCAAAAGTCTTTTCTCTGTTTCGAAATATTATAAGTAAATTTGAATGAAAACTATAGACAGCAGTTCGAGTTTTAGCGTTGATTATCATTTAAATTTCACTGTCAAAACTAAGCAAGATCTTTTCCGGTTGCTTTTCTTTTCAAATTGTGTGAAATTTCACAAAGACAATGATAAAAGTGCTGAGGACTCTTGCCTCCTTTCATTCCCATAAGCAAGACCCAAGGAAATTAATTACCCACTGTGTCTAAATGCAATTATGTGTGTGTGTGTGTGTGTGTGGACAATCGTTTAAAAAGATAATGACCCGGGGTATGGGGGGGGGATGGGGTGAGTGTGTAAGGAAAACAAATAAGAAAAGAGAAATCCAAAACGCAAATTTGAACAATCAAGTAACCAAATCAGACGCCAAACAAATATGCAGACAAATAAATGTTACACAAACTCTGATGTATGACCAGGATATGGCAGGAAAGGGAATGGACAAGGGATAGGGAAGAATTAAATGAGAAAAACACTCGAGAAAATGTGGAAAAATAACGATTTTCTTTTATTGCCATTTTGATGCTAAATGGCAAAATTAATTTGCCTGCGAACAAGGACACGTCAAGAGGCAAAACAATGCAGAAGGTTAAATTGCAAATAAATGTTTTTTACCAAATCATTGTGAAGATAATTTTTCATTTAAAACATTAACCAAATTTTGTAAAACAAATGGTATAAGATTATTTCAGAATTATCTCAAATTCAACACATTTCCAAGAAAGTCCTTCAAGTCTTCTTCTGATTGAGAGAGACAGAAGAAGAACAATTGTCTACGAAAAGAATTTAGAATAAAGTAACTACAAGTTACTTTCGTTCTCTCAATTCTACTCAAAACAGGACACTTCGGCTTCCTAGCTAACCAGCCAAAGCTAGGAGACTAAGTTGTCCTCTTGGCATTTCCCTTTTTTTTGACAATTTTTCTCTATGCAAAAACCGATTAAACATTTGAACGAGAGAAGCCTCCAGTCAGGTGAGACTTTAGTCCTTTAGTCTCTGGTCCAGCAGTAGGAACAGCTGCCTCATTCTGTCATTCAGTGATTAGAAATTAATTCGATTTACATTATTTTGCCTTTTTTTGTTAATTTGCAAAGTTTTTTTTTAATTGCATAGTCACTGTCTATATGCATACCCTTTCTCCAAAGAGGGTATAGCCGACTAAAAGGATTAGCAGACCCCACAAGGGTCTATCGGCTTTATTATCATTTGCTGCTCTTTCAGAAAGTTAAACTAGCACGAGGATAGGAGAGGGGAAGGTAGGAGTATGCTAAAGCCAGTCAACGGATCAATTTTGGTTGTGATTTGCTGTAATATAGATTATGTGGCTCTTTCTTCTGCTAAAAGTTCATTTTCAAAAAACTCCCTACAACTTTATTTTATAGTTTAAGGATATTTTTATGTAGGTGTGTGTGTGTGTGTGTGTGTGTGTCTGTTAGCCAACTTTGAAGAAAGTTGTCTGCACTTGGTCCGTTGTCTGTGTTCTGGCCATACGTCAATTTAGCTAATATACAAAATGTTTATTTTATTTTTATGATGAATTTATGTGCACTGCGCTTTTTCCTTTCCAGCTCGAGCTTAAGGGCCAAGCCCGATGGCAGAAGGCAGTAGCGGGCCATTAAAAGAAGAAGCCATGCACAACAGCTTGCAAGAGAAACCGACCACAAGTTACCCATTGATAATAATTCATCGAACAATTGGGAACAATTGAAAAAGTGATCAACAAGGAACTAAACTAATCTTGAGTCCTTTGACACTTTATTTGAACCTGTTGAACATAATTTGTTGGCCTTAATATACCCGTTTAGTCAACAGGTACTGGGCTAAAAGTTAAGCGACGACGACGACGACATTGAAACTCAATTTGTACTAAAGCCAGTTCAGACACTCAAAAGAAAACAAAAAACATATATACATATATATGTATATATATAAATTTATTGGACTAAACAGCATTTTGACAGCACATTGGCACTTGAACTTGCACAGAACGAACCCCCGTTTCCCCTCGGCCCCCTTTTTTGTCCCCTTTGTCACCAGCCTGGAAATTGTTTACTGATTTTATAAATCATCATCACAATCACTTTCAATTTCCCAAAAAAAAAAAAAAAAGTTAATAGAATATGTGAACAGGCGACTAGGGCTTAGCCAAAGAGTGACCAATGGCCAAAGGTTGTTAGCCAATGTTTAGTTTAAATACCAATTAATATGCAAAAGCCATAAACACTATTGACCTTTGACTCGACGAGGACTAAAGACTTCCCTCTGTTCGTGTACCTTTGATTGCTGTCATTCAGAGTGCAGTTTCTTGCTTCTTTCGTTCGAGATTAATCAGTAACGGGAATAACACGTATACGCCGGGTATTGCAGCTGCTGATGAAGATAGTTGAGCAAATATTGCAAATCCATAAACAGAATTCATTTCTAAAGCCAATATGAAAGAGTTATTAACACAGTTTCGCCTCCCCTACTGCTCCACCTCCCCCTCCCCATGTCATGGCCTTTGCATGGTTCTTCTCATTAATGTGCGCCGTGTGCGCTTCAAATTAGGCACGCAAAGCGTTTGCCATTAAAAACGATGAAGAAAAAGAATAAAAGGGACGCGTTTGCAAAAAAAAAAATAAGAAGAACAAAAGCACAAGCAAAATGAGAGTGTGAGTGGAGAGGGGGACGAGGGGACGAGAGGACGCGAGGAAAAAAGTGGAAAACGAATCTGTCGCATAATTACAAAAAATGTGTCAGACGCGGGCACAGGCAAACTGCCTTGGCTTTTATGCGTTAACGTCTAGACGGGCGCCCAGGACACTTTTTTATAGGGAAGCAGAAGCAGAAGAGTGTGTTCCAACGAGTGGCAGGATTGGGGGAGGAGAGAAAGAACCAAAACTCATGCCGTAGCCATATGTCAAATTGAAGCGACTGTCAATCTTTTTTTGCCCCCTGTAATTGTTGTAGCTGATGTACGAAAATCAATATTTATCATTGTTGTCATTGCGAGAGGACTCCCAACCAACCAACCAACCAACTGGGACATGGGAGCATGTTTACTTAGTTCTTTTTCTATGCCCATGAAAGGAAGGGCGGTAGGCAAAGCCAAAGATATTAATCCAATTCCTTACTGATCTTAGTAGCTAAGCTTGCAGGATCTTTTGCCATCTCTTCATCTAAAGTGTTCTAAAATTCCAAAAGGCATTGCCTTGGCCAGCATAGACAAAATCCATCAGACAGCAGAAACTTTATTTAGCCATAAATGTTTGTTTGTTATCGGCCAGCGAAAGTCTTAATAGTTAAATGCCATAAATAATTTGAGATACATTTGCGAGGGTAATCTGTAGAGTTAGCAAATGAAAAAGTCACAAACGATTGTTCGATCTTCGATTCGTTAGCTTATAGATTCTCAAACAGCCCTCGTAAATTTCAAACAAAGAAACATTCTGAATATTTAGTTTTCTGGCCTTTTGGCTTTTATTTTTTTTCGCATTCACATTGATTTAAATTGGTCATTTCATTGCCTGAGAAGTGAATGGAGGGAGGGAAGGAGAGAGAGAGAGAGAGCGAGAGAAAGGGGGGAGAAGGAAGAAGTATTGATTATTTCTTTTGGATATTCGAGCATCCACTTAAAGCCAGGTAGGGCGAATGCTCGAGGATTCGAGAATGAATGGGATCCTATGCCTTTGCCAATTTTTGTTTTTTTTCTAGCTGAATTATGCAAAAATTATAATGAAACATAAAAGGCGCAGACCGAGTGCAGACCTAACGACCCACCCACCCACCGTCGGACGGATGGCCGGATGGCCGTCGGTCCGTACGCATTCCCGAGTCAAGCAACTCTTCAATTCAAGTCTCAAGTTTGTCTACAAATGTGGGATTTACTTAATCAAGTATTTATGTTTGGCCTACAAAAGTTAAAATTATATGGTACCCGGTCCAAAAGGACCTCGTCCTCGTCCTAGTCGCCGTCGTCGTCGACGACCCAAAAGACAAACAAAAAGTCTTAAAAAAAAATTAGCCACTTACAAGAATCGACTCACATAGTTCCCTGTAAGCCCATAAAATGCAGTTCTCTTGCAATGCCATCAACAAGATGATACCCTCTACTTTGGCCATGTTGGCTATGGCAACGCCAAGAGCAAATTTGCTGAACCAACTGACTAATATACCCTTGCCAGTTCTCCTCCGCCTTGTGTGGGGTACGAAAGCATGCAAAATGAAAACTTTTTTAATACCCCATGACCACCACGTGGCCAACAAAAAAAAAAAGAAAAGAACTCGAAGAAAGGCATAATCGAGGCAAATGTGTCAGGATTCGAATTAGAATTAGTGCCAGCCGAGAAAAAAAAAAAAAAAAAGAAAAGTAAAGAAAAGGACGAACAAAATGAAAACGTTTTCCCAAATGGCAGTCGCGCAAAAGTTTTTTTTTTAGTCTCGGTTTCGGGTTTTGCTCTTTAGTTCTGTGAATAATGAGTGTTAAGTCTGAGTTGCGGCTTAAAAGGCTCAAAACTGAAAAAGAAAAAACAAATATGCAAAATAAAATCTTATGTTTTGTTAGCAATTAGTTCAGAGAGAGATTGCGAAAGGGAAAGAGAGAAATAACTTTTTAATCAAAAAAAAAAAAAAGAAGGCATCACAGACTCATTCACATCGTAAAAATCAATTGTATTCGATTAACAAGACATCAAACATTTTAAAGCCAATCATCTCGAATTTCGAGCCTCGCTGGACATGAACATTGAATATGGAGCCTGTGTCTCTAGGATAAGGCACAATAAAGGATTGCTCTGTTGCACTTGGTGTGTTTAGATAAAAATGCTATTGCCTAGTCATTGAATTAAGGTATTTGTTTCTATAACTTTAATAAACCGACCACGGCATACCCATCAGAATGTTACACCTCTCTTCACAAACCAAAACAAATGTGACTAGAGAAAGGTCAAGAAAATTGTTTAGCCTAAGGCCACGTATTGGCATTGGCCATCACAAATTACAGGCAATTAAACTCCCTCAACAACAAGCATCACGTTCATTTCATCGAGCAAGTGACGAGAGAGAAACAGAGAGAAAAAGAGAGAGAAAGAGAGAATGAGAGTAATTTCTAAATTGTTTTTTGGCCCTGACTATGGACTATGTTAACGCTTATCACTGGCAGTCGCTTTGAGATTGGCTGTGGCAGGCGAAGCAGTCAGGCAGTTAGCCAACACGGCGTATGATTGATTTGCATAATTGCCAGACTTGCTGACATGGCAAAGTGGATTAAGCCAATCAATTTCACATCGCTCAATGGCAGAGTATACAACCTAGGAACTTTTGGCACAGCAGGCTATCGGTTTTCCTTAGATGGGTCAATTTTGTATACAGGGTATTCCTAAAGTCGACCTGATGCCAATTGATTTCTATTAATATTTGTATTTAAAAAATTAAGCAAAATTAAAATCCTTTGCCAAAGCAAAAGTTCTCCAGGTGTATAGGGAAAAACTGCACTTGACAGAAAATAAAGATCAAACAAATTAATTAGCGAAATGAGTTGGAGAAGCAAAACATTAAAGCAAAATTGTAGATAAAATAGATTCGAAAGAAGATTTAAATAGATGACAAGAAGTTTCGATTGAAATCCGCCACTGGTCAGTGGCCACTGTCCCTGGATAAGCTCTTGAGCAGAGGCTGTGAGGCTAATGAAGTACATAAATAAATTTAACAACGATTACCGCCTGCCCTTTTGTTTGGCTTGTCCTGCTGCCAACTGAGAAGTGTAAGGACTGCGATAAGAATTTGTTAACATTACAGAGACAGACCGCTGAACAGGCCGACGGATAGATGGACAAACAGACGGGCGGACAGACAGACAGAGACATAGATAGGACATTTACGTGTGTATTTGTGTCTTACTACTTAAGCCCAATAAACATGTGCATATTTTTAGGCAATTACCAAAGCCAACGGTAAGCGTATCCATGATACCCTATCCTAAGTTTATTATATTCAATATTTAATATGAAAGAATTTTGAAAAAATACCCAAATGTTTTGATCCTATGTTCATAAGGAAAATCAAGCTATGAAATGTATCCTTCCCGAGTCAATTATAAAAGAAAATTTCAACAACATTTCTTTAAGGTTTAAATTGGATTAATAAAAAGTGGTTCATTATTTTCTACGTTTTATGAGCAAAAGGACATATAAAGATGAGAATAGATTTAACTGATTTGTAATGTAAAGGATAGCAAAGAGAAAGATACATTTTGGTATTCCGAAACAAGTTAAAAGTTTACATATACCTTGCCTTACCACGGCTACAGGGTATGCATAGATGGCGACCAAAAATATGTACTTGGCATATCTCTGGGCTCCACAAACACCCAGGCAGGCGTAAAATTATGATGTCGTTAATACAATTTCAGTATTTTTAGTTGGCCTGTTCTATCCTATTCTGTTTGGTGCTGTTGCTGGTCCTGGTCCTAGTCCGGTCACTCATTCTATAGTCATTGGCCTGAGGACGAGCAGAGAGATTTAGCGTCCTAACTACACGCATTCTAAATCAATTACCCTGTCTGTATCTGGGCAATGTCATGCTATGGCTATGAAAGCCACCTGTAGCTCCTACTCGGGGACATGACTCCCTCTCTCTCTCTCTCTCTCTCTCTCGTTTTCTCTTTTCGTCCCTCTCTTTCTAGGGACAAGTTTTGCTTGGCAAGTCCTACCCACTCGGTAAAGCAAAAAGTTAAAAGTGAATTAAAAATATTTTTGCATAAATGGCAGCAGATAATCCTTTTAAAAAAGTTTTACCAAAACTAATTGAGCTCACAAATCATTAAATGGGTCAAAGGTACACAAAAGCCAAAAGGGACAACTCAACCTAACTTGGTCTAATTAGAAACAATAACAAAAACAACTTAAGAACTCCCTAAAAAAAAATCCTCGGGGACCGTGACAAAAAAAGCATTGGCAAACATTTTTTGACACTCCCCTGATTGAATCCCTCCTGTTGAAGGGTAAGAACTTTGTCCAACAAAAAGTATCACCCCATAAACTTTAATTTTTTGACAACAAATGCAAAAGAACAAAGGAAACTTTCAGCAATACGAATCGTTCCAAGGAGATGACGATTGTTTAACCAGACAAATCTATTGATATTTTCTTTTAAATTTAGGTGCTAATGGTGGCCTGCGCATCTGACCATCCATTCTAACTCTTCTACAAGAATCCATTAGGTATCAGGCAGCTCCTAAAACAAAAAGGCTTTGCGATTTAGCTGGAACATACACCAACTCTAGACAAGACACAAACCAAACCAAGAGAGCAATGGTTGTTGTTACCGCTAAATTAAAATTTTGAATTCAATTAATTTCAATTATCATTTCCCTATGCTAACAACTCCATAATTATCATACAGTCCTTATCATATTTATAACCTACTTTTTAACAAAAAAAAACACATTGGCTGAAAATTATTCCCAAGTGAAATTATCCCCTAAAAATCTTGAAAAATGAGTAGCTCAATATTTGAATTATGGGTAAAAAAAAACTCCTGCTTCACTTAGAATTACCGATTCAAATAACGATTTCTTAAAAAGAAGTAAAAACAAGGAAAAAAAGCCCCCATTTGCTGCACAAAATTATAGCCCAATTTCATGTTTCTGGTCAAAAAAATTCGAAACCGTGGGTTACAAAGCATTGTATTTCACACCAACTGGTATACACTGCGTATACGTGTTGGTCATGTGATGAACCAAACAAATTATTTTTAAACACATTAAATTCTTTTAGATGTTTTTCTTAACAGTTTTCCAGTTTTTCCTGTGATCCACCCAAAAGCACTCAACTAAAATGATCCTTCAATTCCAACCAATTAATATTCCAATTTGTTTATATTCGTTGCAGACATCAATTAATTTATATTTGTGTTCGTTTTTTTGTTTGTTTTTGTTTTGTTTTTTGCATTTTCTTTAATTAATTAATTTACCTATATAATATAAGAACAGTTTCTAGTAAATACTGCAATAGCAATTAAACAAAAAAATCACCTAACTTAAAAACAATGTATGGAAAATTATGTTGCAAAAGTTATTGCTAAATAACAAAATAGAAAATATGAATTACATTAAAATTACATTTTGGCTAAACTTAAATATATGTATATAGTGGATAAGCCCGATATTGTGAATGGTAGAGGAATTAGGGGTGGGGGGATGGGAGAATCGGGTCGGCTGCTTTATTAAGGTTTTGCTAAAATTCACACAAATAAAATAGTTTGTAAATATATAAATATAGTTAGAGAAAGATATTGGTTGTGGATTTTTTTTTGTTTTTGTTTTTTTTTTTCAGTTTTGTTTCTGTTTTTGGAAATAGCATTTCGATACAGACTTGATAAAACTTAAAAATGTAATAATAACACACGAAAACCTACATACATATGTATATACACATATATATTTATATATATTTTTTGGATGTTGTATACTCGGTGTAGCACTCAGCTGTAGATTTCGACTGAGTCAAAGGTTAAATATCCAACATAAATACACATAAAGCCAGCCATCTTTTGGTACAGATTTCAATTTGCCGTTGCCGCTTTGCCACTGATAGATACTCGTAGATAGATAGATAACTCGATACGCGATGCTCGATTCTCCCACCGATTTACGCCTCCTTCTTCTTGCTCTTAAATTTGTTTTTGAGCAATCCGGGCGCAAGGGCGGCACAGGCGCACACAGTAAGCACACCCATGGAGGTCCAGGAGAAGGCATCACTCGAGCTAGACATCTTCTGCAACGTTTTGCCCGCCTGTATGGCAATCACCGATGGCGGTGCCACGCCACAGAATGTGCCCAAGGCGAACGTATGGATGGGTACTCCAATTACAGGTGATGCCAAATTGATAAACCAATTGGGCAGAATTGGTGTCATGCGTAGGAAAAGCATATAATTGAAGAGACTATCCCGATACTCCTCGACATGCTTCGACCATTCGCTGGTCTTCTTTGGCCAGAAGTGACGAATGAGCCGACGTCCGACCAGATTTGAGAGCGTATAGCATAGCGTGGCGCCCAGCGCCGAGCAGAAACAGATGAGGAACAGTGCTATGGGGAATTTATACAGGAATCCAAGTAATATCGATAGGAATAATGAACCAGGAATGGCAAAAGTTTGTAGGCTACAAAAGAAAGAAACAGAAAGTTATGGCAAACCAATTTGATTACAAATGGATTACAACCTATTACGATCAATAGGTCAAGATCAGTTTACTATAGCTGCTATGTGATAGTAAATAAGTTCAATTTATCCCTTCTCTAAATGTGTGTGTGTGTATGTATAAGTGGGGAGATCTTTCTATCAACATTTGGATTTGGGTCTATCCCACGAGATGCTCGTAAGTATGTCATCCAACTATATACATTTACTTTTATTATATATACATAGATTATTCAGTCGCAGCGCGTGTGTGCTTGGCATTTCTACTATATATTTATAGACAACCACACTAGGAAGAGAACATTGGCAACGCCAACGACTTAACAATGGGCACCCGTATAGCACATGTCGCATATTTTTTGATAACAAAACAAACAAATAAAGAGGCAGGGTTAATGTCGATGTCGATCATGCCGAAGTTTAGATACTCTTGTCCTATGGCAATGATCTTAATTAGGCTGAATAATTTACATAGACATAAAAAATTGTATATGTATACTCGTTTAGTAAATAATAAACAACTTTAATTTACTCTTTTGCCAGTACAAAACGAGTAATTAAAATAGGCTACACAGAGAGACTGCTGACTGCTGACAGCTGGCAGCTGAATGAATGCAACAATGAGAAAACCATTTTTTAAATGGCCATATTCAGATGAGTATGTCACTGATATAACCGAAAGGGTCACACAACAATAGAGTAAAATAAAAAAAAATGGGTCGCCCACTAATCAGCTGATTTTAGATTTCTAGACGAACAAACAGCAAGTAAATGACAAAGTAGAAATCAACTAGACCAAGTTAAATTACACAAATATACAAACATACGTAAATGATATTTTGATCGAAAAGGCACTTCATGACTATTTGTTTTCTCTATGTATCGCTTTGAAACCCAAAATGTTGTGATAAAATATTTTTCATAACGCCTCTGTGACCCAATAGGAATACCAAATGCACAGGTATTTTATACATTTGATTGTGTAATTAAACGCAATTGACAATTTTGCTTGGCTCAGCTGTTTAGGCAAAAATGGAATATTCTTCTTTCATTTTTTGTTTTTGGTATGAACGAAAAGCCATAAGGTTTAAACCAGTAACTAGTACTCATTGCAATTCCATTGGGAATTTTAATTATTTAAGAGTTCTAAATCATTTGAATAATACTGCCAAATGTCAGTGACCAACGAAAAACATTAAAAAAATGTCGAAAACTAAATTGATAGCGTATCTTAAAGTCGGCAAACGAAAAACTCTTTTTATATTTGCAGGTGTTCGATGTTGGGGTTTGGTAATGATGATGATGATGCTGCTATAGACGAACGTTCAAAAGTCCAAAGCAATAAAATTGACCTTGGGTCTCACTTTAAAAAGAAAATCAAGAGCATCAATTATCGGCCCCCAATTTAAATTAGTAAATCCGATCAGCTTTTGACCTTTATGGCGTAGAAATTGAATTCGTTTTTTTAATTAGAATAATTTGAAGAAAATATTCCTTTCTTATCTTTGGACCTGCTGTTTGCTATCACACTTAAACGCATTTCCGGGTTTGGACTCTCGGTCGTCTCCCTATCGCTCAGTTTCTTTGTCTCTGTCTCTGTCTAAGTCTCACTCTCTGAGCGGTTGACTCATACAAGTGGACTGCGAATAAAGCACGTCGTAGAAGAACGTGTCTCTTCATGTTGGTGAGTGTTTTTGGTTTTGTTGTAATTAATATGCAAACTCTATACCATGACCGTGCATATTAATTAGTGTGACCGTGAATTCTTTGTTAACTGTAATTGGGTCAAGGTTAAGATGGTTATGTTCCATTTGTTTGTTTGCTGTTGTTGAAAAGGATACAATACGTAGGCGACGACCACACCGAACATGACTTCAAAGTAATACATGTCCTTGTAGCGATCCAAGACTTTGGCCAACATTTTAGCATCTTGTATATCACGAGGTATTTTCAAATGCTGCTTCTCGGCCCTGTGAACAGATGTGCGAGAGAGAGAGAAGGCGAAGAGTTACATACATTCAATACATACAAACAAGTTAGTTGTAAATAATTCTCTGCGTTTGTTTGTGTGTGTGTGCGAGTACGAGTGGAAAAGGTGGCGTGACTTGGCTGAGCAATAAGTTGGCAACACATCAGCCTCCGCCTTTGCCACTGCGTCTGCGTCTGCATGGTTTGTTTTTTTTTTTTGGCTGCTTCGACGGGTAACTCCTTTTACTTACGCATTTAATTCCGGGAATATGGCATAGACATAGCACATGGTGGCCAAACTGGCAACGAATATGCCAGCCACAATGACTAGAGATCTTCTAGTGGCTTTACGCTCGTCCGCGGACATGGCTGACGACGACAACGACGACGATGACGATGAAGACGCCGTTGCCTGCTTTTGTGGTGTGGACTGCTGCTGCTGTTGCTGCTCCTCCTGTTGCTGATGATCCTCGAGGAGTTGTTCATGTTTTATCGGTGGTCTATGTTTGCCGTTAATTAGGTTTCTTGATTCGGTTGATGTTGCGGTGGTCAGCTCCTTATCAGCAGCTGCAATGGCTGAAAGCATGCAAATTGGCATTAAATTATACCCACATCTCTCTCCGTCTTTTTTCCTCTCTCCTTTGTACTTACCACCATTATGTATAACTGTGGACATGACGAATTTTCAAATTCTCACTTTAAATAAATTTTTTTTATTTTGTGCTGGTTGGTTTTTCTTTCGTGTTGTTTTTTTTTTTTTTGTTTCTGTTCTAAATCATTTGAGATGAATATTTGGTTTTTTTTACACTACAAATTTAGCGTCTAATATAATTATCAATTATTATTATTGTTGTGTATATGCACATGTATAAGTGAATGTGTTCTTTGTATGTCGATTTGCGCGCTTTAACAGTTTTTTCTCCTATCTCTCTCTCCCTCTGTTTTTGCTGACACTCTCATTAAATTTAATCAATAAAAAACAATATTGTGAAACATGGGAATAGTATCAAAACAGACACTGACACTTGATCAATTTAGTTTAAATTACTTGAGATTTGTTATTTGCCACTAATTTTGTACTATAAATTAAGCTATAATTCCATGTCGCTCACACACACACTATTCTTCAACATTCGCTCTGCTTTGCTTAGTGTGTGAATTTTATTTTAATTTTCTTTTGTGCTAAAAAAATAATACCAATCGTTATCGATTCGATAACCAGCAGTGGGCTGCACATTTCATAGCCAAAACCGATTACAACTCAAATTCTTTGCTAAAATTTGTACTATTATGTCTCTACTGAATTTATTTATGTAAATTCAAATGAAAGTTAATCTAGAGTACGATTCGTGGATGCAGTGAGTATTTTTTTCACCATTGACAAAAAATAGTACAATTTTTATCGACATTTAGCTATTAACTTAAAGTGTTGCGTAACTAACAGTTAGTGTTGGACATGTTATCGATTTGAAACAATAACAAAAGCCAGCTGTAAGTGGCGCCTTTTTCAAAATCGCTTGATAATGGGAACGTAAAAATTTTTATTTTAGCTCACCATCCTGAAACAGCCATCGATGTTTGCAGTATGGTTTCTTTCATCACCAAACAAAAACAATCGACTATCCCGCCAATTAGAGATGGATATTTTAATCCAAAATAAATAGCGGCTTATTTTAGTGTTGTAAAATACAAAACGATAACAAAATTCACATGTTATAAAACACTAAATTTCCGTTATAGATTTTTAAATTTGAAAAGAACATCTTCAATAAAAATTCTGGCTTAGTGACGCAATACCCCAACAAAAGAATTTTCTTATATTGTTATCCTGGCTAAAACAACATCCAAAGAAAATCAAAATTACACCATATTTATTGTCAAAACATTACACAAAATGTATTATAGTATTACAGTATATTAAATACACAAAGAAAAAAAAAACATAAGGAAGATGATGATTTTTCCTTTTTTTTTTTTTTTTTGTTTCATACCATATATCAGTTGTTAAATGCGACCAAACAAACAAAAAAAAACATATTAATCTAGAGTTCTTTAGTAAATAAGGTGTATATTGTGTATGTATGTGTCACCAATATTATTTGCGTCTTCCATCCGATTTATTGTTTCTTTTTATTCTGTTGCTTGTTGTTTTTTGTTTTATTGTATAACCGGTGACTATCACTTGCGTAGAAGTAGAAATATGTATAGTATAGTATGTGGTTTTCCTTTCGTGTTGCATTTTTTTCAATGGATATAAGTTTATTATGATGCACCACGTGGTTGCAGGCGCACACGGAAGCCCTCCTCTCGTTTCAGAATGATGTCCGCCTGAAGTTTAAAGTCCGACTCGCTCAGGTCTGAGAAGACGCGATAGTTCCGCAAAATGGTCGATAGTAGAATTTTGAGCTTTAACATGGCATATTTGCGACCTGGAGAATGGATTTAAAGAATCAGGTTAAGTTTTGAGATATAGTTAAGAATTCAAATTCTATACTACTTACCCACACAGCTGCGTGGCCCAGCCGAGAATGGGACAAAGGCATAGTAATGCCGATCGACCTGACGCTCGGGTAGAAAATTATCCGGATCAAAGACATTTGGATTGGCATAGTACTTGGGATTGCGGTGCATGAGAAATGTGGCCACCGTGACTGTAGCTCCTCGTGGTATAACATAGTTGCCCGAACTGAGTTTCAAATCCTCTTGCAGTTCGCGTGCTATAAGCGGCACCGGTGGGAACATGCGAAGTGTTTCCATTAGACAACGTTCCAGATATTTCATTTCGAGGGTATCCTGAAATGTGGCCGGACGCTTCGAATCACCAAATATGCCATCCAATTCGGCAATAACACGATCCTGTATATCCTGATGTATGCCCATCAGCGACAGGAAGAACGATGAGCCGGCTGCTGTGGTATCATGACCCTCGAACATAATCGTATCCACCTGCTCTTTGATTTCCGTATCGGTAATGAGGGCGCCATTCTGGGCACTCTCCAGCATTAGATCGAGGAAGGCCAAACGCTTCTTCACCCCAATATCATTGTCATCCACATCCAAATCGTCTTTGAGACCAGCCGATTGGCCATACGATAGACCAGCAACTGGTGCCTGAGTCTCCGTTGGACTGGCTGACTTAGCGGGAGCCGGAATAGGCAATTCCCCTTGCTCCTGCTCCTTCTGTTTGGCCTGCTCTATCTGTTGCTGTTGCTGCTGCAGCTGCAATTCGGTCTGGGCCAATGATCCGCGCGTGCCCTGCTCAAAAGCGGCCTTCTTGCTTCTAATCACCTTGGTGGTCAGGCCATGGATAATGTTTAGCAGACGTCCCTGTTCCTTGTAATAGCGGGTCAATGTGAATATGAACTCGTTGCGCAAAAATATGCTCCGATGTCGGGCATGGAGTATGTCACACATTCGCATAACTGCCATTGCGTATTCGAATCCTGATTTGTCCTGCGTCTTCTTTGATACGCCCATTGCCGTTTCTGAGAGATCCGAAAAGAAAAAAAAATTAAGAAATTTATGTATGTATGTACATACATATATATGCATATGCTCATGTGTGAGTGTGTGTGTGTGTGTGTGTGAGAGAGAGATTTTAACAATAGCATTCCCATCGATGTGGACGATGATGATGATGATGATGATGGGGGAAGTGGAATGCACTCGGCTGACCCAAGCGCCAATTGAACTTAACAAACATACAACAGGCGATTGGATTGCCTCGGACTAACTCGGACTGTCTGACATAATTGTGGCTACACAATGCATAAATAGTTCTACATACATACATACATACATACATACTTATGTACATACATACATAGATATGTATTTATTTAGTATGTAGTCCGAGATTGTTTAGCATAAACGAGCAATCCAAAATACTTTGCTTTTGCATTCCAAATGATGTGGGAAACGATAACAGATAAACACAGACCAAAGCAAAGCAAGTGCGACAGAGAAAGGATGCTCATTTTTATTCAATAAAGTTAGAAATTAATTGAAATTAAAACCGTCAAATATATATACATACATATGTGTGTACATACGGGTAGCCGATATCTCATGAGGATCGCATTTATCTTTTTACTTTTCACTCGCATCGAAGCTAAAAAAGTTTTCATTTAAATTCAAGGACTCAAGGCCCTTAGTCGGAAGCCATTGATAGATTCTCTTGATTTAATATCATCATTACGATCAGTTTGACTTGGCTTGAGTGAATCAAATGACTCAATATGAAAACCGATTGCGCAAGTTTTTGTTTACTCTTTAAAAAAAAATCAAGTTTTCCTGTTCGATTTGGTTTTTGTTTTCGCTTTCGATTTTCCTTGCACTTTCCTTTTTGTGTGTTACCATTTTTCCCATTTGTTACATTTGTTTTTGGCCCACTGGCCTCTGGGCAGGTGGCTAAACTGGTTTCCCACACAAAAGAAAATTGTTAAAGTTATGCAATTCCAACAACAACAACAACAACAGCAGCAACAACAACAATCGAAAATGACATTTAGAGATTTTGGATATGCATTTCCTTCCATCTTATTCGTATGCATTTCTCTTTCGACTGGACAAATTGTTTCTTATTTTGTTTTTTGTTTTTTTTTTTTGTCACTTTTCATCATGTTGGCTCTTAATTGCTAATTGCCCGTTTGCGTCAGTAGTCGCCATTATTATGAGTATTATTATTATTATTAGTATTTTTTTATTGTACAGCGTCTAAGCAGTTGCATTCAAATTTTCCTGATTAAGCGATTTAATGGCAATGCGACGTGGTTTTAATTGCACTTTGCTTTTCAAAGGAGGCCGGAGGGGAGAAGGCGTTTCGGATCAAGATTGGGGCGGCTATGGCTGGTGGCTGGCTGGCTGTCTGACTGTCTGACTGGCTGGCACTGGGGCTAGGGTTTATTATATGCCACTTTTTGGCTGTTTTTCAATTTGAATTTAAGTGAAGGTGAATTAGGTACAGGGTAAAGCAACCGTCCAACGAGTACCCTGCCCTGCATATTATGCAATTGGCATAGAAAATGAAGAACTAATAAAAATCCAAACTGACACATCGATTGCTTAGCCGATGACAATGTCATTAACATTGGTTTAATAGCCAGATAGACCGGGCATTAAGCCAACTTGTTGTCCCGAAACATGTCGAAACGTGTTTCAATTTAAGTGAATGGGGGGGCTTTAGACCATTGATATTTTCATTATATGTATATGTATTTACCTTAAGGCAACGTTGAGTTTATGATAGAAAATTACTTCAAATCTTGGTGAAAGCTCCAAAAAAAAAGGTTTAATTTCAAACTCGAAATGCGAGTTCTTCGATTTTTGCCATTCAGTTCTCGTTAAGGGGACTCCTCTTGTAATCGATAACCAACCGACTATCGATTAGATAACCGTTACATTAACTTCAAATGCATTTTCAAATTTGGGGAGTATCAAATTAATGAGTAAATAAAAGAAGACTTTCTCTCTCTCTCTCTCTCTCTCTCTCTATCTATCTTTATCTCTCTCTCAGGGCTACGTGACCTGTGCTTATAGCGAGGAGGAAGATGCCATAATTCAGTTACGTTATCCATTGTCTAGTTGGACAACAACAAAATTTTTGATTTGTGCGAGTTATATGTAGTATATAGGGAAATGGGTCTGTGCTCAATTTGTGACAAGTTGTATTATATGTATGTACATATGTACATACAGCTTGTATTATATATAAAACGCACACCACAATGAGAGTAAAATGCAAAGATCAACTAAAATGATTTGAAATCTGAGTGCGTATGAGTTGACTGTACTTTTCACTGCTCACTCTCGCACTCTCTCTGTCTTTCTAAAACGGTTTTACTGTGTGTGGTGGTGTGTGTGTGTGTGTGTGTGTGTGTGTGTGTGTGTGTGTCTGTTTGCCTGTCTGTCTATCTGTCTGTCTATATGTCACTTACCCAATAGAATCTCCACAGTTGCCTCACTCATGTAATCATGACAATCAAATGTGCGTCCCTCCTCTGCACGCAGCTTCCGCACCACATTAAGCGAATTCTCGTTAAACAATTCAATGAAACTCTTTAAGACATTCAAATGGAATGTGGGTGCGATTAGTTTACGATGCGATCGCCATTTTTGACCTGTGTGTGAGAAAAAGGAGAGAGAGAGATAACTAGATGCGATCAAAAACTACATACATACATACAATCAAAAATTCAAATGTATGTAGAGACGGATCTAGAATGACTGTTATATTTATAGCAGCCATTATTGTGTTCTGTTCTGTTCTGTTCTGTTGTGTTCTGTTGTGTCAACTGTCAGGCTTACAAATCGTTTAATTAATTTATGATTTCAACAGAAAACGAAAAACGCTAAATTGAAATTGTCCGTTCCGTTCCGTTCCGGTGCGGTGCGGTGCGGTCGGGTCCGGTCCGGTCCGTCATCCGTTGTCCGTTTTTCATTCTCCATAATTCGTATTGCGGACTGTACCTGTGCTGATCAGCAGGCCATCGCCTAGCCAGGGCTTAAAGAACTTATATTCGGAGGCCCTTATCAATGTAGACATGACTGCTTAGCAGCAATTCGACATCCCGTGGATCATAGATGAAGACCACTAACTTGGGGCCAATCCACATTTTGGCTATATGCTCAAAGGGGGAACTCTTGCGTACGACTGTTTTAAAAACAGCTGCAATAATAGAGAAACAAACAACAATTGAATGGAAGGATAGGCAGGGATATCGGCAGGGGGGGGAGGGAAATGAAAGTAATCCTTAACACCTACAAGAAGCGGGTCCAATCACATCGAACAAATGTCCCACAATGGGCAATCCTTGCGGTCCCGGCAGCTTGGCGGCCAAACGATAGAGATGAGCACGCGATAGCCGCCAATAGATGTACCACAGCACCAAAGTGGGTAGCAATAGTAAATAGAAGACACTGCTGGGTGTCCCCAGAGCCGCTGGGGCTTCTTTCCTTAGCATCTCCATGGGAGCTAGGAGTCACCACGTCACTTTTCTCTCCAATTGATGATCGATCGACAGCAAAGTTCAAAAAAAAAAAAAAAGTAACCACAGACACACTCCAAAGGGGCACGCATATATTGTACACCTTCCGAACTTCACCTGAACTTCAACCGTCGATCTCGACCAGACGCACCCACGGAGGCACGCACACACACACACGCACAGACACTCTCGCGAAACTCTCCACCACGAGACTAGAAGAGATTAGAAGATTTCCATGCGCGTTGTGGATGGGGCTTTACGGATCGCTTGGGGTTTTTTTTTCGGGAATGTTGTTGGTCGCTGCTCGTTCAGCGCACTACTGACCCAAGCTTTTCCAAACACAGATTTACAGAGAAAAAAAAAAAAAGATATATATATATATATATGTATATGTATAATAATACCATATAAAAATCAGAGTGGGGCTACACACACACACACACACACACACACAGCTTGGGCAAAAGAAAGCAACAACAACAACAACTAAATAATAATAAATAAAATGGGGAAATGGATGAACCCGCTTTACGCTCCGCGCAATGACTAGCCCGCCACCGACAGTGCGAACGACTTTTATAGCCAACAATGTGGACAACGAACTAGTGCGAACGGTGGTAACCTGCCTCCTGTCAACCACCTCCCCTTCCTTCCTTCTTCCCATACCCACTCCCACTCCCACTCACTCACTCAATCTCGCTCTCCATCCGTGTCACCATCGTTCTCTCTTTCTCTCTCTGTTGCTCCTCCCTAGCCACCATTTCCTTTCAAGCATTGTGATAGATATATCTACGTGTCTGGGTGTCAGATACTATATAGTAGCTACTTGCAGTTGGTTGTTTTCAAAAACTAGCGCTCACTTTCTTTCCTAGGCGTTTTTTTTTTGGATAAAACTTTGCAGCTGAAAGCTTTGATTCAAAGCTCGTGACTAAATCCTACACAAGTATTTGTTGTTGCGTTTAAACAACTTTGCCTCCTAGTGAGACCCACTAAATAGTTTAGGTTTATAGCCACCCGATCGGCAAAAAAAAAAAAAAAAATTGTGCTTGCCATTGAAGAATACAAAATGAACCACTTGACCCCGCCAACAAATTTGGTTAAATGGCAAAACAATAAATATAAAAATTGCTTTTTAACCCTATAGTTAATGCTGGAAAATCGACGATTTTCCATAGTACCATGTAACATTCGCATTGAATTTTCATTGAGAATCAATAGAAAATATTATATAAATATTTTCAATATTTATGGTTCGCTTAGTTTGATGTTTAAGAGGGTGTTCGGCGATGTCCTGTGACCATTAGGGGCTGCGCTACGCCATATTGATGAAAACAATCGGGTCAAGCGAGAGGCGTTGTCGACTAATTGTTTCTAGGAAGTTTGTTCAGGTGACACACAATTTTGTCTTACCACAAAATGTTAAAGAAACAAATACAAGACGTTTCTTTTTCAAATCGTTTAATTTATTTGAAAACAACTTTAAATTAATCTACAATTTATTACTTATATTCATTTAAACTATTTACAATTAATCCAGGCGCCTAACCAGCTGATTCCATAGTCTTTTCATTGTGTACTCAATATGTTTGGTAAATCGCTTTCTAAAAAGAATATTATATTAATCGTAGCAGATACATTTTGATTTATTGGCTAAATGCACACTTACCTTGAAGATTTAAAAGTTTCTTTGAAAACTTAAAACTTTACCATTTTAAATGTTGGCGCCCCTGTAAGAACGAATGCCTGTGGTGGCGGCGCCACTAAACTGAGGTAACGTTAATTGTATTGATAGACCAATGTCTATCGATAGACTGTTGGCAAAAGCTTTGGTATCGATAAGACGATGCCCAACGACAGTACCGTTATTCAAAATGTGTGATTAAAGAAATATATAAATTGATTCAATGAAAAATAAAATGCAAAGAAATCAAATTCGAATTGAAAGCGTTTTAAAAATCATATTTTCTCAAGTCTTTTTTGTGTTTTATTTTCTGAATGACATTTATGTTTGGTATGAACAAAAGTTGAGTGAAACTTAGGCTACATTTGGTTAATATGTATGTATGTATTTATTGACTTACTTAAACAAAAAAAATCACTTTTTCTCGATATTTTAATGACCTCAGTACGTATGAGCAATATACTATTGCCTAGACATTTGACTATATGTATATATAAGTGGTAGATTCTTAGATTTAAGTACATATTAACATTATGGAAGTCAGCAAATGAAGAAGAAAAATGGAAGCCTAAGTGAATGATATTATTTGATATTGTTATGTAATTGTACTTCAAACCGATGACTCATAGATGACAATTTGAAGAACTTTTGGTTTATTGTTTTGTGCCTCCTTCACCTCCTTGAGAATGGCATTGGTAATGGCCTCCAAGGCGGCAATATCTGGACTATGATCACTCTTTTTATTGCTATTCCATTTGGGCATTGACACCTAAAATATCGATAAGAATCAATTAATGAATCTCAACACTTTTAAGTGAAACTCACTGTTAAAACTTTCTGAAGTGCTGTATAGTCCAAGCCAGTGCCAGCCGTTTCGCCCAGACGTCGTAATGTCTCGGCCATGGGACCAGATAGTTCCTAAAAGAGACGTCACGGATTAATTCAGAACTTTATTTGTCAAATTCAATCAACAATTACCTGCAATTTGGCCCAACTTGTGGCATATTGACGTCGCACCAATTCTATAATGGTCGAAGTCAGGGCCAGACCAATCAAAATGTATAAGGTACAGAGCAGCATATAGTTGGGTTTCTCTGTAATGAAAATTGCATTAGCCATTTCACATAAAATAATGCAATAATTCAGTTAACTACTCACTTGGTACTAGATCACCAAAGCCGATCGTTGTCATGGTTATGAAACAAAAGTAGAAACCATCAAAGAATGTCCAATCATCTTCCCATAGCAAGAGTAAGCCAGCTCCAGCTGCCAAATAGACGCCAAGGAAGCCAACAGCCAGAATGGCATAAAACCAGGTTTTACCCATAAAATTTGTGAACTTTGGCTTGGCTATGAGCAACGAAAACAATGAAATAAAATTAAGCTCAGATCGAAAGAAAACTCAAGCATAAAATGCGTTGCCTATTTTTAGGAGCTGACGAAATGTTTTCAATTCTTTTACTTACTAGGCATATGCCTGCCAAATACAGACACCGCGGTGGCAAAGAGTCGACCCCAATCGGCTATAACCGTCAATGTGAAGGGTATGCCAATGAGGGCAAAGCAAATGCAAAATACTCGACCACCGATTGTGACAGGAACAATATTGCCATAGCCTGCAGAGAGGGAGACAGATTAGAAGTAGAATGTGGGGGAAACGCAAATCAGCCAAGAGATACTGACCTATGGTGGTTAACACAGTTGATGAGAAGAACACAGCTTGCAGTATGCTCCAGCGCTCATAGGGCTCTGGAAAGTCTTTATCGGCCACAATAAGGAGGCCACCCTCCGCCGCCTGTTGAACAGCCTGCTGAATCAATGATCAATAATTACTTCGATATAATCACTTTTGAAATGATTTTTACCGCTTCATATTTGGCCAGCTCAAAGGACAACAGTTCGTTGAGATTATTCACTTCGGTGTTGTTCAAAATGGTGCTCATGAAACGTTCTCTATGCGTCTTGACCACATCCTTTAAATGGCTTAAACGCTCAACCTCTGCCGGACGTTCCAGATGACGAAAAATCTATGATGAGTAAGAAAACCCATTAGCATTTAATTAAAGTGAAAGCACACAGAAAAAGGGAAGAGAAGAGCAAAAGAGAGAGAGCGAGAGTGAGAGAGAGTGAGAGAGAGAGAGAGAGAGAGAGAGATTGCAATTTATTGGCATTTCCTTGGTTCATTAAGTTTGCTTCGAGTTTTCATTCAATTCATTTAAAACTTGAATTTTTTGTAAGAAATTTTGCAAAACGTTTAGAAAGAAAGAGTGCAACAAGTAGCCACTTTGAATAAGACGAGAAGCTTGAGGAGACCAGTTCCTGTTCATGTCCCAGTCAAAAGAGGCAAAACAAGGATTCGTACCCCTAAATCCGCTTATACATATATAAGGATTAGTCGCTTTGATTACTTTGTGGTTCGTAATGAGATTAATTAGAATGACTGATCCATCTTGATGGATCCAAGTTTTGTCTCTACTACTCTTTGGTTAGCTCAATGATGATTTTGAATCCCAACATTAACTTGAAAACTCATAAAAACTTCATAAACAATATAAAAAAGAACAAGGGGAAATCAAAAACAAAATGCTCCTCATCTCATTTTCGTTTTAATTATAAAAACGTCTTGTTAATATATATTTCTTTTTTTGTTTTTTGTGATGTTCACCTTTTCTCGCTTGAAAGTTGAAAAGCAAATTCTCACGCAAATTCTCACACATCATCATAATAAATTTTGCAGTCCCCTCTCGCCCTCTCTCTCTCTCTCTCTCTCGTTCTCTTTTTCTCTCTCTCTTTCTTTGTCTTACATTCTTGATGTTATTGTTATAAAAATAGTTTGCACAAATTGATTTTCAGTCTTATTTTGGAATAGACAAAAAGGCAAAAAAACAAAAAAAAAAGAAACCAAAGAAAGAGAAATGTTTGCCGATTGTGCGGAAAGAAATTGAAAAAACAACAAAAAAAAAAAAAAGTTCAATTTAAATGTGTCAGCAATATTTCTCACACACACAGAGAGAGAGAGAGAGAAAGAGAGGGAGAGAGAGACAGGGAGGAAAAAAGAGTCTGAGAATCTCTTTGAAGATAAAAAATGCTTAAATTTTCTATGGGGAAAAGAAATTCTATTCTAGAGGAATGCCTGAACTCATTTCTGACTCCATTTTTTAAGCATTTGCCTAATTAGATTTCCTCTGCTCTCTGTCTCTCTATCACTTTGTTTAGCTCTATCTCTAGCTCTAGTTATTCACAATTGACGTCGACAACTTGTCCAACTTTTCAAATGATGCCATGACACACAAACCGAACCACAGAACCCAAGAGAGAAAAAGCCATCCGAAATGCTTAGGGTTGACTCTGGAGGAGTGGAGAGGAGCGGGTAGAGCTTGAGCTTGGGCGGAGATCTGTAATTTAGTGGCAAGGACAAGGAATAGACATGCTCTAAATCAAACTCTGTGTCGCTGGTGTCCATTTGGACGTGATGTCCTTCTCTCTCTCTCTCTCTCTTTCTCTGTGTGCCTGCGCATAAATTATAATTATTACAATTCAGAGGCGAGATGCATCCTTGCTTCACTCGAAGTGTATACTTACAATTAGTCAGAGAGAAAACTTAAATAAAAGAAATGCTTGACCAAAAACAAAGTCACCAAACGAGAAAGAGAGAACGACAGAGACTTCCTGCCTATTTTGCATATTTTCTAACATGTCCTCTTAGATTTAATACAGATTTATATAGACTTTTTTGTAGGTACTTCTAAATGGAAAGGTGTGATAGTAGTAGTAGCTGGGGCTTAAGGCAATTGTCAGTTTGTCACACCATTTTGCACGCCATAAATCACACTCATCCACCCCCCTCCCCCCCACACACACACACACACGTACACACAGCGACAATTACCACACGACAACCATATGGAGAATAGAATGGGGAAAAAAAAATCTTCCCAAAACTCAAGTTAGACCAGGCAAATTAAAGCTGCGTACAGACAATTTCAAGATAAGAGTTACTTGTTAGACAGTGTAAAGAGATTCTGTCTATTTTGTTATTTGCTGTTGTTTCCTCTTCTCAATTTCTCTTCATTACAATAACAAAAAAAAACAGAAAAAACCGCAAAAAATAATGTAAACGCGCCCATTTAGCGGGTGATAATTCATTTCCGTGCTAACTTCTGGGCCTCCCATTCCCCTTTCAATTCCCAAAGTCCCCAGCGACAAAGGGATAAGAGTAAGAGACAGGGTGGAGAGCAGGGTGAAACGCCCAAAAGCAGGCTATGGTCAGTGGGAATAAATGGACATTCAAGGCCAGAGGCGACACCCATATCATGGGTTGTTTGTTTGTGTGTGTTTTGCTTACATTATAAATGGTATATGGGTAAATAACTTAGAATCCCTTCCACAAATATGAAAAAATTATTAAACATTCTTAGGCGTAACATGGAAAACATTATTTATTAAAAACCTTTTTCCTTTAGAGACTCTAACAACTATAGCAAGTCTGGTTCGAAATCTGTGAATGTTTTTTTTTGAAAATTATTACTTAATTCGAACTGAAAACCCTTTTATTTGGACGACCTTTTTTGTGCCCACTAGTAAATTTGGTGTAAAGAATCAGTTTATTATGAAAGCAAAGTATCTCTCTCTTTCACTTTCACCCTCTCTCTCCCTCTCTCTCTCTCTCTTTCTCTTGCCTGTGGCAATAAAAAGTAAATTTACTATTTATGATTTTTTGGTGTATAATAAAAACAAATTGTTATTATTATTTATTGAAAGTTAGTTTCGGCCGGCAAGCCCCAACTGGGCCCAGATAGATCAATGCGATGAGAAGGAAATTATCACCATCAAGCAGCCGAGCCCCAGTCAGAGCCCCAGCCCCAGCCCCAGAGCCGGAGCCGGAGTCCACATTGCGACCTTCACTTCGTTTCGGTTGATGTCTGCCAAAACGGAAGCGCCGTGTAAAATGCGAAAATTGGCAAAGGCGTCAAATGGGCGCCTTGTTTGGGCCAAAGCCTTAACAACAACATTAAAAAGAGTTTGAGTTTTACTTTCTTCCTGGAACTACTTATATACATATATACATATATATATATTTAGATTTTCCAAATCGATGCCTTCGATGTCTATGAATGTCTATAAACAAGAAGAAATTTCAAATTTTCATGTACTTGAACTTTACTTGATTTTCTTGTTGTTGATTTAATGAGTTTTTTTTTTCTTGTTTTTTTTTTTTTTTTGAATTCATAGCAAATTATACTATAGAACACATAATTCTCAACATTGTTGCTGCATAAATCGCTGCCAGTTCATTAAGTTTTTGCTTTTCGTTTCATTGTTTATGAAGGTGCGGTGCGAAAGGGGAAATGGGGAATAGGGGAGGGGAGGGGGGGGGGGCAAGGAAAGAGTCTCTTGGGCAGGCCATAAATGATACATTTTACAAGATCTAAAAAAATAATAATGTGTGTGTGTTCTTTGATTGAAAAATTCAAAATGAGGCAATGAATGAATTTCGATTGCCGAAAACCAAAGCAAATAATCACCAAATCTATTACAACGAATCGAAATCGAAAAACAAGCAAAAAAAAAAAAAAACACTAAAGAGCGAATACGTTGATGATTGTTAAAAAGGGGAATAAAACCAATTACAAACAATATTTATATCAATTCAAATTGTTTACATTCCGCAAAAAAAAAAAAACTTTCTTTATTTTGGTCTGTCTGTTCCCATGCAAACAAGTCTTTCAATTATTAAGCGATTTTATTTAAATTTCGTATGCAAGCTTCTTACTATTGCAGGCAAAACATTTGTCGGAGCCGAGCAGATCGAACCACTATAACTATGGTATTTAGTCAAAAACCTATAATGCTTATCATATTTATAGCCCACACAACAGCTTAAACTTTGAACCAATTTTTGCAACCTTTTTCAAGATTTTTCAATAAAAGAATTTTTACTGTACTTTATTGACAGAAGCATATTTAGTAGAATTTATCGCAATTTGTGTTCTATTTTTATATATTTGTGTTTTTTTTTCGTTTAAAAGTGAATAAATTTGATACCGCAAATGGCTGCTTTTGTTTGTTTCTTTTTAAGAAATCGTTATTAATCGTTAATCGAAAAAGTTGTTTTTTACTCATAATTCAAAAACTAAACTACTCATTTTCCAAGATTTTAAGGGAATATGTCATTTGGAAAAAATGTTCAGCCAATGTGTTTTTTTTTTCGTTTAAAAGTGGATTATAAATATGATAAGCACTGTATAATTCCATGGCTAATTCCACTTCAAATAAATATATAACACGAATGGAAAGACTAGCTAAAAGACAAAACAATCAAAGTGTCTTGGTGGGTTTAGTTAGTAAACAACTAATGAACCAAGGGTCCGAACCCTTAAGACGACTGTTGGTTCATCTTTTACAAAAAAGAACTTACAAAGATTACAAATTTTGACTATGCTTGATTCTATTAACTTTAGGAAAATGTTTTTTTATTGTTTGTCCCCAATTGGAATAGAATCTATTAGATCTATTGCGATCCATCAAGACGCAGCTTGAACTTAATTTTTAAGAGTCATTAAAGAAATGTTTTTGCCATATGCACACACAATTATAAGTATTTGTTTATATACATTTACTTTGCCCCTTTTATCCATCATAAATGCAAACGTTTATTACGTTTTTATTGCTTTCAGCAGCAGCAGCAGCAGCCAAGAGGGACCACCCATGGCCTAGACCTAGACCTAGGCCTAGTCACTCTCTCTCTCTCTCCCTCTCTCTCTCTCTTTCTCTTGGCCACTTGACATATTTATTGTGTTATTATTATGGCCGAAGGTCACACTTGGACCACGGAATGGATGGATGGCTTCCAATTGCCTCAACACTAAAATCAAATTAAAATTTTAGCCACCAAAAAAAAAAAAAAAAAAGATAATGATAATAATAATAATAGCCAGCTGGAAGGGGGAGATGGAGGTGGTGGTGGTGATGGACCCCACCTGTGAAGCACCGTGGCTAATTAACCAACAAAAACAAAAATGAAATAAAAGAAAAAACAAAAAAGCAACGCAAAAGCAGGTAAAAGGCATTATCATGGCCCTTAAGCTTGCTCCCAAAAAAGCCATTCGGATGTTTATTTTATGCTAATGTGTCTCCAACAAAAACTTGACCCAAATATGTGGAAAAGCAAAGCAAAATACCAAAAGGAACAAAGGAACAGAAGAACTGAACAAAAAAGCAGAGGTTCAATTTCTTTCTTGCAGATTAAGATGATAATCTGGTCTAGACAATGGACACTATATATATATATGTATATAGTCGATACATGTTGTTACAGTCTACCTTCTCTCCCTTCCTTCCTTCCTCTCCCTCTCTCTATCTGCCTATGTACGTGTTGATTTCCCCTTGGACCATTTCATAAGCATAATTGAAGGCGGCTGATTGCATGGTCCAAAGACATTTGCAATTGTCATGAAAACGCACACTATGCATCTTAGTTTCAGCATCAGACGAATTAGGGACATTATTAGGAGACAAATGTTTTATCTATAATTAAGATGAAACAAAGTAATCCTTGCCTTAGTCCAAGTAATCTGCCTCCATCAAGTTTTGTCTTCAAACACTGACAACCAAAAAGCCATGGAAGTGGGAAACAATTTGTGGCCAGTTTATAGCAAGTAAATCCATTTCATTATGCACAGTGTCCATTGGTCTAGACCCTAAAATTTAGACCTTATTACTATCTAAATTTTTAAGACTTTTGGCAGCTTTTCTAATTGTTCACTGCTGAGTTTCTTTGGCACAAGATTAGTCAAATAATTTTCTTGCATTTCTTCTTCACGACTTGAAAAGTCTATTTTAGATGGCCCCCAAGGGGGGGGGGGGGGGGGGGTACTACAATAATCCTTCCCTAGATTGGAGAAGAGCTAGACATCTTGAGTTGTCTGTGGCATTCATTTGGATGGACTTTGGCAAACAAGAACAGATTGAGACTTGGAGTCAAAGTTTGAGCTGCCTTCGCGCTGTGGTTAAAGTAACGCACATTATTTTTCTCTCCCTCTCTTTGAAAGTTGCGTGTCCTGCAGGATTACTTTTCGAGTAATACTTTTCGAAAAGTACAATTTACATGCAAGCCAAAATGAGAAACCAACCAAATAGTTCAAAGATTTTTCAAAGTTAGCCGCCTGTGTTCGGTTGATATGTGTGAGCCAAACATGGCAGCTGCCAACTAAAGTGAAGGAGGTGCAGGAGGCGGAGATGGTGGAGATGGTTGAAGCTTAGGGCCATTGCGTGTATATAATCTTATTTCAATTTTTTACTCAGGTGTTTGCTCTCAAAAAGTGCGAAGAAATAATTAATTATAATTTCTGATTTGACAGCGTAAATCGCGTTTTTAATTATCTGTTTCTTGTGATTTAAAATAACCTCTCGTATAGGCAGAGGGAATGCAGGGGAAGGGGTGCCCAATTGGTAAAGACATTGATTGACACTCTGTTGTGGCCAGCTGCCGGATGAATTGTTGATGTTGTGTTTTGCTGCTGAATGATGACGTTATCATTGTGTAGACCTGCCACTGGACGGGTGGGGTAAGGGGGGGGCTGTAAAGGCTGGTATGGGTCAACAATAGACAGCAAAATTGACTTAATATGGTTTAAGTAGTTTTCAGACTTAATGAGGCTTACAATTTTTTTTGGTTTTTCTACCCTGCAAATCGCTAATTTCAATGGGTATATACCTTTCTAGCAAAATTAAAGTCGCTTAATTTAAACTTCATTTGAATTTGAACATTTGAAATTGTTTGCGCTCACCCCTAAAAGTATGCAATGGCAATTCAATAATCTTTACTTCAATTTAAATGCCTTTCCCCCCTCCCCCCATCACACCACTCAGCCCACACCCTCTAATATAACTCTTCACAATTGATTTATGATGGTTTTTGTCAGGCAAAAAGCGGAAAACTTTTAATGCATTTTCCCGGCTGCACAAGGCAAAAGGCATAGCTCACTCAAGTATGTGTGTGTGTGTGTGTTTGTGTGTGTGTGTGTGTGTGTGTGTGCTGGTGTATGTGTATATTGTTTACCGCTTTATGGGCAAATATGTTTAGTCAGGCAGACGACAAGCAATGAGATTCTTACAGCTCGTCATACGTTGCGTATGCGCATTATGTGCCATTTCCCCCCAAACATCAATCAACGCCTCACATTAAAAATGATTTCTGCACGCAACTTCGAAGAAAGAAAAACAACACGAAAAAAAAAACAAAAAAAAAAAGGATATCGATAAGCAATTTTTACATTAACATCTCAATTTGGTAACACTGGCCAACAAAAATTTACTTAACAAGCGGCCTCAAATATGCAAAGAAATTTCATTTTCATATGAATTTTAAGGCAATGAAAACTATAAACAAAATACTTATATATACAAGGTCAAGGCCCTTAGGGGAAATAGAATCTGTTGATATAGTTTTTTTTTGTTTTTTTTTTTGGTGCATTGTGTAATTTGCGAAATTTGTTGCCAACAAAAGTTGAGGGAAGACGAAAAAGAAGTAAGGGAAAAGCTTGCTTCCTTCTCACGTGTGTGTGTGTGTGTGTGTGTGTAGTATAATTTATGTGATTTAATTTAGTTTTCTTAAAAAATTGAGTTAGTTTTTGTGTTTTGCTTGCGTGACGTCTTTCACTTTTTGAGCTTCTCATTTCTCCACCTTAAATCGGGGGGGGGAAAAAAAAAGAAGGAGAACTGCCAAAACAATCAAAGCTTCGTCAAGACATGTAAATGCTTTTGAGTGGCTATATCAGGGGGGAGTGGGGGCGGGGAGGGCAATTGCACGTGCAACACGCAAGGCGACGCGACGCGACGCCAAAATGGCCATGCGAAATTTGACCGAGTTCTATTTCATTTCACTTTCTTTTTTTTAGTTTTTGTGTGTATTTGCCCTAGTCTTCCTTGTTTCCTTCGATGTTTTCGTTTTGGTAATTGCTCCGATATAGCCGCAGCGTGTACTTTCTGTTGTTAAGTTGAGAACCAAAGTATTAGCTCAATTTAGCTACTAAATGCCCTAGGAGCATTTAGCCTTAGGAGGCTAATTAGAAGAAGTTCTATCTCATTTGGTTTGGGCGGTCAACTCTCTGCAGTTCTCTCTCTCTCTCTTAACAATTCTTTTATTTAGGGATAAACTTTAAACCATTTTCTATCATTTTTTCATCTCCTGGGAATAAATCTTTTCTTTTCTTTTTTTTTTTTTGTAGAATTTTTTCTGAT
The DNA here is from genome assembly GCA_024703675.1 of Drosophila nebulosa. Taxonomy (NCBI): domain Eukaryota; kingdom Metazoa; phylum Arthropoda; class Insecta; order Diptera; family Drosophilidae; genus Drosophila; species Drosophila nebulosa. The sequence goes on from JANFPS010000006.1 coordinate 426,862, forward strand.
AAATTAAATTTATATTCAGATTGTTGCAGATTGTTTATAACTTCTGTTAGAGCATACAAAATGTGTGTGTGTGTGTGTGGCTTGTAGAAGTTTTACTTCTCCATTTCAATTATGCTAATTCGTGTCGAACGTTTTGTTATGAGGCTTTTCCTGTGGCAAAGTAGAAGAAGAAGAAAAACCTTGAGCCAGCGCCGAAAAAGTGTTGTGTGTGTGTGTGTGTGTTTTCTTTGCTAAATCTTTAATAAAATATGTTGAATAAATCAATCAAAAGAAACATTTGAGCATTGATTTTACACGCCATAATTTATTAATATTATTTTTTTTTTGTTGCTCGTTACTAATTTTTAAATTTTTCTTTGCTATTTTTTTTTTTTTTTTTTTGATAATAAATTGTGAAAATTGAAAATTTTTGCCTTTTTTATAGATAGTTTATTTTGGCAGACATAGAACAACAACAACAGCAGCAGCAACAAAAATAAATAGTTTACAAATTATTTTTAATTTGCGAAATGAGCGAATTGTACACACACAGATGAACACACACACACACACACACACACGCGTACAACTAAAATATGCTAAATAATTATACATTATTTGTTTTCATCAACAACAACCAAAAACAACAACAACCAAAAACAACAACAACAACAGCAACAACAACAACAACGATGAAGAAAAAGTAAGAAAAATTTATATTACTCATACGCCGCATTGGCCAGTGGAAAAAGCAAAAAAAAAAAAAAACACGAAATTAAAATGATGTGAGAAAGATGCGTAAGGCAAACAAATTAAGCACAGAGAAGACAGCATGACCAGAGAGTAGAAGAGAGGGGGGGGGGGGATAGCTAGAGAGAGTTAGAGAGAGCGCGAGAGAGAGAGAGAACAAACTGAGCAAGAGTAATGCACTTGTCCATGCATAATGCCCAATCTGAACCTCCATAAACAATGACGTCTTCTCGCAAAGAGCTCCCCCTCACCTTAAATGGGATGCCCAACACACACTAGCGGCCGTGTGTGTGTGTGTGTATATAAGGATCAGATGATAGCAGATCGTGAAAGTATTTTTGGTCTTTCAATATTTCACACAATTATTCGCCCTGCTTGCGCACACATTTTGTGACATTTTACAATAAATTCAATTGTTTTCCTTTTTGCCTGTCACTTACTTGTCTCGTCTCGGCCCCTTAAGTTAGGCCAAAGTTTTGTTGCTTTTACCAAATTCCAATCATGTCAAAAAGGAGAGCACAAAAAAAATGTTTGCAAATTGCTTAACAATGACCAAACAATGATAAGAGTATGCCCCCTCTCGAACCACTCCCCTCCCCTCCCCGCCCCACCCCTCCATTATTTGGTTGTTTGACCAAAAGTGTTTAAGTGTATTAGGCGTGGGGCATGAGAATGAGATAAAGTTTTTTTTTTGGTTTGGTTCTCGGCCACGCATGATTCGCATACAAATGAAAGAAATTTCACTTGAACTATAGCAAGTCATAAAATCATTTGACCGCAAACCCCCTTAGCCCCTCAATAACCAAAACAAAAATCGACAAACTGACAATTCGACAAATCGACAAATCGAAAAACTCGACAGATACAAGATACAAGATACTTGTTTTTCCTCTTTTTTTTTTTGGTGTGTGTGTGTGTGTGTGTGTGTTTGGCCTTTGGCCAAGTGGGTGGATTCGTTTATATGAGTTAAATTTATTAACAAATTATGTGCTGACAGGCAGGTGACAAGAATCAGACACATTTATTTTGACCAACAACCAAGCAACAACAACAGTCACAAAAAAAATTATGAAATTAATTTTATATTCCAAATGTCGCATGGCACTTTCCATTTTTCCATCTTCCATGCAAATATTTTAAGTGTGTGTGTGTGTGTGTGTGTGGGTGTCTGCTCTCCTCTCTGATCTGCTATATCTATATCTATAGATATGTATATATATGGATATTTAAGAATCAGGTCACCAGTTAACCCAAAATGTAACACAAATACTTATAATAATGGGCAAAGGGCAATGAACTTTAACAAAGAAGAAATGTTGAAGAAGTCAACATTTTGCAAGAAATCAGCTATAAGTATATATATATATCAAAGTCTAGAAATTGTAAACTCTTTTCAATAAACATATTAAAGTTACCAGAAATATTTCTCAAAAAAAAAATAAAATTTTCGATTCAATTTGTATCTTTGTTTTCGGTGTGAAGATTTCAGCTTTTTAGTTGAATAGGGGCAATGGAATACGCCTACGAATCAGCGCCCTATAACTATATTTGTTGAAGAACTAATTAAGATTTCCTAAATTGGAATACATTTATCTCATTCCACGGGAAAATTTAAGCTTTATTTCTTTATAAATCAAATCAATTTGCTGAATCTGTGTTCTACCAGATTTTCAAAGGGTTTCTAACAATCCCGAATCGAGTACCGATTAAAACTGGAAGATTTCTCATTTAAATTGTCTTGGCAAAAACAAAATGAAAAAGCTGAGATTCTAAAATGGATGGCATATCTTCTTAAAAGAGTTTGTTTATAAATCGAAATGGATATGATTTAATTCAACCTGTATAGAAAGTATTATAACAAGAATAAAAACATAGAAAGAACCAAGTAGGCCTGAATCCATTTTCCTGCCTTTCCTTTGGCTATAGTTTTGGTCTGGTCGGCTTTAAGGCTGATTTTCCATTTTCATTCTGTCTGTCACATTTAAAGTGTTTTGCCTAATGGTGGGCTGGCGTGATTTTCCTTTGCCCTTCTCTGTGTGTGTGTGTAAGTTTTTAGTGCGGGAAATCAAAACGCAAAAATGCCCCGCCTAGTTTTTGGCTATGGGCTAAAAGAATTGGCCCTAATATAGTAGTAGTATACGATAATATAAACTCATGTCGTCTGGGTAAGCTTTTGGATGTTTGGTCAGCTGTTAATCAGATAACCCAACAATGGTTTGGGTTGGGCATGACTTGGCCTGACTTCTGGCTAATTGCCTTTGCCTTTGGCCAACAACAACAACAACAACTTAATTCATTTGCCACCTCAATTCAGGACTTTTGAGAAGTTTTCATTCATTTAATGTGTGTGTGACACTTTTGTGTATCGACGCCTTTAAGTATGCTACAAAATGCTAATTAAAATGATTTATTTACCTTTCGCTGTGACTTTTGACCCTCCAGTCAAAGTCCCTAGTCCCTAGTTCCCAATCCCTGGACATATGTGAAAGCGGGCCAATTTTGTAATATGAGATTAGCTGCCTCATGGGCATAACCAAGAGCTTAATTAATATATAGAGACATCTCCATTGCCCCTCCCTCTCTCTCTCTTTCTCTTTCTTCCTCTTCTACTTGGTAGTTATCAAAGACATAAAATAGATAAATGTCAATTGACTAGGCCGTAAAATTTAAGTACTCTTCGCATGGCCATGAAATCAATGTAAGAAATTTGCTTTCAATTAACTTTTCGATAAGTTGCCTTCGATTTGTTTCGATTTTTAAACATTTAACAGATACGAGCCTTAACTGAAAGCTTAATCCTGGTTAAGGAAAAAAAGTGAGGCAAAATAGAAGCAGTTGAGAATTTTGTTTAAAACAATTTCAATACCTTTTCCAAATGGTTTATGTCGTCAAATCAAAGTTCTATTTAACATATAGAAATTAAATTTAATCAATGTTTTTAATTAAAAGTTTCTATAAACAAAAAAAAAAACAACACTTCTCTAAAACTGTGTTAAAAAGTTTGATTTCATTTTTTCTGTTGTTTTTTTTATTATTTTTTATTTTTTTGCTGTCATTTAGTCTCCAATTTCCCGCTGGTCACTTGACTCACTGAGAATTGATTTCCGGTCACCCCTCTAGAGCCCCCACACTGTCACAGGATATGCTATGTGTGTGAATGTGTGTACGTGTGTCATTCACTTCCCTTTCATTTGGCAGCTGGCATTTTGATAGGAAACTTTATTGTTAATGGAGCAACTTACTCGTATTTTATCCTTCACAAGGACTTGACCAAAAGGGTTAAGAGCAAGAAAATGTAAATCGTATCAAGAGAAGTCATTTATATAGCTTTACCACCAGTTGCTCTCTACAGATTCCGTCTCCCCCATCCCTAGAAGATTAGAATGCCAAATGTCACCCTTTCTTTGATTTGCTTTAAGCGCAAATGTTTTTAAAAATCATTTTCTAATTTCTACACATAAGAATGTATGTTGTTGTTGTTGTTGTAGTTGTTGTTCTTTTTGTTATTATTTTCTTTGTGTTGTTTCTTTTTTCTGCTTTGTTCATTTTTTGATGAACAATTTTGAGTATGAGAAGTGCGCATAATTAGCCAACATGTGGTGTGAGATTTGAATAGATTTTTCTTCGAAGACGACGACGACGAAGAAGAAGAAGAAGAGCGTAAGCAAGCGAAGGGAGGAAGGGAGGTAGGGATGAGCTGGAATGGTGAGCTATGTGTTTGTAGCGATGGACTTGGGGGCGAGGGATTTGAATCGAATTAATCTATGAATGTGAATTCTTCACATTTCAAAAACAGAAACAATGAAAATCTGCGTAAATGGCGAAATGGCATCAAGTGAGGTGCTGAAAAGTTGGAATCAAAGATTTCGAGGGAATGGGCCAGAAGAAGAAAGCAATTGAATATTGACCAGATGATTCGAGCATGAATCATTTGCGAAAGAATTCAAACACAATTAACTAAATCAATTTTTTTAACAATTTAAACTCGATGAAAGATTTAACAAAAGATTCCGAGCAAGTTTCTAACAAACATTTTCTAGAGAAGTCTTCAGACTTGTTTTGTATAGAAATTTCAACAATTTTTTCTAATCGAGTTTCATTTCAAATTCATTTATTCTCCAAAAACCAGTTAAGAAAAAAAAAAAAACTTAATCAAAAATTGTTAACAAATAATAATGATTGGCAAGGTCATTTATTGTTGAGGTGTCCGCTTAACGGAGGTAGTTTTTATCACTGATATCGTTAGGCAAATACTCAAAAACCTAATACAGTGCTTATCATATTTATAACCCACCCAGCGGCTTTAAACTTTGAAACAATATTTTTAAGGTTTTTTAAAAAAAAAAATTGATTTGAAGCAAATTTGACTTTATTAAGTGCGGTGCAGATTTTGGATATATTATGGATATATATTGTAATTAAGTGAATTTAGATCATTTTTGAGAAATGCGCTTTGGAAAACAATTATTTTACAATCAGATAATTGTTTTCCAATGGGCCTTTTTTTTTCTCACTTTTTGAGTCAGGAGAGAGTCTATTTCGAGTATTTTACGAATTTTGAAAAAAAGCCGAAGTATAATTAATAATTTTTTGGACAATCCCGAAGAATATGGATAAAAAAAAACGAACTGGCCAAAAACCATAACTAAGTGAGCACGATAAACGCAAATTTTTAAACAAACCCAGCAACAGCTCAGAGAAGAAGTTTAACCTGGATGCTCCTGATAGGTTTTATTCTTATTGGCATGATTTGAGAAAGGATCCTATGGTTTTTTTTTTTTTTAAGAGGAGGACGGAGCCCGCCATGATTTGGGGTGCAAGTCAAAAACTCATATCGAGTCTTACTTTAATGGAAACCAAGAGCACAAATTTTCACAACATTTGGAAAATGGCAAACATTTGAGCAGGAGGCCAGCAACTTGCTTCTGCCACTGGTCGTTGGTTCTTTGATGAATACTGACCAGACACGACACTTGGCCATATGTCAAATGGATAATTAAAGCTTATCGAGCAAAACGTTAAGCTCCTTGGGGCTTGGAGAGAGGGGATTGTGGTTTGAGGATGAGGACCTAATATTGGCGGCGATTTGTCGATTTTAGTTGTTTTTTCTTCTAAATTTCCATTGAGTTTCCATTGCCGAAATGTAAATGTTTAGACAAGAGAAAGAGAGACTAGACTAAAGCATTATAGATCAGATCATTCAACAAATTGGCTAGATAGACGGCCCGTTGGGGGATGCAATTGCTCCGCCTTTGCCTCCAGGCAGCCAGCAATTAGCATTGGCTGCCATTTATGGCCAAAAGGCACTTAAAAATGTTTTCTACAAAATAAGTATATAGTTTTATGTTTTAATTTTTCAGCTCATTCACGTTACGCTTTCCATTTTCATTTTCGGGTGTTTTTAGTTTTTCCAAATTATTTAGTATTTTCACAGTCGTAAATTGTTGTTGACTTCGCGGTGTCTGTGTGTGTGTGGTGTGTAGATAAATAAAAGTTTTTCAACGTGTTTTATTACCAAACCGCCCACGCCGCAATAGATGGACAATGATACAAGCAATCCAATATGATTTAGGGCCGACTTCCATTTAAGTGATTGCCAACAGGCCGAACTCCGGCCACAGATGCCATTGGCATTCTCCACAATCTCGACACGGCGATCCAAGTGCTTGAGCTTTTCCAGCAGCTCGGTGCTGGCCTCGTCCTGCGAATCATAGTCAATGGCCGCCGATTTGACCGTTCCGGGCATAATACTGCAAATTTAACCTTAACTTTTCTCGTAATTCCTATTCACTATTTTGCACTTTCCGCCTTTCCCCCTTTCCCCTTTTGCTCAACAAGTTTGTTTGCAAGAGTCGTTCAATGTTTTTGAAATTTCACATGTTTCATGGTTTTGGACTTTTTGTTTTGCAAGTTTTTTTTTATTTGTTTCTTGGTTTTCGAAAACACGCGCCGCCAAAACTTGGCAAACAATTCGAAAGTCAAAATCCCGTACCGACGACCACCACACGCAACGATGTCAAAGTGGCGACTGAAATGGCAAAAGCCAAAACAAAAAATCGCGCGCGTCGCGCACAGCTTCTGCTTGAAAACATGCGCACGCTCTGGTCACTCTAATTACGGAAGACAGCAACACTTTCGAAACGGTAACTCAATTCAAAGAGGATATATGTACATATGTGAGAAATGGGATTACGATTCAAGTCAAGAAACTAAAAGGTAAAATCGCCAAATACCATTTCATTTCGTTTATAATCCATTGAGTAGACAGGAAACTGCATGTTAATAACACTCTTTATAAGGAAAAATACCGTTTCATTTAGCTTGTTCTCCAGTTTTGCAGGACTTCTTTCAGCCTTTGTTAGTTATAAAAATTTAAAAAAAATCCTTGTAATTTCGATTGATTTCAATTTGTTTTGTATTTTTTTTTTCTTGTTTTGCTTTCTGTTCATTTTACAATTATTTTCATTATTTTAATTGCTCAATTAATACATTGAATTACATTAATCATTAATTTACGACATCAAATATACATTTAGATGAACATATTTATTTTTTGTTTCTTTTAGTATAGATTCAGTGTCGGAAAATATGTTTGTAGGTATTTTTGTGTTTGTATTTGCTTTCTCGCTTGTTTAATTTTAACTAAAACATAACATTTGTTTGCAGATCCTAAAACACATCATATATATATATGCATATATATACAAGGTTTTTCATAAATAGTATCGGAGAGCATAAATTATAAATTAGACATTGTTAAAAAAAAAGAGTTAATCTCGTTAAAGTACAACCCTTGAGCATCGACACACACACACACGCACACACGGATAGATACACACACACAACCGCTTGGCTTTGCCACTCGCTGGCGCTAGTGTCCTTCCTTCCATGGGCAAGTGTGTCGTTTGAGCGAGGACTTTAAAAAGCGTTTCATAGAGAGGAATTCGAGTTGATTCTCTATTGTTAAAATTCTTCACGATACTTTTCTATATATGAACCATGTATATATATATATATATATATGCACATTTATAATTCACGTATCGTTTATTAAAAAAAAAGTACCCTTCAAACAGGCTTATCGTTCTTACATATATGTCTGTTCAGTGAGCCGACTATAGAGCCGGAAATTCTAATAGTTGATCGATCTTAAAGACTCGTTTTACCTACTACTTTTTATAAAACAAAACAAAACTAAATTTAAATAATAATAAAAAAAAAAAAACACAAAAAAAAAATTTACATTTAAATCCGATAACGTCGTCGTTTAGACAATTTACTCGTAGTAATTAATAAAGGAAATTAAATATTCATGTTTTGCCAGTGTCTGGATTTTTTTTCTGTTCACTTTTAAGGTCTGATACGTAGCTTAGTCAGAGGAAGGATGCGTCACTGCAGGAAGCAATGCAGCAAATCTGTAATAGAACAAACAAAGTTCTGTCGATAATCGATCCACAAAACCAATATGAACAATGAAAAAGAGGGAGTGAGTGAGTGATCTAAATGAGTTAGAGCAAGAGAGAACGTGCATAAGTTGAGCGCGCCAAAAAGACAGCTTCGACAAGGTCAAAGAGAAAAAAACATGCAAAAATAATAAACATGCAAATGTAAAAAATTAGGATTACCTTTTCAATGCCTCAACGGCAAATACAGTCCTCAAGCTGTGTGTTTGTGTGTATGTGGCGGGATGTGGGCGTGTGTGTGTGTGTGTTTCAGTGTGTGTGTGTGTGTGTGTGTAGACGAGTTTAACTTCATCTTAGGGTACTCTCTAAGATTCCAACGCAGTCATTATGTCATCCAAAGCGCCTGTTGAAATTGTGTGACGGCTGTTATTCAACTGAAAATCGGGCTCTGAAATAAAAACTCAAAATATTATTTTTCGGAATACTCTGCTGAATTGCCCGATGTAACCACCAAAAACTGAAATTCATTATTAACAACTTCAAATTTTTTTTCTATATATTACCTGCCAGCTCATCGAGCACCTCGTCGTCCAGATTGGGCATTACACCAATGGCTGGAAATGGTGGCGTAGTTATACTATCTGTGTCACCACTTAGCGCTGGTGTTGTGGTTGTGGGTGTGGTGGTGGTGGTGGTGGTGTTTGTGATGCTGGCAGGAGACTTGGCAGCTTCGTTAGCTGCTGTTGTTGTGACATTAGCTGCAGGATTTGTTGTGGGATCCGTTCCTGGTGTATGCAACTCGGTTGCCGACTTAAAACTAGCTTCCGAATCGGCTGACTCAAGACGCGAACGAATTGCTGATGGTGCTTTGTTTTTGATGTGCTCCTTGCTTTGTGGTGTGCTACAACGACTAGTTGGGGATAGAGGCGTATGCAGATCCCGGACATCGTCGAGAGATGTTTCAATTTCCAATATATCATCCGGATCTTCGGTTTTGCTGCAAAATATCGGTGACGATTTCAATTTTTTGTCACTATTTGCTTTTATTTCATTGTCCTCGATGTGTTGCGGCTGTTTGTCCTGAAGTTCAAGTTTGTTGTCATTATCATCTTCCTTGTTGGAATAGATATCCGTTTGACTGACCAATAAGGGTTCCATATTGCTCTCGCCATCACGTGAGGTTACTTCGTCTTCGTCTTCTTTGTCTAATTCCGTTTCATTCGTCTCCTGAGACTCCTTATTATTTGAATTATCTTTTAAAATTTCATTTTCTTTTTTATTGATATTTTTCTTCTCTGTTTCAGATATTATTTTTGTTATCTCCTCTTCTATCTCTGAGGATGGAGATTGTAAAATCTCATTCTTATTCTCCTTCTCCTTCGCCTTTCTTGCTCTGTCTTCTTGTCGTCTTGTTCTACCAACTTTTGCTCTTGTTCTTTCTTATTCTCCTCAAGCTCTTTCTTTTTATCTTCTAGGTCTTCTTCTTCTTTCTTTTCCTTGTCCTCTTTTAGCGTCTCATTCTCATTTTGTTCTTTCTTTTTTTCGATTTCCCCCTTTAACTTATCGTTATCCTTTGTCTCATCCTCTTTTCTCTCTGGCTCCAACTTTTCATCTTCCTTCTCTTTCTGCTCTCCTTCCCCGGCTCTTCCTCCTACATTTTCTTCTTCTTCATCATCGTCATCATCGCTTATGGTTGTGGTTGTGATGGTAGTTTTCCCTTTTATGGGCGTGGCAATGGGCGTACCAGCTCGACGTATTCCAGGCAATTCATTCGGCACTGTAAAAATAAGAAAAAAGAACATTTTTATGGAAGAATATTGAACATAACCTATAAACAATTAAGTGAAAAAGGAAGCGTTTTAATTATTTAACACTTTGTATCGGTAAAATGACAATATCGGTTATGGTTGTCATCTCGCGAGGCCTTTAAAACTGTCTCCTAATCTACCATTATTACCCATCTGGTAATAACAAGGAGTTACGTGACCAATAGAGCATTCGACCATAACCTCAAATAAAAATATTTTTATGTAACTTACCTATATACTCATCATCGTCCGCGTCATTATCATCTTCAGCGTCTGTCTTACTATTATCGTCTAGGTGTAAACCAGCTAATCCAGCGACGGGTACACGCTGCGAAGGTTTTTTTGTGTTTCCTTGACGATGAACCGCCGCCATTGCACGTGGTTTTAGCACTCTCATTGGAGACGCCTCCTGTGACGGAACTGCTGCCACCGCCACTTGACCGACGTGCTCTTTTAGCCGGACTAGGGCCGTACGAAGTCAGAGCAATGTCCTCCAATATATTGCCAGTGGCATCCACACGCTGCAAACGTGTCGGCACCGACACACAACCTTTACGCGGCGAGCGTCCTGAACCTAGAGTGGAACGTCGCGTGCCGCCGCCTTCACTGCTGCCAAATATTTCAACGGCCTCACTGAACGAAACCGAAAGATTTAGTTTTTTTGAGCGTCGTTTAGTGGTGGAGTTGCTATTGTTCAAGGGGAGGCTGGTATCATGGACGGGCCAGGGCATCGGCGTACGTTTTATTTTCACCACACAACGAAAAACGTGTGGACCGTAACGTTTGATCAGTCGCGGGCTAACAGTTGGACGGATTTTTGCTCCGTTGCCGCGCCGCTGTTGACTTTGCCCCTGGCCTTTCTATTCAGTTTACTGGGTGGCGGCGTTGGGTCACGTGCCAGTCTTTGTAGATTGCGCGGCTTGGCGCCATTTTGTAGCCAGGGAACTTTGATGTGAATTTTGGTAGTTTGCTTCGATTTTTTGCTGGGCGACGGTGAATCAGAATCATGATCATTTGCCTGCTGCTGATCGCTTTTGCGGGCTCGTTGACGTTTGCGCGTTGGATTGCCGCGTCGTCCAGACGTATGCAGGGCAATCTCTTGCATTGTCAATCTTTTGACGCGGACATGGCAACCTTTTGTGGTGGTGGTGGTGGTAGTATTGGAAACGGAGGTAGTTGCAATCGATGAAGACACCGGTTGAAGGTCTATAAACATTTTCTGCTCGGCTTTCGTTTTGGGTGGTGAAAGTAATTGGTGTTGCTGTGGTTGATCTTCTCCATCCATGTCTATGTCTGTCTGGGCTTCGGGCTCATCATTATTTACGATTATATCGTTGTCCTTGTCTGTTTTTTTTGGTGTCATCGCTGACGGCGCCTCTTCTTGTCCCTGCTCATTGGAAATTTTACGATTAGGACTACGAGGGCCTTCCACGAGCTCAGCTGCTCCTGCAGAAACATAAATTTTTGTGAAATGGGAAATCAAATTCAATGATTTCTTTCGCTTACCCTTTTGCTTGTCCTTGTCCTTATCCAATGTAAAATCCGGTGAAGGCGTTACTGCCATTGGCGATGGCATTGGAATATCTTTCCGATCGTCATCATCATCGGCTCCACCGTCTCCGCTACCATTTTCGGTCTCAACTGGTGGTTTAGTATCCCTAATCCGATCTGGCGGTGGTGCCGCTCTAACTTGATCAAACAACTCCATTTCTCCCTTTCTTTTACCCGCCGCACTTTAATCCTTGCGAAGCAAATTTGGCAACAAAACTGTAGACGCAGCTAAGGCCAAGTCAGCTATTGGCCTTGTATTCCACCTACCGGATGTGCCAAAATGCTGGCCAAGCGATTTTCATTCAAAAATTTGCAAATATGCGAAACTAATAAAGCGTCGTTTGTTGTTTCTTTTGAGTTTTTTCCTGCAAAAATGCAAGCGTTCGGATAAAATATGCCCCTATTCGCGGATACTAAAGTGACCATGCGGCGAAATGGCCACCCACCATTATCCGCCACTATTTACTGTTACCAACGTCTGGCAACTCGTACAATTTAAAAAGGTAAAATGACTGTTACCTTTAAACTGGAATACAAATGTTTCAATTGTTTGTTTGCACAGTAAAAATATATATATAAATTTTTTGAAATTTATTTATATCAATATATTGCAATATGTATAAATAGTTGACAATTAGTTCAAATCATTTCTCGTTTCTGTTTTTTTTTTTTTTTTTGTTTAAATGTTTGCGTTTGTTCTTCGATCTCTATTATCGACTAAACATATATGTATGTATGTACATATGTAGCATTCTTCAGTTGGTTAACATTGTTAAAAAGGACTAGCACAAAATATTGTAAAAAGAAAGAGTTAATCCTCTTTAGCTCAGCATTTCGATATATAAATATAAATGTCTGTGTATATATATAATTATATATAAATATATATATATAAAATAGAAGTGAATACTTTGCAGTTAGCTAAATTAGTTAAGGGATTTTGGGGGCAGGTGGTGGTGGGTGAGGGGTGGTTTAAAAAAACAAAATAAAAGAACCTAAATTAATTAAGAGTTAATCATATAAATAATTAAAAAACACTTTCCAAAAAGGGGGGTGGGGGAGAGGGCAATATTTTGTGTGTGTGAGTGTGTGTCTGTGTAGATTGATTTTGTATATAAAATTGTCATGTCATGTTCTGGGCACCTCCTGCTCTTGTTTCTTCTAAGCTTAGATGTATACCTTAAATGCACTCCAGCCGTGGAAGCATTTGGTAAATCGCCGCGACTCCTTATTCTTCATGGTTAGGAAGAGTTTACGCGGCCGCTCCGGCTGCTTAATGCGCATGTGTTGAATATAGACCTGGGCTGATTTGTAGGCCAATTTCACCTCCACCTCGCTGCAGCGCGGCCCCATCCAAAGGAAGACATGTTCACCGTTATCCAATATCATGATATCATCATCGGCCAAATCATCTTGACAGAAATCGGTGCATTTCTCGGCCACCGTATAATAGCCACGCTCATTTGAGCAACGGAAGAGACGCGTATAGTTCATATATTCCGCATCCTTGTCATAGTTCTTGCGTCCGCCTAATGCCACCCAGAAGAAATTCTCCGGTTCATCGCCTTCGTTGAGAATCTAGCAGAGAAATGAAATTAGTTTCTCCTAAGAAATGAGAAATTTCGGGGGGTACTTACCTGCAGGCTCACCCAAGGGCTATTAAACATTTGCTCGGCTATTTCCTGAACCAATTTAGCCTCCTCGTTGCAGGCTTTGCTGCCCAGCCAGACATATACGATGCCCGATTGCGATTCATCCTCCGTTTCAAATGGCACATGGAGTATATAACTGCAAAAGTAATTTAACATGTTGGAAAAGATCGACTTATTAATTGTTTTAGCGAAACTCACCAGAATGCGGAGTTGAGATGCACTGCATCCGGCTGAATTTGTATGAGTCGTGTGGTCAGGGCACCACCGTTCGAACGTAAATGATAAAACTCCACCGAGGCTTTGCCATCGGCAGTTAGAGACTTATCCTTGCGTTTGCCCGTGTGAATAATGAATTTGCGCTTAAAGTGGGACATGAATTTTAGATTCTCCTGCTGCTGGAAGATGCGCATCACTTCGAGTTCCTCGCCAAACATGGCCTTGAATTTCTTTTGCAACGTAAACGTGAATGTTAGCCAGCCCATGTTGCCGGCATTGCGTCCTTGCCAGAAATAGACAACACACTGAATCTCATCCTCGGGTGGATTGGCAGAATTCGATGAACGGCTATTGTCCAATTGATCCCCGGGATCGGTGGCATCCGGATCTGGTTCAGGCTCCTCAATTGGTATGCAATAGCGGCAGAGAAACACATAACATTCACCGGTATAGAAATGTCCCAATTCCTCTTCGGGCAAACGGACAAATTTCTTGTTCTCCAGAACAAAAGCCTCCATCATCTCCAAGTCGTAGTTCCATTCCTCTTCGAGCTGCTCGGCCTCGGCCAATGGCATGGCCGATTGGCGGGGCATAAACAAGGCCGCCAAATCTGTGCGTGTCTCCTGCTTCCTGGCCCACTGGGTCAAATTGGCACCCGTCTTGGCCACCGATTTGGCTGTGCGTGTAAAATCGACAGCCATAACCTCATCCCAGCCGGCGAATTTTGTGCGAAAGATTTGCATTTCGTTGCCCTCCGGAACACGCATGACCAGAGCACATTCTGGCCGCTCGATCATATTGAAGAGCTCGCGGCTCAGCTTGACGGCAGCGGCCCGTACCAGACGAGTGGATTTCTTGCCAAACCAAACAAACAGATCCGTTTGGCAGTCCAGGACATAGACATGTTTGCTATTCAACAATGTGTGGCAGAGCTTCTGATCGGGCAGCTCCACTTGGGGCAGCTCCAGGTAACCCATGCCCAATTGCACCTGATAGAGACGCGGCTGGACGGGTACATAATTCTGTGGGACATGCTCCTCAGGTATATACTCTTTGCCTTCCTCCACACTGACATCCATGGTCAGCCAGAAGTCATCGCTCTCCTCCTGTTGCCGCTCCACAATGATGTCACATTTGTTTTTACGCTCCGTCTTATTGATCTTCTCGGCCATGAGACGGGCCTTGGAATTGAGGGTGTTCTTGGAATGGATGCCTAGCCAGATGTGTATACGTGTGCCGGCATCCAGGACAAAGGCATGACGAGGATCCAGTGAGCTCAATTGGACGGCAACAGGCTCCAAGTGTATGGTAGCCCCATGGGCATGGACCAAATACAGGCGCGTTATGTGTATCATCTCTTCGATGGTATAGAATCCGGTGGCAGTGCGTCCACCCTCAATGTAGATCACTTCCGTATCGAAGAGGGCCAGAAATTCCTCCGATTCATCACCCTGCTCCTCCCGTATGGTGCGACAACGGGCACCCAGATAATTACGCAAATTGACAGCATGGATGGCCGCACAGGCACGCTTGTCCAGTGTGGCTTCATTCCCAATCCAGAAGTAGATCTCCCACGTCAAAGTGCCCAGCTCTTCGTATTTGGTTTTTAGGACTATATAGCAATCGCCCTCATAGAACTTCCCATGGACGCATTCTTCAATCTTATTGGGTAGAAAATTCTCAATTTCCCATATGGTCAGACCGATCTGTTGGCCATCTTCTTTCTCGAAGAATTTCGAATAATCCAATTGGGGCTTCTCGAGGGATTCATCCCAGCGTTTGGGTTTCAGCGATTCCGGTTGATGATCCACATCTATTTCCTTATCCTTGGCAATGTCTTTCATGCCCTTCAATACCTTGGCGGCATCCTCCTGATCGTTCTGATCTTGCGTGGACCGCGACGTAAGCGTATTTTGCGAGCCGTTGCATCCTTGGGACTACTAGCTGCCGCCGATGTCATTATGGAGTTGGGCACAGCTGCGCCAGCCAAGCGGAGCTGTGTTTGGAGGCTGAAATCGATGTTGTAGAACTCCAAACTGGTCGCCTTGCTGGCCTCACTTGGCTTGGGTGGCATTATCAGTTCAGGATTGTTGCGCAAGTCTAATTGATCCAAGCCCTCGAGCAAATGTATGGCATCCGGTAAGGTTATCAAGCGGTTTGAACTTAAATTCAAGGATTTGAGACTGCCGCAACGACACAAACCTTCTGGAACCATTTCCAATAAATTATTCGATGCCGAGAATACCTCCAGGGAGCCCAGTTTGCCTATACCCGATGGTATGCCTTCGAAATGAAGTTTGTTATCGTTGACAAAGAGTCGCCGCAGCTTAGACAACTTGCATAGAGCTGCCGGCAGGGTGGTCAATTGGTTCCTTGACAGATTCAAGGACTCCAGACGCTGCCAAAACTCTAGGCTGGAGCTTAGTTCGTTGATTTCGTTGTCACTTAGATTCAGGCGCACTAATGTGGCCACCTGATACACACAATCCGGCAGCTTGGGCAGCGAATTGCATGACAAATCCAGTTCACAAAGATTCGCTAGACTATCCAAGCTGGTAGGAAAATTCAATAGAGTTCGCTGTGTTCCACTCATATTGAGAACCTCCAGGCTTTGCAGCGAGGGCAGTTGTCGCAGCTGAAATAGCTCGAGAGGATTGTGCGATAAATCCAGCGTCTTGAGGTTTACCAAACGTCGCGTCTGCGGTGGCAATGTCTCCAGACGATTGTGCGATAGATCCAGGAACAATAAATCTGTTAAATGGATAAATAGAGCTGTGGGTATAGCCTCCAATTGATTGTTACTCAAATTCAGGACAATAAGATTCTTGGCTCGCTCCAGGCCCTCGGGCACTTCCTTCAGCTTGTTGTGCGACAAATCCAATGTGGTTAGCTCTTCCAGATAGAAGAGCTCCGGCGGTATGCCACTATTCTTTAATTGATTATGTCTCAGGTCCAGGGAGCGTAGGCATGTTAGCTCTGTCAGCTCGCCAAAAATCTTCTCCAGCTGATTGTGATTAAGGGACAAATGCTCCAGTTTTTGCAATTGACCCAACTCCTCGGGCACTTCTTGCAATTGTGTGCGATCCAAATTGAGCCATTGCACTCGCAGCATTTGGCGCATGGAGCTAGGGAATGTTTTCTGCAAACAATTCAAGATCAAAAGTTAGTTTACCATCATTTCACTCTTATTTGTTGATGACAAATGATTCCGTCATGACCCAAAAAAACACAAAAAAAAAAAACAACAAAAGAACAAAAAGCAGTAGCGGCAGCAGCAGCCAATTCCAAATAATACTTACGCTAAAGTCATTTTTGGTAAAGTCAATACCGCGCACAAACGGCAGGACACTCATTTTACATTAATTAATTGAAAATTTACTATAATTTTGCTGGGCTTATTGGTGGCAGTAGCTAAAAAAAAACTAAATCTAAATCCAGCAGCTAAATCTGGTTTCTTTTTTTAATTTGGCAACACTACATTTCAGTGTTGCACACAACTTACAACAAATCGATAAAAATTTCAAATTGTTGGGAAACAAAACTATCGATATGTAGTTAATTTGTATACCCTTGCTAAAAGAGTACGTTAATTTTTTGTCAGAAGTGTGCAACGCTTAGAAGGGAGCATCACCGACCATAAAAAGTAGATACAGTGGAACATTTTTTTTTGCAACGTCTTCTATCTCTTTCTTATACCTGCGTTACCGCTTCTTAAACAATACCAATTTTTGGTGGGTGCTGGTTAAGGAACCAATTGTATTTATTCTAAAAACCAGGTATCTTTCTACTCTAACTGTTCATGAATATTCTTGCACATCTTTGTTTTTGTATTTTCTTATCTTTCTACACCCTTTTTTGTCGTGTACAGTTGCATTTGAAACGCAACTTTAGTTATAAGCAAGCAGACAAACGATCAAAACATATTCTAGCATAGGTAGACACAGTTTAGTCTATAGACTTCTTAATTCACTAAAGCCGCGAAATCTGACAAATAGTTTTGGCAGCCCTGGCAGCATGGTGAACAAAATTGTGCTACACTGCTGCAGCCCTGGGATAATTTGATGTCCTGGCTGCTTTCTGTAATTACTTCTCTTTTTGCAGGGTTGGAATTCACGAAAGCTGACACAAAAGCTCAGCTCAACTTGTCCCCATACCCACCCACCATCCAATCAACCACAAGCGTATTTCGCTTTCATGCCGAAGCTCGTCGCTCCTGCTTTTTAGTCCTGCATAAAATACTAAACGTGCCTGGTTATCGGTTGCCTCCTCCATGGGCCAAATTCTCGACATTGTCGTCGTCCGTCGTCGTCGTACGCATAATCTAGAGGGTGTGACCAAAATTGAACGACCAAAAAAATTTTCATACTTTGCTTAGTCTTCGGAATGTGAAGGTCCTGTTTTGTGTTGTATATCCTCGTTAAACAAAAAAAAAAAAAAAAAACAGCAAAAAAAAAAATAAATAAAGGAAGGAAAACAGACAAACATCAAACATATATATAAAAAAGATAATACCGCAAAACTGATTAATAATAACTATTACTGAGACATGTAATGCCAAGGGTTATCTCAAACACAAAAATCAAAAAACTAAAAACGCAGATTGCAAGTGCAAAACACACAAAAGTAAGAATTTCAAATTTACGTTTGCGGCAGTAATAAACCCCGAGAGCTTTGTTTGTTGTGTACGAAAATTGTGTACCCATTTTTGGACTATGAAAAGGGAGTGTTTTGTGCCTCGTCTCGGTTGGTTTTTGTAATCCCCGTTGTTTTTTTTTTGTGTGTGGTTTTTGTTTTTTTTCTGTTTGTTGCAAACTTAGATCAAAATGCAGGTTAAACTTTAAATTAATCAAAGAGTGTCAAGAAAGTGTACATGGATTTTTTATTTTTTTTAGAAAATTGTGAAGTCTACTTTTTGTTGCTGATTCTGTTATTGTTGTTGTTGAAATTGCATAGAATTGACAAAAAGTAAACTGTAAATTGCAGTGTGGGCGGGGTAGCAAGATACGAGGGCGCACAGTCAGAGAGTAAAATAGAGGCAGGGAGAGAGAGAGAGTGAGAGAAAACTAACTGGATGCGCTCTCTTTTGGGTTTACGAGAGTTTACCGTTACATAAAAATATTTATGTGAGAAGTCACATATACACAGAAACGTATAACTCGCCCAATCTTTGTGGTGCAAAAAATTTAATGGGACCCCAATAAATGTGTTTCTTTTTTGTCAACATTGTAAACATAATATTAATATGATAGATAAAGTGTGCTTGATAAATCGTCGAGTTTATTTGTAAATGTTCCCTACCAAACACATTCAAGTCCTTTCTGTTAAAAGTTAACAGAGCCGTTAATAACAGGCTGGCAAAATGGAACTAACTGAACTAAACGGGTAACCAATAAGTTTGCTCTCTTTAAAAGAGAAAAAAAATAATGCAATGTTGAATGGAAATATGAAAAAAGGCATAAAAAGCTTCGAAAACAATAAAACCCTAAAAGAAAAAATGAATAAACCGCAAAAAAAATTAACAAAAGGCCGACAAAAAACGAAACAAAGACAATTTTATTTGAAAGTCAATCTCAGAATGCAGTTTAAAAATGTGTTCAGTCTTTAATTGCGATTTTGTTCCCTTCCTTTGTTCTCTTTGGTGCGGAAAAGGGTGTGCAAAATAGAGAAAATAATGTAAAATGTTTAATTAGGGCCATACCCGCATGCATACATACATATGTACATACATGCATACATATGTGTATATACAACCTCTGCGAGGCGTCCCACATTCACAAAGGATGTTTAGAACATGCCACACAGATTGCAGATTCGACAGAAATGTTTTTTTTTTTTTTACCTTTAATATTTTGTGAAACTCTAAAATAAGTGGCAACCCACATACAGGAAACCGTTAGATACACATAGACATGATCAGATATTCACACTTATGCTTTCTTACTACTTCTACTACAACTACGAAATACTTGAACATTTTTTTCTTCTCTTTTCCACACCCACATCCATCCCTGTTACCGCCTTACAGTGCACGACAATTTGGATTTGGTGTCAAGAGGTTAGGCAACTCTATACTCTGCCCTCCCACGAAGAGCACGTAGCATTTTAGAATTATTTCCCATCACCACCTACCCCACCAAAATAACAAAACCAAAGTCGGAAAGAAAAAACAATTAAAGGGAAACCAAAAGCAAGAAGAAGAATACGAAGAAGCTCAAGAAAGCACGCACCACTTAGCCAGCTTCACTTCAAGGAAGGGGAACTACTTTCGCACATAATCAGGATTTCAGCTGGCAAGTATGGGTGACTATCACGAGTTTACGGATCAATACAAGGTGCCGGTGATAGCCAAGCTACTGCATGCCTTGCCACATTACAACATCACGTTCCATAAGATCAACAGCACATTTCGGCCAAATGATGAAATCTATCTGGAGGTAAGAAGAACTAAAGAAATATTATACCATACTAAATCTAATCTAATGAATAAGAATTCATTGACTTTGTTGAAATTTAGCAAAATTGAGTCTAAAATTAAAAGCCTTATACTTAGTGGGACAACTTTATCTCATTTTTCCCTGTAGATCCGCTATTGGAATTGAGATTGCTTCTTAAAGCGGTTTCAGAACCCATTTGCACCATATTTATCCATGTAGTACGACAAAAAGTAATCAATTTCAATTTAATTTAGGTCACTGATTTTGTATATGACCTCAAATTTCATTAATTTCATTGGTCGTTGCAATATTGTGTACCTTGTATAATATGTAGTAAAAGGAAATAGGGCTTTTCCGACCATTAATGAAAATTTCCAAACATTAATGATGTGCTTATCTACATTTTGCTCATTTCGCTGACAGAGTCTGGGCATCTTGGGTTCGGTGCCAGCTGCTTTGCTAATTGTATCATTGCTGGGACTACTTTTCTATCTGATGACAAGGTGTTGCGACCGCAAACCACGTCCAGCGCACTCGATAACCAGCCTTAAGGTTGCCCTCTCCATTGTTACGGTGATGTGCTGTGCGGCCATTGGCTTGGGTCTATATGGTAATGATGATCTGCATAACGGTTTGCTGGAGGTACTCACCGCGGGCAGAAAAGTGGACAATCTGGTGACAACAATACGAAATCAAACCCACATTCTGGAGAATACCCTTACGAATCGGATTCGTCCGCAACTGGTCGAATTGGCGGATATATTTGATCAACCTGTATCGAATCAGACAGCCCTATCGAAGCTATTTGTATCGCTGAATATTGTTCAGGGCAATGTTACACTGGCAACGAATGCGGCGAGCGACATACGGCGACCTTTGATGGGCATCTCAATGACACATTTTCTCACGGTTAGTTCAACATTCCAAAACTAAAAAGTTGTACCTAAAACTATTGCTTGTTCTCCGTTTCCCCTTACCCGTAGCGTGGTGATCAATGGGAATTGATACGCTGGCCCGGTACGGTAGCGACCTTGGCACTACTTCTGGTTCTGTGTGCTGTTCTCCTAGTGGGCGTGGCTCGGCATTCACGGTGCGCTCTTATCCTATTCAGCGTTTGTGGTCTACTAGCCGTAACCGGCTCATGGCTGATGTCTGGCCTATATCTCTCATCCTCGGTGGCTGTTGGGGACTTGTGCATCAGTCCAGCTGATTTTCTTGTATCCACCGCACCTAGAGACTTGCCAACGAACGTCCTCTTGCACTATACACAATGCGAACCGGGCCATACCAATCCGTTTACCCAGCGCCTGAGGGAATCACAGAACTCGTTGAATAATGCCCGTAGTGCCATGGCGACCGTAATGAAGATCTCCCTAGTTTTGTTCAAGTCATCAGGACTGCAACCGAAACTGGGTGCAGTAAATGCCGATCTCAATAGCAGTGAACGATTGCTCACCCAGTTGACTGCTCTGGTGGACTGCAAGGCAGTGCACCATAATTTTCTGGCCGCTGCCCGTGGACTTTGCGAAGGCGGTCTCTTGGGATTGGTATTGATGCTAATTGCCAGCTTCATAGCTGCCATCCTGTTGACAATTATGGTGTGGGTGGATTCGCATACCTGGATCTATATACGTAAACGGAATGATTACGCTCAGGTTGATGAGCCGTCGTATATATCACATCCGGCACCACAAAATCATCAGCAGATGATGAATGCCGCCAGGACACTGCCGCGCAATCATAATGGGTATGTGATTAGTTTTTGTTTTTTGATTTCCTTTTTTGGTTTGTTACAAATTCCTATCTGGTTGTTGTTGTATACGAACCGGAGCCCATGTATTCCCGCCTCCATTCTCTTCTCTTTTTTTTCTTCTTCTCGCTTTCTCGTTTTCTTTTTCTCTCTCTTTCTCTCTCTCCCACTCTCTCTCTCTCTTTCTCTCTCTCTCGCTCTCTCTCTCTCTCATTTCTCGTCTCTTTTTGGTCGGATTTGGCTTTGCTCTTGGTTTCCCTCGTGTCTTCCATATGATAGGCATTTTAGTCCGCCAGTTATCAGTGGGTCACATACGCTCCAGCATCCAAGCAAACGGCAGCAGCACGAGATGATGGCCCACGCACACATCCAGCAGAATATGCGAGCCATGGGCACCCACACTCTGGGTCGACTGCCATCGCATAATCACAGCCCCACCCACATGACTGGTAAGTAGTCGACACAATCATTTAAAAACATTTTTCAAACGCCGTTCCATCAGTAAAAAATTTACATTTTCTTTTAATTAAACTTTAAAAGCAAAATTTAGTTTTTTATTATTTTAAATACATTCCGAAACAATTTTAAACTTTTTTTTCGACTGTCCATTGCATAGTTAAGGGGGCAAAGCTTCCCTAATTTCATTTCCCTTGATACTCCATTGGGGATACATACATATATATAGAATCGAATTCGAATAGATTTAATTTTTTTGGAATTATGATTTTAATTATTATTATTATTAGATTTTTGTAACTGATAATATGATTTTCATTCCATGTCATTGCCACCCGATCTGCCTCATCCTGTTGTATTGATACGCAAATGTATATGCAATTCTCATGCCACATCCGTCTCCGTCTCCGCATCCGCATCCGCATTCCTCTTCCAACTCCATCTCCGCCTTGCTAATTGAACTGTGTGTGTGTGTTTGCCCCTTTTGTAGGTCCAAATAATGGTAAATATGCAACCCTAAGCAAACAATGCAAAACATTGGAAGCCAATGACTTTTACTGAAAATCGTCGCCACCCGCAGCAGCAGCAGCCGCCGTCGCCGCCAATCTACCGCCAACGACACAGGCCCAACAGCAGCAGCAGCAGCAGCAACAGCAGGCACAGCAGCAATTGCAGCAACAGCAACAACAAATGGGAGGACCACAGCAGCCGCAGCCCATCTATTGTCATCATCCGCATACGCATCCGCATGCGCATCCCCATCAGCATCCGCATACGCATTCAGCTGCCGCAGTGGCCGCTGCAGTGCAGCATCAGCATGCCATCTATCATCAGCAACAGGCGCAAGCTCAGGCTCAGTATGGCACCTATACGACAGCAGCAGCTGCTGCCGCCGCCCATCATGCCCAGCACCATATGCCGCCCGGTCAGAGTCAAATATACCAGCAGATTCCAGCACATTTGGCCCCACAATTGGCAGCAAATGGTAATCCCCATTCCATCTATCAGCCTCTGGTTGCTGTTAGTCAGGGCTCAATATATGTATCCAATTTGGCCACAATGAGACGACAGAATAGCCAGGGCGGTCCCCAAATACCCGCTCATCATGTGCAGCAACCGCCACCCAATCCCCACCATCAACAGCAGCAGCAGCAACAGCAACAGCAACAGCTCCAACAGCAACAACAGCATCAACAGCATCCTCAACAGCCGCCGCCGCCGTCGCAACAGCAACAGCAGCTGCATCAATTAAAATCCCCACAGCAACATCCACAGCAGCAACATCAACAGCCCGAATCGGATGTGATTCCAATTAGCACCACCATGGATACGGCCATCTATGATCGGGATAAGCAAATCTATAAATGCTCCACTCTGCGTCAAGGTGGCAAATTTGATCCCAAGTACAAGCCTTCGATATTGAACTGCCCATTGCCCGAGATACCCAAAGATGCCGAACAGCCCAAAGTGGAATCGATTTATCAACAGCAGCAACAGCAGCACCAGCAGCAGGCCCACCATCAGAACTATTCCAAGTAAGTCGGGCACAACCGCAAAAAATTGGCCTGGCTTTTATGTGTTACCCTTTTGGGTTTTTGTGTTCCCTTTGGTTGTCGTTTTCTGCTTTACTCTCATTATTTATATGCTTTTTTAGAACGCTGCAGCGACCACCCATGAAGCTGCCGCCACAGATGAAGGCCATACCACCACCGCGCATTGGTACGCCCACCTCGCCACCACCACCACAGGCCCAGCCCACGCAAATGCTGGATAATGGTGGCACCGGCAGCGGGGATGGAGGAGCCAATAGTGAGGACACGTCTCTGCCACCACCGCCGCTTGAGGCGCAGACCCAACAAACGCCACCCAAAGCACGTGTTCCAGCGGCGGCGAATGGCAAACCCGGCAATGGTCTGGCTCTCCACAATGGTAGCGGGGCGACCACCGGAACCGGCGCTGGGGGAGGTGGGGGCAACGATGATGATGATGATTTGCCACCACCACCGCCAGCGATAACCGACGAAAGCAACTACGCCGTGACGGAGTTGTAAGCTGCTGCTAATCATGATGATCAATAATAATGTTGATGATGACCCTAGGGGCCAGGCCAACACATGAGAAAAAAAAACAAGCAAAATGGGCATCGGGTCATTTGCGTTTGAACGGAGGCTTTTGACGCAAAGTCTTCCACAGTCAGTCATAGGAATTTATATGCATTTTCTTTCTTGTTTTTGTATTTTTGCTCCTCTCCGTCGCCCGATGGGTGGCGAATATTATTGTGTTCCTTATTTGATTCGTGTAGACGGAGACCGAAATCCTTTCCTAAATGCATCCTAAACAAAAAGTCTTTTGAGACGGAACGACAAAAACGAAACCCAACTATTGGACTTTTGTATATACTATTAATACATACCTATAATGCGACATTTACACTATACAACAAACACAAAAAACAGACATATTTAGATATTGGACATATACTTATATCTACTATATAGTCGGTTAATCTTTTTGATAATAGGACATTTTTACGAAAAAGAAAACGAAAACGTGAAGCGATCAAAACGTTTTACAAAAAAAAAAAAAACAACAAAAAAACGTAATTTGACACAAGTTTTAGAAAGAAGGAAAGATCAAAATACACACACACACAGACACACTCACACTAATGGGGACAAGATAACATATTGTATTATATATACTATATAGCGATTATTTAGTATTCAAAACCAAAAAAAAATTAGAATCGGAAACGGAATCCTCCCGGAAAACAACAAAAGCAAAGAAAAACCACCAATAAAGCAGAGGCTTTTTTTTCTATTCTAGTAGTTTGAAAGTTATAGCATATTATACATATATTATATATATATAATATATATATATACATATATATATATATATATATATTATATATATATTTACTTGTTTTACTTCGTTTCCATTTTTCCCAATCAATTTATTTTCGAACGTTTTGTGGGAGTCAATTTTTTTATATAGAACAAACGAATAATATTAATAATAATAAAAAGAAAACAACAAAAAAAAAAAAAAAACTAAAACAAACCCAAAACAAAATAAATGGCAGAGGCATATAGTATTTATCAACAAATTGTGCTCAAATCAAATTTGAGAGAAAGATGAATGAGTGTATTCATAATTGTTGCTCAAATACTGCAATTGTTGATCGTGTATGAGAGTGTAAATGAATAAAACGTATTCACTCACTTCAATTTTTGAAAAAAAATTCCAAGAAATGTGTACAAAATTGATTCAGTGAGTGAACGATTCAATTTTATTCATAAGATACTACAGAAGTTTGTGAATCACTTACACTCAAATCTCTTTCAATCGTTTTGAATCCTGTTTTTGGTTTTAAGTTCTTCTTTTCTTTTTTGTAGGTGTATGCCTCTGCCAATTGCTTCTTAGTGCTCGACTCTGTCCAGAGTCTGGGTTGTGCGTCAGGTGTTAGGTTCCAGAACCGAGCTCCTGGGGACTGGGCTGGGGTAATTTTGGAATGATTCAAAACCCAAGCGATTTTATTGTAATTGTATCTAACCTAAGCTTAACATTGAATGCATTTATTAAACATAATTTACTTAGGCACATATGCATATACACACAAAAAATATACATACATATAGATGTGTATATACATTTATATATATATATATATATATATACGTAGTCTTAGCTATATAAACTGTATATTTAGTAGCTAAACGATAATCGAAAAGATGATGATGATGATGAAAATGATGCTGATGGGTTAAGGTATTGAAAACGTTTTCAAACTTTGCGCTGTTAAAGTGTATATGGAATCGAATAGCAATATAAATGAAATGAAACAAAAGTACTGCCCCCCCTTCACCCCAGAAAATAAATCCTTAGCCCCCCTTACCTAACTGAATCCTACCTAAAGCTACTACTACATGCTACTACTACTCTACTCTTCTAGCATTCTCGGCTGAGCCGATGGAGAAACCAGAGAACTAAACCAATATATACTTATAGATTATATACAGAAAAAAAACCTATATACATAGATAACACTAAACTACATAAAGAGAAGAAATACACATACAAATAAATGCATGTAACTAAATAAATATATACATATATACAAAATCGAGAGAAGAAAATTCGACGACATGAATTCTAGAGACCAGTATGAGAACAGAGGCCAAAGCGATTACGAGATTAATAAATACGATAAGAGGCCAATCAACTAATGTCGAATCCAAACACTGCCCGACAAAATATTGCATACAAGAAGTCAGCGAAAGTTCTTAAGCATATACACAGACGAACACACACATATATATACATACAAACAAACCATATATATATGTATATATATGAGTATATACAAAACTAGACTATATCCTCCTATACACAGGCGCTATAACGAAAGCACATTAACAAACGATAAATTTTTTGTAAGATATTATGAAAGAGTTGAAGAAATTTTCGAAATTTCACAACATTTCGAACATTTATTCAATATTATACAATTTTCAAAAAAACAAACACACAAAAAAAAACAAAGTAAATGTGTATAGATTTGTAAAGAGAAAACTCCGAAACAACTAATCAAGTTTTTTTATTCGCTTAATAATTATAACACTATAATTAATACAAAACATAATGTTACAACAACAACAAAATATTACAACAAGATGAAATTCTCTCAAAAGCTTAAACCATAAAACCAAAAACAAAACAAAAAACACAATAGAACACGAAAATCGAAATCGAATTTCGTAAATATGCCATGATCTTTGTATAAGATCACGAATACCGTTTCGGTGGCAACTACATAGGCATGAGAGAAGGCATTCAGAGCACTTAAGAATGGGTTATGGGGGATCTAAAGATCGTTTCGAGCCTAGATCGAAACCTATATTTACATAATATATATAATTAGCTCGTAAATATATTTCTGTGTTAAATGTTGTCATCGTACGCGTTGTAGTTATTTAAACGAAACTCCCTTGACTCCCAACAGCCCGTTACTCTCCAATAGAAAAACCTGCCCCACCCACCTCCCCTTTCACTTACCGACCCAGAATCCCCAACAACAAAACAAAGGACAAAAGTAATGTAATATGATATGGAAATGGAACGAACGAAACGGAAGAAAAGAAACGACAACTTTGTTAGAGCTCGAAATGACAAAAAAAAAAACACACAAAAAAGAAAAAGAAAAGAAAAGTAGAAGACAAACGGGACGAAACAAGAAAGAAGGAAAAGTTCAGCAATAAGAGAAAGTTGTACAACTTTAATATATACATATATATATATATAAAGTGTGTGCATCTATCTATGTAGTTAAAGAATATGTAAAGAGAAGCGTTTAATGGCATATTACAAAATACATGAAAATCTAAGATAATTACACTTTCGATTCGTTGCGTTTCGATGCGATTCGACGACAAACATACAAACATACGAACAAACATACATACATACATATATCCAGAGTCATGCATGATCAATCAATCAATTTCCAATTAATTCTTGGTCATTGATCGATAGATCTGGAAGTATTTTATGCGCAAAATAGAGCAAAAACAACAACAAACACACACAAACAAAAAAGCACAGAAACCAACAAATTTCATTCCAAGCAAAGTAAAACGCTAAAAAAAAAAACAAAACAAAGAAAGTAAAGAGATAAAAAAAACAAACAAAACAAGACGAGAAGTAAAACGAATGACAAGAAAAAAACAAAAAATTATGAATAAAAATAAATTAAAATTAAACAACTTAATTGCATTTATTTAGATGGTAAAAACAAGGTGAACAATCTCAGACCTGATCTCTTTCCTCAAGTTTAAGCACATTTGACGATTCCCTCCAGTTGTTTATATTCTGCAAATGAAGGTACATACATACATAAATCATATTTGGCGAGAATAAGAACAAATAGTTTTTGGGACCCAAATTCGAGACTCTCTCGTGTAGACTAATCATCGAGAAAAACAGCCCAACAATATAGAAAAAGACTTATAGCGTTATCTCTTTTCACATATTTATTTATTCTTTCTTATTTTTTGTTTTCTATTTGTTTGTTTGTTGTTGTTGTTTTTTTTTGTCCATATTTTGTGCAGTTTTTGTTTTGTCAGCAGGAATTGGTTGATATAATAAATATATATTTTATCCATTTTCATATATGTATATAATATAAATATTTTTGTTTGTTGACTTACGAATCTAAACAAATAAAAGTATAAATATGGTGCAAATTATTGCTTTACAATTGAACATTGTCATCGATTAAAGGTACCGGCACATATACATACGCACGTACACGTACATATGTGTATGTGCACTATACATATTTTTTTTTTTTTTTGGAATAATAAATTAGGCAAGGAAATTACAAACAACGCAAAAAAGAAAAACTGAAAAACCAATGAAGTTTCACTCACATCAAAACGCAGCGACAACAACTAAAATTTGGTTAATTCAACAAAAAAAAAAATAAAATTAAAAATTTTAAGCCAGGGCTGCAAAATCTATTTGCAAATCCGTTACCCGGTTCAGCCCCTACGACTTTTTTGCCAACTTATTGGCTAATTGGGGCTGAATCTAGAGTAATCGAACCAAACAATTTTTGTTAGAGGCGGCCTTAAATATTAAACACTGTGCAACATAATATTTTCTTTACAAAATGTTAAGAATACATTTCTCTCCGACTCTATATTCCTAATCGAATTCAAATTAAAGCATTGTGTAGGAAAGATAAAGTCAATGATAACTTGAAAATTTGTTGCATAGTGTGGTAATAAAAGAATATAATAAAAATATTTATAAAATTGGGAATAGATATACAAGTATAAGTATAAAAAAGAAAAACAATTTCTTTGGAATTATGTGTGTGTGCTTTTTTGTGTTTAAGGAGAATATGTTGCTTATCGTAAGTTGTTTATCCTTTTTTCTGATGATCTGTGTTTGCGTCGTTGTCCTGGACTCCTTCTCTTGGCTTTTAATTTTGTTTGTTTTTTTTTTTTTGTTATCAATTTAATTATTGTTAATTGCACTATTAACGGCCACCAACTCGGGCACTGATGAGGAACCGCCACTGCTTTGGCTTACAGTACGATTATGATCCACATGGTTGCCAATCGGAGCTGGTGGGAGCCCAGCACCAGGACCTGTCGGTAAAGCCTCCGGTTCTGGTGAATCCTCCTGCAGTGTCTCTGGCTCGACAGTGGGAAAAGTGGGCGGCGTTGTTGTATTGCCCCCGCCCACTGGTGTCTGTACCATTGGCGTAGGCGGTGACCGATTCGCTGGGAACTGATGGGCAGTGGCGCCAGTCATTTGCATATGATATCTGACAAGGATCGGCTATCATTGAATTGTCTGTTCTAGGGGTTAACATGTCCATAGTAACACTCACTTGTATATATTCTCCGTACTCTCGACCACACCCTGGGTGAGATTAAGACTGCGCCCCTTGATGCCCGACTCTTTAGCCGGCGGCGACCACCAATTAAAGACACGACCCACAACAGGGACATGTCGCAAGATTCCCTCCTGCCATAATTTCTCCTCCGACTCACGCTGAAGATCGGCTGTGGCCGCCTCAATGCCCTGTCAAGCAAAAAATCAAAATGAATGGGTCACAAGAAAGACGAAAAGGGAAAACTTTACCTTCTTCACTATCTCCGACATGGTGTCCAATACACGGGAATTCTCTTGCACACTTTTACCCACTTGCACAACAAGATCGAGCAGCTCCTCAACTTCAGTCTCATGGGTTACCATGCCAAAGCGTACACAGATCAAACCATCTGTACCCTCGCCCAGCGAGAAGGCATTATCTGTTGATTTCAATGCCTCAACCAGATCGATATTCAATTTATTCAATTCGGTCTTGGCCTGATCGGTTAGCAGGGATTCCCAGCCCTCTGGCACAAAACGTACACCGCCCATGCCAGCCCATTCTGGAAGTGGAACAAGACGCAGCACATCACTATGCTCAACCAAATGTATGAAACGTGCTTTGTGCTTGATGGTGGCCCTCAGAATGTCCACGTGTGCCTCTAGACTCTGAGCGAAACTCTCTAGATTTTCGGAGCTAGGCGGCTGTTCGCCCAGACCCAATTCCAATGGACAGTAGCGTATGCAACTTCCATGTGTTGGATGCTCGATGACCTCGAAGTCGAACTAAAATATAAAAAAATTTATGAAATCGTTTATTTTTCGATATGTCTTCTGCCTGTGACTTACATTGGGACAATCCCGCTGCAGAATCTGGCCTAGCCAGGAGTTTAGGCGATCAAAATAGGAAGCATTGCTAATCTTTTCCAGAGGTTTTAAGCCCGGCTCAATAGCAGCTGCGGTGGCAGCGGCCACAGAATCTAACGGAATGGTTGTGCTGCCATCAAACTGATATACGACAACTGGAGCAGCTGCATCAAACAGCGAATTTACATCCAGGGGGCCATTTATGATCTCCGACAGACTTGCTCCTGTCTGGGCACCAGGTGAATGGCTCTAGAAAAGGAACTTCATTAACAATTGAACTTGATAATTGTTACAGGACTTACCAAGACTCTTATGCCCTCGCATTTGGAGGCGATCTCGTAGAGAATACTGCATGTCTGGAATGCCACGTGTAGACGCTCGGCAATGGCTTTGCGGCCAAGAGCCTGTAGGCTGGTCCAAAGCGATAGGGAATTCAGACGCCTGGACAGGATCGGATCGGATTCAAAGGCACTTAAAGCTGAATTCTGCAACGGACGATGCAGCAAAACAATAGGTAAACTGGGCACACCCAGCCAACTGCCTAAATTTAGCGCCATCGAATGGACAAAATCGTCCACCACCTGACCGGTATTCGATTGACAGACCAAAGCGGCCAATCCATGACCGCTGGCATGTAGCCACATCTGATGCGTTTTACATAGATCCTTAAGCCTCTGCAGATTGTCGACATGGCCACACAGCGAAGCCCCAATGTCGGCGACCACCAGCAGTGGGGTCCTTTGTGCTGTCACATCCTGTTGGATTTGCTTTTGCAGCAAAGCCAAATCAATTGTGCCATATTGACTATGCTCCGGTATGACCTTAATGGCATCCAATGGTATGCCCAATTGCCGGCATGCATACTGCAGCCGCACCGGCGTCGTATTCTCTGATATATAAAAGCACGGATGCGCCAAAGCTGGAATACCGCCTTCAAGATAGCCAGGACAACGTGCCACTATAGCCAAACGGACGGTGCGCAATATTGCATCCGCATTATCCGCATGAAAACTGCTAGCGGGATGACGAAAATGGAATAGCGATCCCAGCCACCTTGTCGCATCACCTGAAATGCTGTTTGTCACCCTAAGCAGATGCTGTCTATCCAAATGTGATAGATAGGCAACAATGCTGTGCGATATTAATGCCAAATGGGAGACATCATCGAGTGCCGGCAATGGGAATTCGGGATCATCATCGTTATCCGTATAGGCCACCAGTTGCTCCAATGACTTCAGTATATCTGACGGCACCCGATGCTCCGCTCGCAGACGTTCCTCCTCAACTGTTATTGTGTTTTCAGTTGTTGCTGTTGTTGTTCCTTCCTTCCTATCTCGCTCGCGCTCATCTTCATCAGCCGGCAACACAGTTTTCACATTCTCCAAACGTTGCAGTACTTGTGACGATCTTAATTCCAATTCGGCGAGACCCGAACGTATCTGTTGAGACAAACCAATTAACACAGAACTCAAAAACAATCACACAAAATGCAGCTTGTAACAACAACAAATAAGCAAATAAAAATTTTTATCGTTGACGTGTCGTCGTCGTCAGCAATACGCGGAACGGAAAGAAAAAAAATATAGGTTCTTGTTCTTACACTGGAGGCGGCTATTTCCATTGGTGGTGCAGATTCCTGCTCCTTGGCGTCACTTGGACTCGCTGCTGGCGCTGCCGACGCTGGCAGCGGTGTCGTTGGTTCGTCATCAGCAGCTCCACCAGCCGCTGACATGATTATAGTTTTCCAATTTTTATTCTTTGTATCTTTGCCAAATTGCCCCAACTCAATTTGTTTTCGTGTTGGGGACCTATCCGGTAATAGGGGTAAATTATCCAACAATATGGGGGCGATGACCAACAAATACTGGGGTCATTTATCCAAAAAGAAGGAAAAGTGTGACCATCTCGCGACGTCAATAAAAATACGGGAAAACTAAATCAAAAACGCAGCGACAATAATTTTCTATAAAGGTAACTCTTCTGAAGATTGCCAAGCAATTAAATTGTTTTTTATGGTTGTTGTTGTTGTTTTCAGTGTTTTCAATCAGCCGTCTATCAGATATGTATAAATAATATCCATGGGATTGAGCAAAAAAAGTTACATTATTTGAAAATAGCGGTAAGAAATTAGCGCAATTGTTGTTAATAATTTACCATTATTTAAACTTTAGAGACAATCATTCCCAAACAATGTACTTATGTATATTTAAACATAATATGCCAGGAGAATAAAACCAAATGCCTATACCTATACTCACACACAAATTACTTGAAAAAAGAGGCAAGTAAAAGTAAGGAAAATGGCGGCAACTTTTGGTTTGCTGTTCAAACGGAACTTACAAATAGAAGTGGCTCTATGGCGGCGCACTTTATTCGAGACAATAGCTTTAATCGTAATGCTATTCGTAATTCTAGTTAATCCCATAACTCATTCAAAACGTTTATTGTACAGTCACAGCGACTATGAAGGCGAACAGAGCATTGTGTCTCACAAACTGGACGATATCAACATATTGACGTAAGTTAGCGAATTGTTCCTTGTAATGATGCCTAATTAATTTTCACTCATAATTATTATTATAGGAGTCTGGCCGATTCAAAGCGTGAGAAAATGAAATATTTATTAGCCTTTTGCCCAATAACGGAATTTTCGAAAGAAATCGCCGAAGCGGTGGCCAAAACTTTAGAATTGAATGGCACCATTCCATTTGCCAATCCCGATCAATTGCTAAATCAATTTGATGAGCGCAATACAATAGCTGGCATTATTTTCAAAAATCTTGATGACGATAATATACCAAAGGTTTTGGATATAACCATACGCTTTCCAAGTGAATTCCGTACTCTGAGTCCCTTTCTTACCGAGAATCGTTTGTGGGTCACCCGTTGCTCGGGCGTAGTAAGTGCCACAAGAGATAAGGCCGCCGATAACGATAGACATCAGGATATTTATATTCGGGAAGGTTTCCTACAACTGCAACATCAAATCTTTCTCGAGTGGTATCATCGCTTGCGTACTCAATTTCCCAGTGCATACAATGAACCAAGTGTCGAGGTTCACAACATACGATTAAAGGTGGCAAATGGTGGCTGCTCGACCATCGGATTTGTTAATGGACCAATATTTCTATTCAATTTCATCTATTTGCTGCCCTTTCTCAATATCGCCCGGGTGCGTATCAGTCAAATCCAAACTGATGAAACTATTTGCCTTACTTACCTTACTACTATTCGTTTTCAGCATATCGCCTCACAAGTTCAGGATGGTGTGATGGTACATCAATGGCACTATGGTTACTCATTCAAGAAACAATGGCTTAATATATTTCTGGTGCTCCTAATACGTCTGCTTATATTGGGTATAATTTGCCTCATTCTTATTTGCGTAAGTTCAAAAAAAGGGAGTGTAAAGAGAAGATCTAAAGGTGGTGAGCTTCTCTCGATAACCCACTGTAGATGTAGATCTTTTCGATAACCTTCTTCGATATAATCCAAAGCTTAAAAAAAGTATCTTAATATCCAGTCATCCATTTCAGATCGCGTGGTCCATTGAGAAAGGCTCCTTTTCCATCGTATCGTTTGTGCTAATGGTTCTATTTGTTATCATTTTCACAATTGAACTAATATTAACTGCCATGGTGGTGGCCAAATTATTCCCCAATCCAACCAATGCAGTGCTCTTTGGTCTCATCATTTGGCTCTTCAATTATGCGGCATTTGGCATTATACTGGCACGCTATTGGGATAATCATGGCTACTATGTACTATTCATATTGATAGCCTTCTTCAATAGCCAATTGGCCTTCAGTATGCAGTTGTTTCGCCGCTACTTTGACAATCCCAATCAGTTGGTTTCCTACGATTTCGTGGTGCTCTATGTGACGGCTCTTTGCTGTATAATGATCTATTTTGCTCTTGTTGATAATGCTGCAATGGCGATTTCCCGGACGTTTACTGAGTCGTCGCATCATGATGAATAAGCCGCGCAAACAACAGGAGAAGGACAATGCCATCATATTCTTGGGTCGGTCACCAAGTTGGCAGAATTTCGAATTCGGCGATGTGGGGAGTACGGAAATGTTGCGCTTGAAACACGTTAGCACCACCCATCATGATTCGGAGAGGAAGGTCCTCAAGAATATCTCCATGCGTGTCTACAAAGGGGAAGTCTATGTCGTACTCGGTCACATTGGTTCCGGAAAATTGACATTATTGCGTCTTATGTGCGGTCTAAAGTTTCCTTTGCGTGGATCTGTTCACATTCAGGGTAAGAATTTTCACGATAATCAACGGGAAAGTCGAAGCTATGTTGACTACGGATGCGATGAGCTCGGTCTCGAGCGTCACCTGACCGTTGAGCAGACCATTGACTATCATGTCCGTCTTAAGCTTCGCCGCAAGGATGTCGATCGCTTGGATATCGAGAAACGCAAATGGTTGGCCATCCTTGATCAACATATTGTAAGTCGTCGCACCAGAATCGATAGCCTTAGCTATGGCCTATGTCGTTTGGTGGCCCTTTGCTGTTGCCTAGCTGGCGACACCAAAATTATTGTCCTGGAGGAGCCCATGACTCGCCTAACGCCACATGAATCGCATATATTTTGGTCCATTGTCGCAGCAGAGAAAGAGGAGCGCGCCTTTATTATTGCCACCTACAATGTGGATGAGACCGCCCAGGTGGCCGATCGTGTTGGCATTCTAAGTTTGGGTGTGCTCGAAGCCAGTGGCACTCCATTTTTCCTTCGGGCCAAATTTAGTAGTAGTGTGGATTTGGTAAGTCTTGAAGTTCAAATGATTTTATTCCACTGATCTTTTTCTCAAATGCTACAAACAGGTCATCATCAAGAAGCCTCACGTGCCTGATCAACCGATTACCAATTTCATGAGCCAATTTATCCCCTATGTGGAGCCAGAGAACGAAATTGGTGATACATTGATATACAAAATCTCTGGAGATCATCGACCACGTCTGCAAAAGTTGCTCATCCATTTGGAGAACGATCGCAAAATGCTGGGCATTGAAAATGTTCGCGTTGTTGGCTCCGAAATGTCGGATATCTATATGAAATTGGTCACATCATTTCGTCTACAGCAACAGATTATACCGGATGTCAGTAAGTGTGAAATCCAAAGAAAATGAACTATTCAAAAAGACTTTATATGCTTTTCATTTTCATCAACAATTTCAGCACAAACTTTCAAGTATCAGGTGGTATCTAAGAGGGAACTCCGACGGCAACAGATGCGGGCCATGTGCTATAAAAAGATGGTACATACGGCTCCAAATGTTTGGCCCGTAATCATGATATTCACCAGCTTTATCTTGATTGTGATAATTGCTAGACTGTGTGTGGTGTTGGATGTGCCCAATATACGGAATAATACAATACACATTGGCTTTAGGGGCAAAAGCGATATTATGGACAATATACCAGATCTTAATGAATGCGGATATGTTGATATACAATCGTTTGCCAAGACTCCAGTATATCAGAAGGTCAATGCAATATCACGGATCTTTGAGGCCAATTCGTTTGTCTGCATGAATGGTAGCTATAGAGACAATTTGAAGAAGAACGATGTCTTTTCCAGTTTTGGTGCTGTTGAATCGGATGGCGATCAGGGTTTGAATGGCTATATAAGTCAGGATACATTTCATTCGGCTCCCATGATGTTAAATCTTTTACATAATATTATAATCAAGTGAGTTCTTTTTTTCCATCTCGCTCTCCCTCTCTCTCGATCATTGCTTTTAACTTTTTTTTAAATTTAGATTGTCGTATCCGCAGTCCAAGGAGTTTGTTTGCCTAATTGATAATCATCCCATGCCCACACCATTGTCAATGAAAATCAATTTGCTGGACAATGAGATAGCCCATATCAATGCCCCGTTGACAATCGGTTGTATTTTACCACTGACCGTTTCCGTGTTCGTAATACCCCTGGTCGAGGAGCATATCCATCAGTTGCGGGTATTGCAAGTTATTGCCGGATTGGGGCTGCAGATCTATTGGGGCATCTGCTTGTTCTGGGACCTATTTACCTTTGTCATTTACTCAGTGATCATTGTGGTCATTATGACCTTGGTTGGCATTGGTGACTTTGGGGTCTATGAGAACATACTCTTGGTCTTGCTAATTATGGTATTTGGTCTGGCCGCCCTGCCGCTAACGTACCTCCTGTCAATGTATGTGAACGAGTCAATCGTGAGAGCCTTTCTCGCGTCGGTGTTACTTCACGGTTTGACTGGCATTGTGCTGTACATCGTTTACTGGGATGTAGCCAACAGCAATGAGATATTCTTCTATGGTGCCTGCATGTCACCAGGATTTTCGCTTCTCGATGGTGTCAGCAACATTTACACCCAATGCTTGGAGGAGGCTCGCTGTAAAGCCAAATGCCTGGCCCTAAGTGGATGCACGCCGCAGAATATGCACGAAGTGGTGCCCCACTGCAGGCGTAAGTACAATAAATCTCTTCCAATCTGATGTTACTATGCTAAATTATCTTAATATGTACTCCTATAGGCAACAGCTATTTCACGTGGGCCGATCCTGGAATATTGCCACCAATTACTTTCATGATGCTAGGGGCACTAATTGCATTGCTTTTAATGTTCTGGATTGAGCTTCATCGCAAGGAAAAGAAGTTTCATTCGTCAAAAGAGTGAGTCTGAGATTTTTCCAAGGATTTAAGAGATTTCCTTTGTTTCTTCTTTCTTGCAGCCTCCATAAAATGCGTTCAGCCACCTATCCATTCGATGACGGCGATGTGGCTGATGTGAAATTAAAAATTGCCGATGCCGATATGCACAAGTGCAAGCAATCCGTATTTCTGGTAGATCAAGTGGAGGCCAAAGTACCAAAAACAGGAAATAAAATCAATACAGTTTCCTTTGCCTTAAACAAGTGAGTCCGCCATGTGAGCCATTATTCCCAGTAGCATTTACCTGTGTCCGACTTATTTTCACAGATACATGAGCATGGGAATCTTTGGACCACGAAATACAGGCAAAAGCCATTTGCTTCGTCAATTGGTTGGGGTCGATGGCTTTGCCTTTGGTGAGATTTATGTGCGAGGACTGGATTTTAAATATGATTTGGATAGCATATTGACCTATGTCGGCTATTGTCCGCAACATTTCGGTTTACTCGATGATCTAACACCGCGGGAGCATATACGGCTATTGTGCATGATACGAGGTGTGCCGGAGAGAAAGATCGGTGAGAAAATGCATGATTTATGCTTAATGCTCAACATGACCGGATGGATGCATCGCAAATGTGGTCTGCTAACACCGGAGAAGAGGCGCAAAGTCAATGTGGCTCTCGCTCTGGTGGCGTATAATAAAATTTTAATTTTGGATGAACCGACAGCGGGCATGCCATCGACAACACGCCGCGAAATTTGGAATATATTGCGTTATATACGTTATTGCGGCAAAACGATTATTTTTGCCACCAATGATGAGCTGGAGTGCAAGGTTTTAGCCGATTTTATAATACTCTTTCAGAATAGCGAAATGCTGGCCATTGGTAGTATGCAATATTTACGATATAAGTACAGTCACGGCTTCTATTTGGAAGTAAGACTAATACGCGATGGTGTCACATTGCAAGAATCGGAGGAGAAGTAAGCACTCGATCCGTTTTGAAGTCTTTACTTTACGTATTTGGTTTTTTTTTTTTTGTTTCTTGCAGTCTGCGTAAGGATGTGGAGAATTTGGCACGTTTTGTGAACTTTTTGCATAACAAATCGGAATTGGTGTAGGTTGACAATGCTTGTAATCAGTTTTCCGTTGTTTTTAAATCCAATTTCCGACCCATTTATCCAGGGGTCGCTTGCACAATTGGTTCAAATATTATGTGCCAGTTGGACATATCGTCTATTCTTATCTTTATGGTGCTATGGAAAAGAATAAGGTGCGATTGAATGTCTATGACTATTGCATCTATCAGGCGAGTATGAACAATGTGGTTGCTCAATTACAAGAGACTCGGGCCGAATTGAAACGACGTCAGGACGAATTGGAAACGGTGGATTCTACTAACGAACCCGTGGAAGAGCCCATAGAGGTTTTTCAACCAGATTCTAATACACCAAAGCGTAAGATATAATATTTCAATTTACCAAAAATGAAAAAGAAAATTAGCCATTAAATTAATTATGTTTATTACTTTTATTATAATTGAATGTACATATGTAGTCTTGGTTGCCAGCCATTCGTCACTTAGTTAACCTGCATAGTCAGTGGAAGACGTGGACTTTAACGAGCTTTTTGCCTACACGTGCTCTTGCCACAGTCCCTACAGAACTTTATTGGGCCTTGTTGTACCTTATTTACCATTCATGGGAACCCATGCTTCGACAATGGTTTATTCTTTGTTCTTTTGCAAACCTTGCCTCCTTGCCTACACTTACAACCTTGACTTGTTAAATCCCTTTGTCTGCACGAACTTAACTTGGCTAGCTGTAAGTATGTAAGTATATGGGACTTTTTAACCGGAAAATAATTGTCAAAGGAAAAACGTGCTTTCTGCATAATTAATGCAAACCAACACGATTTGAACTCTTGGGAACTTTTTGGTTTTTTGTCATATGGAAGAGGACACAAGTGTCGAGTTGTT
Source organism: Drosophila nebulosa (assembly GCA_024703675.1). Taxonomy (NCBI): domain Eukaryota; kingdom Metazoa; phylum Arthropoda; class Insecta; order Diptera; family Drosophilidae; genus Drosophila; species Drosophila nebulosa. Next base: position 465,744 of record JANFPS010000006.1, read on the forward strand.
TTATTAACTCATTATAAATATTTTAAGGCTTCGATATTTGTTTGACATACATTTAACTTGAAATTCTTGTACTGCTGTCTCAAGTGCAGAAAAACAAAAAAAAATAGGAAATCAATTCAATAAAAAAAACAATTTGAATTTGATTTAAAGAAAAGGGCCACACTGTGCGCTGCCGCCAAAGTACCTATCGAAAAGCGATGACCCTATTATTTTAGATTAAGTGTCATCACTCATGTTACTTACCTAAGGATGTGTAAGAGAGAGGGAGAAAGAGAACAACTATCGTCATTAGATGCTATCGATAGTGTTCTATTAAATAGTTCTTACATCTCTATTGGTCTCGCCGTTTGATATATTGGTATCTTTTCTACATTCATTTTTGTTGTGTGCGCGTGTGTGGGTGTATGTGTGTGTTTATATGCCAAAGGGCTAAGATAAAATGAAAAGCAACAACAATAATCGCACAAAATAATAAGTAAAACGGAACATTTTATGCGCAAATTATAAGATAGTGTTAAGAACATATAAAAAAATTTTAAAAAACAACACGGCAAATGACGCAATTGTAATTGCAATGTAAAGGCACACAAAAGCAACAACAACAACAAATAAACAAAATCAACATAACTCTAGAACCGGTGGATTATTCATACCCATATTCAAATATACATATATTTCTGAGAACTTGAATATTAGCCGGTTGGACAAAAAAATAAGTATGTACAAGCATAATAATCTTTATCATTATCCATTTTTTTTCCCCACATGCCGTTGACATTTACATTCATAAACACATGTAAACTCTGACATTGACACTCATACACACACATGGCACAGTCAGCTGTTCATGCATATGTGTGTGTATGTCAATGTCAATGCATACAAACAGCTGCTCTACTCCATACTTCTTCATATACCTAGGAAGTGCCTTTTCATTCTGTCATTTTGAATTCTGATATCAATTATAACAATGACATAGCAACAATTCCAGACAGTGGTTCAAATATCCCGTTTTTGGCTGTACCCTATATACAATAAAAGGAGTGCATATGTATGTATGCGTATCTCTTATTCGATCTTTTTCTCTCAACTTGCCAAATTGTCTCTGCTGCCTAAAAACATGTTCGAAGAAGATAGGACAGCAGCAAATCTACATGTGGTTCGGAGAAATCAATGTTGAGACCAATTAACCCCCAGATAGAGATCAAGAATATACATATATACATATACATACATATATAAATATATATGTATTAGGTACTTACTAAAACTGTTTACACATGGCGTAAAAAATTTTAATTTTCTGCTCCAGCTGGCCAGCTTTTTTGGTTTTCTAATATACTCGTATTCCCTTTCTATTGGGTGCTTACAGGGTAAAACTGTTAGAACTAACATGGATTAATCTATTAAATATGCAGTAAGGCCTCGCACTACCATCACACCCCGCTCCACCTGCCGAACACCAAGGTTCATTAGTTATTGGCCTTGGGTTAGTCATCGGAATACTTAAGAATTCTTTAAATTATCATCGTCATTTGAGACATTTTTCGCTTGATCAGCATTAGCCGTTAGAAAATATGTAATATTCATTCGACTCCTTTAGCCAATTGAGAATACAGATCCTTTTCAATTGATTTCACTCAGATTCAAACTAAATACCAAAATTCACTCTTCTGTTGGAATTAATATTTTTTTGTGTTTATAGTTACTGAACAAAGCGAATGTTATTTGCACTTAAATTATATTTTGCATCTAACTTCAAAATTTGTAAATTAAAGATAAACAAAATTTGCTTTTGATGCTTGAGAATCTTATTTTTAGATTAAAACTTAAGTAATTTATTGCACAATGTAAGGATAAGTGCTATCTTTGACTTCGAACCCTGCATAATCGAGCTACTACTGTATAGCGACTTATTAAGCCGATTATAAAGTGTGGGACATATTCTATGGGGTATTTTATAGTCGACTTTAATTGTTTGCAAATTTCGCTCATATACTTAAGCGCTTTTAAAAATGGAGACATTTTAATTGAATGCAGTTGTTTAATCGTGGCAGTGTCAATTCTGTTTGACTTTTCATTGAATACAACAATCCATGAGCCGATCATCTCTCTAAAGTGAGGGACGACTCTTAATAACAAGTTTTTATTCTAAATTAATTCTTAACTTTGAGAACAAAATTAATTTTATTATTTAACAGAAATTTTACATTATTCTTCTGTCCCCTATTGGCAATTATAAAATATTCGATTGAATTTAGATTTTTTTTACATGTTTTATTCCACTCATTTGTATCAAAATTGAAAGCGAGAAATAACTTCAATTCCAATTTCGAGAAAATCATTCGGTATCAAAAACGAGAACAGATCTTACTATGTGTGTGTATTATTAATAATATTTGATCTTGTGTATTACCTAAGTGGTAAATGCAGGAAATTTAAGAGAAAGAAAATTGATTCGTTCCACTTTTCGTTTGCTTTTGAATTATACATGTGCATTGTACATATGTACATACATACATGAAAAGTGTTTCGCATTTTAAAGAATGAAGTGGCACATGCCACATCCCATTCCCAGCATTACTCTATAATGAATGGCAGAAGACTAGAATGTATGATCCATGATTATGCGAACCATGAATCCTTCCCTCCAGAAATAGTGGTAATTTTTTTCGTTATTTGTAATTGGCCAAAAATTAGTCCGAACTTTGATATTTATTTGTCAGTTGGTTATTAATTATATAGATTTAGTTGATCAATGTGTTTTATTAACGTTAATGCAACAACTAAATAAAATTCATTTGGAATCATTGAACATTTGGCATTGAGCGAGTTTCTCCGAACCTCCCTGAGGACAAATGTGTTAAATTGGCATCTCTCCATCTCACCTCTTCATTTATGTATTCCTATTGATATTTTAATTGGCAATTATTGTGAATGTGCATAAAATAGTCAGTTGTCTTTGCTCTCCAGTCTGTGAGCTTCATGTGTCAGAATTAATTTGACATTTTGCCAGCTACTGCGGCTAGTAATTCGTTTTCACATGAAAGGCTAAAAGCATTTCCCAATGAATCATTCAAAGTGCTGCGGGAGTGTAGGAGGCGGGGGGGGGTCCCCGCTTTGGTGTGTGGGAATGGACTCACTCGTGCATGTGTAATAATTTATATCGCTAGCCCATTAAAATGAAGTCTTAAATGCTTTAAAATAATCATTTTGGCTAATTGAGTTTGTTGTCGATTATTATCACTCTTTAATTGCTCGCAATTGCTAATACACGGCATCATTTGTATTAGCAAAACTAATATCAGGTGTCACGAGTCCCTAGCCACGAGTCCCGAGTCCCGAGGGCTCAATCATGTGGCCCAAAATTATTATCAAACACTTTACCTCGGCCTACTTCCATGGAAGTCAAAATTTTTTTCAAACCACTCCAAGGTTAGGGCAAATATCTAACAAATCTATTTCACTCGCAAAAAAAAAGTATCTCTCAGATCCTTCGAGCCGGATTTGAACCAGCGACCTATGGATTACTACTTTAATATCTGGTATATACTACTTATATACATACAAACGCATCTACAGTCCACCGCTCTACCAACTGAGCTATCGAAGGTCTTGAGATTTTGCTGTCTAAAGACCCAAATACAAAATAAAAACAAAAAAAACAAAGCACAACATATTTTGTACACTCGAAGAAAAAGAAGAGACGGAAAAATTCAAACATTGGTTGAGTAGGCAATGTTGTTGCCCCAAAGTCGCTTAGGTTTTGGACACACGCACGAGTTAGGTTCAACTTACGGTCGTGATAAGGAGGGAAGGGTGGGATGTCTAAAATCAATTAAAAATGGAGTGTTTTTCGTTTTTTTTTTTTTTTTTTCTAACTGATGTTGTCACATCCGTTCTAATCCATCGTCATCACATCCAGAGCTTTGCCTTTTATCATTATCATAAGCACTAAAAATCGGAAGTAATAAAAATTTTTGTTTGGCATTGCAAAATTATAATGCAAAAACGATTTAATTTTCATTTATTTTCATTTTCATTTTTTTAGAAAAATTATAAGAAATTAGCAAAAAGTAAACAAAATTAAATTCAAAATTAAAAATTTTAGGAACATTTTTAAACATGCAAAGAATTACGCAAAAGTTAAAAAAAAAACAATTCAGCAACATTAAGAAAAATTTGAATAACTAAGCAAAATTTGAAATTAAGCCATATTTAACAAAAATTGGAACTTTTCCAAAATTTCTATGAGTGTTTTTCTTTCTTCTCTTACTTTTTTTCTTAGTGTTTCCTAAATTTTCTGAAGTGTTAAAGACTTTTCCAACTACCGAAAAAAGTGCAATTATTTTTAATAAATTTTTGTACAACAAAATAAAGCAACTTTTGCACTTTCCCTCGAAAGTGTTTACATTTGTTCAAACACGACGACCACAAGATGTGAGTTATGGTTTTTTTTTTTTTTTGCTGTGTACAATTGTCATGGATGATGTCGTCGTCTGCTTGCCCGGCCGCCTTTCACTTTTACATTGATTTTTATTTCGGTCTCGAATCATAAATGAATCAAATCAAATTTTTTTTTAGTTTTTAGCTTTGTATTTGCTTTGCTTGACAACAAATCCGTAACACCTTCGATAGCTCAGTTGGTAGAGCGGTGGACTGTAGTTGGTATCGGCGACTAGCATCACATTGAGAGTGCAGTAATCCATAGGTCGCTGGTTCAAATCCGGCTCGAAGGATTGTTGGTTTTTTTTTCGTTCCCCCCCGAATGTTTTTTGTTTTTTTCTTTAAGAAGTTATTTTTTATAACTCAACTATTAGCATGAAATTTGATTAATCAACTTATAAATATCATTAGAAATTTATATAAATTTATTATGTTTTGGTCTTGTCTTATCATTGGACTCAATTATATACGCCTACTTACTTGGCTTTATAGATAAATAAATAATTATTTTCTATGATATATCAATTACATTGTTCATTGTATAAAGAGGCCTTTGTAGTGCGGAACTACTTCAAGTTTTATTGTCATTAACTTATGTGAAAGGCTTTTATGACATTTAACCAACTTAAGGCACACTCGGAATATGATTTGATTACTTAGACTGATATTCGTTCCACGAGTTCTAGTGTTAGGTACATGCATATGAATGTACTTCACTATAAATTTCTATTGAATATGATGGTTAAAGGTTTTTTTTTTCCATGGTCAGCCATGATGATGATTCAGCAAGGGAGTTCTCTGATGGATGATTCACATATTTGTCGATGTGACTAGTGTTGCTCTACCATGTTTTATGACAAATTATAACACAGATAAGACACACACACAAAAGCACACAGAATTTTTTGAGTACTCCGAACCCTCGAAATAATTTGCACTTGGCTATCTGACAAAATATTATACTATTTATTTATGTAGTTATGAATTTATAGGAGACTTTTAAAGTTTTATGGCCCTCTCTCTCGTTTGCACTTACATTTGGATAACATTTTTGCCCTAGGTAAATAGAGTTTGAAAGGCTGCTGAACGATAAGATGGTATTATAAACATTTTTATAAGCTAAAATAGTTCAAATTATCATGAGATAATACACACACAAACAGTTCGAAAAGTGAATTGTGTTGTAAACCCCTTTAAACTTTTTACTTGTATTTGTAAACTTTCTAATGGACCACTTAGGAATTCACTGCACCAGACCCATGTGGTTTGTAGTTTTATGGTCTTTGTTATTTATATCGAATTTACATTGAGTTATAAATTACTTTTTTTTTGGCATGTTTCCTTGCGATGAATCACAATTTGTAAGTTATTTACTTACAAATGTATGTAAGTTGAAATCTTGAATCAATATTCCAAACTTTTTAGCGTCCAAAAGTCTCAATTGATGGAGATTAAGAATCATATTGCCTTAATATCGATTTAAAGAAACGTTCGAAAGCCTGTCGGATATTCAGATCTTCTTAATCGAAGTCTTAAGCTCGTTAATAAGGAATCTCTACTACTAAATTTAGTTTTACAAGGTTTGGTCTTCAAATATAAGATTTATTGTGATTTCCCGATTATTTTTGGCCACGGGTAAAAAAGAGCGATAGGCATGTCGATCGATAGGCACGCTTGGGTACAAGGCCAGCTCTAGCCTGATCTCAGCCAAAAGCCAGAAAGCTTATTTCGTTTCGGTTAGTGGGTCTCCTCCTAATAACTTAATGAACGAAATTTCGTTTTCTTTTTTGTTTTGCTATCATCTGTCCTTATATTAAGTGCTTTATGTGTGTGTGTGTGTGTGTGTGTCTATCGGCAGACGGTTGGTTAGTCCTTATCAAATGCTGCCTCTGCCCACATGCTAATAAATGCCTTCTCCATTTAGCTTAGATTGTGCTTATTTATTGCGGTTATATTGATAAATATATATGCACATATGTGTTAAAGGGGCGGTTCATTCGTTTCGAATTCAGTTCGAATTTGCCTCTATTCCGAAACGGTCAGGTAATTTTGCCCGTCATACCAAATAGAAAACTTCCTCCCGGGTATAACACGTTTCTTTCGTGCCTGTCTCTCGCCTCCATTTGGTGTTCGGTGTTTGTTGTTCGTTGTTCGGTTTTCTCAATTGTTGAGGTGAGTGTTCGATTAACTACATACTATTCGGTGCTTCTCCAGGGGCACATTTGACCAAAGTACGTATGTACGCCCTCCTTTAACTACACACACTGTTAGCCACTTTCTTTTTGGTGGTATTATCAGCTGGGATAATTTTGTTTTTTTGTGTGTCGGACAGGTGTCCGTATGTTAGTTACGAGTTTGGCCATATCGGTGCGGCTTATCAGATGTCTGTTAATGCGTTAGCATTGCAATATCATGCTTCTTTTCAATTTTAGTCCAACAGACTTCTGGGAATTTCGTTTTGGTCACCTTCGTTTGACCATTTTGTGGATTATATTTTATAGCTCTCAGCTCTCAAGGTTTCTAAGTGGTTATAATATGAACTTTTGTTTGACAGAAGTTCACATAGTTGGCCCTTTTTTGAATTTCATCTCCATCTTCTAGCTTTCGAGCCATCTAGTAGGCCTTGCCAAAATGTCAAAAAGGTGAAGTATTAGAGAGATTTTTATGTAGGATATCATTTCAGTCTGAGCTATGTAAGCGAACACAACTAAAATACAAAATATTAAATTTATATCAAAAGTTTTCTAAGAATTTACGTGCGAACTTTTTTTTTTGTAAATTAATATTGATTTTTGAAATTTTGTAAGCGGCACACAAAAACTGTAGACAGATTGTTTTAAAGATGGATTCGTCCTTAAGTTGCTTAATGGCACGTCGCATTTTGGCTAACGAGTACAAATCCCTGATGGAGCAATCGTTGGAAGGGTTTATCATTAATCTGGTAGACGAAGACAATCTATTTGACTGGGACATAGGAATGTTTGGACCACCCGAGACCATCTATGAAGGCGCCTATTTGCGGGCACTGCTGCGCTTCCCCTACGACTATCCATTCTCGCCACCAATTATGCGATTCACCGACAACGTCTGGCATCCGAATGTCTATCCAAATGGACTGGTCTGCATATCGATATTGCATCCAGTAACGACCAGAGTGACGCGCACTGGAGAATTGCCATCCGAACGTTGGAATCCGACCCAGACAGTGCGTACGATTCTGTTGTCGGTGGTGTCGATGCTTAACGCCCCGAATGACATGTCGCCGGCCAATGCCGAAGCCGCTGCCATGTATCGCTTCTGGCGTGATCCAGATATCCAGAACACAATCTATCCAAATAGAGTCCGCCAATTGGCTGCCCAGAGCAATGCCCGGGCCCGGCTTATGGCATTGTGGTGCCCACAACTTTGGAGGACTATTGTCGTAAGACGCCGCAATGCGAGACAGATCAAAATGACAACAAATCGTTGGATACATTTCAAAAGAAAAATGATGATGATGATAATAATAATGATGATGAAGGAAGTTCGTCAAATACTAGCGAAAATTAAAATAGAAATAAATTTTATTAGTTGCATCGACCTTAAGAGGCGAAATAGAATAAGGGAACCCATATTGGGCTAAGTCTTTTCTTTTTTTCCCATCTCTCATTCCCAGTCGCCTTGGCACTTGCAGCTGTGCTCTTATCGGTCACGTCATTTGGGCCGGGTTTTCTGCTACTTAAAACCAAAAAAGAGATTAATGTTATCCGTATTGCATTTCGTGGCTATTTTTGCAGTTATGTAAAGTTGCCAGACTTCATGTTTTATTTAATGGTAATCGAGATAATGCCCGACATACAAAAATAGAAACAAATGGTACCATTAATTTATTGATATTTGGTTTCCACTTGTTTCCAATTTAATGGTTATGGTATTTCTTTTTTTTTTTTTTTGTCTACACAAAACCTGATTAACACGTTGTGTAAATGTCAAGTGCAATATTTTCTGTTTACATATGTTCGTTCGTTTTTATTTTGGATGAATCTTATCGTATTCCCATATATTGCAATCTACCTGTATACAATATGTACGTAACCTACGTATAAAATGATTAGATAGGAAGTCAAAAATGTAGATTATTACCTTTGCTTGTTACTTGCGAGAGCACAAGTTAGTCACTCCTGTCAGTACGGGGATAGCCATTGAACAGGTAAATCATATTCGATTTTATCGATAAACAAAACTATTGCATATCAGCAGCGTGTCAACGTTCTTAAAAACAATTTCAAGTGATTTCTATACAAACATACATAATAAAAAACGGAAACAAAAAAATCTAGCCTTGCATTTTGTTCCTTATTTGCCCAACACTTCAGATCATAATCCTTGACCTCTAAGTGGAGGTCCTTTCAATATTATTTTTAGACTTATTTCGCTTGCATTTAAGTTCTGATTTTAGTCTCTTCATTTTATTTACAGATTAAATCGGTTTAACTGAATTTCAACCTGGATATGTCGTCTTATCAATTAAATTGAAAGAAGAAAACGAAACGCAACGAAAATGGCGCACGTTAGCAGTTGGGATAAATTTGTACTTTTGCTATGGAAAAATTGGACCCTACAATGGAATCACAAGTGGCAACTTGTCATCGAATTGCTTTTACCGGCCGTATTCTCGTTGCTTTTGGTCCTGGTGCGGACTCTGGTCGTGGCGGAGCCAATGCCAGTGAAATATTACGATGAATTGAATATAACCACTTTGCAGCTGTTCAAGTAAGTTCTCGAAATGAATTCGATTAATCGAACGAATTGCTGCTGTCCCATGCTGTTGGAGTCGTCCTTTGAGTGTCACAAAAAAAAAAAAAAATATCCTTTGATTATTTTCTTTTTCGAATTTTTGATTTTAGATTCGTCGTTTTGTTTTGTATGATTTCTTTGTTTTTTCTTTTTTAGTTTTTGGTTTTGTTTTTCTAAGTTTTTGTTGTGTTTCCAGCACAGCTGTCGCACTGGGCACACTTTAATAGTGCTTCAACACACACAGACAGAGTCCAATGCCGCCTCTTGATGACGCTTTGACTCAATGTACTTAGACTGCACTCCTATTTCAGGGCAGTTGCATTCATTCATTCTTATCCAGTTTACTGATTAAAACTGAGTAGGACTATTTCAATTACAAATGTGTTGTGTGATCGGTGAAAGTTGATGACTTACAATCATGTAAATCATTAGTGAAGCTAGCGGAAATAAATATAAATTTGTAGGCTTAAGAATGCCGCACTAGCAAACTGAGGACGCACAAGCAAGCCCACTTGCGAAACTACAACCAAACGGAGCTACATTTTCTTCTATGTCTCTTTGCTAAGTTTGTGCTTGTGCGTCCTCTTTATCTGCTTTTGCGGCACTTGTATGTTAGTAAAAGCATTGAAATCTCGTTTCGAAAACCCCCTCCCGCGTAATTTTTGCTTTAGCCCCTCTAGCCCCCTCCTAATGTATTTTCCGTTTATTGTATTCTCTTGTTTTCGCCTTCCTCTATTCGAAAGGTCCATTACCTTTTTGTTGATTTTGGTTTCTTCTCTTTGATTCTTTTCATTTTGTTTTTGCGTTTTTTTTTTTTTGTTTTTGTATTTTTCCTCCATCATTTGAAAGTCCAACGATATGATCCATATGTAAATGTATTCTTTGTATGCCATCCAAACTTTCAGAGATTCTATGCAAAATTCGCGTCGCATGCACGCGCTCATAGCGCTGCTAATGTCCAAGAAGAAGAAGAGGTAACGATTTCAAAATCAAAATCGCAAAAAAAACCAACGCACAATCAATTTAATTAAATTAAATCGAATCAATCTACAGTGCTTATCAAATTTATAACCCACTTTAAAACGAAAAAAACACATTATCTGAAAATTTTTCCCAAATGACATATTTCCTCAAAATTTTGAAAAATGAGTAGTTCAATATTTGAACTATAAATGAAAAACAAATTTAAATTCGATTAAAAATTAACGATTTAATATTCTTCAGGATCCTCCAAAAAATTTTTACTTACACGTCGACTTCTTTTCAAGTTTCGTGAAATACTCAAAATAGACTCTCCTGATCTAAATTTACTTAATTACAAAGTCGGTACAGCGAAAAGTCTGCGAAAAGTCAAATTTGCTACTGTGGGCTTTAATTATGATACACAAAAATGCAAGCATGTGTTAAAGTTTAAAGCTGGGTGGGTTATAAATATGATAAGCACTGTATATACAAATATCTTAATAATGTGGGCAGAATGGTTTTATCTCTGCTTGGAGTGCAACTACCAGAGAATGCAATATGTTATGTAATCTGAGAAATGCTTTATCGTTATTATTTGTTTGATAAATGTTTTATAATGCTAATTATATTATTAATTATTATACCGTTATGCAGCGTCATTCACTCATTTTGCGGTTACTTAAACTTTGTTCATAGTTCAAATGTTTTACAAAGTTTATTGGCCGTTTAATCGCGTTTATATTTAGAGGAATTTCCCTATGAACGTTCCATAGAAACTGTTAAAATAACGTTTACGGACGGAGTCGATTCTAAGGGTCTGGGCTCAATTGTTAAGTAATGCAATTTTCATATCACCAAAATGTATGCTTGAAGAAAGCGTTTCCAATCTCAAAGTCTATCCATTCGTTTGTCTGTCCGTCTTTTCCTCTCTTTGATCTCGGAAACTATAAGAGATAGGAAAGTGTGTTAGCCGTTTCAAATTGCTTTCCTTTTGATTGAAAAAACCCCATTCTAATTTGAAAAAATGAATTTTTTCTTTAGCAAATGCTTTTGGGTTGACAAATTTCACATAAACTTTTATTTCACCTCTTGCAGAGGTCGGAGTTGGCCGCTGGGGGCGCTAAAGTGCTGGTGTGCCTGCCTGAGTGAGTCTAATGACAATTTTTATGTCAGTGATAAATATTTTGGTCTTTCAATTAACAACAATTCTAAAGAGATTGCACCGGCTCCCAGTTTGCGTTACGGAATACTTGAACAGGGCCTACAATCGGTTAAATTTGCTTTATAAACACACGCCCCCTTATGTTTTCGAACTACCTACCTACCTATCTGCCCAATTACCTATCAGAGGGCTCTTATTTTTAACCAAATCCTTCGTAGATTCATAACTCTCTCGTACTTGCACTTCCAATGTTAATTATGCTTGCCGCTGCTTACCGTTGATAATGCCTGTTCTTTGGATAGTTTTGCAACACTAATTTAGCTTTTTATCTACACAGTGTTTGGTACACACACACACACACACACACAGACTAACAAGCAGACGCACACACCTTGTACCTATTCAAATGCATACATAACTGTATTCTAACTTCTTTTTAGTTTTGGCTTCTTTTGGGTATTTTTGGTATATGTATGTGTGTAACCTTCAAATAACCTTTTGGATTAACCATTTCCCCGAAACTAATAAGGTTTTTTTTTTTTTTGTTTGCAACTTTAAGTGAAAGCAAATTTCAAGCTGGAAGCTCTCCGAAATTTTGGCTATACTACTCACCAAGCAATCCATATCTGGACAGTTTGGTCAATGAGACGGTGCACACTCTGGACATGGGCGGCTACACGGGCTCAGCGAATGCCTCCGCCTTGCAGAGTGACGTTGTGAATAATAATGCATTCGCTGGCATACAATTCGATGATTCGTTGGCGAATATAGAAGCGTTGCCGGATAAACTCGATTTCGCATTGCGTTTCCCATCCGAATCGCGTACCACATCCCTGAACATCGGTCTGACCTGGCTAACGATGCGTCTATTTCCCATTATCGATTTGACGGGGCCGCGCAATGAGAATGCCAGCGATGGTGGCATACCCGTTGGTTATCTGCGCGAGGGATTCCTGCCCATCCAACATGCTTTGACCATGTCATATCTGCGGCAAAAATCATCGATGGATACATTACCGGAAGTGGTTATGCAACGTTATCCCTATCCCGAATACATATATGATCCATTGCTTGAGGGTTTGGCATCGATAATGTCGCTAATTATATTGCTAAGTTTCATCTATCCGTGCACATATATTACCAAGGTGAGTAGTCAAAAAGAAACGATCCTCTGTCCGTCTGTCTGTTCGCATTCAAACTGGTCTCTCTTGCCTTAAGCGGAGATTTGTCGAAGATGGCCCGATCGGACCTATGTACATACATATATAACCATAATTATCAGTCAAATATGCTTTATTTATTTACAGTACATCACATCGGAGAAGGAGAAACAACTGAAGGAGGTGATGAAAATAATGGGTCTCTCGAATTGGTTGCATTGGACTGCTTGGTTTGTCAAATCGTTCATTATGCTAACAATATCGGCCATTTTGATAGCCATATTGATGAAAATCCGTTGGTCCGACGATGTTGCCGTTCTAACGCACTCCAGTTTCACGGCCTTACTCCTGTTCCTGCTGGTCTATGTGATAACAAGCATTTGCTTCTGCTTCATGATGGCCACATTCTTTTCGAAGGCCAGCACAGCGGCCGCTGTGACGGGTCTAATCTGGTTTATTGCCTACATACCGTTCTCGTTCACGGTGAATACCTACGACGATCTCACATTGGGAACGAAACTGGGCTGGAGTCTAATATCGAATACGGCCATGGGTTTCGGTGTGAAACTGATGCTCAGCTTTGAGGGCACTGGCGAAGGATTGCAATGGAGTAATCTCTTTACGCCCGTTTCTGTGGATGATACACTCACCGTGGGCATGGTTATGGTTATGATGATTGTGTCCTGTTTCATTTACATGACCATCTGTTTGTATGTGGAGCAAATATTTCCAGGTGAATTCGGTGTGCCACGCAAATGGAATTTTCCATTTAGCCGAAAGTTTTGGTGCGGTGAAAGCGATTATATTGGCGTCGAGGATATGCCAGCGAATGGACATGTGGAGCAGCGTGATCCCAGTGCATTTGAGATTGAGCCCGAGGGCAAGCACATTGGATTGCAGATGCGTCACCTGAAAAGAGATTCGGTGATAAAACTGTCGTCAAGGGGCTCTCCATGAACATGTTTGAAGACGAGATCACCGTTTTGCTGGGACACAATGGAGCCGGCAAGACGACAACCATTTCCATGCTGACTGGCATGTTCCCGCCCACAGCCGGCACGGCCATCATCAATGGCAGCGATATACGCACCAATATCGATGGGGCCCGCATGTCCCTGGGCATTTGTCCGCAACACAATGTCCTCTTTGACGAGATGAGTGTCTCGAATCACATACGTTTCTTCAGTCGATTGAAGGGTTTGCGTGGCAAAGAAGTTGAAAACGAAGTGGCCAAATATCTAAAGATGATCGAGCTAGAGGATAAGGCAAATGTGGCCTCATCGAAGCTGTCGGGTGGCATGAAGCGCAAACTCTCCGTATGCTGTGCCCTCTGCGGCGACACGAAGGTGGTGCTATGTGATGAGCCCAGCTCTGGCATGGATCCATCGGCCCGACGACAATTGTGGGATTTGCTGCAACAGGAGAAAATTGGTCGAACTTTGCTACTAACCACTCATTTCATGGATGAGGCTGATGTGTTGGGCGACCGGATTGCAATTATGTGCGATGGCGAACTCAAGTGTCATGGCACTTCGTTCTTCTTGAAGAAACAATATGGTTCCGGCTATCGTCTGGTTGGTATACCCTTCAAAAATATTCCTTACTCCATATCCTAACCAATTGAGATTCGTTTTTAGATTTGTGTGAAGCGCGATAATTGCCAAACTTCGGAGGTGACATCCCTGCTCAATGAGTTTATACCCGGTCTGCAGCCTGAAAGTGATTTGGGTGCCGAGCTATCGTATCAGCTGCCCGACAGTTATTCAGGAAAGTTTGAGCAAATGTTCGGCCAATTGGAGGAGCGTTCGCAGGAGCTGCACTTGAATGGCTATGGTGTGGGCATAACGTCAATGGAGGAGGTTTTCATGAAGGTCGGCGCCGAGAAGGGCAGCGATGGCAAACTAAAGGATCAGCATGCCATTATGAATGGTGGCACGGGCTATGCCGACGAAGACAACGAATCCATGCAATGTGAGTTGTCAATAAGATTTACAAATCCATCGAACTCGAAATCAAGTGGGTGTTATCTTTCGTTTCAGCTGATGGCATCTTCTCAGAGAATCGTCGTCTGCTGCAGGGCATGCAACTGTTCAAGAACCAATGGCAGGCCATGTTATTAAAGAAAGCATTGTACACGTGGCGTAATAAGTTGTTGCTTTTGATACAGAATATAATGCCAATATTCTTTGTGTCGATGACCATTATAATCACACGCAATCAGGGCACATTCCAAGAGCTAAAACCGATCACCATGAGTCTAACTCAATATCCTGTTGCCGTAACGGTAATGGAACGTGCCGCCAATGTGGCAAATAACTCTCAGAGCTGGAATATAGCCAATGAATATGAGAAAATAGTTACTTCCTATGGCAGTGATTATGGCTACGAATCGACGGGTGAGAAAAACTTCACCGATTACATCCTGAAACTGGGCCAGACCATCCAAGTGCGCATCAATTCACGTTATTTGGCTGCCGCCAGCATAAGGGAGAACAAAATTGTGGCCTGGCTGAATAATCAACCATTGCACACGGCTCCATTGACCGTGAATTTGGTTCACAATGCCATAGCACATGCCCTGATCGGACCCGAGTGCAGCATTAGCGTAACGAATGCCCCATTACCCTATACGACCAGCACAGTGTTGAATCAATTGAATACGGGCAATAATCTGGGCACCCAATTGGCCACCAATCTGTGCTTCTGCATGTGCTTCGTTAGTGCCATTTATATACTGTTTTTGATCAAGGAGCGTGAGTCGAGATCGAAGCTATTGCAGTTTGTGGGCGGCGTTAAGGTCTGGACATATTGGCTATCGCAATTGCTCTGGGATTTCGCCACCTACGCCTTTACCGCACTGATTGTCGTTCTCACCATATTGTGTTTCCAAGAGGATGGCTTTACACGCTTCGCCGAGCTGGGCAGATATTTCCTACTGCTCTTGATTTTTGGATGCTCTGTTCTGCCCTTCACCTATCTGATTTCGTTGTTTTTCCGAGAGCCGGCCACCGGATTCGCCCGCATATCCATAATCAACATATTCGCTGGCATGGCCCTGTTTTTTGTGGTTGTTGTCATGTCATTCGATTTCTTTGACACCAAGGACACAGCCAATCTATTGGGCTGGATATTCCGCATATTTCCACATTTCTCCCTGGCCATGGGTCTCAATAAGGTCTATACGAATGTGGCAACACGTAATGCTTGCGAAAAAGTTGGCGCCCTACCGCCGATTCTACTCTGCGAATTGGTACCCAAATGTTGCAGTAAGTTGAAGATAATCAAAATTATTTTTGCTTGTTGTTAATTTGTGTTTGCCTTTTCGTTTTTTCTTTTCTAGATCACAAACCCTATTTCGCCTGGGAGGAACCGGGTGTGCTACCAGAAACAGTTTATATGGCCGTGACGGCAGTTATATTCTTCCTAATCATTATTATGAGAGAATTTGGCTTGATCAATGAGCTTATCTATATGGTTAGAAAGCATGCCCCTGTGAGTGCAATCAAAACTGTACATTTTGGAGAAGGTCTTAATGGGGTTGTCTATTCTAGCAAATCGCCGCCACCACCAGAGGATGGGTATTTTGATGAGGGTTTTGGAGACTGAACGTCAACGTATACTTAATATGACATCCACCGATTTGATCCAAAAGATCTAGTCTTGGATCGTGTTACCAAATATTATGTAAATTCTTAGCTGTCAATCAAGTCTCGCTGTGTGTGGAGGAGTAAGTAGCCAACTGACCCCCAATTGTGCGACAACCAATTGACCTTTCTCTCTGTGCAGAGTTGAATGCTTTGGCCTGCTTGGCGTGAATGGAGCTGGTAAAACGACCACATTCAAAATGATGACTGGCGACGAGCGCATCAGCTTTGGCTCTGCGTATGTTCAGGGCCTGAGCTTGGAATCGGATATGAATAGCATCTATAAGAAAATTGGCTATTGTCCACAAATTCGATGCTCTGCTCGATGATCTCACCGGCCGCGAAACATTGCGTATATTCAGCTTGTTGCGCGGTGTTCAGCCATCGCGTATAAATCAGTTGTCCGAGGATTTGGCCAAGTCATTTGGTTTCATGAAGCACATCGATAAGGAGACGCGTGCCTATAGCGGTGGCAATAAGCGTAAATTGAGCACTGCAATTGCTGTGATTGGAAGCCCTTCGGTTATCTATTTGGATGAGCCAACAACGGGCATGGATCCGGCGGCTAGACGCCAGCTATGGAATATGGTTTGTCGCATACGTGATTCGGGTAAATCCATTGTGTTAACCTCTCACAGCATGGAGGAATGCGAGGCATTGTGTACACGATTGGCCATTATGGTTAATGGCGAATTCAAGTGCATTGGCTCGACGCAACATTTGAAGAATAAATTCTCCAAGGGGCTCATACTTAAGATCAAAGTGCGACGCAATATGGAAGCATTGAGGCAGGCACGTAAGAGCAGTAGCTACTCCAGGCATCCAGATGAGCCAACGATTCCCGTGCAGCTGGCCCAGCAGAATATCAATGCGGTCAAAGAGTTTGTCGAGTCGGAATTTCCACAATCCGTATTGCAGTAAGTAAAATTGTGTTTCAATTGTGATTGAATTATTTGTATATTATTTTGTATTTTCTGTTTGCTTACGTTTAGGGAGGAATACCAGGGTATTTTAACATTTACATTCCATTGAATGGCATCAAATGGTCACAGATCTTTGGCCTAATGGAACGCAAGCGGGATGAATTGAATATTGAGGATTATTCAATAAGTCAGACGACATTAGAGGAGATATTCCTTGAGTTCGCCAAATACCAACGCGAGGATCCGCGTTCCGTTAAGTGAGCTAGAGATGCTTATTTCAGTTTTAGCCTCTAATCCTTTGCATTGGCTTATAAACACACACACACACACCCCCCATACGCACACACCCCCTCTCATTGTTGCACCATGCACTGGGCAAGACAAAGGAAAGACCCTCCCAGTGCCGCCTCCCAGTAGTCCATTAGAATACCTGCCTGCTCGCTCGCTACTTCGCCCTTTAAAGGCTTCTTTTTGGTTTCGTTTTATTTTTTTGTTTGTTTATTTTTTTTTTTTTTTGGGTTTTTTTTTTAATGTTTGTTTTAAACCCATTGTAGTAAAAGTAGCTTTTATTTTATTGGTAGAAGTAACTAATTTTAGCTTCGATTCTACTGACACCTTAAACTCTGCCAGCAACAAAACCGCAGCAAACAGCAGTTTCTAGTCCTCTTTAATAATAAAACTTATCTAATACATATATATATATATACATATATACTATATCATTCTAATGGTTTTCGCCCCTTAAACAAATTGAAAACGAAAAAAAAAACCACATCCCAAGCAGGAAACCCAAGGTGAAAAAACTTTGCGCTTGCCTTGACGATTATTGAAGAAGCACTGGCAAGATCCACCTACTATGCATACCTGATGTAATTTGGTCCGATGCGAATGAACACCGATGATCAAACGTTTTTTTTCTTACTGTCACAATGAAATCCCACAAAGAAAGAAAAGCCCGTTTAGTTTTTAAGTAGCTATGAATTGCACAAAACAAAACAAAATATGAACTGTGAACGGATATGCCTTGTTGTCATGTGATCTACTAAAAATACCTACACTAACATACATCATATGTGATGAATAATGATCCAATGCTTGTTATCCCAACATATATGGCTATGTGCACATAACATATGTACCATATTCATGCTTTATCTGCGATCGTCTGTCCATTACCTGCACAAAACGGAAACGATTCCAAAGAATTATACTACTATAAACCAAAACGATTTAAAGTATTCACTGACAAATGCGAGATTGGCGCCTTGTATGATATAAATATATATACATTTTATATATATACTTTTACTTATAACCTGGAAAAACAATGATATACATATATTTATTACCGTGTACTTACGATATAAATGTAGAATATAATAAAACAGAAAACAAGTGCAGCCCAAAAATAACAACAACAACTAGGTACATGTAAGTCAATTTAACTGTGGAACAACTGTGAACGTATGAGAATTTATAATATGTAATTATAATATTATGTTATGATGACGATCATCATGGGAATGAAAGAAACAACTATGTACAATGTGTAATTTATGTATATTTTATGTTTTAATTATATTTATGTCTCCTAATAACGAAATAAAGAGCACGAAACGATTGTAAATTGATATCAAAAACTATATATTGGTTTTTAAGCTTTTAAATCTGCAATTTTTGCCACAAAACGAAGGGACATTGTTTCCTAGGATATTTTTAATAGGTCTTATCGCAAAATTCTGAATATCTCAGCCCGCCGCAGGACTATCAAGATGTTATTTACACAGACGATAGTTCTCGATGAGACAAGTTGTTTAACACCAATTTCCTGATCCTTCAAAGGATTCGCGAGATATTCGTTGTCATTTTTTAAGCAAAAAAATCCTTTCATTTCAGCTTTCTGAAGGACCTTACACGATCTGATGATGTCAGCTGATACGGTTCACCAAGGACTTCATCCTGGCCAAAGGACATCCCAATAGTCCTTTAAATGGCCGAGTTACAAGGACTTTTGTGGTTTTTTGCGACAGAAATTTGAGCAATTAATAAACTAAATGAAACGGAAAAATATTTGTTGTTATTTGGGTAGAGGTTCTGTTATTGTTGTTGTTGTTGTAATTTCTGTTCTTGGTGTAATATTTGTTGTTGTAATTGTTGTTGTTTCTGCTTGAAAATTCCCAAAAATTGTACTGAGAAAAAAGTGAAATACCAGGCGAACAGAAATGCATAGAAAGTAGATGATTTCTTAAAAACCCATATAAGTATGCAACACAATTTTTACAAAGCGAAAATAATTTTAAATCATCCGCCTACTATGCACTTCTGTTGGCCTGGTAATTTGCCTTTTGCTCGGTACATATTTTCGAATCTCGCGAACTGGAAATTGAATGGCCGTTTCCTTAAGAAAATCCAGCTGAATTACCAGGCCAACAGAAGTGCATAGTAGGCGGATGATTTTTATTTTTTGCGATTTATAAAAACTATGTTGCATACTTATATGGGTTTTTAAGAAATCATCTACCTGCTACACATTTCTGTTCGCCTGGTATTTCACTTTTTCCCCCAGTACAATTTTTAATATGTTTGAGCAGCAGCAACAACAACAAAAATTACAACAATAAAAATTACAACAAAAATTACAACAACTATGACAACAACAAAAATTACAACAACAACAAAACCCAAATAACAACAACAAATTGTCTCTCGTTCAAATTTCTGTCGCAAATAACCACAAAAGTCCTTGTAATTCGGCCATTTAAAGGACTACTGGGATGTCCTTTGGTCAGGTTGAAGTCCTTGGTGAGCTGCATCGACATAGATTATCAGATCCTGGAAGGTCCTTCAAGAAGCTCAAATAACAGGACTTGCTTGCTTAAAATATAACAACGAATATCTCGCGAATCCTTTGAAGGATCAGGACGAAATCGATGTCAAACAACTTGTCGCATCAAGGACCATCGTTTATGTAAAGAATATCCCGATGGTTCTGCAAGGAGCTGGCCAAAACAGTTGACTTTTAACTCCAGTTATCACTTCAGTTCCAGGTGGGATGCATGCTGAAGGAGGTGGACCAATTTTACATACTTACAGCTTATCAAGGAAATCGACCTGATCTACGCATTTTTCAATAAGAACATATGATTCATGTGTTTTATATATATTTATGTTTGTAATTTTTATTGTTTTTAAATGAATCATTCATTTATTTTTGTTTTGTTTCTTGTCCATTTGCAATTAGTTTAGATGTGTTAAATTTTTTTAATTAAATTAAATTTTCATATATATATATATATATGTATGTATATATATATATATATATACGCGTGTGTGTGCATGCGTATGCATCAACATACATATGTATATATACATATATGTAGATATATATATATATATGTATATATATATTCTCTAAGTATTTAATTGTAATTACAAATTAACGTGTTCTGTTTGTTTGTCTTATATCTTCTTGATAAATTATGTGTATACTTTGTGTGTGTGTGTGTGTGTGTGTGAGTCTCTTGGGTGTGTGTGTGTGTGTTCTCTTACATTTGCTTAACATTTGTTTGCTTTTGTTTGTTCTTTGATGAATTTGTTTTTCCTTTCATTAAGACAATCGCAAATATTCAAATCGGCCAAGCCGAAGATTTTTATATCCTTGCAGCAGTTCTACTACTTCCGATTATAACACAAAGCATAAACGCAATGAGACGATATAGTAAACTGATTAGTTTAATATGTGAACGAAAATAATTTTCGAAATTACTTTTTAACTACGATTTAATTTGAATACGGGAAAATTATCTATTAGTTGTGAGCGAGCTCGAGAGAGTGAGAGAGAGATAGTAACAGACACAGACAGACTAAGAATAATAATAGTTATGGGCGAAAAAACTTTCTCTAGACTTGACCCTCTGCAAGAATATTAGTTGACCATTTGAAAGTAATTTAAGCTGATCTCATTTCTAACATCTCTTAGTAATTGAGGAAATTTCGATTGCTCGAAAAAATAGTGAATTCGAATCAGAATATATATATACTATATATATATCATTATTTGATTTTGATTTTTGTAAAGGGGGGGCTTGGGGGGGAGGACAGGCTGTAGTGTTGTTGTTGCAGTACTCCGGAGACCCAGACGCACAATGCTTTCAGTTATTACTAGTATTTTCTCTTTAGCTTTTCTCTTCTCTAGTTATGATTTTTTTATATACACACACATATATATGTATATATACATATATGTATTTATATCCTTTTTACTCTCAATTGCAGCTAAACGTTTGATAAGAGTCACAAACAATATACATCTACGTATATGATGCTTATGATTCTCTTTTTGTTTTCACATTTCCTGTTTAAATTATTTAAATTAAGATTTTCTTATATAGTTTTTTTTGTTTTGTTTTGTTTTAATATTTATTTATTTATTAAATGTTTATGGGTGGCGTCGCGAGCTAACAGCGTTTTTCTTTCTCATTTTCATTCTTGATAGGTATTAGTTAATAATGATTTTTATGTATATATATTGCAATTTTTTGGGTTTGTTTTTCTTTTTCTTTTATTTTGTGTTTGCATTTTATTTTCTCTTAATGTAAACATGACTTAGATAAGTTTTCCCTTTTTTTTGCGTTTTGATTTTTTTTTTATTTTTGTGTTTGGTTTGGGGACGGGAAAGAGGGGTAAATTGTTGGTTGGAGGAATATTTTAGCTTGATTTTAGTTATTTGTTTCTAATAGGATTACAACTGGTGATTTATATCATATCTCATATGATATATATAAATATATATCATATATATGTATATATCGATTAAACGCACGTGCACAAAGTTCATCATCTCTAATCTTTGTCGGTTTATCGGTTTTTATTAAGATTGTTGTTGTCGTTTTTTTTTTTGTAGTTGTTGCTACTAAATGAGCACGGCAAAAAGTTTGTGTATTTTAATATTAAAATTTTTTGTATGCAGTTAAATTTGATTTACTTTCTAAAAAACTTGTTCCGTCTTTTTCTTGCTGCTGCTGTTGTTTTTGTTTTTGTTGTTGTTATTGCTGGTGTTTCTGGATTTGTTTTATTGTTGAGGACAAAAAATTTTGATTTATTTGGCTAAGTTTTGTTGTTGCTATTCATTTCCTTTCTTTTAGTTTGTTTTTTCTTATCTTTTTTGCCGACGATTATTAAATTGTTTACTTTTTTTTGTTTTTATTTAAATTTCAACGTTTTTTCTTTCTGTTTTTGTTGTACTATAATGCAATTTGAAGAGTGTTTCTTCACTGTTCTTCTTCTTCATTTTTCATAGGGTTTTTTTTAAACAGAATTTGTTCATAATACATTAGGTTAATTTTTTTATTATGATCTGTTTTTTGAGTTTGTTTTATGCATAAATTTTAAGTAGCTAAATATGCATAAAGCTTAGATATACACGTGTGTTTGTGTATGTATGTGTTTGTGTATGGCTCTGTATGTGTGTTTTTGTAAGATGTTAAATATTTTTTGGAATTTTTGTGTTTTTGTTTTGCCAGGCGCTTTAAATTTAAAGTTAGGCTGTAAATAACATTTATATTTTACTTTTGCCCATTATTTTCTTGTTGTTTTTCTCATGATTTGGTTTTTCTTTTCTTTTCTTTTTTTTGTTTTTTTTGCATATATTGATTATTTAACATTTCGCCGATAGAAAAAAAACAATGTGTGGGAGAGGGAGGAGAGGGCTTAGTGCAAAATAAAATCAACAGCTTGTCCCTCTGTTTCAGTGTCAGCAACGGCTTTAGCTCCTGCTTCTCCTGCTGCTGCTGCTGCTGCATCATTGTCACCGCCGTTGCCCCCACTGTTTGATCCACCGACTGCGCCACCGTTGCTTCCGCTGCCACCGCCCCCGCCGTCGCTACCGTTGCTATTGCCGTTACCGTTGCCATTGCCGCCGCCGCTGCCGTTGCCGCTGCCGCTGCTATTCAAGACGCTGTTTGATTGTGAGCCTGAAAAGTGTTTTTGGTGTTTGTTTTACAAAGCTGCGCACACACAATGTAGAGTGGTGGGCGCAAGAGGGAAGGATAGACAGACAAAGAGAAAGAGAGAGAGAGAGAGGAGAAAGGAGAGAAAGAGAAAATAATGCATGCAAGATATTCTTATCACGCCAAAACACACATAACAAACAAGCGATAAATTAAGAGACAACAAAAACAAGAAATAAACGGAATAAAGAGAAGATCAACTGCTTAACA
The DNA here is from genome assembly GCA_024703675.1 of Drosophila nebulosa. Classification (NCBI taxonomy): domain Eukaryota; kingdom Metazoa; phylum Arthropoda; class Insecta; order Diptera; family Drosophilidae; genus Drosophila; species Drosophila nebulosa. The sequence goes on from JANFPS010000006.1 coordinate 489,036, forward strand.
GACAGACACAACACAAATGCTACTAATTATGAGAACGAGAGCGAGCGTAAGTGAAAGTCGAATGAGAGAAAGTGAGGAAGAAAGAGTACGGGCTTGGGGGGTGGGTGGTTGGTTTGAGATATATATATATATATATATATATATATATATATATAATATATAAAGAGAGAGAGAGAGAGGCAAAGAAAGTCGATTTATCGGTCGGTTTTCGTTTAATATGATTTTATTACGGTTTTTGTTGCTGTTGTTGTTGTTTGTTTTGCCTTGTTTGTTTTTCAGCATGGTTTGTTGTTGTTATTATTGTAATTCAAATGTTTAATTACTAATACATATACAAATGTTAGGCGTAGCTGTGGGTGTGTCTGTGTCTGTGTCTGTGTGTGTGTGTGTGTGTGTGTGTGTGTGGGTATATGTGTATTGACTACATTTCTAGGACACAAAAAAGCATGTATTTCCGCAATTATTTGACAGTTTTGTTGTTGTTCTTGTTTTTGTTGTATTGTTGTATTCTCATTTTCAATTGTTTATAATTAGCGTAATTAATTAATTTAAGGTTGATTATAATAATAAAACTATATAAATAAATATATACGTTTGCTTCTTAATCATCATTGTTATTTAACGCGCACTTTCACTTTATCTGCACGTTCATAACTTTCATCATCATCTTTTGTTGCGTGCTCTTTTTCTTCATTCTAATTGCTGCAACTTGTTGCAGAGGCAAGCCCTATGTAAGTGTGTATATGTATGTAATGACAACGCCCCCCAACTTCATTTTTTCATTGTTTCCTTTTTTTTTGTTTTTGTTTTTTGCTCTTTTTTGCATATAATTTTTGACTTTATCTATACATATATATTGCAACTAAACCTTACACACATACCCGTCCATCCATCCATCCATCCATTCATGCATGTGCATCTATACACACACACACGCATGCAGGCATATGCCGTTCGTTCTCCCACCTTTTTCTCTCGTCACATTTGTTCTTCTTCTTTCAGTGCTGCTCCTTTACTGATGTTCGCTCCCCTCTGCACTGTCATCGATTAACTGTGTTTTTTTTTACTTGCTAATTAATAATACATATAACACACATGTACGCGTATTCTTCTTCTTCATCATCATCATATAGGGAAAAACAATGACGCTTACAACCAACCACAAACAAACCGAAAAAAAAAAAATTATCTTTATAGAGTAAGTTAAATTGTTATTTAGTTTTTCTTTGTTACTAAGTTGCTTCTTTTTTTTTTTGTTGCCATACTACTAAATGTAATATACAAAGTATTTATTGTATTTTGTTTAGTTGCTGTTTTAGTTCTTATTTGTTGTTGTTTTTTTCTTCTTCATCTTCTTGTTTACTTCTCTTCTCCTCTCGCGTTTATTACAAAATAATAATTATTTAATAAAAATAAAAATAATTTATTTATTTAATTAATATATGTATGTATGTGTAATAGGTATACATAATGCAAAAAAAACGATATTTATATATATATATATACATATATATATATATATATATATATGTATATTTAAACATATATATAAATATAAAGTAGATATATGTATAGTTAATAAAGATAGATTTAAAATTTTAAACAAATTTTTTGTTGATGGTTTGGTTACCCAATTTTTGTTTCTTTTTTTCGTTTTTGCTTTAGTTTTGTAATTTTTGTTTATTTTTTTTTTTTGTTTGTTTTTATAATTATTGTTATTATTAAAGAATTTAACATAATCATTTTTTATATGTTCGGCTTTCTCTTCTTCTTTCTTTCTCCTGCTCTACTTTTGCATTTTGTTTTTTTGTTTAATCATTTCTTTTTTTGACTTATTAAAGAGTTTATTATATTTATGCCATTGTGTGATTATTATTTAGAACTATATATATTTATATATATATATATATATTTGTGTGTGTATGTGTATATATGTATGTGTGTTTGTCTATATGTGTGTATTTCAATTTTAATTAGAATCTTTTGTAATTTTTCTAGTTTAAGTCTGTTCGTATACATACATACATATATACGGATATATATATATATATATATGTATGTATATATATATGCACATACATACATAGAAAGACATACATATATAGTTGTGTTTGGTTGTGGCATTACGCAAAATGTATATATGTGTGTGGGAGAAAAAGAAAGAGAGAAAGAGATAGATAGAAAGATAGCTGACATGATTTAATAATGATTTAAAGAAAAAAAAAACTAACGAAAAAAAAAGGAGAAAAAGAAATACAATTGTTTGCATGAAAAAGGAGCTAGGAGAGCGGTAGGAGTAGGGGTTGTGATAGTAGCGGAAAGAAGGGGCGGATGGTGGTGGGGAAGAATTTTTCTTTTCATCTACAGTATTTTGATTCTGACAAATAATCAGCGCTATATTATTATTAATTCATTATGATTAGAGTTTAAAATAAATTTTAATTTTTATCAAAAAAAAAAAGCAAAACTTTTGCTTTTGCATGCCGTTTTTTTTTTTTTTTTGCATTACAATTGTAATTGTTTTTGTTTTCGTTTCTTTTAGTTATAATATTTTGAAATTTGAAATAATCCCTCAACATGTTGATTGGTTTTCTTTTTTGTATTTAATTTTAGTTTTATGTGTTGTTGTTGTGTTCTCTGTGTGTATGTGTGTGTGTGTGTGTGTGTGTAAAGTATTTATTAATTTATATATATGTATAACTTTGCCGGTTCTTTTTATAGATGGTGTGTGTGTCTGTGTGTGTGTGCATGAGGAGATATAGTTTATATATATATATAGACATACATACATATATATATATACATATATATATTCTCACTATTTCCCCTATGAATCTGTAAAAAAAAAAAAAGTAAAAATTAAAAATCAAAAATTATAAACATAAAAAGAATAAATAAAAAATGTTGATACACAAATATATGTAAAATACAACATTGTAAGAAATCATGCCAATTATTAATTCCGACAGAGCATAGACAATGGATGGATGGATGGATGGATGGATGAACAACAAATGCAATCCCAAGCGATGGTTGAGTGGATGATGATCAAAAGATAGATAGATAGAATTGAAATTGAAAAGGGTCTATATAAGTCACTAGAATATAATTTGTGTGGTTTATATAACTATGTAACAAAGGGGAACTCTACACACAATTGTCTATTTGGAGAGGGAAGCAGTGAGGTGGGGGGGGTTAATGGTTGCATTATTCTTCATTCCCAGACGTCACTAGCCAGCTCTATGGATATTTTGTCTTGTGATCTCTCATCCATCTTAAAAATGTTCCCACATTATCGATCTTAATCTTTCCCTCTCATTCCCCACGGATTTTAATACATTTCAAGAAGGTTGAATGAAATCCAGACACATATTTCCAGGAATATATATATTAAAATTTTACTGTTACGAAAAATTTGGGGCCATTTTAGGCATACCAAAGACAAATAATCAAAACGTTATAAATGTCTACTCTCGGGGGAAAAGAATGTGTATTCCTAGGGAGGAGAGATGCCAAAAATTTTATTTTATTTATTAATCGGTAAGGAAGTGTGTCTGGAGGAGAGCTGGAGAGAGGAAAAACGTTCAAACTGTCATGTAGTACTATCTGTTAGGGGAATCTTGATCTTCAGGCGGAGTAGTATGTGGGATTGAGGCCAACTAAATGCATGCAACCAAATAGGGGAGAAGGCGTGGAGATGGGTTGGATGGTTGGTTCTTTGGATGGTTTGTTGGATAGATGGATGGATGGATTGTTGGTTGGTGGTGGTGGTGGCTTCTGCTTCTTCTTGCTGGCGGCAAATGCTTCAGCTTCACTCACCTGTTACGGTAGTGCCACCAGGATTGGTCGTGGCTATAGCGCTGGCTGCAATTGCCGCCCCACCTCCACCGCCACTGCCCACAGTGGCATTGGATTGCTGGCCAGCTGCTGTTGCTGCTGTTGGAGCCGCTGCTGCCCCGGTTGTTGTCGGCGCTCCAGCATTGGCGGCATTGCTATTATTACCACCGCCGCCTCCCGACACTGATGCTGATGCTGCAGATGCGGATCCACCCCCTGCTGCTGCAGTGGCACCACTTGCTGCTCCTCCTGCTGCTGCTGTCGACTGGGCTTGTTGCTGTTGGGGCTGCTGGACGGCGGCACCCCCATCGGCCGATGCACCGCTACCCGTTGACGAGACACTGGTCGAGCCACTGGCTGCACTGCCAGCGACCGCTGGTCCACCGCCCGAGGAACGATTGGCGGCAGAGTTTTGCAAATGCTTTGGCAACAACTGTGGCACTAAGCTGGGCTGTATGGAGAGCTCTGAAATGCAAAACAAAATCCAAATGGTAAATAAAAATCGAACGAGAGTGGTAAAGTGGACTAAAGTAAGGTAGAGTCTTACCATGCTCTGTAAAATTGAAAAGCGGCGGCATCTCACGTCCGTTGGGCAAAGTGTGATTACCCTCCATGCGCAGTTCATCGAAGAACGGATGTGCACATGCCTTGAGCGGTGTGATCCGAGCGCTGGGCGTGTACTCAAGCAGTTGAGATACCAAATTAATAGCTTCTGTCGGAGTGCGTATGCGGAAAACCTAAGATATAAGAACGCACAATCAATCATTATTAAACGGATTGCATCAATTCATTCACATATCGTAGAAAAAATAAAGGATCGGAAGAAGGCGGTGGAAGGACAAAGGACAATAGGTAGCCAATTCTGAACAGTCCGGAATAAATACATATACATACATACATACCTATATATCAGACAGACAGATAATACTTAAAGAAACATTCATAACAAGAAAACGCTCGCACATAAAATTTCGAACGAAGGCAAAGGCTGGGCAGGGCAGTTCAGGGCGGGGCGTGGCTGGGCAAGGGCGAATATAACACAAAAACAGTTCAACAATAAAAAGAACGAATGGAAAGAAAAGACGAAAAGCATGAATAATGGATCAGAAAATGCAGCTGCTGCTGGCAGGGAAAAAGCTAATGCATATCCCTTATACGAAAATCTCATTTTGTTCTTCTAGAAAAACACGTCTAGCAGAAAGATTCTTTGACTATTAAATTCTAAACTTCCGAAAAATCCAAATGCAAGACTTAAAATTGTTTCTTTTATAAGGGATTTCCCATATGAATATAATGAAATCTAGTGACCACTTGTTGGGTATTGGATTAACGACTCGGGCAAATGTATCTTTTGAAAAGTTGACGTTACTAAAAAAATGTTATATTAATTGTCTAAAACAACTGTTACATAGCCCGTTTTCAAAACCGTTATACTAGCAATGAAAGCTTTTGCAAGCTAGCTCTATTTATATGTGTGTATGTACATAGGTTACATGGCGCAATGGCGGTGGGGTGGGTGGTTGCAGTGCAAAACTATCGCATCGTATGATATTCGGAGAAACCCGTTAATCTCGAGAGGTGTCTTCATTCTTCTGCAATTGCCCCAATACGAAAAAAGCATTGCTTGAATGATATTTGTGGTAGTTTTTAAGCATTTTTATGATGGTTTTGCCTCAATTTTGTCGTTTTTGTTGTTGTTGTTGGTGGTGTTTTCTTTCTAGCTTACTCTTAATTGTTGTTTCTGGTTTAGGGCATTTGGAAATTGGGTGCGTTCGAGTAGTAACTGCAACGAGTATTATGTACACACAAGAAGTTCAATTAAATATTGACAACAAAAACAAATGAGTTATGGACAACAAATTCTTATGTCTGCGCGCGTGCCTTGGTATTTTGTAGAGGACGACGACAACGACGACGATGACGAGAAGCACCAATATCTTCTTCTTCAGAACAAGCAGAGGTTAAAAATTTAAATGTTGGGGAAAGGTAGATATATGTATGCATATACATATATATATATATAACAAAAACATATATGAAAATAGAGAGAGAGAGAGAGAAAGAGAAAGAGTGGAACGCCGCCAAAGTTGGACAAGGAGAGGAAGGTAAAGGTATTTTGTTTTCTGGTGATAAATATTAATATTTCGTCGCACAAATCGTAATCGAAATTAAATTGAAACTTACTTTTTGCCATGGATGACTCTTAATTTGTGGAAATTTGAATTCCGTATAATTTGGATTCATTTCGCGTATTTGTTCTCTTGTGGGTGTGCCTAGAACCTTGATAACCTCAACTAGCTGATCGACACCAGAATCACCGGGAAATATTGGCTGGCCCAAAAGTAATTCGGCCAGGACGCAACCAGCACTCCACACATCTAAAGAAACATGGATACAAAATTCCAGATATTATTACGATTCCTTTCTGATTCTTTGCGTGCAATTCTTACCGATTTTTGTTGTATAATTAATGGCGCCGAATATGAGCTCGGGTGCACGATAATACCGAGAGCAGATATACGAGACATTCGGCTCTCCATGGAGCAACTGCTTGGCACTGCCAAAATCGCAAAGCTTCAGTACAGCCGTCTCTGGATCGAGCAGCAAGTTCTGCGGTTTGATATCACGATGGCAAATGCCCAGAGAATGGATATAGGCCAAACTTCTGAACAATTGATACATGTAGAGCTAAATGGGGGGAGAAAAAAAATGAGTATTCAATTTATAATAATAACATTAAGCATTATTAGAGGCTTACCCGTATGAAATTGATTGGTATCGTTTGCTTGGTTTTGGCATATTGGCGTGCCACTTTGTATACGGTTTCTGGTATATATTCGAGGACTAAATTCAAAAATACTTCATCACGCTATAGGGGAAAGATGAAATTAAAAAGAGATTAAATAACATATTTAAGAGATCAAAAAAAGACTGCGGCGGAGAGGGGGGCTAGAGCAACAACAAGTTTCAAATTGTAGAGTCTGATGTAAATCTAAAATATACAGAGAGCTCTCGTTGCTAAAAACAAGAGTAAACTATGATGATCCTACCAAAAAAAATTGTTATAAAAGTTGTCTAGCAACTGAAATACCACAAAACAGTTTTTCAAAACTGCTATAAAACTGGTATATATACTGTTATACAAAATGTTTCACTAGCAATGAAAGCCTTTGCAAGCTGGCTAGAATCTGATGCTGTGTTTTTTAAATCTGATGCAGTATTTCCTAGCATTGAAAAGCAAAACTTTCTACAACTTGCCCATTTGGTGTGCCCCCCTCCTTACGTAATAACAGTGAATATGGTTGGATTATGAGACAGAGAGAAAGAGAGAGAGAGAGAGAGAGTGTGAGACAGAGATTTCCTCTCTTACTGTTTTTTGTATTTAGCCTCTTATTTAATGTGGGATCTTAATGAAGTTGCAAACTTTAGCATGCGACGACTGCGGCAGTATTTAAAAACTACTAGCAACTAATGGTAGGTAGGTGGTTGTTGATGGCACGCCCCTTTTCCTCTGGGCATTTTAGAGATTCAGAGCTTTAGTCTTATGCATTTTATTGTTGGATGACTTTTAATTGGGAGACTGCGTTCAATCACAAAATGCATATTGTCTTCTTTCTTTAGCATTACATGAATCATGTTAGACAGAGATGAGAGAAAGAGAGCGAGAGAGTGAAAAAAGTGCAACAATTGTAGCATCAACGGGAAGAAAAGGCGAAGGCAGCAAGGCTCTTAGATGTCTCTCTTTTTAGATTTTAGATACCTGTGGCTTAAGCACACTGGCAAATATGCCCAAATCGATCGGAAACTCGGCCAACTTTTCGAAAACAATAATAAAAAAAAAAAATAACAAAAAAACACGATTATAAATAATCGATAATAATTGAATTGATTTAATTTGAAATATTCTCGCAGTTTTTGTGCTATTGTTGACAACTTCAAAGAGAGCCCAATCTTGATATTTGATCGTATGGAAAATCGTATGAAACTTACCTTTTCACCACTCGAATAGAAAAAGTACAAAAGTTTTACAATATTACAATGCTCCAATTTTCGCATTATTTGCAATTCACGATTCTGTTAGGACAAGAAAGAGGGAGAGAGAGAGAATTTAAATTTCTCAGTAAATTTAATTATATATTTTATTACTCACTTTAAATCGTCTGTCTTGTAAAACTTTTTTGATTGCAACCAGCTCCCCAGTATCGCAGAGCTTCGCCTGAAATACAACACCGAAGCTCCCATTGCCGATGACTTTTGTATCTGTATAGGAGACCTCTTGTACACGATCAGTGCCTTGGCCAGGCGTTGCAACAACTGTTGTGATTTTAGAACCATCGCGGCCTGCGAACATAAAGAGAAATGAAGAGAGAGAGGGGAAAAATTCTTATTAGATATTGAAATTGTAAAAAACAAGCCCCCAATGCAGCATATACAAAATACCTACCTTAACCCTGCCCCCATCCCCTAGCCACTGTAGCATTATATGTAAATATTTTTAAAAATTAGACTCCCTTTTGCACTTGACTAAATGCAGAAGACCGACCCCCTCTCTTGACCCACTTCAATCTGCCCTGCCCTTCTTATACGATGCGGCGGCATTTGTTACCTATTGTCTCCCAGGCGCCTTCTAGCTTCTCCTTGCTCCTATCGACCTCCTTTGGAATGGATAATGCGACGCTGTGCTCGGGCCACAAATCATTCAATTTGCCGATCAATTGTTTCATGCCTAATCGACAGACAGGCACAAATACGACGAAGGCGACGACGACGACGTTGTTATTTGTTTGGGGTAATAAGAGAGAAGAAACAGGAGTAGTAGTATCATCACATCATCAGATCAAAAGAATTCTCACACGCATCAGTCGGGAAACATTAGGAATGGAAACGAGTGTAAGCTAAGTTACACCACAGCAACAACAACAACCACCATGCTTAGTGATCAAGCGAGAGTCAACGTACGAGGGGGGAGAGAGAGAAAAAGAGAGAGTGCGGGGAAAAATGAAACTAAGAGGGATTGAGAATTACACAATGATGCTGCATTAACGGTAATTCTCGATTCATTTGTTTGGCTGTCTCTGTCGTCTGGCATGTAGTTCACGCAGCTTTTTCACTCAAGCCTTACACACACACACACACACATTGACATTTTTTTTTTCAATGTCAAGAAACGGTTTATTAGGCAAATTTTCCTCTGCCTCTTTTTCTCTCCTTGAGGCGGCGGCGTAGACGTATGTATATATGTATGTATGTAGGTGTAGGGGTGTGCTGGTGTGTGTGTGTGTGTATATTTTTGTAATATGGCAAAGATCTCGATTCAGCAGCAATTGCAATCTAATTTGTTGATTCTTTTTGCTTCTTTTTTATAATTAATCTTGGCATTAGTGCAAATTTTTCAAACGATGGCAGCAGCGAGATGGCAGGTGCTGCAGCATTTTACCCATCAAGCAGGCGGCGGGCGAAGGCGAAGGTGACAATCACGACAAAGTCGATGGGTGGGGGTTGGTGGGTGGGTAGGTAGGTAGATGGATAGATGGAGTGGAGGACAGGGGTTGAAGTTTCAATTTGGTTTTAAGCTCTTGTACTTGGATCTTTATACTGTTTGCCGCTATTGGCCAAGGATGTGGATGTGCTCGTCGATGCACGCATTTGCAATTTGGTCTTTTTAATGTGGCCACCAAGGATGATGCAGCAGATGTAGATGCAGATGTGTTGGTGTTGTTGTTGTTGTTGTTGGTAGTTGGCAGAGCACCAACAGCAACAGTTTTACCATTGGCAGCAGCAGCAGCAGGCACAACCGGCGAAGAGGATGATGAACTGTCGCCGTTTGTGGAGCTGCTGGAGGAAGATGAGGTCGAGGATGTGCTGCTGCTGCTGGAGGAGCTGCTATCGTTAGACGATCCACTGCTATCCAAATCACTTGAGTCACTATCCCGTTTAATAGGGGCTGATGCTGGGACTACCGCCCCCGCCCCCGGTCGCTTGGTCTTGCCCTTGACCTTGGCTTTGGTTTTGATGGCGGCAGCGGCGGCGGCGGCGACGCCGGGAGGCTTACGTGGCGGCATAGGAGTCCAGGGTCGACTGGTGCTTGCCGCCGCTGCTGTGGCCACTTCATGGGCCTGTCTCACAGCCTCAATCTCTGACAGTGGGGCATTGTAATAGTGACGACGACCCTGTTGTTGTTGTTGTTGTTCTTGCTCCCGTTGTTCTTGACTGTCAATTGAATTCTGACGTCCTGTATTCTGACCACCAGAACTATTCGCTGTGGTCGTCGTATCGACAGCTCCATCCGATTCGCTGTTATCGTTGGCGTTAGCACGTTTCTTCTTGCGCACCACTCGCACCACTTTGCGTGGGCGGGGCGGCGGTGGTATCGATGCCATCATTGATTGGCACCGCCGCCGACTTGAGCCCGACCGATTGACCGCTGCTGCTGCCTATGTACTACCTCTGTCCTACCTCTGCCTGCGTTTTGCAATTGGCCTAGTTTAGTTTAGTTTGTGTCATGTGCAGATTAAACGCGCGCGCGTGTATGGATGCGGATTGGTTTTTTTGTTTTTTTTTTTTTCGTTTTTTTTTTTTTTTTTTTGTTTTTTGCTTTATTTTAGCCACTTGACCAACTTTCCTCGCGGACGACGTTTGACGTGTTGACAACAACAACAATCGATCACAGATCAATCGATCTTCAAATAGAAATACACTGAGTAACAACAACAACAAAAAGTCTAACACTAATCCGAAAATAAATCGACTTTTTCTTAACTTTGCTTTTGTCTTCTTCTCTCTCTCTGTCTCTGTTTTGTTGTCGTTATTTTTTGTCGTTCCTTTTTGTCAATATATACATATATAAAAATTGAACCGATCCGATCCGATCCGACTTGATTCACTTGTGCGATGCGAACGCTTGAACTTCCGTTGCACAATTGGTGCCCAAACCAAGAAAAAACTATTTGCCTGCCCCTCTTCTTTATAGCTTGCAATCGTTGCTCGTCGTTGTCGTCGTCGATCGTCGTTGATCATCGTTAATCTCCGATTACCAATCAGCGAGGACACAACCACAAAAGTGAATCTTTCTCCTGCTTCTCCCGTTCCTCCTCCACCTCCTCTACTTCACTCCATCCACTCACTAACAGCGCCACCGGAACGGACCGAATCTCCGCCAATATCAATTGTCCGCGGGCGCTTAATAAAAATTTCATAATTGTTTCATTTTCGCTTTACTTAATTAACAAAAATAAAAGAAACAAAACGAAATGAAGGAAAGAAATGGCAAAAATGATGATGATAAGACAACAGACAGACATCCGATGGCCAACACTCTCTGCCATGGACGCCCAACCCACCAACCAGCCGACCAGCCGACCAATCGACCCATCCGACCCATCTGACGTTGCGTCAATTCGACAATGAGCGGCAGGCAGCAACGGCCAAGCGAGCGCAGCGAAGCATGCGACGTGGCACGGCCTACCGCCCCTTGACAGACAGCCCAATGTCTCTAGCAGCGGCGGACAAAGCAAAAAGGATACGCGATATGCGCGATTTGAAATCAAAATTTATTTCATTTTAATGAATCAATTAAGAAAAACCGAAACCAAAAATTAATAACAAAACTGGCAAAGCAAACAAGAGAAAAGGTATTGAGATAGATAAATAATAGTAAGAGAGAAAGCGAAGGAGAAATAGCCAGACAAAAACAAAATAGAAAAGAAGAGAGAAAAGAGGGTGAGATAAAAATGTTTAGTAAGGGACATCAAAGAGGAGCCACAAGGAAGAGAGAGAAAGGGAGATGAAAGAAAAAAAGAATTAGAATAGGGACATTAGAAAAGGGCCAAAAAGGAAACATTCAGAGAGAAGAAAAGTAAAAACGTAACAGAGAAAAAGAGTGAGAGAGAGAGAGAGAGAGAGAGAGAGAGAGATAGGGACAGTTAGGACAAACGGAGATGGAAAGAGAATCTCCTCTCTCGATGGAGAGACCCGGCTGCTCGTCTGTATTCTGTGTGAATTGCCGATAAATAATTATTACCACTTTCAGTTAAGAGGAGCCAACAAAAAACAAACTGATATACCGAGTCGCATTTTAAGGGTAAACAATATTCTTGCCTTCCCTTTCCTTTTTTTAGCTTTAGCTATATATTTTAGTTTCGTTTTTCTATAAATAAATTTGTTTGTGTTTTGTAAACGTTTTTAGCATATGCAGCAAATTAATGAAATTAGCAAAGCGTTGCCATGGCGACTGATGACTGGAATGGAACTGAAACTGGAACTGACTGAACGGACGGAGAGACGAGCGTTGTACGTACGTTTCATGTGTGGCTCCAATAATATAAACAAAAAAAAAACACACACACACACACATACGCACAACAAACATAGAGAGGATTTAGTTTAAGTCGGAGAAGAACTTGCTATTTTTATTTTTTGCTGAGCAGATGTAAAAACCGATGACAAGATAGTAGTTTGACATTAACTTCTGTTGGGAAAAAAATGCTTTGGAATATCATCCATCGATTATCGATCTTTGATCGGTTGTCAAAAGAACACCTACAACAACAATAACTAATCGATATACAAGCAGTTGGCACCAAAGCCAAACAGCAGTTTGTCCTCTTCCAAGTGAAAGTCAAGTGCAAGGGGTAGCGGAGGAGGGAAAGGAGAAGCTAATGATGTAGATGGATTGAGGTTGGAAGTGCCTGACATCCCAACACAGCAAACGCCGACGACGATGACGACGACTACGACACACGGACGACAAGATCACGAGATACCCCGCCTACAGACCCCCCTGTGTCTATCCATCTCAACTTGCAGGCACTTGCACTTGGCAGGCATCATTATCATTTTTGTCGCCGCCACCGTCATTCTTTCTCACTTCACTTCGCGTTTTGCTGAGATGTTTTTGTTGTTTGCAGTTGGTTTTGGGTTTTTTCCTCTTTGTGATTTCATTGCATACTTTTAGGTGCGAGTGGTAAATTGCTCACTGCAAACGAAGCCATAAAAAAAGTATGCAGAAGACGCTGCCGCGGCCGACGACGATTACATAACAAATAATCGGTGTGCGGTGTGGCCGGTAAGTGGGTGGGGGTCGGAGGGCAGGACAGTCAACATATGGAAGCCATTTTCTTACCGACATTAGGAACAATCGATAAGAGTCAGCCTCAAAAGTTACGCATCGAGAACGGTGATATGTAAAAGAAAATTTTCTATTTCCCATCCTCTCCTCTCTCTCCCTCTCACTTTCTGCGTCCCAGCTGTTTAAATAAAAGTCAATCAATAGGATTGACGACGGAAAGTAAAAATTGGTCTGGGCGCGCCATAACAAAGATTCAGTCGTTATTCAAAGGTGAAGAAAATTTCGATAATTTCGAAAAGCTATATTTGTATTTTTTACATGAGAACTATTCGCCATGTTTCCAGCTGTTCAACAAATGACCTTTTCGTATGTTGTTTAAACACTTTAAGCCTCGCAAAGGTTATCAAGGTTACTTAGAATCGGTAGAAAATAGATTTAATACGATTTTGATTATATTATACCAAAGATCTCATGATCGGCTCAAACTTGAGTGTTATAGGAGGGGGCCGCCCTTTTTTGTCGTCAAGTCAGAATTCCACAGTTTTAGGAACCTCTCTCTAGGTAGGTAAGAGTGTTCCCTATTTCTTATCGATGGTGGGCGGTTGATGGGCGGCTTAAAATTAATACATGGGACAAACTGCGTTTAGGGGGGTAATAGAAACCGATATTTATTAAATGCCATCTCTGCATCCCCCATCCCCCCACTCACCCTCAGCAAACTGAATCAAATCAGAATAATAAATGCGAACAAAACAAGCAAACAAGCTGTCAAAGCAAAGTGAAATAAACTGATGGGAATACGAACCGAACGGGGCGGGCGGAAGATAGGATAGAAAGTGGGTGGCAAGAAAAACAAGTTTTGTTTCGTTGACTTTTAGGTACCCTGTAGCCGGCTGCTTGTAATGTAACCCAAAGAGAAAATCAAACTGTTGGCCAATTCAACTATATTGAATAAACCGAATATACTCCGCCACTACTCACTATTGATGGGTACACAAAAATAATAATAAAGCAACAACAGAAACAGTAGCATTAGTGACACGCCTCCATTTCTATATTTGTAGCAGCTGCTATACCCACACAAACACACACACACACACACACACGTACACAATTCTATGTTATATACTTTTCAAATATATACATATATGTATTTTGTTTTTGTTTTTTTTTTTTAAATTTATTTTTGGAAAAGTTTAGATTTCGCCACCCGCTTTTTATGAGCGACAACGATAACGATCTTGAGAAAGAGAGAAATGAGAATGGGTGCGCGCTCTGCCTGGAGGATGGAAAATGACTTTTTAATCTTTGCCATCATATAATTTAATAAAACGTATATTTAACTTTACAGCTGGCTTTTTCTTATCATTCAGAGAATTAGGCAAGGATCTTCTTGGCAGTTTTTGTTATCTCTTAACTCTCTTATTGCAAAATCTCTAGAATTTCACAATGACAAACACAATATACAATATAAGTATAAAAAATATATATATTTTAAATACACTAAAGAAGTCTCTCGAGGGAAAACAACAACAACAACAACAAAAACATATAATCAGCTGGTATAAATCATTCCCCTTATTATTGTTGTTGCTGCTGCTGTTGATGCTATGGCTATTCTCCTCTTGAATTCTCTCGCTTATCAGTCACACAACCAAACAACTTAAACACACACACATACAACAATATGGCCTGTTGTTGAGGTTTCAAAAAGGCGGTGAAGGGGAAAGTGAAAAGAGGGGGCGGGCCAGGCAGGCGGGCGGTCGGTCGGTCGGTCGGTTCGGTCTGTGGGATGTGTCCCATTCGTCAGCAGTAAATTATCAGTCCCGTCAACGACAACAACAACAATCGAAAAAAGGCACCATGATTTTCAACTTTTTAAAACAGATTTATATAAATATATACATATAATGAATATATATATACATATATATGTACATTCGAGTATACATTTGATTACAATAATTATGTCTCCAATTTCCTTGATAAAACCGATAACGATTGATTTTGTCTCAATAATTAAAAACTCATTCATTAAATGCAACCGATTCTATATACACATATATCGATTTTATATATCAGTACATTTGGGTTAGATTTAGGAATCATTTTACCCATATCAAGAGACTACTAGACTTGTAAATAAATCTGGAAAACCATCAATAGTGATTCTTAATATTCAAAAGTCTTACCTCCTCCTCCTACATAACAACAAAGGCCTAAAATATATATACATGTATATATATATATATATCGCTTACCCCATTAATATAGCTACAATTTCAAAAATTTATTGTATACCGTGTTTGGGGAAACTTACCTAGAAAGAGAAAGAAAAGAAAAATGATTTAATATTAGAGTTAACAATTTTATAAAGAAACAATTTTTTTTTGACGTTATGTAAATGGGTTGGATTATTTATCCTATATTTATATCTTCACCATTGGCTAGAAAAATCGAAGCATACTTTTTTACATTTAACATTTTATTGGACCGATCGGACTACTATGGCTAGAGTGATTAGCAAATACCTTCACATTTGCCATGTGTGTGTGTGTGAAAGAGGGATGGGGATAAGAATATACATGGAATACTCGACAAATACATGTGTAAAATAAAAGATTAAACCCCGATCAAGCATGAATGACTCAGTGGGTAAGGTTAAAGTCTTGCTCACAAATTGGGCAACGACTGAATGCCAAGGGGTATGTAAATTTCGACAAAGCCGAATTTAGCTTCTTTGATATGTTGTTTACCTAAGATATGTTTAAACTTTTGCACCACTTTCGTCCAACTCACACAGGATTGTGTTCGAGCCAATTTGGCAGTCTTTACATTCTCCAAGCTATCATCTAGATCTTCTGGTTCAGCACCAGTCTCAATATCTTCCGCATCCGCATCGGCATCGGCATCGGCATCTGCATTATGCCTATCTCTACCAATAAAGCCGTCATCTTGATTGGCATTATGTGCATGGGGGTGGTGTTTTGGGTGGTTTTTGCTGTGGTGGAGGTGGTTGCATCAAAATGAATATCTTGGCTATGACTACGAGGACGCTGTTTATGATGCACCATCGCCGCATCGTCGACATTATCGTCATCATGGTTTATCACACTATTTGTATCACAATGCTGTTGGTGGTGGTGGTCTTTGGTGGTGGTATCCATACCGCTGGCCATCAAATTGGAGGCCACCGTTGTATTACGCTTCTTGCGCTGCTCCTCACGTTCACGCTTAAGGATCGCCTTTTGCTGCTTGGCCTGACGTTGTTTCTGTTTGCGTGCAAATTTCTCACGCAATTTAGGACTACCGAATTCATCCAAATAATACATTGTATCCTGAAGGCCATCTTTGCGATTAATTAATTTGGAATCGATATGAGGATCTTCGTTTATTTTCAATAAAGGAAAATAGATATGACCATCGGTGGCCAAATCTTTAATATTACGCTTTTTGGCAGCTGCGGCAGCCACAGTTAATGGAGCCATATCCAGTGAGAGATGCTGTTTCTGCTGCTCCATGCGATGCGCATAATCATTATGATCATCGTGACTTTTATCCATATTAATGATAATGCCCGATTGTGTATCATCATCGGCATCAACATCATCCACAGCCACACCATCATCTTCATCTTCCTCATCGTCCACATCGACCACATCTACATCTTCATCATCAACGTCATTATGATGATCGCGATCTTCATCGCAGATGTCCACTTCGTCTATACGATCCTCCATATCGAAACCTTGTGTACCCGTACTATGCGTACTCTTATACTTGATACGTCTAAGGGCATTACTACCGATTCCGATTCCATGATGTTGGTTGCCCACACTACTCAATTCTAAAGCGGATGCAGCCCTTGTGCGTCCACTACTCGAAGAGCAACTCGATTGACCATCACCCCCCGATGATGATGATGAAGATGATGATGCTTTATCCGTTAGTTTTGATACTGCGACTGCATCAGTATGAGCACTTGCTCCACTGCCACTGCCACTGCCACTGCCACCGTCAACATGTTCAATACCCGAATCTTGGCTGAGTAGCAAGAGTTGACATTGTTGTTGCTGTTGCTGTTGCTGCTTCTTTTGCCATTTCGTCTGCGTGCCGTGAAGACTGAGTGAGCCACTGCTACTGCGCACTGGCAACTGTTGCAGTTGTTGCAGCTGTTGCAATGTTGTCTGCGATACTGAGGAAACACCGCCGCCGACGCAGAGTTGCTTTTGTGAAGCACTCGAAACTATCACACCGCTGTCTGCCGATCCCGTTGATGTTTGAGTGGTGAAGCGTTCGCTCAATGGAATTTTAATGGGGGCACTGCTGTTGCTGTTGTTGTTTTTGTTGTTGCTGCTTGGAACGTTCACCGCGGACGGCTGCTGCTCTGTTGCTACTACAATTCTTGCTGTTGTTGCCATCAGGTTTTGGGTTTTACAATTGTTTTTATTTTTGTTTTAAATAGTTTTTTCGCGCGCACCTTTCTTTTAATTAGAAAAAGGTTTTCTTCTCTTCTTCAATTTGTAATTTTTGTTTAAATCACTTTACCGTAATTTGTTTTGACGTTACGACGTTAAAGTCACATTGCCTGCATAATAATTAATAATTTTCGTTGAATTATCTATTTATTATAATTATTATTATTATTGCCTGCTGCCTATTTATAGCTTCTTGACTGACACACACACACACAGAAAATCCGCACAAAAAAACCAAAAAAATCGAAAAAAAACCACAACAACCACACTATTTGAAAGAAAAAAGCAAAAATTAAAAAATTTTCCTTTGGAATTGTTGTTGTTGTTAATGTGCACGACGCGCTCGTTTTCTATATTTGCTGTTGTTGTTGTTCTTGATTTTGGTTCGTTTTTTTTTTTTTTTGTTGTTTTTAAGCACCGCTATTAAGCAGCATGTGCGGCCGCCGCAGATGAAAGGTTGCGAATGAACTGAAGAGAACTAAACGGAATTGAAATTCCAAATTATCAATTCCCGCGCACTTGACGCACAGCACACGAAATGAAACAACTGGCAATGGAACGTACCAGGAGAAGAGGAAACAAGCACACGCATACATTGAAAAAACTTGGGGAAACACACACACACTAGGAGAAACAGAGCAGAGATAAAGATAGAGCGCGGGCGACAATGTACAAAATGAGAGCGGGAGAGAGAAAGAGGAGCGAGAGAGAGAGAGCATTAGCTAAGCTCGAGCAAAAAACGAAACAAAAATATTGCATTTTTTGGTAGTTAGGTTCTATAATTTTGAATATGCTTCTCAAAAATAATATAGATAGTGTCCTCCTATCACCCACCCACCACTCGTTTTCCCCCTTTACCTAGCTAGATTCTTTTGAGTTAGGAACTAAATTTGTTCAAATCTTATCTGTATTAGCCAAGTACAACAATTTAAATTTACAACTGCAGAATTTATTAAGGGAATATAGTATAAACTATATACTAATGTATGTATATATATATATACATATATATATGTACATATTATATGTGTGTGTTTCAAATGTGGAGGTGTTAAATCAAACAAGAAATAAGCTAAAGCTGAGAGCACACAACATGCATGTACAGACATGCACACTCACACGCAGGCAACAAACCCATTCAAGTGTATAAACAGCAACAACAACAATATCATGAATACTAGTCCACAATGTAAGTTTTGTTGCTTGTTGTTGTTGGTCGGCGGCGTCGGCGCTCAAGTGCAAACAGTGGAATACTTTTTGTACATTCATTTTAACGATTTTATTTCTCCACCCCCTCTCCCCACCCTACAGTACACCATGCTACCTCTTTTCGTCTTCTTCACTTCTTCCCAGTTTCTACTACTATTGCAGAAATTAAATTGAAACACACACACGACAGCCAGCCAGCCAGTCCTGACTAGGAGTACGTCTTTCTCCTTACGACGACGGCAACACATTAGCGCAAGTCAGAGGAGTGCCCACATAATGGAAGAAAGAATATTATGAAAAGCAGCAAAAGGGACTATGAAAATGAAAGCAATACGCAATACACGTTGTCACCGGGTGGGTTGACAGATATATTTCTCGACGAGCACGACTAACCCTAAAACTTGTTTAGGTCGGTTGGTCGGTTATTGTATGAATATTGTATGTGCATGAGACAGTCTCGGGGTTATGTCATCCGAATGTAAAAAGGAAAAACAAACTTTTAATGGTTTTATATTACCCTACTATACAACGACGACGCCCAACACGATAGTATTTCTTCATACCCTTGACAAAAGCGGGTAAAACAGCAGAAAAGACGTGCTTATATAGCCATATCGTTCTTGTTCACTATCGGTTCGCAGTGTTTCGATCAGCACAGTTAAGCCTAGATTATCTATTTATGCAAACGCCCTACAATTGTACTCCAAGAATTTTCTTCTTCCTAACTTTACCTCGAACACTGTAGTACTAATAAACTAATACTGCTGAGCCCCCCCAAGCGATCAGGACAGCTCACCATAATAAATGGTGACCCCGACGACACTCAACGGCCAACCGACTACGGTAACTTCGTTTATTTTATTGGTGAGGTGAGTTGAGTGCTTTGTAACTTTTTATTCCACACTTCTTGGTAAACCACAACCCTCTCCAGGCTGCCCGCCATTACCATTACCGCCCATTGGCGCCACGTGTTGGTGGGTCTTTCTATAAAAAAACTTCCAATTTACATAGCAAATGAGTCGTATGTATGTCTCAATTTCTGGACTTAAACCTGTGTGTGCATGTCGATAATCGTTGGGTCTAAAAAAAAAAAAAAGGGTTGGCCCTAGGTTGTTTGTGACAGGTGCGCGGCGCCAAGGTTTTTACCCAAATATCGATTCTACTTTGCAGAGATTAAAGAAGAATTCAATGAAAATTATGTAACTCTCATTTTCTATATTCGTGTTTTGGTTTTCCTTTTGCGTCTTTAGTTAATATGGAAGAGACATAATCATAAAAGTCGTTTGTCAAAATAAGAACGACTATGACGACAATGACAACCAAAAAGAAATAAAGACAGCCACCAAATACGAACAGCAAACAAAAAATTAACTAAAAGCGAAAGTAGAAAACAAATTGACAGAATGTTTGCATTTAATTTATTGTTAGGTAAACACAAGACAAACAAACACAAAAGGCAACTATCCTTTTTTTTAGTGTGCGTTTACTATTTACCATAGACCAATAAAGACCAATTCCGGACCAGTCAGTGGAAGGAATAAGTTTAAATTCAAGAAAATTGCTTGTAGGGTTAGGGCGAGCACAAGACGACAACAACAAGGTTATTATCTGCATAGCTTTGTCGTTATCTACATAGTACGAGTTAATGACCCAATCAAACAACCAACGAATCAACAACAACAAAAGAAATTGCAATTAGAAACAGCAGACCCTTGCCCGTGCAGGGACGGATTTAGGTGAGGTCAAGCGACGCTACTGCCACGGGGCCTTCACAAAAAAAAAAAATCATTTTAGATAAGGCATTTCATTTATAGTTTAAAGAACATTTTTCATAATATCTCAGGCCTTTTATTTTCATAATTCGGCCCTGGACCCAACCGATCGACCAGCCCAGCTCAGAGACGACGACATGACCAAATGGGGGTTGATGTTATAAGGATTGAAGTGGAAACCAATGCGAAATAGTTGAAAAGAGAGGTACATAAGTCTGGGTGGGGGTGGGGACCGTGAAATGGAATGAAAACACACAAAAGCAATCAATCAGCTGATGTAAAACTGTTTTTGGCAGACAAAATATGCAACGAAAATTGTAAATAACTGATAAGAAATCAATACCAAATAATTTCCCTACCCCTCTCATCCAACACTGCATTCCTTGGTACTACGATAATCACTAATGACCATTTATATCATTTTGAGACCACCGCCGACCAACAAAAAACAACAACACATCGAGAACAACAATAATATTGATAATAATGAGAACATGTACAGATAATATACAAAGAGCCGACAACAACACAAAGAAATAAAAATAAAAGCAGACGACAATAACAACAAGAAAACACAAAGGAAATGGATATGGAAAGCAAAAATAAAATGTAGAAAAATGTAATGAATGTGGGCTATGAGAAGAATATAGAAGTGGGACTGGTGTGTGGGTGGGTGGGGAAAGAGGCTGCTGTTACTGATCAGAACAGAGATCAGCAGAGGAAATTGCGTCTTTGTTTTATAGTTAAGACACACACACACACAATTACTTGATTTAAATAAAATTCAAAATGTGTCTATATACATATAATATGTATTCTTCTTATAAACACATATTTTATATACATAAATATTTATTGTAACAAAGTCGACTTTGACTTTTGAACGCTGGAATTTCAGTTAGTGCAGCAGCGAAATGAATTGAATAGAATGGAATGGAGGAATGGCAAAAATGAAGAGAAATCGATTAACATAGGCCGGGCCGCCAATCATTAATCAGCTGATGAAATGAAAACACAAGAGAATTCCGAGTTCTTCTATGTATATATTTTTCACTTTCATTGTAATAATTTCTCATATCAAATTAAATAGAGATTACGTCGTTCGTATTTATTCATTTCGAGAATAAAATTTTAAATTATTATTAATCATTAACAGTTCAGTGGAAAATGCCCTCCCCCTCCATCTGTTCAAACAACATTGTCAAATCATCATTAGACAGCAGTTAACATTGAAGAGATATTGGCCCTTTTCTGATCATATAACATTTTATAATGTTGCTTTAAAAAATGGTGACCCCCTACGTTTGTTAAGTTTAAATTTCCCCACCCGTTGTCCAGTAAGATTGACTTATTGGGCACTAAATGTCACTCATATAATCGCTTGTAAGTTGGCATACGAAAGTTTCATAAGCCGAAAATAATGAAGTATTCATCTAGCTACTGATAAGAGCTTTCAAATTAATTAAGTACCCAAACTAATTTACCCAACCGATTCGAATTAATAAACTTTCTTTGGTCAAATTAACTAGTAATTGTCAAATCGAGTCAACTGTGACCTTGACAATCTCGAGTGGGTAGCGAGTGAACAGGCGAGTGATATGGTTGTGGATGGATAACGTGTTATTTCTAACGCAATCTTATCGAGGCGAACCCACAAAAGCAGTACCAACAGAAAAGCTTCCAGTAAATTGCCCAATTAATCAAAAAAAAACAAAAATCCAGCAAAAACGAAAAAAAATTCTATATACATATACATACGCTTCTTGTTGTTGGTTGGATCAACGGAAGAATCGGATCAATTGGCTCCATTTTAGGGATTAATCTCTCTGGTTTTCCGGAAAACACGAGACCTTACTTAATCGAAGTTCTACTGTACGTACTTATCCCCATAGTTTTTCGTTGCACTCAAGAAGTTAATACTAATTCTCGCGTTAATTTGCTTTACTAGTAGCTGGCTGCACCGGATTTCTCCTATCTATGTATATATGGAACTATCATAAAAACAAAGCCAACACGCGACGAGAAGAAGAAGCAGCAACATCATAAACAATTTGATAAAGAGAGGTATAGAAACGACCAGATTGTTGATAAGACTTCAAAATTCCAAAACTAACTACCAGACAGCGCTAGGTGGCCCGCCCTCTTGAGGCCTTGTACTCCACGCCAGTTTTGAAGTTTCTATACTCTGATTCATTTTGTTGAATTCAAGTTAAATTTCGCTTGAGTTTCGGGGGTTCTTTCAGTTTAAGTTTTGTTTAAGTGCGGCTTAGTCATACATATGTATATGGTTTATGGGTTTTTCCCCCGTTTCCCATAGCTTAAGACGTTGGTCAATGCAAAGACCTTTGATAAATTTCTGGCTATGTCGTGACGTTAGATCTTTTGCTAACCGCACTCGGAGAAACCTACCACCCACCGCTCTCACTCCCCTTCTCTGTCCCCCTTTTACTCGCTTTATATTTATAGCTTTTCATTTTGTGTCCGTTGTTTTTGCTTTCTTTAGCGACGTCGTCGTCGTCGTTGTTGCGGCCTTTTCAGCATATGGCGACGCCGGGGCACGCCTCCGCCTTTATTTTTGGGGTAAACTCTGACGGGACCGACGCTGGCCATGCGTCACCCATTGCCATCAAAATCGGCCTACAACACAAGCAGTCACGAGAGAACACACACACACAGAGACCTCCGCTCGCGCGCTCTCTCTCTCTCTCTCTTTTTCTCTCATTCTCCCACTCTTAACTCTTTGTTGTTTTTGTTTTTCTCCTCATACCACACATCATGACGCAATGTATAGCGGCATTTACGTCAGCCGAATGACTACCGAACGAATGGAACGACTGGAATCAATCGCAAGAGATATTAATTTAATGTTTTCCCTTCTTAAATAATATAACAATCACTTATTGTGTGTTTTCTTAGCTTTATAAAAACTCAATACAAAGGTCATCCAGCTTAAGTTCAGTTCAGTTCACTTGATTATGACTCTTGACTTTGGGATTGCGTGCGAGTTGCGAGTGGCGAGTTGGTTAGGTTAGTTGTTGATTATTTATCGCTTAACAATATGGATTTTAATAATTGGCTACGCGCACCTGACCCGCACCTGCATTTCACATGTGAAACATTCGAAACGGGGAGGAATCAAAGATCGGTCAGCTTGACCTTCCCCCTTCTTTTTAACTGGTCGAACTCTGCCTTTCCACTAGTGGGGGATTAGTTGACTCAACTCAACGACAAGCATTCATCCAAACGTCCTTCTCACTCTATTTTCGCGACCGCCTATTTTACGCTCAATACGCGACTACTCGAAACGCTTTGTCCTTAAGGAAAGGTCTTGACTTATGCGCACAACTCTAGTGACTCTGACTTTGACGCTGTATGATGCAGTTACAGAAGGTCTCTGACATTTAATCATGTTGTTTGCAACTTGTGTGGTGGAGAATGTGATACGAATTTAAAGTCGATCGATCTGTCGAACTGTTTTAAAAAAACTTGATCTGATATGTGTTATCAGAGATTATTAATAAATAATCGCACAACGCAACGGCAACGCAAATCGCCGACATTTCTGCACACTTTGCGACTTTCTGTGTCTCTCTGCTAATTTAATTTGCACGCACACAAAATATTATAAGGTACGCGACGATGGCGTAGAGTGAAATAGATGTGGATTAAGCGAATCTTTAGCGATGTGCTAATTGCACTCTAGGTACACATACACAATAAGCTAGACTAGAGCGTGATTGCTAATTGCAAAAATAAGAAAAGATATTCGCAAGTACAATATTTTGAGAGTTGTTTAGAGTAAAGTGGAGTGGAGTGGGCTGGAGATGTGGTCCGTGGGGGAGAAGGTTCCACACCAATGTTCATATTGTTGTGCGACAGACTGGAAAGTTTTCGCAAATTGGTGAAAAAAAAAAAAAACGCACGGGGAAGGAGGGTCAGTGACGTAGAAAATGGGTAGCGGGGGCGAAGGCCACATGGGCGCGTGGCATAGCAAAATTTTTAATTATTTTTACTAGTCATGTGGTAATTTTTGATCCCCCTTAGCCCGCCTTAGCAAATTCTCAACTGCCAAAATATTCAATTTTCATTTAAAAATAGCTTCGAAACCAAGTGATAAATATATATACCAACACACACACACACATATACAATGTATACATGTATTTGCATATTTTTGTTGTAGAGGTGCAATAATAATGAACGTTAAATCTATTTTTGGTTCTCTCAATTGTTTGCTGATATTGGGTATTGTTAATTGTTTATTGGCTGCTCTTCTGATCGACAGTTCAAAAAATGGATAAATGCGTTATGCACACAAGAAACCATGAGGGGGGAGCAGTAGAAGATGAAAGTCGATTGTTGTATACACTTATCAGCAGACGCATTATTTTATATTGTTTTGTGGCTTGTACCTGGACTTCACCAGTACAGCCGAGAGAATTGGATCTTTGTTTATTTAGAATCTAATTGATTTTTTCTGAAAACCCGAATAAAAGTGGGTCGTTGACATGGCCACCTGCCATCTCTAACCCTCCATGGAAGGCACACATATTTTTCATTAATAACCATTCCATAACCTACTTGTGTTACAGAATTCATTTCAAAGTCATTTGATTTTATGCGACTGGTATTTGGCCTTTTGCTGCTATGCAGGTTGTGAAGGGGTGAAGGAAGGTGGTAATGGTGGCTGGCCTTGCACAAAGTCAAAAGAAACTAACCAAAAAAAAAAACAAAAAACTCACAAGCTGTTGTTTGTTTTTCGTTGCTACCCAATAGGTTAAAACTATAGTAAAAGGCAGTAAAAGGCAAAATAAATTTAATTGCTATCGTAATTATCGAGAGCGGGTAGAAGAAAAATGTCGTTAAGTTGCACACAACAAATATGGAAGGAAGATAAAAACAAAAACCACTTTCGGGTTTCCTCTTTCTCCCAGGAAGGTTCTCCATCTCTCTCTCTCTCTCTCTGGTTTAATACTATTTGTTCGTTCGTTGTTGTTGTTATTCGCATAAATTAATTATAATGAATAACAAAAAAAACTTCACTCTATAGTCTATTACACTTAGAGCAACCACAAATTGCATTACATTTTGCGTCACTGCACTGAATTTAAGTATGTTTTAGTATGTATACTGTATATAGGAAAGGAGGAAACAAACAAGCACAGCTGAAATGGCAAATCGAAATCGAAGCAAAATTTCCGCTGTGACAAAGTTCGAATTACGATATGAAATGAAAATTATCAGAGGCAATGAAAAGAAGTAAAATATGCTTAAAATTGTCTTGGGGAGAATATATTCTATACTACCTCTCCAGGGAACGATTTGAAGGATTCATTGACAATTGAATGCATAAACAAATCAAATGAAGACTTCACGCTTCAAACTGAAATCCCCAGGAGCTTCACAAGAGAACTAGTTTGAATGAAAACAGTCACGTGCCAGGCTTATCTCTTTAACCAACTTGGTTTTTCTTCTAAACATTTCGACCGAATCGGGTTGGGAAGGTCGACGTAACGTATAGTTAGTTTGAAACCGAGTAAAAAGTATTAATCTGTGTGTGTGCTTTCACATTGCATCCACCTTTTGTTAATTTTTTTGGCGCGTGTGACGCCACCTTGTGTCAGTGGGTTTATATTTATTATTAGGTCGGCCGCCTCTGCTCTCTATATTTCGTATTTAATTGCAAATTGACATCAAGCAAATGTTAATTGAATGCTTAAAATCCTCTCCACATGCCGCGAAATATATTGGTCGACGGGTTGGTGGGTGGGTGGTTATGTGCACACCCACCACCCCATCATAACCACCTGCCGCCTTACCAGCCCGCCTCCCCACGCCCCTCTCGCTGTTTTTATATATATTTCTTGTTTGCAGTAAATTGTGTTGAGTTGAACGTCACACGGTGACGCGAAAAAACCGAAACAAAACTTATATTTATAAGCTGCGCATATTTGTGAAACGCGTGGCAATGCGCATGCATGTGAAGCCCTGATGATCGGGATCGGATCGACGCCGCTTCTCACCCACCACAAAAAAAAAATGTCTTATCATCATTTGTGCGTGAGTTTTGTCGGGATCGGGGCCGTTCGCCGCCGGACTCAGCTGCATTCAACGCGAGGAGGGAGATTGCCGATAATGTAAAGCTGCTGCATATTAAATTAAAAAGCTTTCGGGGAAGAGCGGACTGAAGAGCTTTTACCCCTACTTTTTGGGGCCTTTGTTGATCGACATCTACGCCAACTGCCTTGAACCATTGGCACATTTTGCGCGTGGGTACGTCGCAAGAAAATAAAAATAACAAAATGAAAAAAAAGAGAAATATATACAACTGCTTGCCCTCGCCCGCACTTAGCCCCGCCCACTGCCTTCCTTTTGGTTATAATTATGTCTAATGCAAACTGCGTTTGGCTTTATTAGAAATCCACACACGCACATACCCATATGTATTTATGTATATACACATCCACACACTGCAAATGTGGGGGAAATCAACAAAAAAGAAAGAAAATTGTTAGCCGCTGCTGCTTAGTTCGTTGATTTGGCTTGCTTCGGCTGTGTGCAAATATTCCTCCGTCTGTGCTATTTATAACAAAAAAAAAAAAAACAATTCACACACACAAAACGAAACAAGAGAAATAACAACGGCAAAAGAGCGCAAAAGAGCACCAACACCTTTAAAAAGAAAAAAAAGAGGGTCGGATCGACCATGTGGAAATTTGTATACCCTTCCAGACACGGTTCAGTTCTTCTCTTGACGGTCCTTGGACATAGTCATTAGATTTTAAAAATTTATCTGAACTGGAAAAGTCGGCAAATTCGATAAGAAGAATCGCATACAAAACAGTAGCGTTAAGAGCCACTCCGGGCCCGGAGCTCTCAAAAGAGGTCTGGACTTGTGATTTACGTATTTTCATAAACTTGCAATAAGATAGTTTCTATGACAGCTATGCGATATACTAGGCCAGATATATAATAAATAAGTCCCGTGATATTTGTTGAAGAAGTTTTGAGTTTATCCCAGTTAGATAAACGGATGAATAGATGGCTTTAATAAGCTTATATTACCTCTCTTTGCAAGGGTATATCACAAAACTGACGCAACCTAGAGATGCAAATCACACAACTGAGAAAAGAAACCATCGGCAGCGCGGTGTGCCGACTTACCGATTGTGTTACTGCTTGTTACTCAGCCGCCCCACCAACACTCATTCTTAAAAAATTTCTTCTTCTGACGCAATAACAAACGCACGTTATCTCACCCACTTATATCATCGCCCATCGCCCGCCCTACACAAAAACACCTTGGCCCACAATACACTCTACCTTTACCACGAGTTCCACATAGACTTCGATGAGAAATATAAAAGGAATGAAATTAATTTTAAGCACAAAGTCAGTCAGACATTATTTGCGTGATTTGAGCGAACAACAAAATATTTCCTTAATTCTTAAAAATTCCTCCTTCCTGCTCTCTGTTTAGCACCTTCAGCTCACCCTCTTCTCCATTAATTATCAGCTATTAGCTTAGTTCAATTCCATTTTATTCCATAGACAAGACGCTTTTTAGCCTTTAATCACGCTCACATCTCTAACATATTTGACTGTCTGCTGCTCCTCCTCTGCTACCACTGCAGGTTTCTTCTAAGTACGGTCTTCTTCTTCCTTTCCGTCGCCCGTGGATTGGATAAGGAGAGGGGGCAGGCAGCAGCAACAACGTTTCAGACGTATTTTTTTTTTCCTTTTTTTTTGGGAATTTTCCACAGGCAGCATGAATAATTCACTTGGGCCATGCGCTTGCTCATGTGTGTGTGTGCGCATATTTCAACATGGTCGCCAATAAGAAATTGCATGAACGTATATACACATACATATGCATGATGTATGCATGTACGTACACACACATACACACAAAGAACTTCTGCAGATAATAGTGGGGCACACAAGTGTGAGAGAGAGGGTGAGAGAGTAAAAGAGAGAGGGTGAGGATGGGGTAACGGTGGGGCTAGGGGGTGGTGCAGGCGAAATGCTTCCAATTAGCGCGCAGGCGCACCAGCTATAGTAACTATAATTACAGTAACACAGAAACTGGTTTTGGGAACACGACGCCACCGCCGCCGCTGCCACCGTTCCAACGTAGGCCACTTGTTGCTTCGCTACTGCCGCCGCCGCCGCTCTCTGACGGAAGAGAGAGATTGAAAAAAAATTGCAAAAAAGAAATATATAAAAACTTTTCCATTGATCATTTTCGTTTTCTTTTTTTCGCAAATCTCCTCAAGTCTTTCTTTTTGTTTTTTTATTTCTGTTTCTGTGTATGGTGGCGCGACGCTTTCTAGAATATTTTTCTTTGATTTTTTGTTGTTTAGCAGCAGACAACAATTAATCAAAAAGTGTTCTGTGATTGAATATTAATTGAAAAAGTGATTATAGAGAAAATTATAGAGCACTGAACACACATACGCTTTTGTAGCTATTTTTTTTTTTTTAATTTTTTTTTGTTGTGGCACAATTATAAACTTATTTCGTATATTTTTTATATCGGCCGCCGGCCAGTGAGTGGGACAACAACAACAATCAAAAAATAAATATGCGCGCACGAGTAAAAAAAAAAGCACGACGACGAAACGAAGAAAACGAAATGAAACAAAAAACACGCCTGCTCGGTAGATTGAATGCGAGTAAACTAAAACTTTTGGGGCTTAGGCGGCAGAGGCAGAGCGGCAAAGGCAAACGCAGAGCGGCGACGTTAGCGAGCGCCACATGTGTATGACTAAGAGAGCGCCGCGTAGGGGTCTGTCTTTATATGTGTGTGCGTGTGTTTGCAGCGTATGTATGCGTGTTTAATTCACATATTTTATTTTAGCCCCCGGATCATTGAACGTTAATGCTAAAGAACGAAGCAAGTTGATCCCCCCACCACCCTCCTTCCCTATTCCACCATACGCACTGCATAGCACAGCGCGCAGGAGCGAACAAGAAAGATAGATGGAGAGCGAAGAGAGAACTTAAGCGTAAGCTTTACCTCTCTCAAGAATTTCACTAGTCGGAAAGCTCTCAATGATTTATCAATGGCTCGGCCTACAAGTATGCTTCGATTTTCGCTTACCCATTGAAAACAGTGTCTCTATAGTTACATGTGTACATATATAGTATTGATTGCACTTTGTGGAACACTTACCTGTAACGAAAAAGAAAAAAATGTATGAGGTATGGACATTTAAATTAAACAACTTTTCTATTACTAACTGTTAACGGCCTGCACAAACTGCCTGTCCATGGGCTTAATTGAGCCAATACTAAGCTTGGGTGCACCGCCCTGAACATCCTGAGAGGCGCCCTTAAGCTTCAC
This sequence comes from Drosophila nebulosa, assembly GCA_024703675.1. Lineage (NCBI taxonomy): Eukaryota > Metazoa > Arthropoda > Insecta > Diptera > Drosophilidae > Drosophila > Drosophila nebulosa. The sequence continues at coordinate 518,745 of JANFPS010000006.1, forward strand.
ATCGCGAGTATTACCAGTTTTTGCGGGTTTCTTGGCTTTAGATATTTTTGAGCTTAGAGTTATACAAAATTTGTAAAAATTTGTCCAACTTCACTTTTAAAGAACCACTTTAATATCGCGCACGTCACACTGTTGTTCCCAACGTATTTTTTTTGCCTAGTTTTTTTTTAGGGATTTTGCGATTTTGTTTTTTTTTTTTTTAACTTTATTTTTACTTTTTTTTTGGGGAATGGGGAAATGTGCGCGATCGACGGAAAATTCTACAAAAGATTTTGACGAAAATTTTAGACAATAAAAGCAAAATTAACTCTTTATTCCTCTACACGGCGACAGCATTTTCAAGGCTAAATTTGATTAATATTTACATCGATTAACTTTCTTAAAATCTCTCCCACAAATTAGATGAATCATACAAAGTAGATAACAACATAAAAAAATTCATTTCGGATCGATGAGAATTATTACATTTACAATTTCTTTTTGTCCGCACTTGGGGAGAAGGGGATGTGTTTAAACATTGTAAACATTGAATTTTCATGAATGCAACAACTAAGCAATCAATTATGGCATCGACCATTTGGCCTAATGCCAGATAAAAAAATTATGTGGGTGAGGGTCGCCGTAAATTTAATATAAATTACATAATTACAAGTAGAGGGAAACAACAAAAACTATAAACAAAATCATATCAAAATAATATAACGTATGGTGTGGTCCGTCTATAAAGGACAATGTTAGCTTTGAATTTGTTTCAATCAGAACTAAAGCGCTTCCCTCCTATGGCAAGATACACATATCATCATTCCCAATAATGGTGGACACCTAAATATAATGCTAACGTCAATGACACGTGTTTGACAGTACTTCGTGCTTGTCAGCTCACTAGGGGCTTATTGGGGGGGCTTGATCGAATCGAATTTAATTAAGATACAAACGATATCTGTTAGCCTTAAGTACAATTACCTAGGAGCATCATTAAAACACTTTGTTTGGATTATATTAAAGGTGGGCCCGATGGTTTGTTTTTTCTAGTTTTATCTTGCATCTCTGATTGACCCCGGTGATTGTTGTCGCTTTTCATTTAGCGTAAAGCAAAAAAAAAATTGTAAAGCAACTAGTATTTACATTGATACTTAAACAGCTGATTTCTTTTGACGACTTTTGATGCAACCGCCGGCCCCTTTCCCTACCCTAATCCAATTTCATTATGCGATCCATATTACTCACACAACAATATGAACATCGCAGCAGCGCAAGAAATTGCAAAAACAGAGAGAAAGAGAGAGAGAGAGCAAGAGAGCAAGAAAACGAGAGATAAAGAGAAAGAAAGAATGGGAGACCTTAAGGAGGCAGCAATAGCGACTGCTGTTGACTCTCTTCTATTTCTTGTCAGTTTCGTTGCGTTTCGGTCTGTTTCAGCTTCAGCATGCCAAGTAGTCAACTACAGATACAACAAGACAATACACAGATACTCTTACACACACATGCTTATGCATGCACCTCTCTCTACCTTCTACCCAGCAGGCATTGTGAATCAATCGCCAACAAGTCAGTTCTCCGACTGATGCAAAACTTCAACCTGTCCATGAAGCGTATATGATATGATTGTTTAATAATTTCATATATATGTACATAAGTATGTATGTATGGCCCAATTAATGTTAGTTCTAAATAAAGAATGCAACAATGTCTCTTTTGCAGCCAAAAAAAATGCTTGTTGGGCATATGTCTGTATCGGTGTATCTGATGTTCTATGTTTGTATGTGTATTCTCTGTGAATTAGTGCGACTGTGAGAGAGTTGATATATATTGTTTGCTCGCTCATGTGCAATTGTATATACATACATACAGACATACATACAATTAAAGAGTAATCACCCCATCGGACTTGATGTCAGAAGGTCAGCAGGCAGGCGTACGCATGCAATAGAAGCAAAAATGTGAGTGCACATGTCTTTTTTCGGGTTGCAAAGATCCCCCAATTATGGGAGGGCCTCCCACGGGAACAAGGGGGCTGAATTTTTTTTATTTGGGTTTTCTTTACCTTCAAGTAGCGAGCCGCGATTAATCAACATGCTCGTCGCTTTTAGCAGCCAACAGTAGAAACGAAAGAACAAGAAAACGCTGTGCAATGCCGCCACTGTGCTGCTTCTGCTTCGACTACTGCTGCTATGGAGCTTGGGGGTGGCAGTTTTTAGTAAGGTGGACGACAACGACGACAAAGACGACGACGACTTAACTTTCTTTCAGTGCGCGACGTTGCAATAGTAACTTGATTTTTTTGTCGACACCGACGACGTCGTCGATAAAGCGTTGCTGCTTCCTTCTCAGTAAGCGGCGGCGGCAACGGCGCAGTTGTCACACAGACACATGCACGACAGATGCATTTGCCCACAAAGCTTCTTGCAGATTTTGTCACAACAATAAACAAAACAAAAAATATCACTTTTTCTTTACTTTTTGTTTTTGGTGTTTAAAAGAAACAACACAAAACAGACCCGTAACAAAAAAAAAAAAAAAAAAAAAAAAACAAATACAACAGCGGCAAACAACAACAGCGCCAACAAATAGTAATATTATTAGATATAAAGAAGGAGAAGGTGAAGGTGGAGGAAGAGATAGCACAGCGAAAACATGCTAAACTGAATTAAAGTTTTAAAAGCGCGCGCGTTGTTCTTAGCACGAATTTTGTGGTACTAAACTTGCTTTTTTCGCTTCAAAAAAAAAAACTATTAAAATACACCCAGCAAGCACAAACACATACTCATACACACAGTATTCACAGAAAGAAAGAGAGAGAGAGAGAGCCATCACAGGTCGTGTGAGGTGAAAATTCATGCCATGACAACAGCAGCAGCAGCTGTGGTGAATAAAAGCAATTGTATCTATGTGTGTGTGTCTATTTTTCTCTTTCTCTCTCTCACTCTCTCTTTGTGAGTGAGTCCACTCCTTTCTCTATGATGCAAAATGATGAATTATTATAAACCATTCTACGATTTTTTTTTTACTGATGTCAAACGATAATGCATTTGTTTGACTCTCTACTAAGTTCTCCCATCCCATTCCGCAGTTGCCACTAAGTGTTTCTCGCTCAGCGCAATTCTACCTCGTTCAAAGTATTCAACTAAATACGTATATACGCACATGTACACAACAGATACGTATATGAGTTTGTGTGTGTGTATATGTGTGCAAGTGTATTTGTTCTCTTTTGCCCATCATAGTACAGGTCTCTCGCCAGAGATAGGCTGAACTTTGATAAGAGAAGAGTGTTTAGTTTCTAGGGATAGATAGATAGATAGATACATAGATAATACGCCGCGTATTTCAATACTGATTAATGTTTTAAACTAGAGAGTAAAAACAAAAAAATATAGCACATCTTTTTCAAATGAATTTTTATTTTTTGTTCGACCTACTTTCCAAAAAATAAAAAAACTATCCTATGCATAAATAAACAATTGTAAATAATTAAAAAATATACGAACAACTCGACGCGAAGTCATCTTGATGCAAAATGGCAATGTTTATAAACATTTTTTGCTTTATATCTTGTTCAAAACGAAGTTTGTAAGCAGCTGATCGGATCGAACTGGCAGTCATCATCACCAGCTGCTGCTGCCAACAGGCCATAAACACAAAAATTGCACAAACAACAAGAAAATAATGCATACCGAAGTTTTTATACCCTTGCCCTTATTATTGAGTTCCAAAATTTTTCTGGGCCCTAATGTAATTAAAGCTTGCTTTCCCTTTCTTTTTCACTGAACTATCCATTCTTCATTATGACTTATTTTTCGACCGGTCGTTTTAATAACCGCTATATGTAGGTGTTGGCTATCCGGTCATTTTAAGAACTTTACATATCAGGGCAAGTGAATATCTGTTAAACTATTATGAGAGTGACGGGCATGCGGATATGAGTATATTGGCTCGGCTTCTGATATTGATTACAAATTTGTATATGTATATATTTTATAGAGTTGAAGGAAACGTTTTTTTTTTCTGCGTTACAAACATCTGAGCAATTTTATAATAATCTCTTGCAAGAAGAAAGAAAATAGGAATGCAAAACGCCCAATACAAGTCTAAAGCAACAATTAGATGATGATTTTTTGATAAACAACACATGTTGATGATGGCGACACTGACGCTTATAAAGCAAGAAATATTTTTGTAAACTTTATCGAACAACATTACCAACAGGTTAAAAGGATTGACAGAAGTAAGCTTGGGAAATCTGTACTTTTCATTGGAGAACCATTGTTTTTTAAAATGTGGAGCAAACTAATTGTTTTGCTAGCCCTAGCCATTCTAAGCACAGTAGTCTCGTTTAATTTATATCTACATATATAAAGAACCTGAAATTGCAACTGCTGTTCTTGAGTGTCTATTGCATACTTAAGGGGGTAAATTTCGCACATTTCATGTGGTGGTGTTCTTACTTTTTGTATATCAGGGTTTCAAGATATTCGTATTTCGGTTCAAATAAAGTGTAGTTATTTACAGTGTTATTCGCCGAGTCTTTCAATATCCAAAGCGGGGGTGGTTCTACTATTTCAATGATACCCAACACAACAAATGGGGTCAAATGGCATGTGTATTTTGTTTTTTTTTTTTGTTTCATACGTAAGAAAGAGAGAAAATACTTACTGCAGGTTTTGACGCCGCCCAGCACCAGACTTGGTGACTGCTTGTTGCCTTCGGCGAAAGAGGAAGTTCTGGGACGACCGCTCATGTTGTTGTTGGTGTTGGTGGTGATGATGGTGTTGTTGTTGAAACTTTTGCTGCTGCTGCTGTTGTTGTTGTTGTTGTACCTTGTTCTCGATTAAATTATAGTCTCAATTTAATAAACAATGTTTTGCACACAAATTGTGGACAAGCCTTAGTTCTTGGCAAATCGACTTGTCCTTTTTACGATTAGACACACATTCGCTCACTCACTCATTCACTCACTCACACACACACACATACACACACATACATACACACAAACGATGCACGCACGCACGCACGCACACACACACACGACGACGACGGACACACACAGACGCGCGCTCGCGCATACACGGCTGATTTGCGGGATGGGGGACGGGGGCGGCGGCGTTTGGGAGGTGGTAAAGGAAACGCTGACGTTAACTGTAACGGTGACGTAGTCTCTTCTCTCTTTCGGTGTGTGTCACGCCTCAATTTTCTTTACACTCACACAAACGCGTTTTCTTTTGTTACCAGTTAATAAAATGTGAGTAATTTTTTCGTATTTAAATTTTTCTTTTTTGTTCGGTGTTTTTGGATTTTTGTGTTTTATTGCGTTGATAATTTGTTTTTTTTTTTCTGTTTCGGTAGTGTTTTACAGTTGCTTCTGTTGTTTGTCACTGCAGCAATTGGCCATTTGGGGCTTAAAATTATTCTTATTTTAATTGTTGTTGACTTCTGGTGTTGATGCAGCTGTTGTTGTTGTTGTTGGATTAACACACACTAACAAACGCACTTCTTTTCAGTTGATCCAAAAAAAAAACAACATTTTCTTTTGTAAGTATTAGAGAAGAGCGCGGCACTGCTGTATTAAAATCGGGCTGCAAAAATATAGGAAAAAAGACAACAAACAAATAAAAAAAACGAGTTAGGCTTTTGCATTCCAAAGGAAAAAAAAGGAAACCAAAAAAAAAAACAAGAGCAAAGACGAAGGAAATCCATGAATGAAAAGTTGCATTTTTCATATCACGTGCTTTCCTCCTTACAGCAGCAGAAACATCTTAGGCACACACACACACACACACACACAAACACACTGAGGCAGGCGCAGGCACTCAGCTCTTCCTTTTCTCTACTATTGGCCCCGTTTCAATGCCAACCGTTCCGCGTGACCTTTTTTCGGATGTTTTTTTTTTCGGTTTTTGTTTCTGTTTTATTAAAATTGCACAACACCAACAAAAAGTTGAGCTTATAGACAAACGCAAGTGCCGAACATACATATAACTGTTGTTATTGTTGTGATGAAGAATTAGAAAAAGAAGACGGACGGAGAAAAACTGCAAAAAGGAAAAAGAATGAAAACGTTATTATTGATAATATCAAGTTATAACCATTTAATTAGTTAATTGATACAATTAAATAATTTATTACAGACATAGAGAGATGATGGAATGGCAAAGAACGTAAGAGAGGGAGAGAGAGAGAGGGGAGACTCCTGATCTTGCTGTTCGCCTGGGCATATGCAACAATAATCATACGAAACGCAAATATATACAACTAGACCTGGCGCAAAATTTATTTCCCTATATGTGTAGTGCATGTAAAAGTCAGCAGAACCATAAACTATGTAGCTAAATATTCTTGGTTCAGCGTCAAGGTCAGAAAACGCCACTTAATGCAGACTGTCTCAGCTCTCCTTTTCTATCTCGTATAGAATATGCAGGACCGGGCTTAGTTTATAGAAATTGAATTTTTAATTGTTTCACTTGGCGCAGGGTATACCAAAGTCGCCGCGTTTACCCGCTACATTTCTTGAAGCCTGAAAACTGAGTAAATAAAATCGATTTTTATCCTTGTCTTGCTTTCCAGCAATGACAGAATGATAGATCATCAACAAATATGAGAAATCAAGAAAAGAGAGCGATGAGAGAGAGTGGAACAACGAGTGGGAGTGTGAGAGAGAAAGGCTTATTTATGCCTTTGGATCACGCAACCTGTCCACTAAAACTTGCAACCTGCACGCAATAAAAGTTAAACACAAAAACAAACACAAATAGCTACAAATAATAGATTTAAAATGGAAGAGAGGAGAAACAAACAAAAAACAAATTGTAAAGAAATGAAAGTTTTTTTTGAGGGTGTAAAAGCAGAGTCAGAAACGTGGGGAGATGGTGAGGCGGGCCAGGAGGCGGTCGCGAGAAATGTCCTTGCTGGGCTGCCGCCCAGGACAGTTGACTCATAGAGGAGGAAACTAAAATGCTAAAGCAAATAATATGCCACTGTATTTCTATGTCATCGTTGTTATTGCCCTCTCGCTCCCTCTCTCTATGTGCATACGTTTTGTGATCCTATTTAAAAATCCTATAAAAATTACCTCATCGACAAAAACAAAGTGAAGTATAATTGTTTTTCTTTTTGAATGATTCGACGATCGGCCTTTAGAACTTCGGAAGCAATATATAAAACGCAACGCATAGTTACTTAATACTTATTTGCTTTAAAAACAGAAAACTCATAGCACTCAAAAAAGTATGATATTTAACACAATTAATGTTAATAAATAAATGAAATTTGCCCCTTAAAAGTAAGCAAAATATAATTGAAAAGGAAAGTCTTTTGACTTTGACAACATATTAATTTTTCGGATGTCTGTTGCACACTTAAGGGAACCAGTTTCCTTTATTGCACCCACTGACCACTATATTTTATTTACTAAGAGAAATGCCAATCTATGCCAATCTATTGTTAGACAAAAAGTAAATTTGAATATACATTATGGCCAGAATCCCTGTTAACTTTGTATTCAAAAGTTACTTTATTGTTTTGCAAATTTTTAATAACATTTGTGTTCATTTACAGTAAAACTGCGTCCAGTCTTCCGATTGGTGAAATATATATCAAGGAATGTCTGAGAAGGTTTTTTTTTTTTTTGTGAATTTCAGAATTTTCAAAGAACTGTCGACGGATCGATAATGCTGGCCAGCCACCTACGTACTTTCCTAAAAGCTGCCTGACAACCCTAAATAAATAAAAACACGAAAAATAAAAAAAAGAAAAAAATAAACTAAAAATACACAGACACAAAAATCAATAGGCAAACCAAAGCGACAAAATGTTCGGCCAGGAAGCCAAAAGCGAAGGCCACACACACTCACACATACATATATACCAACACACAGACGCAGAGAAGAAAGGCAAACGTGAATAGAGAGTGTCCATAGTACTCAAAGAAGTATGCTATGGCATTTGACCCAACACATAGAAACACTCACACATATGTATACAAACACCGCATCACACACAATAATACTCACGCCTTAGAGAAAAAAAAACAACAACAGAAAAACGAAGGTTAAAACCGTCATGGCAAACATTTTGGCGTTTTTTTCTCAATAAACTTGACAAAGAAGTAAACTAAAGTTAAGTAAAAATTGTTGCACTTCTTTCTCCTTTTTAGGCGTAGCCAAAGAGCTGTTAGACACAATGGATATTCCCTAATCAATCATAATTAATTGACAATAGAGTCGTAAAAGCGCACGTGTTCATTCACATTCACACCTGCACCAGCAGCTGCAGCAGTAGCAGCAAGTGGTTAAAAGCTGCATGCAATCCTCCAACTTCTCCTAGTTCATCATTCTTTAAACGAACTTTAGATTACAACAACGGATCACAATCCAAGAAAAAGGAGCAAAAAAGATGTACAAGTAACTGAGGGGCGCACAACCAACTGAGCGACGCGCTAGTCACTAAGGGACACACAAGTCACTAAGAGACGCACAAGCAAATGAGTGATGGGCAAGCAAGGGTTGAGTGCTATCAAAAAGTTGGCGATGCTAGGCTTATATCCGTCGCTGAGGCCGCAATTTAAGTGATTCATGATACCCCACCTTCTAGACAATGACAGACCCTCCTCATGAACTCTTGTAACTGAACAATAAAGTTTCAATTTATCAAGGCCCCTTGTATATGAGATCTGCCTTCCCCTAAGTGAGATCCTGGTTACGCCCGTGCTCTCGTTCCTTATTTACTCAAATTCGTTTATTTGATCGCCAAAACGAAAAAAGTTAATTTCTAATTTGGATCCTCAACCCAAAAGAAATCTCTTTGCTTGAGATGACTCGTCTTCCCCCTGATCCACAACGTTCTGCTTGGTACAGGGTAGAAAACAGTCGAGGTAACAAAAATTCACCAGCTGTTTGTGGGCGGGTAGGCGAATGTGATGGGGGTGTTGGGATGGGGGGGGGGGGGGTTTGGTTATGGTTATGGTGATGGTGCGTGGCTTTAGTCAGCTATTTAGGAAACACACAAAGGGTATTATCAAAAAGTATTTATGTACCTATACACATATATAATCTTATCGGTGGTTATCATTTTTATGTGTATTAAGTTCCAAATCTTTGTAGTTTTTTTTTGCGTTGCGTTTTCTTTATTAATATTATTATTTCGTTTCGGTTTCGATTTCGGTTTTTTGTTTAACAACAAGGGAAAAGGCAACGGGCAGTAGCTCACTTATGTGAGTGTGAGGGGAGAAGGGTCAGCTGATTGGTAATGCACATTGCCATTCTCAATCAGCTGGCAACAAAATATTTTTTAAATCTAATGACTATAACGAGGGAGCGAGGAGACTTTAAAACTGCTAATTATTTAGCGCCCCAAATTGCAGTCACGCCCACACATAGTAAGGCACACACATACACCACACAAAGATATAACGGTAAAATTATGTAAGCAGGCGCAGTAGCTATTGCAGATGACCAACACAAACAACAACAAAATAAGCACAATAACAATAAATTTTCATTTTCACATTTCACAGCAAAAAGAAAACATGCCGCTAGATCCTACCAAGGACTTTGTTGGACCGACTTCTGTGCCTCTGCCTTTGTGGAGCGCAACTAGTAAAGCCGAACCGAGCCGTGCCGTGCCTCAAAAGCGCAATCATCGAAAACAGAAAAAAACCAACTAGGAACAACTAACACACATACATATAGAGTGGAGAGGCGGGTGGGCGGCAGCAGGGCTGGAGCACCTAAGAAGAAGAAGATGTTCTCCATGCTGGCGTTGCCAGATGGTCAAGCCAAACTATTTGTTTAATTTTGTTTCCCCCAAATTCATCTTATAAATAATTTTAACTAGAAATTTGCTTTATCAATATATTCTTTCTATATTTTTTAATATACATATATTTGATTTTTGGTTTCTATGCTTTCTCACACCCACACACATACACATGCCCACAGGGCTGAGTACGGGAATAATCGATAAACACAACACAGTATGCAAAATTGTGTATAAAGTATCGGAATGTCACGCGCAGGCGAACAACGACTTAACGCACGCGTGAAGTTCTTGCCAAAAAGGAAAGCAAAAGAAAGAAAAACGAAAACCGAAAAAAAAACACCCCACGCAACAGCAAATGAGGCGATGACAAAGTGACCTCATATATTCGCCTCAAATCCCAAATGCAACTTGTCAACTTGAAAACAAACCGAATCGAAACTAGCCGGGAATATTGGAATTGGAATTATTGAAACATGTTACAATAGTGATGATTAATTTAGACACCAATTTTTATATTCTGAAGACTTAATAAACCTTTTGATCGCTTTTTATGTATGGGTTCTACACATCGTGCACGTGTACCAATTGTAAACGCACGCATGTGCACGTTTATTTAGAGGAAGTTTAGGAACTCTGCTAACTGGCAGATGCTACTCCATTGAACCCTGTAAAGGATCTTTTCTAATCTGTTTCCCTTCAATAAAATTAAGGTTTGTTTTGATCAATCAGATTGGTAAATGGGAAATTAAGAACTTTTTGGAATTGCAATATCATTTGCCCTTACCCTCCTCACACGTCCCACTCAGGGTTGTATAGACACTCGATTCTAGGAAAATGGGACTTAGATGAACTTATTTTAACTTGCATTCATTGTAAATGGAATGTAGTCAATGGTTAACCTTAAAATAAGAAAATAAATCAATATTCGGCTGCCTTCAAAATCCGTATATGCACATATGTACATGCATATTAGGTAGATAGGTACTATGTATATAGTAATTTGTACAACCTTCACTTAAAAGTGTTGCTTGACCTTTTTCTTTCATTCGACTATATTGCAGGTAGGTGGTGGGGTAAGTTAAGCGAAGTGAGGAAAAGGGGAGTGGGGCTAAATGTGTTCCAATTTTGACGAATTGAAACTTTGTTGGTCGGTGTAAAAAGGTAGTGTAGCTTTGGGGTTGCGACTGGGGCACAATATGCACCTAGTATGACAGGGGATAATGCCAAGAGGAAGTGAGACGAGAGAAAAGTGCTAATAAATCAAATAAAATGTTGTTTCACTTTTCACACGACACGCACCCTACCTTCCCGCGTCACTCTTCTGATTAGGCAATTTGGAATTTTGCACTCACTTGTCTCGTTGGGGAGAGCTGCTGCACAGCACTGTGTGCTGCCTCTGTCGGCGTTGGCGTCGTCTATGTACAATTTGATTTTTTTTTTTGTTTTTGGTGTTGCTCTTTTTTTAATGTTCAATTCTTGCAACAAATTGATTAAAAATAAAAAAAAAAAAAACGCCACTCACTCACACACACACACATGCATGGGACATACATACATATACATATATAAATATATATATACACGCACAGCACCAACACTGACATACACTTGTTCACCACGGTGACTGAAGCTGAGAGCGAGAGAGCAAAAGCGAGAACAAACGGTGACAATTTAGGGAGCGGGGTAGAAGCGGGGCACGGGCGCTTGTGTAACGCAATTTCTCATTTCTTTTTCTCATCGTCTTCTTGCATTTCCCCGAATACAAATATATACACAGATGTATGTGTATGTGTTTGTATGTATGTATTTTGCATCTACAATGTGTGTTTTTAATAAGTAAAAAAAAATCGAAAAAAATAGAATTCTACAATATGTATGTACATACACACGCGCTTGGGTAGTATGAGAAAAAAAACCAACTTATACACAAAGCATATATGTATATGTACGTAAGTATGTAGACACGTCCAAGTACGTATGTATATCTTCTGTGCACATATATATGTATGTATGTATCTCCAGTGGGTATAGCGCGTCTCTGCGCTTTTTTATTATATCAAAAATTGGCAAAATGTTCAACTTTTTCTTTCTTTCTCCTGCTCTCTTTCTTTTCTTTTTTTAATTTCATTTTTGCTTTCTTTAGCTGCTGTTTGCTGCCGCCTCACACACACGCACACTCACTCACACTCAACACACACACAGTCGACACTTAAACACACGCCGCTCTGCCTCTTGCTGCTTTTTTTTCGTTAATTTTTTTGTTCTTCTTTTGCTTGCACCTTGCTTCCGCATAAACGTCATATAAAAAAAATCCATTTGCTTTCAATTTCGCACATTTATTATTTGCCACGAATTTGCATTTGATTAAGAACGTTTACTTTTTCTCGATGAGCCGTTTTTCTTACATTTCATTCTTACATTCGTTTTTCTCGATACAATATTAATGGAAAAATGACAATAAAAATGGGAAAATTAGAATTCCCTTCATTTGATGCCTTCTCCCGCTATTTAATACCTACATCCCGCTATTTGATGCATACATTTTTGCCAATCCCCCTATATGTTGCTACATCGAACAAAATGATGCCAACTCAAATAGTGGAACTATCGATAATATCAATGGAACTTAAGTCTTGCGATGTATCGAAGACTACCATTTTAAAGGATGGCTTATCACCTCCACGGGCTCCTTTCTTATGATAATTTATCGATTGTTGCTAACGATATGTAGTAGCAAAATTCAAAAAGTTTATTATTTTCAAAAAATTTACTATTTACTTCGGAACACACCAAGTATACATATTTATTCATATACTCGTATATAATATGGAATTATTTTGCTTGGCAGTTGGCCGCATATATATTAAATAAATAAATATATATATATATATTTACATATATATATATATATATATAAATAACAAATACATTGTATTGATTTAGTATGCATCGTAAAACCTTCAAAAGAAACTACTAGCACTAAACATACTTAAGAGGGGCCGGGCCGGGGGCGGGAAATGCAAGTACATATATATACATATATACACTATATATATATATATTATATATGTGTATATACATAAATAAAAATCCAAAATGAAAATCGAATAGTGAAAAAGAAAAATTCGGAGGCGGGAAGAGCGATTAGAATACAAGTTTACAGGTTTTTGGCTAACAATGAACAACAAACAGATTATATGGGAACCAAATCCCACATAGATATATATATATATATAGTAGGTAGATCTATCGATTTAGTAGGGTATTTGGTTCTGATAGTATTGAATCATGTCATAGGTACGGGTACGGAAATTTTGATACGAGTTACGTATTACGGCTAGCATGTGTGCTGCTGCCTCCTTGTTATTTTTGGTGGCCACAAAACGTTGTTTCAACAAATTAATTGTCTGGCCACGGAAGCATGGCAGCCCAGTATCAAGCATGAGAGAGACCAACGACACAATGGCATCCTGATAGGGTCGCACCGCAAGGAACGCCTGAACGCAGAGCTCACAGAACCATTTAAATGGTGGCGCTTCCATTTTACCGCCCATTATCATGACCATTTCGTCGGTTAGCTTCATATCGGGCTCAAAGCCAATATTTCCGCCGGGCGATGATTCGAACATGAAGCCAAAATCTGTCGAAAGAAAGCAACAGTTAGTCTAAGGCAGATCGTAATTGGGAAAATCCTAAGTTCCCTCTTACCAATGTGTATAATGTGACCATCTTGTCGATCATAATGTTGCCATTATGACGATCCTTAATTTGTAAGAGATAGCCAATTAACGAATAGGCGGCCATCGATTTAACAAAATTAGCTCGAGCCGCTTGAAATTCTTTGGATGTCTCTTCGCCATATTGATGCTGGAAGTACTCGGATAGGCCGGAGTCCGTTTGTCTGCCCAATTGATCACGCGACTTGGCATTGGGCACACACTCAATGACACCGCACTGAGAGCAAGAGAGAGAGAGAGAGAGAGAGAGATAGAAATGAGCTCGAATGGGGTAAAAATTGGTTATGAGATTTACTTACACCGGGAGCAGTGGCTACCACACGATAAGGAAAGAGAAACAGATCTAGACCAACTTGCTGGAAGATATTTTTGAATATGGTAATAACCTGCAGGGCTAACATATCCTGACGCACATCATCGCCCACTTTAAAAATGGCTGCCTGCCATGACTCAACGCCCAAAGTCATGTGGGCATCTTCTTGTGAATTCTAAGACAGAACGAGAGAGAGAGAGAGAGAGAGAGAGACAGAGATTAGCTGGGGAAATGTGTTTTGGAGGAGTGGGTCTAACTACCGGATTATTGGACACTTCCATGGCTCTTGACTCCAATTCGGTTATGCCACAACGATAGACACGAAATCTGGCCAGATATGGCGCCTTGGCAGCACTTTGCATCGGTGTTCCACTACTATAGTCAATATCCAGGACCATAGCTTCAGGATTGGAGGGTAAATAGCAGCCCGATTGCACTTTAATCCTACTCAAGGCAGCCAAACATGCATTCTTCCGCTCAATACCCTTGGGAAACGAACGAATCTCTCCCGAGACGGCTGTGATTTTGCCAAAGAAATCAAATTCGCGTTCATAGAAACGCTTGGCGGCACCCGAAAACGAAGCAATTATATTCTGTGTAAGCAAATCCAAGGCCTCATATAGATTCGGATCACGATGCTGTTGATCCTCATCCATATACATATTTGTTTGCATATTCCATATTAACTGATGGGCCACAATCTGGGAACGTTTCGATATATTCTTAATGAACTCAACGACATAGCCCATGGTATCGTGGCGCAGTGCTTGGACCAGTTGAGGGATATACGGGAGCACCGACTCCGCCGGATATGAGGCAAGCGTCTTGACTGCATACTGAGCGGTTAAAGGATGTGAGGGATATTGACGCGAAAAATAAGATAACGCCTGTATGGGAGTTACGGCCGACCAGGACAGGATGTAGACCAGATCGGGACTCTCTTGGAGTAAATTCTTGGTGTTGCATAAGTACTTAAGAGCTTCGGGTAAATGACAAACCGCGATGGGATCCGAACAAACCAATCTTGAGACTTCCTCATCAATGGATTCGGCATTCTTAATACGTTGGGGCAGAAAGACGGCCAATGCCGGATTATAGCACCATGCCAAACGGGCATAATCCCGCCAAACATATGGTTTGGTTGGCCGTTGTCGCCATTCCGTGATTTGCTCTTCCCCTACAAGAAGATAGACAAACAGTGAGCAAGAGATCGATAGATAGATAGATAGATAGAGAGAGATAGAGAGAGAGAGATGGATGGAACTCACCTGGAATAATTAAATCTGGCAAACTGTTTGGATTATACCAGGTAATTAGGAATTCCAATTCGACAGCCAATAATTCCAATATCAAATTGCGCTTCTTCATATAATCCTTATCATAGGAATCTTTTTGATACTGTAAACGCTTGGAGCGATTCGAACGCTTCGATAGCGTCGATGTGGAATGCGGTATGGTATTATACCAGCCACTGGCTCCAGTGGCATTTCCAGTATTGGCGGCACTCATCGAGCGCGTGTAGTCCATGACGCCGCTTCCACTGATGAGGGAGGCGGTCTCGGGATTCGCTTTCACACCCAACATTTGGGTGGAACTAACCGAGGTATTTGTGATATCATAGTCACCTACCTCCGAGGTGACCAGATGCTTTTCTCGCTGCGCATGGTCTGCCAGAATTTCAATAGAATTAATATATCCTCCAGCAACTGTTCCCGACTCTGGTTCGGGCATGTTGGCGGTCCGCAGAAATAGTCCAAGGCATTGGAATAGATGCGCTCGCGGAGGATATTTCTCGCCAGGGATTTGGGTATGGTGTTGCCCTGCAGCAGCGACAGCCCGCATTGGAGCAGCTTGAAGCGGCAACCCACTGTCGAGACCTGACGATTCTGTCGACTTGTCTTCAGAATGGGCAAACACCGATGGAGGAGCAGACAAAACATTTCCACCTTATCGCGATTGCAGTACTTGGCCGTGTCCACCATTTCGGAGAGCAACTGTAGCCAAATGAGATGCGGAGCAATGAGAATGGGTTTGCTAACCAAATGACAACCCTCGTAGGCCGCCAATGGATGGGTCACCTCCTTTTCCCAGGCAAACAGACCCATGCGCTTCTCGAATGTTGTCTGCCAGGCACTGACCATTTCCTGTATGAAGCACAATTCCAAATCCTGACGCGCCGTCAGCACCCACTGCCAACACTCGACAGCCGTCTCCATGGCGGACTCGGTGAACAGCTCCAACTGGGAGCTGGCCACGGCATGCAGTAGCTTACGATCGATTTCCGCGCATATGATTAGATATGCAGTGGCCCGCCACAGGGCACCTCTATGTCGAGCATCGCTCTTCTCCGCACAGGCCTCCCAAACATCGCACACCAGACGCTCTGCCAATCCGGCCTTGTCCTGCTCGCTGAGCACCGACAGCAAGCCGCTAATCTCCCCCCATATTTACTCCGCAAACACAGAACCGAGACGAAACGCGGTGTATCCGAATTGAGGCAGCTGGGCCGCTGCTTGCCCCCGGCACCACTCATCGTGCTATTCACCACCGAGTCAAAGGCCAGAGCCAGGCCGCTGTGATGGGCCAGTACGGGAGTGGGAATTTGATTGGGGTACTCCTGTAGATGGGAGCGAGTGGAACGCGGGGCCCATTTCATGGCCTCGTTGACAATGCCCTGACAGCGATCGGCAAAGTCCTTTAAACGCATTTCACGCGCCGGCAGGGAGTCCATCAACTGCAACGTATACGGCGTGGAGACCACACGCAAGATGGGTGTCTCCTCGTTGGGATCCAGGGTTAGGGAGTAGGCCAGCAATTGCAAGATGTCCAGCATGCACCAGAGTACACGACGATTCCACAACAAGTGGGGGAAACGGTCCACCAGTTGCGACAAATACTGATCGGCCACAAGCTGAATCTGCTTGTGGATGTGATTGAAGTAGACGAGTAGCAGAGTGGCCTGCGATTCCAGGACCTTTTCGCGTATCTCGTCGTGGGCGTAGAGGACATTGCGGAATTTCTCGAATACCTGATCCGCCACACACTTCACACACTGCCAAATGCCCGTCTTGTCCCGCTGCAGGGCTGTGTCGCAGAGATAACTCATAATGGGCTCCAGGCTGGGCTCATCCGCATTCTCCACGCGCAGCATCTCCAGCCAGTAGACGCTTAGCAGGTAAGTGCATTGGGCAAAGGTCAGCTTATTGATCGAGGTGGCCACATTGTCCGCTGAGGAATGCTCGAGAAGGACGAGAATTTGACTGCGCAGCTCATTGACCGAATCACATTTAATGGCCAGCGTATAGTTAAGCTCCCGCATGTCGGACTTGTGGGCCGTTTGCGAGATTAGAAGCGGCGATTTGGCAGCTATTTGCTGGACACCCTGATACCAATCCGCTGGCCATTGGCGGGCATTGGTAAAGCCCATCACCACGCAATAGGCCCAAAAGTCCTTGAACAGTTTGTGCAGACGTTGGCGGGGATTCTTGATCGGTGGAAGGCGGCGCACCAGTACGGCAATCACTGGTATCAACATGCCCAGATTACCAGCCCGAGAGCTGGCCTTTTGGGCACCCGGCGTGTTATCGTAGGAGCGCTCGCCGTCCAAACCAATTTGTACAAATAGCTCCAACAGTTTGCCCAACAGCTCCAACATCTCGGAGTCGCCTTGGATATTGGCCGCAATATTGCCCAAGGCATTGACCACTGCATCGGAGACATGATGGAATTGCTTCCGATGTTCCGGATCCGATGTGTACGCAAGCGAAGCCGATTGCACAGTCACGCGCGAAAACATCTTCATGATCTCATCGAAGACATGCGTCTCGCATTGCGATATGATCATGCAACCCAATTGATCCACAATTAAGGCATTCTGCTCCGATGGCACCTTACAGAAACGCTGGATAAAGAATTGCAATATATTTTGCGTTGTCTTCGAGGTGTCCTTCAAGGCGACAGCCACATGGCCCAGCATCACAATTATATTCAGGCTAACCAGTGTCGATTCACTGCCAAAAAAAACAACAAAAAAAAAGATGAAGATCAAATAAGAATGATTCTAAGAAAGTTTTAATCTTCAAAAATAAATGCTCCATTCTCTTGGCACTTACCTCTCGTGCTTCTCGGCGGTAAACAAACGATTCGACACATTGGCCACCAGGGCTGGTACACAGAATTGATCCAACGTATGGGCAGCACGCAGAGCAATCGATAGATTCTCAATGGCTGCATCACGTAGAGCTTCGAAAGCGGCATGTCCGGTGCGTCCAGTATTTCCGCCACTGCCGCTGCCGGCCAATTGTTTTTGATTCTCACCAAAAATATCGACTACGGCCCGCGAGTCCGAATGCTGAACCACAATTTTGAACGGAGTAAGTGCCAATTCCTTTTCCTTCTTTTGCAGGGCCAGCGATTGCATGGCGTGGGCATGCAATTTGCCCAGTATGGGACTGGGATCGACCAAAAAGTCACGGAGATATGATATCGAGGTGCCAGCAATGTTTGGAAATTTCTGTGCCAATTTTCCTAATCCCTCCAAGCACACCATGAGCAGGGGCATGTGATCCATGACGATTTTGTGACTGAGCACAAGATTTAGTTTTTGGGAAAGGCGTCCGCATAATTTGTCCGCCTCTGTGGGGCAAAGCAGCAAGGAGATGGTGGGGGGGAAGAGAAAGACAAAAGTTTTATTAGCAAAATCAATATATGCATGTATGTATGTATTTCTATCATTTTCTACTTTTCGCTCACTCTCTCTCTCTCTCTCTCGCTCTGGAAAACACTTTCTCACTTAGGATAAGCAACAAAGAACCAAACAAAAAAAAATAAACAATCAGCAGCATGCTACAATAACAAAAATAAACAGGAACAGGTAGGTAGGGGGAGGAAGGAGGAACTAGAGGGGGGATGGGGAGAGGGAACAGGGAATACAAACGCCACGTTAGAATCCAAACTTGTTTGATCCTGTTAACTTAGCGATAAACCGTTATTTACCGTTGCGTTTGCAAACCCCAAAAATTCGAAATCAAAGAAAAGAAAAACCAAGAAAACGATAAAACCAAAAATAGGGAAAACTCAATTAAATCAATTGTTTTTGACCTTTCTTTAATAAAAAATGCAAGCCATTTTGCAATGATGGCACGTTATAGTCGACGTCCACTGAAAATATTCCATATAATTGGCAAAAACAAAAAAAAAAAATATATAAAAAATAAAAATAAAAAAAGAAATCAACTCAAGCCAACTAAGAAAAGCTTTCGACATTTGGTTTGATTATATAAAGAATCGGAGCATCGGTTTAATCCGAAGTCATCTGGCTTAACATTGCAGAAATCGTGAAATCAAAAAGGGACTTTCCTTTGACCATCCACACCCACAATTCTGAGCATAAGTGGAACATTACGATTAAATGATTGACATTTCAATCGAAAGTGAGAACAGAATTCAGAATGCGGAGTCGCTGTCGATTTACCTTTGAAACCGATTCGAAAACGAGAAATGTCATGTTCGAAGTTATTCGAATTCGAATACAAATTCAAGCGTTCTAGAACTTAAATTCGTTTCATACTTGGCTTCGACATTTCAATCGAAAGCGAGAATTTACAATTTTTGAAAACGATTCGAAAATGAAAAAGACGTAATTAAAGTATATTATACAATATTCATACAATAACTCCTATAGTTTGCTCTTAGTCTCCTCTTGTTTGTAAATCGGATTGCTAGATTCGCGCTGTCATTTTGGTTTATCGTGTATTATCTGCAAAGTCTAAACTTGGATTCTTGGCCAGGCTACGTTACTTACCCGTCTCATCGCGTATGGCCCAGACAAGGAGATCGACACACGCAGCATTGGCCATTACATTAACCTTGTATTTGTTTACCACAGCAATGCCGTTCTCTTCGCGCCTCTCGCGCTCCTGATCCTGTTGTTTGTTCTGTAATTCGGTCTGACCATTGAGGAACAAACGCTTCACAAATTCCTGTACATCCTTGGTGAATGGCGTGGGCAGATCCAGTTGATGCTGGAGCAATTCACGCAACAGAGTGACCAATACCAGATTCAGAGTCTCCGAGAAGCTCTTATAGCAATAGCCTTTGATCTGATGCAGAGAGAATATATCGCTTGCCTGCTCATCCAAATGCTCGAGAGTGTCCTTGGTGAGAAGTTTCTTTGAGATGGCAAATATCGTTTGCAAATGCTGAATGGGAAACGGTGGCATCAGGTACATGGATTTGGGTCCCCCTTTAGTGGGTGATTCACAGACTCGCATATTGGGGAACTGATTGAAACTGGAGCCGTAGCGTGTAAAGAAATGAGTGCGTGGATCATACGGTACAGAGAAATAGCTATGCAGCGATGGCTTCTGCTGGCCATGGGAATGACGCTCTAAGGGAATCGTTAGTTGCTGCTGCTGCAGATGGTATTGGTTGTGATGGTGATGGTTCTGCTGCTGCTGTAAGCTGCCCGACATGGATCGTGGTATAATGGGACGAAATTGATTCGCCAGACGCTCGTTGCTGCTAAAAGAGGATGCACTACCTCCACCGCCGCCGAAGCCGCCACCACTGCTGCCAGCCGTACGACCGCCACGCTGCATGGGCATCGGTTCAGCGGGAAAAATGCGACAAAGTAGTGGCGGATCATTGCTAGCATAACGTCCCATGGACCTGGCCAGACCAAAGAGCAAGGGCACCGTAGCCTTGCACAATATAATGGGCGGCGGGGCCGAACTACTGTCCTTGCTTGATTTTACTATGTTAGCTAAAGTGCCAAGCGTTTCCACTTGATTTAGAATGATCTCTTCTCTCGAATCTGGACATTTGGCAGCTATATCCGAAAGCAAAGTGTTTAAACAGAAACTGAATTTCTCAGCTGATGGAATGCGAACGCCTGCAATGAAGGGGACACATGAGCCAGCAATTGGAGAAGATAAATGAATGACTCACGTTCAATTTTACCACTCCGGACATCATCAATCCACACAGCCTTGGGTAGACACTTGGCCAAACGCAAGAGGTAGGGTACAATTTGAGTTTCATGCTGGCAGCCGCCTTCTAAAAAGTAAATGCCCAATGCAATAACTGCGTCCTGGGCTCTCGTATCGAGACAGAAGACGCCAGCTGCATTCTCCTGGGGACAGTAGCGGAACAGTGTTTGCACCTGAAATGAAGGATAGGCATGGGGAAAGAAAATGAAGACAAAGGTCATTACATTGGACCACATACATATCGCTCTCCCTCGCACACACACATTACGCATGTCGATATGTAGAATTTTCAAGGTCAATGCGAAAAGTCGATGCCGTGAACATGATTTTTATCATTTACCTTATCCCATGGTGTTGGTTGTATGCCAGCCAGGACACGAGCAAGGCATAATACAGTCCTCTGATACGTGTACTTGTCCGAGGCGGTCATGGTGCTCCTCAGCTCCTCCTCTGGTATTGGTCACCACCGTCAACCACCCCCCTTCTCTTTACTCCCACTCCCACTGCCACTTCCACTGTCTTCAGTCGTTGTGTTGTCGCTGTTGTTGCCTGATAATAATCCACTCTCAACAAAGAAACAAAGTAACTATATGTTACTACTTTCGTTTTAGTTCGTTTCGCTTCGTTTCGTTTACGTTTGGGTTTCAAAACGTCTGCCCAAAATTTATTTATTTAATTTAGTGTCGCTCAGTGTTGGACAATGACGAATGACATATAAATATAGCGAATTCAGAGTTGCCAAATGTCGATAACTTTAATAAAATAAGTTATATAGAAGTTTTCTAAGTGGAACAAGTCTTACCGAGAATAACGCTAAGAAACACACAAACTTTTTTAATAGGTGTAAATATTTCATTTACCCACCTTTACGAAAATACTTAATACTTTCGTTAGTCATTAAGTCAGTTGACAATTTATGGGGGTTTGTTTTTATTGGGGGCTCTAGTAGGCAAATTAAATAAATTATTGTGTGATTTGGTATAATATGCCAATGCATATAATACAATAAAAAAATATTATTCAAATTCAATTTTGTTTTGACATTAAACGATATATCGATATTAGTGTGACAAAAGTGTTAGTGACAGCTGTCGAGGCCGTGAATTTATTTCAACGCCGACGTATAGAGATATTTTGACAGCTCGTTATTGGTTCTTTTCCTCCGTGGTTTTCGAGTGACAAGATGGCTCCAACCGTAAGTGCGCAATAAAATCGTGAAATTTTCTAGCCATCGTTCAAGTTTTAAAGAAAGTTAATAGAAAATATTACATATCACTTTATTGATTAAATGTTTTATATAAAATTACTGGCTTTGCCTCATTGTATATGTGAATTAAATTGAAATGTTTCTATGTGGTTTAATTTTTTTTGTGTGCTTAGGCCAAGACCAACAAGGGTGATACCAAGACCGCCGCCAAGCCGGCCGAAAAGAAGGCTGCACCGGCCGCTGCTGCTAAGGGCAAAGTTGAAAAGCCCAAGGCTGAAGCCGCCAAGCCCGCTGCTGCCGCCGCCAAGA
The DNA here is from genome assembly GCA_024703675.1 of Drosophila nebulosa. Classification (NCBI taxonomy): domain Eukaryota; kingdom Metazoa; phylum Arthropoda; class Insecta; order Diptera; family Drosophilidae; genus Drosophila; species Drosophila nebulosa. The sequence goes on from JANFPS010000006.1 coordinate 541,056, forward strand.
ATGTGAAGAAGGCTCCCGAAGCTGCTGCCAAGGAGGTTAAGGCTACTGCCACCAAGGCTGCGCCAGCTGCCGCTAAGGCAGCCGCCAAGCCAGCTCCTGCTAAGGATGCCGCTAAGAAGGCCCCAGCAGCTGCTGCTGCACCCAAGAAGGATGCCAAGGCTGCTGCCCCCGCCAAGGCTGCTGCTCCTGCTGCCGCTAAGAGTCGGCTGCCTCAACACCAGCAGCTGCTCCACCAGCTAAGAAGGCTGCTCCAGCCAAGGCTGCCGCTGCTCCAGCTGCTGCCGCCGCACCTGCTGCTGCAGCTCCAGCTGCTGCTGCCCCTGCTGCTGCCAAGCCAGCTCCTAAGCCCAAGGCTAAGGCAGCTCCTGCAGCCAACAAGGTGGTGAAGAAGAATGTGCTCCGCGGCAAGGCCAGAAGAAGAAGAAGGTAGCCCTGCGCTTCACCATCGATTGCACCAACATTGCTGAAGATAGCATCATGGATGTAGCCGATTTCGTAAGTACCACCCACCAAGTGGAGAGTAAGTGTCGCCCACTGAGAACTCTAAACTCTACCACACCAAGCTTTTCATTGCCTCCTATCAAAAGAGGCTTTGGATAAAAAGTTGTGGTTACATAGAAGTCCAGTTGAGATTAAACTTTCAGTCGGACTTTTCCGCTGATTGTTAACAACTTCTGGACAAGTGGTTCCTCCATACCTTCCAAACAATCTCTTCTCTCGCTGATTCATTGAAAAGGGGCTCTGGGCACTGCACAACGGGGTAGCCACTGATCGCCAGTGACCTGGTACTGGCCAGTTGGTGCAACCGTCTGTGAACAGCGTCAAGTCGTGCTATGTGTACCGCCACGTGGTGGGCCCTGGGTTGAGCGTTTGTCACATCCGTGTCCGCTCAGGCCAAAATTCATAGTGCGCCCTGCTTTAAGGTGTTCCACACTCTCAATTCGTGGCACTGCAGGTTTTCCCACAAGAACTTAAAAGTCGATAAAGAGAGAGAATCCCTTTTTCACCCTTAAGTGGGTAAATCTGCTCCTAAGCGGGGCGCGTATCAATCAGGTAACTAACCACATAAATTTGTAACTCTTAAGCCACGCCGATTTGCCGTTAGAGAGTGAAGGATCCCCATGCAAATGGGGGCCCAAGTCGCTCTGATGGCAGTGTACTCAGTGGCAAATTAAAAAATTGGTCACTCTTCTTTATTTGGGCCTTTTGTTTATCCAATTGACTTTTGGCCTTAACAAAGAAAGAGACAGCTTCAAAAATTAACTTGAATTTCCTTCTTCCTTTGTTTTTTTTTTTTGTCTAAAACAACATTTAACTCTAACATTTTCTTCTTTTGTGCTGTAGGAGAAATATGTGAAGGCACGCCTAAAGGTCAACGGCAAGGTTAACAATTTGGGCAATAATGTCACTTTTGAGCGCTCCAAATTGAAGCTCCATGTCAGCTCCGATGTGCACTTCTCCAAGGCCTATCTGAAGTACTTGACCAAGAAGTATCTGAAGAAGAACAGCCTGCGCGACTGGATCCGTGTGGTGGCCAACGACAAGGAGTCATACGAGCTGCGTTACTTCAGAATCAGCTCCAACGACGATGAGGACGATGATGCGGAGTAAAGATGATTATATCCATAGCTAACACTATGTGCACACCCCCAATACACCTCCAAAAAAACAGAAAGAAAGAAAGAGTTCTCTTTTACAATTGTCTTGTAAATGTTTTTTTTTTTTACTTAAAGTGCGGTGGGGGGGAGAGAGAGAGATAATGAGAGAAAAAATAAGCATGGGTTTGGAAAAATAAAACAATATTTAGTAAACCCATTATAAAAACTAAATGTTATTAATTATATGGAATTTTGGAATCCGCACCAGTGGCGGATCTACGGGTGTGAAGTGAGGGAAACTTGCTCTGTTAAGTATGCAATTACAAATTTCGAGCTGTACACTGGCGGGCACAACAAGCTAGCTTTCAATCCACAGTTTGGCGGCTTAAAACTCAACCAATGTGGATGCTTCTGCTATCATATTAGTTTGAAACTATTGCAAAGATTTCATTCGTTGTATATAGACCAACGTTTTGAGGCAAAAAGAGCCTCTTTTATTTCCATTATGTCTTGTGTGACGACATTATCATGGTAAAAGCAAAAAAAAAAATAAACAACCTTCGCTTTACTTTTTAGTGCTCTGGATAAATAATTGATTATTGTTTTTACTTTATTGATTTGTTTTGTAAAGGAAAATAACAATACTTGTAGATGGGGGGGAGGAGAAGAATGTTAAAAGTGTTGGATATAATATCAATTACAAAATATCATTCGAGTGATTATTATTATTACATTACTAGATAACTTGAGACAACAATAAAAACAACAAGGCAACAATTACAGCTTTACGTTTAGCTATTGGTTATAGATCACAATGAATACATTGATACATATATAGAAAAGAATACGCTGAAAATACCATAATACATGCATAATACACATCGAGAGTAGTAGGGGGAGAATGTCTTTTTTGTTTTTTTTTTGAATGTGATTAGTTTCAAATCGCCATATACAAATATATGTATGTATATATATATATATATCTGTATATAGTATATCGTTTTAACGAGATTCACAGTTTTCATCACAATTGAAGGCTAAAAAATTGCATTTTTCATATCTAATATCAAACAGCAGCAAAGGGAGAAAAGAGTAGACAAAGAGAGTGGAAGGGGGGGTGGGGGAGGGGGGGGGCGGCAGGGCAGGTAAAGGGGGAGAAAACTATAAATATACAAAAATACATTTAGTTGAATCTGTCTGTTGTCTTTGTGTATGTGTTGTGTGTGAGTGTGTTCGTGTGGGAGGAAGAGATACTAGAGAAAGCGACTACAAAAGCAAAGCGCGAATTGTGCACTGTAAAGGTGGAAGTAGAGCAAGGTGAGGAGGAGGAGGAGAGTGGGGGACCGAACCGCCAGTGGGTGACTAACGCTGAGAGGAAAAAAAAAGTGAAATACAAGCAACAGAATGTGAAACGACATCGATCGAATGGATCTCTGCAATTAAAGTTTGAGTATGTGACTGGCACATAGTATGGCCATTCCCATCATGATGAGTCCTCCGCTTGAAAAGACAGCAACACGTGGAGCACCACTCTGTGTATTGGCTTTTTACAGCTGCCTGATCTGGGGGCTGTTGCACTTGCTGCAAACCGGGTTGAACCTGTGGCACCATTGGAGCTAATGGGGCTGGTCCCTCGCCAGCGGGTGCTGCGGGTGGTGGTGGTGCCGGGTAGCAAGCAATTTTCTCTACTTCGATCATCTTGGTACTGTCATTGGGATCCGTTTCATTTAATTTGGTGGGCACACAAATGATGCCACCAGCTGGTGGTTGTGGTGGGGCAACTCCCTCGGTGCCATTTGCTGTCAACGGCATTGTGGCATTTTCTGGATTGAATGGCGCCAATTGTGCTGGTGGTTGGGCAACATCCTGGGTGGTGTTCATAGGCAGAGCGCCTGGTGCAGCGGCTGCTGCCACGCCTGGAGCGTTGATTACAGTTGTACCATCGGCACTAGCATTTACGGGCACACCATTTGTTGATAATAATAATACGATCTTGTCCGGCTGCTGGGGGTGCAGCCGCTGCGGGTTGAGATGAACTGCCGCCAGATGGGGTCAGCAAATGTCCCAAGACGGCTCCTCCCGCAAGACCAGCTAATGCTCCAGTACCTACAACACAGGAGACATGAGTGGATGTCAAACATATTTATTAAGGGGATCAAATTTGTGCTTACCAAATCCTAAGCCAGATGAAGATTGTTGTGGCGGTTGGGCGTAATAGGCGGCTCCAGGTGGTAGAGCTGCTGGTGACTGATAATAGGTGGCTCCCGGGGGTGCGCCGGCAGGCGCTCCTCCTGCTGGATGATAACCACCAGATGGATAACCACCAGAGGGATAGTAAGTGGCACCAGCTGGTAGACCAGCCGGAGCGCCGCCATGATAGCCGCCACCGCCTGGAGCGCCTGCTGGATAGTAGGTGGCGCCAGCTGGTAGGCCGCTATATTGGGTGCCATGATTTTGGGTGGCCGTTATCGGTTGATGGACATTTGAACCGGTTGCTGCTCCATAGCTGGGCGGAGCATTGTACGATGGCGGATGCTCATTTAAATTGGTGCGGGCACCGCCAGCTGGATTTGCAGCCGAATAGGCGGGCGGTGGTCCCTGACCTTGTGATGGAGGATTCCAACCGATCGGACGATTCGGCTGGGAGTTGTAATTAGGATAACTTAGCTTGGCCACATCGGCATGGGAATTGCTGCTGCTGCTACCGCCATTACCATTTGTATTGTAACTGGGCTGAGTCACATGACCAGAACCAGACGAAGAAGACGAGGAGGATGGGCTCTTACGCTGGCTGCTACCTTGGTTACGCCGAGCATCCACAACATTATTGCCTAAAGCAAATAGAACCGCAGCAACGGTGACGACAATTGCGCAGCACTTGACCGTCATCATTGTCATCTGCCCAAATATGAAAGGGTTATAACGATTTCCAATAATCTAAATGCGCGATGTCAATCATTAAATTAGTTGAATGAATGTGCATGCTAATTACCCAAACTTGTTTTGCTCGACCAGTTGTTGTTGTTGCTGCCGCTATGTATGCGCTTATAAAACGATTTCTCTCTGTACTAAACCGAAGAAGGTCTTAACGGGTCGCGAATGCCAACAGTTATAAAAATATTTTAAGTGTTTGTGTGGTTCGTTTTAGAGCTGGTTCGATTGGCGTCTGAGCGTTTGTTATCGATAAGCAATAGCTGGACCAATCAGCTGTTTCGATAACATTCACCAACCTAAATTCGATTGGCAGTAGTGTTGCCAGACAACTAAAAAAATATAGCACCGGGTAGAAAAAAAACAACAACGGTCAACACTTAGAAATTATACAAATCCAAATGTTAACACAGCGGGCAATCTCTCATATTCGCTTTTGCGGCAAAATCTGGCGTACTGCTGCAACGGCATCGCACTACAATTTAATTACTACACAAACTCCTGTCGCTCGAGAAACTTGGAAAAGTCAGAATACTTACTGCCATCATCGCTGGGAAAATTGCCAGAGCCGACGATTTTATGGAAACCAGAAGGAAGATGTCGTCGACACTCAACTGGATAATGCCACATACGAGCGTGTATGCTCCGAGACCTTAGATGCCCTCTGCGACTACTTTGAGGAGCTGACTGAGAATGCAACCGACCTCACGGGAACCGATGTGGCCTATGGTGTAAGTACACACACACGCACAGTTAGCTGATCATTGGTTACATCATTTGATTTTCTACAGGATGGTGTACTCACTGTCAATCTGGGACAGCCACATGGCACCTATGTAATCAACCGACAAACGCCAAATAAACAAATCTGGCTAAGTTCACCCTCCAGTGGGCCCAAACGTTTCGACTTTGTGGACAAGAAATGGATTTACAAGCACAGCGGCGAAACCTTACACAATCTCCTCCAATTGGAAATACCAACAATAATCAAGAGCCAGCCCATTGACTTTATCCAGTTGCCTTATGGCAGTTAAAGAAACTTTTACAGTCTTAATAAACAAATTGTAAATTAAGCTTTAGTTATGAATTATACTCGATAAAATGTAAATGAGATGAGGGCTTAAAGTCTATTTGACGCAGATTTATAGCGTTTTCATTCTCTAAATTTCTTGAAAACTGATAATTTGATCATTTCTAGACTTTTTGAGCGAAAGATTTTGATAGAGAATAATATAATGCATTCCTTACCGGGATCTAAACATTTTTCGGTGAATATGTCACAAGACATCCTCACATACCACCAAAAGAAACCTTTTAAAGGTCCCAAAATATGAGCTCCCATCGTCGGTTCTCAAAAAGGTTATTAAACTATTATCTTTAAATATTATAAAGTGTTTTCAAATCGTTTGCATTATTCTCATTTTTATTTATTTCCTTTTTTTTTTGCAAGAAATATATACAAGATAATTATTTACAGATCTCTCGATTAACATGAGAAAAAAAAAAGAACAAATAATAGTAATATTAATAATTACAGACCCAAAACCGACTGCGACATACCTGGTTAATAACTCACAATCTGTTTTATTAGGCGTGCGAAGAATGTGACAATGGGCAGATTGGGAGGGAGACGAGGAGGAGAGGCTCACTGCTAGTTTCGGTTACGTTTCCTAAAAGCTAAATCTAAATAATATGAACACATATCAGATTGTAGTTTCCCCACCGAGCCGAGCCGCCTCCTCCCGTACTTTGGAGACACTTTTGGATCTTCATCGGGATAATTGAGTTATTGGATGTTGTTTATTTTGAACGGATATACATCGTGTATGTATATCTCTGTATGTATGTGTTTTAATGTATTTTGTAATTCATTTAATGTATTTAAATTTATTTGGAAAAAAAAATGAAGAGAGAAAGTGCCTGCCTCCCCATTGCCTGTGTGTGTGTGTATGCGTGTGTCTGTGACTCGTCTCTCTCTCTCTCCTTTTTTTAGATTCAATGACGCGGAGCATGGAACATGTTATTGAAATGCGGCTGTTGTGGCTGCTGCTGCTGTGGCATATAATTCTGTGGCATGTTATAAGGCGGCGGTTGAGGCGGTCCATTGTTGGCCCAGGGATTCATTTGGTTGCCACCGCCACCATAAGGTCCTGGAGGATAATTCTGTTGCGCAGCGTAGGCGTTATTATCATAAGGACCACCAACATAGGGCCCTCCTGCATAAGGACCCGGACCAGGACCAGGACCCGGACCTGGACCTGGACCCGGCATCGGTCCGGTGCTGGCATTAACATTTTGTTGATAACTACGTCCCGTTGAGGATGGATTGCTGTTGCTGTTATTATTTGTTGTAATGGTCAGTCTGGGCGCTAGTCCTCCGCCAAATGAAGGAGGAGGATTCAAAGAGGCCGGCTGGGCCCGTCCGCCAGTCTGCTGCTGCTGCGGCTGTTGAGGACGTGGCGGCTGCTGGCCACGGTTCACACCGTAGTTTGATCCCCTTTCGTGCTGCTGCTGCTGCTGATGGTGATTCTTATTGCTCAAAGTGCCCATCAGATTGGCAATAATGCTTTCCGTTTCCTTAAGCGAGATCTTCGATGCGGATGACGACACGGATGATGGCACTGAGGATGAGGCAGGGGTCACTGCTGCCGGCTTGAATGTCAAGGCATTCGGCGAAGATTCAACTGGCACAATTTGCGGAGCGGTCAAATTCTTCTTACTGTTACTGTTGCCATTTGAATCGCAGGCCTTCATGACCAAATCATCGAAATTGTAATCATCGTCTTCTTCATCGTCCAACATAAAGTTGGGAGACTGGCGTCGCATCTGCTTGGCGGCCAACTGGTGGGTGGTGGGCAGATCCCGATCGGAGCTTCTGTTGTTGCGTCTACCCACCAACGAGGATAAATTGTTACGCGGCGTCGCAGCAGGTGGAGGCTTTAAGGAAGAAGAAGAGGAGGAATTGTTGTCGTCGTGGGTCACCATGCGGGATAGCAAATCACTGCACGATTCATTGTCCCCGCTCATATCACCAAGATTCACATATTTACGCAGACGCCGCACTCGCATCGGCTCCTGGACCTCGAGCTTACGCACATGGCCAATTAGATGCACTTGCTCCTCGGTGGATAGGAATTTGAAATTTTGCAATAATGTCTGTAAATCGGAATCGGTAAGCAATTCCATGCTATTGCTGCCAGTTGAGGAGGAGCCGGCGGCGGCTCCAGCTCCAGATATGGCAGTGGCATTACCACCGACAACGCCTGAATCACTTTTGTTTGGCAAAACATCGACAGATTCGCGATTCAATTGCTGTTCCACCTCTTTCATTAGTTCGTCCAAATCAATGCCCATAAAGGATTTATGCGAAGTTCCCGTTGCCTTTTTAAGAGCTGCGGCGGAAGAGCCAGAACCAGAAGCCGAACCAGAAATCAAACCAATTGGCTGCTGCTTTATGATTGGTGAAACAGGTTCCACCATTAATCCCAATTTGATTTTCACATCCTTAAAGGTGAGACAAATTCCCCCGCCTGGCTGCTCATTTTCCGATTTGTCCAATTTCACAAGCAGCGTAAAGAAATGCAGCATTTTGGTCATATCCTCGGTGGTGACATTCGTGTAACCCTTCTGGACTAGGGCACTGGCCAGCTTAGTGGACACAATATTCCTATCATAGGGCAATTGATAGTCTCGCGTTGTCTTCTGCTTCTTCTTCTGATTGTCCTGCTGTGCAGTAATTCGGTTCGCCTCGGCAGCGGCATCAATGGCACCTACCAAACACACCACCAGCCAATCCAGGCGTAAACAAATAAATATATGAAAAAAAACGAAACAAAATACGAAATCCAAATATAATTAAAGTAGTTTAAATTGTGTTTATAATTCTCTCTATACGGTATACAATACAACAACAACGAAGTTAAAAGGAGAATCACAAAGTTGAACTAAAGAATTTATCATATTTGTATGTATATAATATTATCACTATACTTATGTAAACTGGGCGAGTGCAAATGATGCGGTAATCCGAAAAGTGAAGATTAGGCAAACGCGAAAGCCAGGAAGATATCACGCAGGAATTGGCACTTTTGACACACTCGATTACGGTTTTTTTTTTGGCAGTTTTTGTCACTATCTAACCAACAACAACAACAATAAGAAAGCTCAACGGAAATAACAACGTACGAACAAATGACGGTTTTTTTTTCTTAAGGTAACAGATCGGATTGATCGCCCCGCCCGCAAAAACTTATCCCAAATTTAATATACTTTAAAATTAAGAAATAAGTTAATTTAACCGAAATCTCCAAATTTAGTTGCAACGAAACGAACAAAACGCGATTTAACTATTATTATTCTATTAGGTTAAACTTTAATCTTATGGTTAGTAAATTTTAGTAGAATGTCTCTTAAGAGTTCCCCATACCCCCGCAAATATAAAAAGAAAGAAAGTTTTCAACAAAACTCGTTACTCGTTATATATTATCTTGGTCGATATCTTAACACATTATTTGGTAATGGAAAAAAAAAACGAAACTTGTTTAACGAATCTTGTTACTTGTTAACTCGTTCGTTAAAAATGGAAGAGAAACAAAACTTTCAAACAAAACTCGTTACTCGTTAGATATCAACACGATCCAAACTTAACGAATCAATAGAAAAATAACGAAACTTTTAAACAAAACCCGATACTTGCCAGTGGAAAGAACGAAACTTTTGAAACAAAACTGGCTCTACTCGTTACTTGTTCACAACTATCAACAATATGTATTTACTCATTACTTGTCACTCGTTGAATCACTCGTTAAATTTTTAACTCATTCGTTGGCTTAACCATCAATTTCAAATTGAAATTTTGTTAAGAAACCGCAACGAATCTCTCGCGTATATTGGAATTAATGTCTTAACTTACTTACCGTCAAAAAATATACGGTTCCGAATTATAACTGCTGTAAAACGGTTCGATGGAAGGCAACAAAAAAAACAAAACTAAAGGCATTAAAAATTTACAACAATTTGAACTTACCTCGCGATGTGACCTGGAAAATGATGGCCGCGATGTTGGTAATCAATTTTTTCACAACGCGAACTTTTTGCGGATCATCAAGGACTTCAGCGATAAGTATGCCCTTTAGTTTCTCCTTAGTGGTCTCAAGGAAGACACAGTTATCCTCGTTTAGCAGCAAATCATCGGCAGCATTTGGTTGAATTATCTCCATGGCAAGAGCTTTGCTTAGTAGGTTAAGAGCCTTCGGTCCCAGGCTGCCTAGATGTTCCTCAACAGCCGACAGCATGCGCAGGACACTGACCACGGTGAGTGGCCCTTCTTCCACCACTGCGGTATCGGGTTCTGTTGAGGGCGCTTTACCGCCGCCTTTGCTACCTGAATCCTTGCTACTGCTGGGCCCTTCCTTGCTGGCGACGCCGTCTTTGCCGGCAGCGGCGGCTCCCGGTGAGTCAGATTGTCCCTGTGACTGGCTGTATTCGGGATAGAGGCGAGAGTCGAGCACACGAAATGTTTCCCGTTGGTCGTAATTGCGCGATGATCGATAGAAATCACGCTCATGGCTGCGACGATCTCGCTCCCGATCCGTATAGTCATCGCGACGCTCACGAGAAAGACGTCCGGGGCCGCGTTCCAATCGATCTCCACGATGACGGGAATAGACAGGAGAGCGTGAATGACGATGCGGGGAAATTGAAGAAGATCGACGATCACGATATTCACCACGTCGTGATTGCAAAGGTGAACGACTACGGGATCGGCGACCTCGAAGACGTCCAGGGGCGCCACGTTTCGGCGACAGAGAATTTGAACGCGATCTGGCGTAATTTGGACGATTCTGCCGACGTCCCTGTGGAGGGTTTGGCGGCTGCTGTTGCTCGTCATCACTAATATCGATAACAGTGTCCGATAACTGTTGCCGGTTGCTACGAAAATTACGACGACCCCCAATGCTAAGGGGACCGCCTCCGGATCCGCCACCGCCCATAACATGGGGACTTGAAACACGTATCTTGTATCGTTCCATTAACTCCTTGGTCTTCTCCTCGTCCTCATCGCCCAGCTTGAAGCGATCTTTGAGCTCTTTTTTGATTTTATTCACCGCAATGTTAAAGAGCTCAACGCGACGATCCTTCCAGTAGATAATCCACTCCGACTTATAATCATACCGATTCGGATCGCACTTCTTTTCCTCCTGCAACTGTTTATAGCGACGATTCCAGAACTGTTTCCATTCATCCGGATAGTCTGGATGCTTCTCCGGATTAAATTCATATGTTTCGGTCTCATCGCATAGCGCTTTCAGCTGTAATTCGAGCATGCAACGAAACTTCTCCCACTTGTAACGTTCCTGCGCTATGTGCGATGCCTGCATGGACAGCTCTTTGGGTGTGGGTACTGATGGCTTTGGGTTCAAATTCGGTGGTGAATGATTGTGTGCCCGATAGACTGGGGTCTTGCGTAAGGACTTTTTGGCCTGCTGCTGCTGCTTATTCATGGCGTCTGCTTCTTCTCCAGATGCGCCCGTTGGACCAAAGCTACCCTCATCGTCACTCGAAATGGCATCCAGTGCTATAACAGCGCCAGTTTCCCTCTCCCGTTCTCGCTCATTTGGCATTTCATCAGATTTGAGATCTTGGACAACTTGCCTGGCCTCCTTCACAAAATCCGGGCCATTGGATTCATCTGGATGAAATTTATCCCTCACTTGGGAAAAAATCTTGCCCCTAAATCGACGAAACTCGTCATTGGGGGCAACCAACACTCTTGGTCGCCGCCCAAAATGCGCCTCCATCAATTGTGATAAATTCTCCACCGCAATGCCTAGTTGCCCGGAGGGGTTGGCCTTGGATCGTAAGAGCACTTCGTAGGCCTTTTTAAAGTGCTTCTGCATATATTTGTTGCGATGGGCGAACGATGTCCAATGGTTGAAGATGGAGCTACTGTCGTTGCACGTATTACAGAGGACACAAAAATAGTCCGGACGGGATTGGTCTGCGTCGTGCAGTTCCACCGCATATTCCATTCCGATTAGTGGGCCATCCTTGTAGGAGTCGACTTGACTTTCAATCAATGCCGGCCTCGACATGTCCTCCATTTCAAAGCCAGGTGGAAGTGGCTCATCCGGCAGGAAGCTCATTGCGGAGGACAATCAGTGCGACTCCGACTGTGAGTGCGAGTGAGAGAGAGGGAAAGCTCTAGATCTGAGATGGCGAACGATGGATACATATATATAGATATATATATACACTCATCAAGCGAGAGCAACTAAGATGGTCTAACAAATATTCACGGACTTACCTTCTTTAATGCTTCCCCTTCTCCCAATATTTTTTTTTTGTTTTTGCGTGGGCACTTATTGTTGTTGTTCTTTTCTTTTTACACAAGACGCAAACAATTTCAATAGCGGCATTCGCTTAAATCGGCGAAATGGAATACCCTCGTTTTTTCTGCAGAAAACTCGTGCCAAATGGCAAAATGGAAAAAAAAAAAAAATAAGAATTACACAATTTTGTTCACACACAACTGCCACAAATTGAAATTTTTTTTCTCTTTTATTTTTTTTTTTTGCTATTTATTGTCTTAATCGGCAAAATTTGACAACATTGGGAAAATGACAATAAAAATGGGAAAAATTACAAATTCGATATGCGTTCCAAGTATTTGATGTCAACATTTCCTTCGAGCCCGCTATTTGGAATATGGTGCTGCCAATGTGCGACTTATCGATGAAAAATGCGATAAATCATCGCGCTGCCCAGTGCTGCTATATTCTTGTGTTTTTTAACACCAAAAATATTCTAATCAATTATCTACATTACGACAAGGAGTATAACAGTTATCTGTAAAACAACTTTATTTGTTATATTAGTTATATTGCCTAACGGTAAATTCAAATTAAACGAACCAATGACCAACTAAATGCCATTTGCATATTACAAAAAAAAGAATAACTATAATTCAGGAAGCAATAAAAATAAAAATATAATTTGCAATACACGAAATTTTTTTCGAAATATGTCAGATATGATAAGACGTAGGACAGAGAATTAGACAAACAAATAGTGACAGAACAACAAAATCCGTAATGCTCCCACAAATTTTGATCAAATTCTTTGACCTTTCATCGGACGCCTTGAAATCTTCAGATTAAATAGATTACAAATGATAGGTTATGGAATGATTTTTCAAAGATTGCGTTGGAGCAGACTCGCAGGAATCTCTTTTCTATTTTAAACCTGTACATCTTGACGCTACCATTAAATACATTCAAGAGGATCTTTTTCATTGCTTCGGTACAACAAAAATAGTTGTCCCTAGTTCGAAGCATTAATGCAGATTTTAATCCCCGGGGGATTTCAATCAAATATTTTTTATAAAACATTTTGATGTGAAATCAATCGATTGTCCAATGTGATATTAAGGATCCATGTAGTCAAAAGGGCTTTCCACTTAAGTCTAAGCCACTTGGCTTACATAAATCAAATTTCGGTTTGTGTCTTTGTAAGGCTTTAAATGCTATTACCACAGAAATGTCAGAGCCCCTAGAGGGTTGGCCATATCACCATCTGTACAGATGTGCATCGCACTCAGCCACAGCGACAGCCGCATGTCACCGAGTAAAACGCATCTCGAGAATCACCACCGCGCCGCCAGGCTATAATAGATATAATGTACAAATGCAGGGGCGGATCTTGGGCCGGTTCGAGCATAGAGGAAAGTAAATCAAAATTTGTTTTATAAAGGATAGAGTAACAATATGTTGGCATACTTAGCTGAATCTTGCCTAAGTCGTTAAAGCTGATCACTAGTGTTAACAATGGAAATCTAAGTGGAGTTCGCAAGAGTCTGGGAGATGTATCATCCTCCAAAGGGATCACTTCGCCCCTGTAGTAACATAGAATTAATCGTTACACGATGGCCTAATGATAATAAAAATGACTCCAATGCTGGGTAAACTCGTAACAGGAGCTAATGCCAAAGCCTGGACCTGACAAATGCTTCACATTTTAATGAACCTGGTGACATAAGTTATGGGCCGTCGAGTTAGTTTTTCTCCCGTTTTGACAACGAAAAATTGCAAGTCAGCCCAGCTGTTGAGATTTTAATTTTTAGTATCATTTCTGGACCAGTTTCGGTAGCTATTTTGCATTTACTTTGAATGAAGATGCGGATGAGCAGTTGAGCGTAGGGAAGCATTCTTTTCGATGGCCCAAGGGGTGGGATGGGGACAGGCACACACAGACACACCCCTTCTGCCTTCTGTCTTGTGTCTTCCGTCTTCTGTCTTGTGTCTTATGTCTTGTGGCATATCGCATTCGGTATTCACATTCACTTCTTGCAAATATTTCTTGGCAACTTGTGTGCAATTCATTAAAAGGCGAATGCGAATAATGCAAATTGCTCTATTTTCATTTAAAAAGGAAGAAGAATGACGAAGACACCGAGGGCAGACAGTTGGAGAGGGGGAGGAGAATGGGTCGGCAGCGCAGACAATCTGCTTTGGTCGACGAAAAATGTATTTGTGGCCCATGTGACAGAAGCTACAAAAAAGCATCAATGAAATGCTGTTCTTCAACATTCTCGACCAATACCAAGCAGCACCAACAACCCGTTCCCGCCATCCGAATGGTTCCAGATATTCCATTAATTATTCAAGTTAAAGAAAGCAAGAGTTTTTCTTTTTGAAGAATTTCAAATTTCTTAATGAGGATTGTCGTCTTACCTAAACCATCATAGCCCATTTTACCCCTATTGCCGGTATCCAGGGGTAATTCCATTCAATCTGTCGACCGGATGTTTTTCACAACATTTCATTTTCTACTTAACATCAGCCCCCGAGAGAGTTTTGTCAATGCGGATGATGGAGGGGAGGGCCCCGATGCCGCTGCCGGAAGAACTCATTGGTCAGTAGTAACTGTAACTTAGTTGGCCCTTCATCGTTTTGCGATTACAAAAATGCCTTAAATAATGCGTTAATCAAAAGTCCATTTTCAACTTGAACTGGTTTGTGTGGGTGGGTGGGTGGTTGGTTGGCTTACTTTGTCTGCGGGTGTGTGGAATGGTTAAAAGTTGAAAACCAAAAGTTAGTTTTGTTGTTTGGCGGTGGGTAACGGTAAGTTACTGCGGATTTTTTTGCACAGACTGTTTCTCCAGTTATTTTAATCAATTGGGATTACCATCAAAATTGACATAGAAAATAATAAAAATACAAATACATACATAGATCATCAATAATATTTTTTAAAACGTTTTACTTAATGAACATTTTTTAAGCATTTTTTTTGTTTCCGATTCAGAATAAATTTTACGGAATCGAAATTGATTTTTATTTAGATCCAAGGTGGTCTTTAATTCGCTTTCAAATTATTTAACTTTTAGATAGTTTTTTGTCTCAATTATTTCAATTTTAAAATCCAAAACGCGTTGGAAATCAAATCCATTTCTTTTCTAAAAAGATTCGCAATTCAAGAGAAATGTTATTAAATTATTTTTTTATGTATCTCAATAATTTATGCTTAATAAATTTTTAAACTATCAGGATTGCTAATTAGAACTTTACCGTATCGTATCGCAACTCCATAAATATTTTTATTATTTATTATATTTTAGCATAATCCCTCCCCATAATAATAAAACCCTGAATAGACCTAAAGGTGTCTCCGTGGGGGGAACTTGGAGTGGGAGTTGTTTGGAGGTCTCTCGTTGGAGTCGGTTTTTATTTCCATTTCATTTATGCTTTTTTTCTGTTCTGTGGCACATGCAACGACAACAAGAACAAAGTCAATTTTGGCAGCCGCAAAATGAAAATGGTAATTCAAAGTGCTGCAAAAGGCCATAGGGTAGTGGGGTACGGGGAAGAGGAGAAGGATGTGGATAAAGGACACGGATTCGGGGAGGGGCGGCGAGAGGGAGTCGCTGCAAAATGACTCGCCATGGGCACATAAATTTGAAAGTCCGTTTTGTTGTCTATTTGCTTGTTGGTTGTCGCTTGCGTTTTTGTATTTTTATTTATTATTTTTTTTTTTTTTGGCAATTTCGAACATGCAACATGTTGCAAATGGAGTTACCAAAAGCCAAGGACAACAACAACAAAATTTCAAAACTTTTCAGACGAGAAGGAACATGTTAGGACTAACAAGGAATGGCAGCAGCAGCAGCAGCATGCCAAATGGAAAATAGACAGCAAAAAGAAAAAAATGGAAAAAATGAAGCAAACTTTTCTCCTAGCTTTATTAATGCTTTTTTTACGCGCTCGAGAGAGGGGCAGGGAGCGGTGCAGGAATGGAGAGGGGCTCGGTATTGCCAGCAGCAGAGCCTGTAATATTTTTTGCCGCATAAAAGTCAAAATATGCAAATAAACTAAGGGTTAGGGATGGAATGGGAACTACAGGAGTGGGGGAATATGGGACGAAGGACTATTGTATCAGTGTTGGTTTTTGTTGTTGTTGTTGCTGTATAAATGCATGTACGAATATGTCTGTGTCTGTGTGTGTGTGTATATATAAAAAGGGCAGCTAATACACCAAACGGATAGGATAGAACAGGACGAAACGGTTTAGAACAATACTGATTGAGAGGCTAGCGCCGGGTAGAGTAACGGGTCTTACGATTCCTCTGTGTGTGTATATGTGTGAGTGCGAGTGGAGGGGGCGGAAAAGCGGCGTGGCTTAAATAATAAATGTAGTACACGCTTCGAAAGAATTTACTATGCTTTGGCAAATGGAAGTTATAAAAACCAAAGACACACACAGACACATATGTAATATGTACATAAATACACTCACACACACACACACATGTGCACTGCCATATAAATAAACAATGCCCCTATAGCCAAGCAACAACAAAGGGTCATTGTGGGTTAGAGGGTTGGGGGTTGGGGTTGGGGTTGGGTAGCGGCAACGGCAGCGTAAAAGGTAGCGGCATTTCCATGCTTTGATTCATCTGCATACCCTGCACTCTGCTCTCCGCAACTCATTTGCTCATTCAGCACCACACAGCTCTCACCCTCTCTCTGCCTTCCTCTTTCTCTCTCTATGCAACTTACACTCTCATTGTACCAGCAGCAGCAGCATCCGCACAAATACCAATTCAAAGCCAAAGCCAAAGCCTTGGCACTCATCTTCATCAAAGAGTCAGAGTCAACCTACCCACAACTCCTTCTCCTCCCCGTTTCATCCGTTTTCATCATCATCAACCCCCATTCCCATTGCAACCAATCTCAAACTTCCTTACAACTCCAACATTTTTATTTTGCGTCGAGCATGTTTGGCAGCTTAGAACAATTTAGCTTTAAAAAAGCTAGAAAGGGTTATGTGGTATCTTAAGAGGTTTTATGTTCGCCTTACTTTCAACAAGATATATTTTTACAATATTCATTGAAAAACAGTTAAAACTTTTACCTTGAGTGCGATAGAATTTTCAAGCTATATCTGTAACTAAGTCCAGAAAATCTAACCTCGCGGCTGTTGATATAAAAAGTCATTTGATTATTAGGTTTTGTTTCAAATTAGTGTTGATACAATATTCTCAAAACGTTACAAATAAAGCAAAAACTATACCAAATTAACCAGACAAGATTTTCAGGTCAGGCCAATGAGTCACGGCTACATTTTAGCTCTAGCTAGTTGCGTCAGCACTAATTCTCTCTGCTCTGCTGTTGCTGTTGCCGTTATTGCTGTTCTTGGTTCTGGTTCTGGGGTTCTATATCTTTTCTGTTTTTACGGTATCAGTTAGTGCAGCATTTATCCTCCACGACGCTGGTTGTGTACTACCGAGTGACCCGAGCCACACACACGCGCTTTTGCTGTTTTCATCCTTAAACCATGTATAGATAGATATACATATATATATGTATATATATATCTATAAATTTTTTTTGATATTGTCGCCGTTCGGGTTTTTCGCAGTGTGTTGCGTGTGTGTGTACCACCTATAAAATTGTTTGTTCGTTATTTTGTTTTTTTTTTGTTTGTTTGTTTGTTGTTGTTGTGTGAGTGTGTTTTTGTGTTTGTTACCGTTACCTGATCTGAAAGGATACGCGACAAGAAAGGCATATATATAGACTAATGCTGGAGCCTAAGAAAGAAAAGAAAGTGCTCAAATAACAAAGAGGCAAAATTTGGAATTGGAGTAGTGCTAAGAGCAGGACGGGACCGCACCCCCGCCGCCCCTTTAAAAAGAAAAGAAGACAAAAAACGAAATAAAAAAAGAAAACACACGCCCCAAGCATGTGGAGCAGCAGCTTCAGTTACAGTTACAATTCAGTTGCGGTTACAGCTCTTTGGAGGAGTAGCTGTTGAAAGTACCGTTGTTTCTGCTAACATTGTTGTTGTTGTCGTTGTTGTTGTTGCTCTTGTAATGCACACGAAATGCAGATATATCAAAATCCCGCACCTCATGCGATTATGTGCCCGTTCCAAATCAAACAGCAACAACAACAGCAAGAAAAACACTTAATACAAAAATAAACAAACAAAAAATCAATCAATTAATCAATCTGCCAGAGTCGCAGACTCCTCGCCCACGCCCCCTCCGCCCGCCAAGAACAACACTCACAACACAGAGCACACACAACCAAAGAGAGATAGAGCAAGCGAGAGAGAGAGAGAGAGCAAAGTGGTACACGCCCACGCCCACGCCCCTAAGGAAAGGTGGAACTGGGACAACATGTTCAACTCAATTGCATTGATTGCCTGCGCACTTGCTGCCATGTGCCTGGGCCTTGCCTCAGGATTGGGCTTAGGATTGGAATTGGAATCAGCACCAGCCTTAGCATCGGCATCGGCATCAGCATCAACAACCTCTTCCTCCGCCTCCGCCTCCTCCTCCACCTTAACTACCAACAAACACGTACTGAAACTGAGTAGATGCCGCCAAAGTTGCTATCAGCAGGTAAGCCAGAGACCAGAGACTCAGACGAGAGTCCAGAGTCTAGAGAAGTAAGACTAGAGATAAGACCCCAAAGCAATTTGATGGACAGTTGTATGCACCACAAAGACAGACAGACAGACAGTCAAAGCGACAGACAGCAGGGATGTAGGGTCGTCACAGACCTTCAAGGTTAAACCAACGACATGGGCGTAACCAAAGGGGCGAACACTAACTCCAACGAAAATCGGGTGGAAGCTAAAACTTTAGCTGTTCCATCTCAGTTTCACTGCTATAACGTCATACAAATAAATGACCCTTGCAAAAAAATGTACATATTTTCATACCGTGAGTAAAGTGAGTCGAAACTGTCAGACTCCTGCGCAAAGTTAAACAAAACTGAAGAATATGTAAATATCTATCAACTAATATTATCTCTTTCACACACATACAAATACATATGTACGTATAACTATGACTATATATGTACATACGTACATAAGATTCGCGCTATATTTTGTAGTTTTTAAAACGATTTTTAAATGATATACGAAAACTGAAAGTCTTTTTTGACCCTCTGCAAAGTCTCGGTCACACAGGGACCTACGCCTATGACCTTCAATGATGACAATGGTAAAAAGGTAAAAGGTTCATCAGAGACGAACGACTGTAATTTTTTATGCTGCGCTGTCGCCGCGCGCCGCGCTGTGCCTTTATCTTTTAGTTGACATCGGCGGCTGCTGCTGCTCAGGTAGCTGCCAGAAACGATGTCAACCGGGTGGTCGGTCGGTCGACAATATGATAGACCGTTGCTAATAGAGATTGGGTTTAGGTGAAAGACAGCAGTGTAATGTCTATTTGTATATGCCCGAATGAAGCTTTGCACTCATTGTTGGGGTTTTCCCCTCTCCCCCTCTCTCTCTCTCTCTCCCTCTTTCTCTCTAAATAGATAACAGATGTGTGTGTTGTAGAAAAAAGATGCAACTGGCTACAAATAGTCAAAAAGAAAAAGGTTAAGCCTAACGAATGAAATGTGTATGCATGTGTAGGTAGGGACACTTAGTGTAGGCTCAAAGTGTTGGCAATTGCCACGAATTTCCCGAACTAACTTGTCCCCTTTTCTACCTACAATTGATACCTAATCGACAGGAGTGGGGGATACAGATGGATGAATGGAGAATGGGAAGATTTGAATATCGGCTGACTGATCGACAATTAATTTCTATGTTTCTGTTTTCCAAGAAACACGATGTTCGTTTCCATGTAAAATGACACCGTTTTGGTTATTGAAATTGTGGAATACGCTTTCATAAACGAGGTATTAAGATTTTATCAAGTAATGAGATATTTATCTGAGATTGAAAGCTAAAACCTTGTGTTGTCAACGTTATTCATTTTCCAAATGTTTCACTTTCCTCCTCTGTTACCCAGGACCCTTATTTTATTATCGCATCTACACCTTTTCATAAGTCTAAAAAGTCTAAAAAATCCACGGCCCCTTCGATTAACTTAATTTAAAGGGCATATTGAATTCGGTGCATTGAACTTTCAGTTTCAAGTTTCTACAAATTTATGATTGAATGCTTCATAGAGTTTAACAAAGAACGAAATTTGAGAGGCAAATGACAGAGAGAAAATAAAGAAAAGACACTTGACCGTTCTTTGGAAACATATAAAAAGTTACTCCACTCCACTTTATCAGAGAGTACTCTGATCTACTTAACCATGACCAAAGCCCGTTAAATTGCAAGAATTGAGAATTGCGGCTGAAGTTGGATTAATTTCTTTTTGAAGTTTTTGTGTGCTGAGTGGAATACTTGATGCAATTTGTGGCAGAACGACAAAACTTTCCACAACTAATGCTTTCGCATTTGCTAAGGTTTTATCGGTTTCTTTAAGGGTTGGCAAATAGAGCCCCCTCCCCCACCGTTGCCTTCGAATAGTAAGTAATCAGAGACACGCCTAAAGGCGCAATCAGCGCTAAATTAACACCATCTGAAGACATTTTTTTTGCTTTTTGGGGGGGTAGATGGAAATTTGACTTTCGGTAGACCGATTCGTTATGCTCAACTGTGTGTGTGTGTGATTCGATCTAGATTTCGGTAAGACGTGCGTCTGTTCTACTTCTTCGTAGATATATGCGAGGCACGTACTGTGATTGTGGTGGTGCTAGTGGTGCTGGCGGTGCTAATGTTGGTGGTGGAATCTGCCTATCGATGGGCTCTCAAACTACCTCTGCTAGAAAGACTCTCTCCCTGCCGTACGTGTCTCATAAAAACTGCTCAAAAACTGACCCAACTGGATAATTTATGTGACCTAAGATGGGGCCGGGGCCGGGGCAATGCCTAGGATGGGATGGTGGTGGCCATGGACATGGTGTGAAATGCTAGGCAATTGCATGTAAAAGTTGTCGCTCGGCCTGTGTTTAATTTATATGGCCCAAAAGAAGTAAAACACACAAACAGACAGACAAACAGACAGACAGGCAGGCAGACAAATAGAAAGACAGACAAATTCTATGACCAGGTAACAGAAGCCAAAAAGATTGCCAGTTCAGCATTTTCATTGAACCAAAAGGAAGGAACTCACGACGACGACCACCTCCACCTCCATTCATTCATTCATTCATTCATTCATTTGGTCGCCTTATTGTTGTTACTTATCGCCCAAGTTGTTTCAGCTTCTTTCTCTTTTTCTCGTTCGTCGTTCTTCTTCAATTTTTCTTATATTATTTTATTTTTTTTTTGCTTTTTGCGAAAGGCCAAAAATTCAATTGAGCGGAAAATATGTTGTCTTTGCGATTTTCCTTTAGCCCAGTCATTTATATCTTTGGGTTACCACCGATGCTTGCCGTCTGCCTTGAGTCCTCTCCCCTGCCTCTTCCTCTGTCTCTGGCTCTGCCTCATTGTATAATGATGACAAAGTGCCGCAAAAGGTGATGACCGCCATTGTTTATGTATGTATATGTGTGCTGCAGGTACTGTATATGGAAATCCATCTAAGATGAGATGAGGCATTCACTGTTAAACATTTCATACAATCTCTCTAATTTATCAACCGTTTGAGTTCGATTCTTGAATCAAACCTTTCTCTGAGATGGGAAAATCTTCGCGTATCTCTAATGATCTCCTGCCTCCCTAATAATCCATGAGTTTGCTTGAAAGTTCTGAGAATACGTACGGTGTTGTGCCCCAATTAAATGAAATATGGAGCACTCTTTGGAGAGCCTTTAAAAGGATACGGCTTAATCGTATCCTAAGGATGTTCAACTTGCAGCTTAGCATTTTGATTGATTGTTTTGATTGAGCGTGTCACGCAGGCATCTCTAATTGCTGGATCTCGTCGACACATCGTTTCATTCATTTGTCAGCTCATTCATGAACGACCGACGGACTGATGGTGCTCTCTTTCAGCTGTCTCCCTGCTAGGGCTAAGGCGACAGTTGACAAAGGCTAAGCAGGCAGTCCATCCAGTTAGTGCAGCACACCCCTAGAGTCAGTCCAATCCTAATACCCTCTCTCTTATCCCTATTTGCCATGAGCCATGAAATTTTCAATTCGTCATACAACTTTTGCGGTCATTTATAAACATTTTTCTTGTTTATTTCCGTTTCTCGCTCCGTTCCCTTTTACAGTTACAAATTTGCGTCTATTGTTGAGATAGGCAGGCAGGCGGGAGGTCGGTAGGTCGCAGGGAGGGAGGACAACGATGAGATGAGATGACTCCTTGTCGTTGTCCTGCGGCGTTGTGCCTGATTACTTTTCTAGCTTACTTAAAATTCGATTAGGGCACCGCCCACTAACTAACTTTCTTGTTTTTCTGTGTGTGTTGGTTTATGGGTGGGGGTGGGCTGTGTGGGTGTGGCTGTGGAGTTATTTCTCTCTGTATGTGTTTCATCTTTTCTCTCATCCTCATCCTTTTATATTACTCTCGTTACAGTTTTCAAAGGACTGGCATCGTTGCACGGATTTTGTAAATTGCAGAAATGTAAGTACTCTACACACACACACACACACACACACACAACATAAACACACACACACAATGCCTAGAATAAGCCATAGGACTACGCGGACAAAATGCTTAAGGGTGAAAGGCGCAGGATGAGGAAGATGACTTGGGCAAAGCAATTTACTAACGATGTCATCAACCCATTAAGGTTGAAAGCGTTGAGAAAATTTTGTGTAATGAAAATTGCGATTTTCTAGATTATTGATTTAGAGAGAACGAAGAAAAACCTAAAATCCGTACACCCGACCCTACCATACAGCGGCGGAAAAACCTGGGCCCCCTTAAGTATGCAATAAATAGTGGAAAGATTCAGTTCAAGCTCTCAGGCTAACAGTTTTGAAAAATTTAATAAAATTTCAATCCTTCCAAGCTTTCAAAAACGCAAATTTTGTACTGTCCATTGCACATTTTAGAGGGTGAATTTCGCTCTTAACCGGCCCACCTCCAGGAATGAAATCTCGTGATGGTCTGATTTGATGATCTAATCTTGGTTTCTTAATCTACTTGCAGTGCTGGCAAAATTGTAGTCAGCAGCAATTGGCCTTGCCTTTCCAGTTGAGCATCCACCATGCCGAGCGTCGAGGCGCTCTGGTGCTGACCGATGTCCGCTGGGATGAAAAGATAGCGAATGCCTCACGTCAGTGCCTGATCACCTGGGAGGTGTCTGGCGGCGGTTTGATGGGCAATCTTCTAACAGACACAGCTCGAGCTGAGTTGTCCCTTTGGCCGGATACGGAGTACAACATACAGGTTACCTGTAAACATAAGGTGAGCAAACGAATCCAAACGAATCCTGCGATCGCGTTCCTATAGAACTCGTTTCTCGTATTCGTTGCAGCTAACTGGAGTAATGCGACGCTCCATGAAGCTAAATGTGGACACACATCAGTTGGTGGGCACGACCACCAGCACCAGCACCAGCACCAGCACCAGCACTAGCACGAGCACAGTGGCAGCTTCAGTCTCCAGTCGGGGAGAAAGAACAAGTAAACCGGCCCCACCACTGATCGGGTGTATATCATCAGTTCGTTGCCCACAGCGAGCCAGTTAAGTGGGGTCGTCTATCCGGCATTTGGGGCATTGGCCTTTTTTTTGGCCTTACTTGTTATGTTCCTGTTTTTGCGCCCGCAACCGAAACGTATTCTGAGCTGCGATGGAGACTCCTCGGATACAGCCTCCTTGCTGAGTCGGCGCAACTCTCGCCCGTTTCCTTCCTTAAGCACAAACTCAAACGCATCTTCCGCCTCGGCCATGGAGAACTCCTCAACGTTGCATGTATAGAAAACCAAAAAAAAAAAAAAAAAAATTAAATTAAAATTGGATTTGGAATTGGAATTGGGATGAATTATCGTGCTATATAGAAGAATGCCAATGCTAATTAAGAAATTTTGTAGTCGTATATGTCTGACTATGTGATAAACTGCATCCAAAATGATTGTACATACCTAACACATACACACAAACACAGCTATTAGATCCTACATACATACATACATAACATACAACTACTACTACATATACATACATACCTTAATATATATATATATATATACATATATATATAAAGAATATCTTACATCAAGTCAAAGAAACAGAAGAAAATTGTTCGCTCAATTAAGTTTAAGTTTTACATTTTACCTTCTTACATTTTTAAGGTCACAAGTCACATAACAAAACAAAAAACATCTATACAAATATAATGTATAATCAAATACATATATTAAACAATATACATATATCATAGTTATATATAATATATATATACATATATACATAATCTAGGGGCCGATTGGCCAACCAACTACATACACCAAACTAAATGCAACAAATTGCTACAAATTTTTTTCTGTATCATTAAAAACGCTTTTTTCTTAACCAAAAAAAAAAAAAAAAAAAAACAACAAACTAAGAAACAAAAAAAAAACTAATGAAAATCATTTTCCATACGTCTTTGAACAGGAATATATATATACATACATATATATATGTATATACCTATATTTAAATCATGACAAAAGTTATTAAACTTAAATTCAAATCAAAAAAACGAAATATTTTGTCAAAATTTTTGAATGTTTATATACCCATAAAGCAAAAAAATAAGAAATTACATTACAAATTAAATTTAACAATTAATATTGAGCATTGAGTGGTATACATTTATGTAGATGGGTATACATATGTATGTATTATATACCCCGCTTCCATAAAAAGGGTATCAAAGAAGACCGAAGAAATTTGTGCAAAAAGTAAACCAAAATACATCAAGTACTTGAGAGAATATGATAAAAAAAAAAACAAAAAAAACAAAAAACATAAAAAGCTTCGCTACACAATTGCCTGTAAATATTTAAGCATCGTTTTTTACATTAGTATATCTATATACATATATCCTTGCCCCCAGCAGAGTGCACTCAATTCAATTATATACGATATATATTCCTGATTAGCATTAAATCATTATTGTCTGTCTGTTTGCATGGAATATTTTTCTATTTCTCATATTTGTATGTATGTATTCCTATGCTTCTTCACTCGGCTCCTGCCTGTGTGAGTAGCCGATCGTAGCCTAGTTTGTGCCCAGTTGCACTGCTCGTGCTCGTGTGTCTAAGCTTTTCCACTTCGTGTCTGTCCGTCATGTCTGACAACTTCGGAGTTGGACGAAGTTAGCTTTCCAAAGGTATTCTTTAACTGTAGTTAGTTGTGTACAATTTTTTGGTAATTTCATTCGATCTAATAATAAGTGAACATTTTCTCAACTCAAGTTTAACAAAACAGTCAGTCATCAGTCATTCAGTCAGTCAGTCATTCAGGCGCTAGATAGTTATACAAAATATAATGATTTGTAATAATTTGATTTAACTCTTTGAAAATCAAAGTGACAACATGACGTAAAGAGCCTTCGTCCTTTCGTCTTTGTCGCAGCACTCTCGTTAAGACTAATTTGAAATGCCAATATTTAAGAGACATTGTATAGGACTACAAAAAAAAACTTTAACTGATGTTAAGTTTTTGTTTTTTGCCTTATTTTTATGAGTTTTATTATGTAAATATATTTGATTTGTTATTGGCAGAGAGCATATTGGAATTTTATTTCTTGTTGGGGAAAATGTGGAAAACACAAAGCCATCGATTTTTTCCCCCCGTTTTCCCTGCTACCGCCTGCTCCCCCCCCCCCCCCCCCCCCCCCCCCCCCTCAATGGTTAGTGCATATAAATGATGTCTTCCACTTATCATATAATTAGAGTTCGGGGTTATGCAAATACATTTGGAAAAACCCGAAAAAAGGGGGGATGATTGGATTTGCCTTCTTAATGCTTGGAAAAGGCGGTAGGCGAGCTGTGGGGGGCTGGGTTTTCGTACGGTCGGGAAAAATTTTGCTTTTGAGAATACAGAACTCTCAAAAGCAATCAATAAATGTATAAGCAAAGGGGCTGATAGTTTTCGAAAGTTCAACCTTTTTTTTGATAACTTGTCGCTTTCACCAGATGTTTGGAATAACTTAAGGATATAGAAATAAGACGACGTCCATCAAGATATGACAATTTAAGGTAAGATTTGTCTAGGACTTTTCTCAAAAATATAATGATGATGTGATTAATATAATAAGCAGAATAATCATGGTGACCCTAACGAGGAAGAAAATGCTCCAGAGTTACCCAAACTTCTACTGGCCTTAATGGACCCTCTGCTCGCTGTCGTTACCACTGCGGATTACACCTGGATAACATTGTAAATCATCGTTTGGTAGGGTATATAAATGTTCGATGTATGCTTGACTTAGTTTCGGTTACATCAAATTTATTTGAGTTAAAATGTAAATTCTTTACAAACTTTTTTCGTTCGTTTTTCTTCTTCTTTTTGTTGTTGTTGGAATTTGCTTTATTGTGAGTTGCATTTTGAAATTAGCCTCTCCCAAGGGTTGCTGATGCTTGATGGCCACTTGTCCGCCCGCCTGTCTATAGCTTCGCCCACCTCCCCACTCCCCTCTTCACTTCCTCTATCGTCCGTGCTCCATACTTCAAGCAGCTGTTGTTCGCTTTGGCCACTTGGCTTTTCCACATCTCAAGCACTTTTTATAAACCAAATTAAATTTATATGCCCCCGCTGCTCCAGACAGCCAAACAGCTTCCCTTCCGCCCCTCCTCCTACCATCGCTTTGGCATTTTGTGGGGCAACCCAATCCCAGGCTCTCGGCGCTGTCAACTGCCAATTAGCTGAGCATTTTTCAACATTTTAAATTGTCTTCTCCCGAAGTGCGTGTGTCCCAAAGAGCTGATGGAGTGGATAGGGGGAAAGAGGAGAGAGGGGTGTGTTTGTGTGTGTGTGTTGGAGCTTGAGGGATGCATTCTCTTTACTTAAGTGAGACGTCCAAAGCGTTTTCTGTTTTTATAACCCCCCCGCCCACCTATTGCAAATGATTTTTACTTCGGGTGTATAACTTTCGTCCCCGAATTTTGCTTTGATAATGATTCTTTGCTACAGGGTATCGCAAAGTTCAAATAACTCATGGGAGTTCGTTGTTGTTTATATTTTTGTTAATTTTATTCTTTTCCTTTTTTATTGTTGTTTTTTGCTGCCTGTCAACTGTACAGCGTGCGCTTCATTTATCAAAAAGCAATTACAATGTTGTTTGGAGAGAGGTGGGCGAGGTGAGGAAATGTTGGTGATGGGGGAGAAGACAGTGGCAGCGTCATATAGAGGGAGGGAGGACGGGGCAACGTTTCGATAAAGATCGCCCACCTGTCAAATCTTTAATTTAGCAAATTTAGCCCCGAACTCTCTATCCTTGTAACTGATGATATTTCTATATATATAGAAAGACAAATATGTTACATAGAGAGAGGGAGAGAGAGAGATAGAGGGAGATATCAAGAGGGTGCCTCCGAACATATTGTATTACAAGGAACAACAAGAGCAACAACAACAAATTATTAATTTCAAGTAGACAAAAGAAGGACGGACACGAATGACAGAGATATAAGGAGGGAGGAGGAGAACAGAGCAGATAAAGCAGCAACGACAAAAAAATAAAATTAGACTATGGCTAAAAACGGGGAAAACAGAGAAGAAATCCGTTGGAATCTGGGGCAGGCGATGCGGTGGTAGAACGGGGAAAGCTAGCATGTGTTTGTGCCATAAAAGGTTTCTCATTACAGTTTTCTTTTTGTCTTTTTTTCCTATTTTTTCGATGTTTTTTTTTGTTTTTGGCAAGGGTCGTCGCATCGTTGCACAAAATTACTTTTTTTTTTTGTTGTTTCCATCTTCTTACAAGTGCCTGAAGGCAAATGATGAGCAGCCGAGCTCATAGTGAATGGGGCGTGGGTGGTGTGTGGGGAAGAGAGTTCGGTGGCAGGAGAACTACAATGAGAACAAGCAGCCGCCCAAGGGGACCACTCTGTGACATGGGCGTTGCCTGCAAAAAGGGGTGAACAATCACTTTTTACGCTTTCAATTGCCTTTGGGAATTGATATTTTTTCCTAGATCATTTAGTTCCGAAACATGGAAAAAGATTTTGATAGATTGTAACATTTTACATATTCCAAGCAACCCTGCTTAAAATTTCAAAGCTATGAAAGTGAAACTTATTTTTTTTGTTCCCGTTTCTTTTCTATTATGCCCCATTAATGGGATTGGCTGCGGCTGTGGTAGTGGCAGAGTCAGTAGATATACATCCTATAGATATATAGAGATGCTTATACAGTTGTTAGTGAGGAGCCGGGCGGAGGCTGCAGAACTGGACCGAACATGTTCGATGCAAACATATGCGCACGAGGAGTTCGATTCAAAGGATAAGGCGACACAGCACACAATATCCCCAGTCAAAGCCAATGCGTCGGCGCTTCAATTCTCTGTCGTGGTCGTCCCTGCAGCCTTGGGCTGGGGGTGGGGCTGACTACGTCTCGTTTTTTGGCGTGGCACAATTCACGGGTTGCCGCCGCCGTTGCTCCTGCTGCTGCTTACATTTAACCTTACCAGAGGTTACGTTCGAGGGAGTGTGAAACAGCATAAATAGAAACGGAACTCAACCTGGCGAGCTTCTTCTTCCCCCCACCCACTGCACCATGACAGCTGGCTGAGCAAATTCCTAGGCCAGGCGCAGCTGTTACCACCCTTCCACTTCCACAGTCACTTCCACTTCCTTTTCCCACTCCTTCTGCAATTGACAGCCATGAGAATGCCTTGACATGTTGATATCTCTGCAATGATTTCTATTATTCGCATTTGTTACACTGCTTCGATTTTCGCTTTACGACTGCCACACATAATTATAATGGGAATAAGAAGATCTGTGTGTTGCACAGTCCGGGCAGGGGACGTGGAATTAGAAGTGGGACTAGGATTTGAAAAGGAACAGAAACTTATAGATGATAAGGAATTCGATTAGCTGATGTGTTTGGCAGCTGTTATTTGTGACTTTCTGTGAGAAAAAGAATTAACTTTCTTTGCAACGATAAAATGTGTGATTTATTTTTTTGAAGACATGTTGCTGGGTAGCAATGCTGCTACCCCATCCGTCATGCTGGATTTGCAATTAGCAATGATTTTGAAAAGTTCTTAATCGTTCTTATTAGCGGCTTTAAAAAGTTTTGAAACTCCCATTAGCGTTTTTTTAAAGATTTGTAGCGTTGGTTTTTTTTGTAGTTTTTATTTTGTTATAATTTATATTTATTATAGATATTATCTAGTTTTCCACAGTGCTCTCTCTTGTTTTTTTTTTGTTGTTATTGTTGATTCTGTTTTTTTTTCAATTCTCGTCTTTCTTTTTTTAAGTACGTGCGCACAGGAAATAACAATATATAAATATATATGTATATATCTGGGGGGCAGGGTGGTGGAAAGAGGAATTAATGTAGTTGTGTGGGGGGGAGAGGAGAATCGTCCCTAAGCTTTTTTGGCGGGAAAAGCCTTGAAATACAAAATAACAGATTAAATCATGATCCAACACGTCGATAAATAATCGATAATTAATCAAATGGCATAACGCGCACACATCCTTGCCATATTGCTTGAAAATGCTAAACTTGACGGTTTTAAATGCTCCTTTTGCCAAACAATTCTGACACACACAAACAAATTCAGTAATTTTTTTCGTTTTTTAAGATGCCGTTCATCAATTAAGTGGAATTTAGTAATAAAAAATATAAAAATTTTACGCTTTCTTAGGCGTAAACCTAAGATAAAAATTATAATAATTTTGATGTATCCTTAAATTTCAACAAGTAAAACTTATGAAAATTAATTAACAAACGGCTCTTTTTAATACAATAATTTGTTTGTGTTTGCCAACAAACTAATATAATATAAATGTATATATATATAATTACTTATTTATACATACATATAAATATATAATTTGACTTTTTATTGTCTTAAAAATTAAGCAATGGAAAAAAAGATTTGAAAATTGTCTTTTACAAGGAACGAAAAAAGCCAGAAAAATTGTATAAGGAATCTCTAACGGTTAATAATAATCATTATGATTTGATTGGTAGCTATATAAGAATAAAAATATATATAAATATATATATGTAAGTATAAATTATAAAAAAAATATTTTAAATTATGTTCTTTCTTTGTTTAATTTGGAGCGCTGACTGGACTGGACTATTTATTTAGGCTAAGGTTACAAAAGAGAACACACAGAAAACAACAGCGCCGATCGATCTGTAATGTGCTTTCTCTTCCTCTCTCTCGCTCTCGCTCTCTCTATATGTTTCTCTATCTATCTGATGTACATAGTAGATGGAAAGGTGTGTGTGTGTGTAGTGTTCTGAATGTGTGTGTGTTTGTGTATGTGTAGGTTAACTTATTTTACAGTAAATGTTTTAGAGTTGTTGTTGGTGTTGATGCCACTGCCTTTTTTTTTTTGCTAGTTTTTGTATGTATATTTAGATGTTGTTTTTTTTCTGGCTTCTTCATTTGTTGTAATATACACCCCTTTCTTCCTCCTCTCTATTCACTGGTGGACGTTTTGTTGCTGTGGAAACCCGCTGACCTCTGTCTCCTCCACCAACTGTTGACCATCGATCGCGTATTGAATACGCAAACGCATACGCAAAACAGCCTTCAAGAGATAGAGAGAAAGAGAAAATAGATTTAAAATGTTGCATCAACACGTCAAGCATTGAACAAACTTACATTCGATGTGGCAACCACTTGGATTTCCTGTGTAATGACGCCACCTGGAGGCAGGTGATAACCGGAAGGCGGAAGCATTTGAAGATTGAAACTTCTTTGCACAGCCGCCTGCAATACATGAATGGACAATAAAGTTAAGATTGAAACAGAAGACGACTTTCTGTGTGGATACTCACCTTGAACAAATATTGCTCCAATGTATTGTCTGATCTATTTGTTGTTGTCATAAAAATTTTCATGCAATCATTACCTATAACAGGAACCAATTCTACCAGCAAACCATTCTTGTCCAGTGCCGTCAGCTTTGGTGCGTTATGTAGTTGTTGTGTTGAAGACTGAAAATAATGGGGTTGAGATGGAAGGTAGATAATCCCTCTCACTTGATACACTCACCACTTGTACATTGTTAGAGGCTGCCGTGGGATTTAGATCACCCAAAAGGTTGCCACCAGAGTTGCCATCAATAAGGCCACCGCCACCAAGACCACCGAGCACATTTGCCAAATCATTGCCATTTGTTGGTAGACTTGATAGGCGTCCCTGTCCACCATCCAAGCCACCAAATCCACTTAAGTCAAGGCCAGCCAGCATATTATTCATATTACTGCTGTGATCACCAACGCCACCTCCGCCGCCGCTACCGCCACCAATGGACGTCGTCGTGGTGGCAGACAATGCTGGAGCTGACATATCCAAATCGAGCAAGTCCAACAAATCCTGATTATTTGTTACGGGTGCCACAATATCATTTGCGTTGCGTGTATTCTTTTTATGCACAGCATTGGACAGATCTGTAGCTACCACCAAATCACTAGCTCCACCCGCTGACAAATCTGTGCTGCCTAATAGATCCAGCAGGATATTCTACAATGAGACAACGAGAGAAAAGTTATTGCCTACAATTCTCTGACACAGCCCCCACGTATCTATTCACCGTATTTTCACCCAAAGTGTTTGATATTGCTTTCGATTAATGCGTTTCCACCACCGCCGCCACCCTCTGTTCCTCCATTCTCAATGACATCGGGACTGTTGTCATCGAATGAACCACTGCTTTCTCCATTTTGGGAGCTTATCCTGCTTATCTGCATGGCTGGCATCTTCTCAAGCAGCGCTGGACGCAATTGCTCATAGTTGCCGAACAGTTGTGTGAATTCCACGCCACGCTGCTGCAGATCCACATTTAGATGGCTGCCAAACGAGGTGATTAGGGCTTGAATTTCCCTAATAGTACGAAAAAAATTAGTAGAATAATCGGAAAAATCGAGAATGAGGGGTCACTTACTCAACGCATTGCTGCAGACGAGTGCTTAACTTGGCTAACGAAACCAGGGCATACTGCTTACTGGTGGTCGAGACTTGAGCAGAGGTTAAAAACTTATGATACACAGCGATCAGATCGCTCTCAGTGGGACGTTCAAACTCTGCAAGAAGGAAATTAACGATTTTTAACAATCCGCCTAATGGATGATCCATCTCTACGCATCCCCCACTCACCATCCTCGTTGGACCCGTACATAAACAGGTCCCCATATTCGCCTATTGCCCAGACGGCAACTTGTAATAGCGGCTGCTTATCCTCACAATGATTTGCCACCTGTAGTGACTCCCAGAAACGATTCGTGATATAGGTTTGCTCCGATACGGGACTGCTGGACACTAACTGAATAGTGGAAGAGACAACATCGTCGCGCACATAATTGCCAGCGGCAATCAATACGCTCACTGTGTATCCAAATGCCAACGGGCTGTCGGGGAATATCTTTCCGCAGCCAATATCATGCCCGAACTGCATTGAGCTTTGAATTCGGCATCGGCTTTCTCGAGGAACAGCAACAGCTCCTTGGTCATTGTACGTATATTTTGTGCATTGATCAATGCGAAAGACAGTTCCATTGCACGACGACGTATCGAGACATCCGGATCCTTCAGGCACTCCAGTATGGTGGTACGATGCCTTTGCACAGCTGATGTATCGGCATGCACTGTACGGAGCAGCGTATTAAGAGCCACATAACGAATATTCTTATCCGAATTGAGTAGGAAACGACCCAGAATGTTCACAGCCAGCACACGTAAACCGCCCTCAGAGCTAAGCACAACGAAGAATAGATTCATTAACACTGCTACCCACATCTATATATCCATATCTTTCTTACCGTATATCCATTATGGACAGCACTGTCTCATAGAGTATGGTATTGCCAACATTTTTACTTGTCTCCGTATTGGTTGCCACTTGGGCCAATATATCATTCATTGCCTCCGATGCATCTGGATCATTGTGTCCTAATATACGCAATAGACGCAGAATTTTCACCTGCAGAAAGGGATCGCTCACACCACTCACATCGTGTTCGGGCGAATATCCACCGAGTATCAGATTCTTCAGTATGCGTACTAAGTTCGGCACGATCTAAACCAAAAAAAAAAAAGAAACCAATAATAATATAAGGTTGAAAAGCACAACAAATCAAAGAATTACTAAATATATGTGACACATAAGGGCATTAGGGGCAGTAGGTGAGCGGGGTGGTTTAAGTGGGGTAGTGCAGATGTGCAAAAGCGAAATTAGCTTGTGCCAAGTCGTGCAATGCAATGCAATTATAAGTATTTACAATGTAAAATTAAGGTTACTTAGCACTAGCTTTGTAAAAATAAGAAAACTTATTTAAAAGTGAAGAAGAGTTCAAAAAGATATTTTCCAAAAAACAATTCACAGAAATCATTTTGTTCTCACGTGGCACAGTGATTCGTTTGCATGAGTTTTGGTCTACTTAACCTTTCTTTTAATGAAATTTTACCAAGGCTACTTATGAAAGATTAATCAATTCCAAATCAAAACCCTTTTACCAATTTGCCAAATTCCAATTGGTTTATGCAACGAGTCACTGCTGAGTGTCGAAACGTTCTCAATACAAACATTTTCGAAAAATTTTATGCGATCAAAATAGCCTAAAGAACTAAACTACAAAGGGGAAGCAGCACTGCGATTTCGGTTTATACTTCCATTTTTTATGCCATGTCACATTGAGAACGTGTCGAAGAAATTATGAAACATATTCAAAAAAAAAAAAAAACAGCAACAACAAAATAATTTAATTAACGATATAAAAGGCATATATAAGTAGTGGACAACACTTGAGAGATTACTATACATTAGATTTTAGGCACAACATTCATACCTCTCGATTTCCGCTATCCTGGCAAGCAAATTACAACAAATTTCATTTTGCGGTTGCGCGGTATTCGATCAAAAACAAAATAAGCATCAATTTTTGTAGATAAAAAGAGTATGTAAAAGGGGTTTAGGCAAATGAAGGCGTTTTAAACAGGAAATAATATACAAAAAACTTAGATTTCGATTAGCAACAGAGTCGGACAGAGTTTGGCCGTCTGTTATAGAGGCGGTTTTTATGTCGACAACAAAAAAAAAAAAATTAATAATAATAATAAAACTATATAGCATATACATTCATGTATATGTCTGATAACCCAACTGGGTCAGTGGTCAGTAGTTCGGTCGAATTAGGTAAGTGCTCGTCGTCGACAACTTACCTTTTTGAAGTGCATCAATGTATCCGAACTGTTTTCGCACATTTCGGTAATAAGTGTTACTCCGGTTATCAAAATGCCTTGAAATGGAAATTGAATTAGATGTGGTAACCAGGTTCAAAGTAAGCCCACTCACCATGATTTTTTTTCGCTAAGTAGAGAACGAGTTGCTGGCAAAAAGATTTCCATTAACTCTGGAACACGCCGAATGACACGAAAAGCACACAAAGTTGCCTTTTTTCGTATATAGGTATTTGGAGATTTCATTAGACGTTCCACCTCGCTGGCCAAATCTCTTGCCATTTCGGGTGATGCAATGGCGCCCAAAGTACACAGTGCCAGGCCCACTACAAATTGTGTTGAGCTATTCAAATCACTAGAAAAACGAAAAAATAGGTCAATTGTCCTCCTTGATAGCTGGCTTACGACTGGCGACTTACTTCTTTAAACAGTTCGTGATCAACAAGTGAACATCTTGCCGTTCATCCAGTAACAGCATGGCACCCAAATACCCAATACGTTTATCTGTAAAACGCGTACTGGCCGTCAATTTAAGGCACTCAAGTTGACCGAAATGAGCCGGATAGCCAAGCATGTGTATATACAATAGCTTAGCAATGTTGCGACAAACTAAAAAAGAAGAGAGGTTGGAAAAAAAGTACACATTAATGGATATCATCATTAGGGGGACAATCTCCAACTCACCGCCATACAGAGTCCTCCTCACGGAATGTGCTGCGTATATAAGCGCACTCTTTATTAACCACAGCCCGTTCCTCCGCTGCAGTACGAGCGGCACGTATTTGTCGGATGAGATCGCGCAGGCGTGTGGGCGTTGGCATTCTTACTAAAAAAAAAAAAAGAAACAAACAAATAAATTTGATAATATTAAGGTAAAACAAAAATGTTTTTCTGGTCAAAACTATTTTCACCACTGATCGTTGCTATGTTTTAACACGATTTTGATCAAATTTGAAAATTGTTCTATGCATTTTATAACAAAAGCTCGGAAAACAACGAAGCTTTTGATCTAAAACTCTATTTTTGACTGATCGTTCCGATAGAAATTATATAATGTAGTGATCCGATCTGGCTGAGTTCGATATATATAAAATCTGTAGAAGATGTAAGGATTCAGCAGTGAACCTTTACGGTACAGGAGAATAGTTTTCCTCCATTCCTGCTGTTCTCCACTACTTTTATTGGAACCAAATCTAGATACATATTTACTATGGCATCGATTTACCCTTTAAATCGATTGTAGTTACCTCTTTCGACAGCTTCTGTGAATGCCTGACGTATGGTGGCCATATTGAAGGCTGGATTAAATCTAAAGAAATGGATGAGAAGAGTAAAAAATGGAATTATTTGTAAATAGAAATAATTTATTTAGGCGTGTCGAAGATCAAAAATTGTCACTATTAGGAAAGAGGAGATTGTTGTATATACCCATGCTCGGAATTCATTTTGTTGTTGTTGGATCACACTTTATGTAGAGATGCAGCAGTAGCAGATGTGAATGTGTTGTCTATGGCAGGCGGGTAGGCGGGCAGGCAGGGAGATGGGGATCTCTTTTTGCTGGATGTTGCTTGTGTGTTGTTTTGTTGTTGCCGGCCTACGCAATTTTTTTTGTATGGTTGGGCCTGTGGCCTGGTTGTAGAAAGGAGAGTTGCAGCTACGGTAGTGGGTAGGCGGCGGCAACAACAGTAATATTTTTTCTTATTCTTTATAAAATTGTTTTTTCTCGACTTCAAAGAGACACAGACAATAACAACAACAACAAAAAAAGAAAAACGATAACAAGAGGATGAGTTTCTTCTCTCTCTCTTTCTGCCTCTTCTTTTATGACAGCCGGCCGCTAGATTTGTTCACTCTCTTGCTCTCCAATTCGCTTACTCGCTCTTTGCTACACTCGCTGACTTGCTCAAACCCAGTTAATGTTTATTTTACCAACTAAAAAAATGATAAAATATGTTAAATAATGTGGTTTTTGTTGATCACTAGTTATGAAACTATATAAGTCTCTTTGGGTGTGTATGCGTATGTGTGTGTGATAGAGAAGGAATATATTCAGACACATGATCTGTTAAAAAAAGGAGAAAGACAAATCTAACTAACAATTACACAGGCCAACAAAATTTTTTAACCAAAGGATTTTATTAACCGATTTTAAACTGGAATTTAGTGTGAAAGCAATGGTTTCCGTTAGACCCTTTGGAATGAACCGTTTTTCGTTTGTTGAGTTTTAATTGTGTTTTGGCCTGTGTATTTTAGGGTTTCGCCAGTGATAATTGGAGATGACAAATAGTGGGAGTGCAAACCGCATTTGAAGCATTTTGAGACCAATACATACGCACGCACACACTAGCACTTCGCAATGTCCAATTGGAGTTCAAATGTACATACAAATAATATACATATGTACATATGTATGAAATGTAATGCATATGCACAAAAGGCGTGTATGTATGTACATATGTAGGTGCGTTAATCTTCTGAATTAATAACAACAAAACCTCAAATGATTCATCTACTCATTTATGATACAACTTGATATGTACATACACACACGTAAATATATGAATTTTGATTACTTCTATGTCAGTCTTAATGAATATTAGAAGAAATTGGTAATTGGTATTTATTTTAAATTGTTAAAACAATAAAAACAGCTGCCGTCATCAATAGACACTTGGAAGTGCACATAAATACATATATATGTATGTATATCGATTAACCAGACAACATATTCACAATAAAAAAAACACACAACTTTTAATGTACATTAATATGTACAAATGTGTGCTCCATTGCTTTGTTTAAACATTGCATTTTGTTGAAACTTTTCCAATTTTTTGTTAAGACCCTGCTAATTTATGCGATTCATTGAACATACAAACACTCACACAGGCCCACACACACGCACACACACACATGTTCAGTTCTCAGCGTATGGAGAAAATACTTTTATTTCGTTTTCTTTTTGTCAACTTTTCCAAACACTATTAGCTAATTCTTTAGTTGATTGGCTTTGTAGGGACCTGCATTTGCTGCCCACCGCCACCGATCCAAACAAAAATTAAAAAAATAACTTGCAAAAAATGTAACAACGCGACAAAAAGATTTAACAACGCGACACAAGAGAGGAGCAACAATAGTTTACGTAGTAAGAGCAAGCGAGAGAGCAACATTAACAAGCAACAGAGTCATAAGGGACTAAGGCGTTTTAAAATATCTTAAAAAAATACTGCAAAAATACCAGAATTTGAAAATCTAGCAGATTGCAATAAATATCAACAACAAATTTAATTTGCTTTTTAGATAAATAAAACAAATTGCAAGTATATATTTTCTTATTGTGATTTACTTCAGGGTACAGGGCTTTCAAAAATGTCATATTAATTTTTTTAATTCTGACGGCCACACTGGCAAGAGATAATAACGTCATTTGGCTTTTTGAAATATTTTCAAGCACATATCCATTTAAAGATTTGCACATTTTACGATTCGATATTTTGCTTACCTGCGATTATTTTCAGGGGGTAACACACTCCAATCTTGCTCATAATACGGATACATGTTTTCTCTATATACACAGGAAGAGCACAAAACACTACAAACAACCAAAACTCTCACTGACAATGCGGGAAAAACTAGGAATGGTATAAAATTGGTGATAAGGCACCTTTGTGTGTAGGTGTACGCGTTATCTAATGTACATACATTTACAGGTAAAGCTCCCCTTTAGTTAATGGTGACCCAGAATTAGACTTCTCATCATTGTATTCGTCGGTTGGCTGCGCTTTTGGTTTGGCATCGAATCAACAATTTACTAACTAAATAACTAATCCAAAAAAAAATTTCTAGGACGTTGCTTTTTAAACTGTAGCACAAGACTGAGCGGACTTGGTGGGGATATTTGAATTGCAACTCAAACGGGCGGGCGTGTAGCAAGCATATTTGGAGTTTCTATCGGCGAGAGAAAAAACTACACAAACTTATCTACATATGAACGCACTGATAAGAGTCGTCGAATCGTGAGAACAATGTATATGTATACAAACAACTTATCTATACGCGCATACGTATATAGTTCTTGTATTCCTTTTACCTTTTTGGATGGATAAGCGTCATCGACAGGTGATAAGACAACCTTTATAACTATCACTCCTAGCATGGCCGTGGCCTAAAAGGGTAAAAACTGTCACTAGATCAAGATCATTAGTCGTCTCTAAGAGTTCATAAAATTCGAAGACCCACCGACTCACTGAGTATGAAACATTGGACTGAAAGCCCAAAAGCGGTCATGAAAACCGCAATAAATAATCTACATAGAAAAGCAAATTATTACAACTTCCGAAGTGACAAATACGTTAGGAATATAAATTATATATAAGGGGTGACTCAAGCAATATCGATTCCACAACTGACTACGCTTATGTTATTACATATATTGCTGTATAACTTCTCTCTTATTTGTTTAAATATATGTATATGTATGTACATAGGTTCTATCTAATAATTGTTAATTAGAATTTACAAGAAACTAGAAAATGCTTAGATAAGGTAAAGTATTAAGGGGTGGGCTGGGTGGAAATCATTGAATCAATCATTTTCACGCGGCGGTCGTACTAGGGAATGTCTTTTAATGGCTTCCACCAGCCATTTGATGCCCTCATCGACACCCTCACCATTGAGTGCCGATACGGGTATTGTAAGGCAATCGCGTTGTCCAATCAGTGCTCCTGCTTGCTGAAATACGGGCTTGATCTCACGCACTCCCATCACATCGGGAAGATCTTGTTTGTTGGCCAATATTAGCAGCGGCACACCAGACAGCAGGTCATTCTTAATCATCTTATCTGTGGGCATAAAACAGATTAAGAGAGATTTCTGAATGAAAGAAAGCAACGCATTGAATCTTGAATCAAATTACCAAATATTATTTTCGACTCATCCATTCGCTCGCGATCGTTTGAGTCTATCACATAGATAACACCATGAGATTCCTGATAATATTTATCCCACAATGACTGTAACTCCTGTTGTCCACCCAAATCCCAAAAATTCAAGCGAACGCCGAGTACATCGATTGTACCAATATTGAGGCCAACTGTGGTTGTAATTTTCGTCGGATTTAGACCCTTGTAGTTTTTGGTAAATTTCGTTTTAGCCGCCTCCAGATAAGTCTACAGAATTTTATAGAAATTACGATTAATATTAAAGCACTGCGGACGTGGCCAATTTGGGTGTTTTTGCCCAAAGTCACTTCTTACTGTTTTGCCCGCATTATCGAGGCCCAGGATCACCACACAATATTCGTCCTTTTGTGTTAAATATTTGTAAAATCCATGCAGCAATGTATACATTTTGTTTTCCCCAAATTTTGTTTTTTTTTTTTTTGTTTTGGTTTTATTGCCAATTACATTCACGGTGATTTCATCACGTTCACAACCTAACATCTGGTATTTTTGGTATTTTTTTCGTCCTATGGTCACTTTAGCTACAAGAGGCGGTTGAATTTAAATAGAACACTAGTTATTCATTTTGGGGTTTTAGGTGTTCTGTAAATATATCTCAGCACAACAGGTCTTTTCGAAATCAGTCAGTCGTCCTCAATGTCTATTGCAACCACTTATTAATTCCAAGAAAAACTTAAATGGAAAATACAAGGTAAGATTACGTGTATTTATTGTAAATTATATTAGGTCCCAGTATTTGGTAACAATATCATGTTTGGGCAGTGCGAAATTGCCTGGGCGATCGTAGTTAAGCATAAACTGCTTCGCATTCTGCTTGACCTCATCATCGAACATCTGTAAAAATATTCAGAAACAGTTTAAATTTAAAAACTAAGACAACACCGACAGAAATATCAATATATACTCTTACATCGCATGTTTTTCTTTCCAGTAGTGGACCCAAATCGAATTCCATAACAGGCAAGGAGGATTGAGAGACAAACCGCGCCGCTTGGGCTACTTCTGGAACAGCGTGCTTCTGCAGCAAAACCATTTCCCATAACGAACTCTCCAATGCTTTCGATTTGATCGGATTTGTCTCATTCATATCGTAGGGATCGACAATAGCCTCATTTGCCTCAGCGGGCGTGGCCCGAATTAGACGCTGCAAACCCGTGTGGCGTAGTAATAAATTGCAAACAAAACGTATCATAATCAATGCATCTTCAGGGGCTGCACCCAGAGCAAGTCTGGCCAATCGTTTAACAAAAGCGGCCACCAAATTCTCAGGTAAATGAGTGGAAGTCAGAAAAATGTCAGCCAAATAGAAGAGACGGGCCTTAAACTTGTTAAAGAACATACGAGGGTAAAACATGTTATAAAGCTTCTCATAAACATCCGGATAGGTAATGTTCTGTTTTTGCATCAATGAGAAAATGCCTTGCAGCGCCAACAGAGCAATAGCGCCGTCTGGATAATAGAAAAAGTTAAAACGATATATAAAATAAAATGCAATTCACCACTACCGATTTCCGCTTACCAAATTGATGCAGAGAGTCCATTAGGAAATCTGTGAGCTGTATGGGATCCTCC
Organism: Drosophila nebulosa; assembly: GCA_024703675.1. Taxonomy (NCBI): domain Eukaryota; kingdom Metazoa; phylum Arthropoda; class Insecta; order Diptera; family Drosophilidae; genus Drosophila; species Drosophila nebulosa. The sequence continues at coordinate 581,727 of JANFPS010000006.1, forward strand.
AAATGTGGCAATATTCTCTCCAGTAGTACAACCAAAACTTGTCTATGGATTTTTTCGTTATCCAAGCCAGTAGAAGCTGTCATCTTCATAATGCTTTGCCAAATCAGATTCAAGTCTTGACGTCCTTTTTCATAGTTGAACTCAAATTTATTTGATTTCACATGATGCTGCTGACCATTCAGAACTGTCTTGCTCATATCTAGCAGATTGACCATAGCCAAATAATTTAGAACTTTGTCAGCAGTCTCGGCTGTATACTGTTCGGGTGCCAGTTGTGGTAATAATTCCAGTAGATTTTGTAGCACATCCAAACAGCGGGAATATTTCTCAAAATGCTTTAATGTAGACAAAATTTGCGTATGCTCAGCATTAATAATTGTGTATAGAATGCTGTACAAGCGACTCAGGGGCCAGACATCGTTGGACTTCTTGAAGTTCGAATTTGATGGTATTGGATGCTTAACCTCGACTGCTAGCAATTGCATGGCCACTTTAATAGACATTCCAGCTGCTGAATCGGAATCCGTATCAATCAGAAAGTTGAGCAATAACGTCCAAAATTCATTGTAAAGGCTAAGGCATTTAGCAGGTTTATGCTTTATTTTGGAAGTCTTTTGCTGTTCTTCCTCGTACATAGCATTTCGTTTCAACAAATTTTTGAATATTACCTCCAGCACCAGCATCACATCTGCGGCCTGGACGTGTAGTTGCTCATTATCGGTTAGTTTCTGTTATGAAAAATAAAAACTAACATGTACCGAGTGATCTTGAACTTCAACTTCCACATTCATACCAACAAATCCACCAGAGTTTGTAGTGCTTTTATGTCCAGAGTGGCCGAGTTCAATAAGTCATTAGCCTTATCCTGGAGTATGGATAACGACAGCTCTATTCTTTGCCCCTTTTCCGTCTTCGGTTGCACTTTTCTCCCGGCCTTAGGTGAGTTCTTCATCTTTCTTTTTGATAATATTTCAAATATAAACACACTTTAGTTAGAAAGGCATGCGGCGGCCGTTTAAGATTCTGGTAACACTAAAAACAAGCTTAGGGATGCCAGACTAGACGAATACTATATTATTAATACTATATACTTATTAATAACATACAGATCACTTGCATTTGTTCGTGATTTCGTGAGAAGGTCGCAACACTGGATTTAATTTTGTAGTTGCCAGATAGTCACGCCTGCATATTTTTAACCTGAAAACAACAAACTAGAACTTAATATATTAACCCGCAATTTCATTAAATTTGTGATATTAAAAAGATACAGCGAAGTAATGGACATTAGCACAGATATGAAGCCTGTTCTGACAAAAGCAGCCCTGGCGCTCCAACAGAAACAAAACAGTTCTGACTTCAAGGCTTTGGTATTTCACGAGCCTCAAATCCAAGGGAAATCCAGCTCGGCTACAAACTGTGGCTCTGCAGCAGCCCCCAAGTCGAAGGATGCAAAAACAGATGCCAATTCCAATCCCGAGTTTGACATCAAGAAGGCCCGCCATGAGGTGCTCAACTTTGCTATGAAGAACCAGCGTGTTATCAAAAACAAACGCAAAATGGAAATCTTTCAATTGGTCAAGCTGGGAATGAAGCCACCAAAAAAGGTCTGCAAGAACTACAAGGAACTGCAGGCGGAACGTCAGCGATTAAGGACGATACGGGAGGAAAGGAAACAGTTCCACCAGCTTGGCAAGAATCAAACTGGCGCTGCCAGTGTGCGATGTCGCAGTCAAAGTAAAACCCAACAGGCACACAGACAAAAGAAGCGTGCCCCAGTGGCCAATATTGATCAGCACTACGGCAACGCAAATCCTAAGATCAAAAAACGTAAATAAATATTTGCATAAATTACTATTGCCAACAATTTTGATTTCTTTCAATGAAGATGGCAACTCGCACAGCGATAAAGGTGTTTGGCAACTCTGCATTTTGTAGTGTTGCGAAGATTGCAATTATAGCACTGGAGTTACGTGAATATAGTTTTTTATTTATAAAAATTTCGGCACAATGTCTCGCACTTTCAGTCACTTTATTAAGCGTTGCTACAGTCAAATACAAGGCGGGCCCGTAGGCAAGAAACCGAAAGTTAGCAGCGGAGCAGGAACAAGTGCGACCTCCTCTATTCCCGCAGTAACTGGTCTAAGCAGCAATTGTGTTAAGCCTGCGACCGCTCCTGTGGGTCCTGGAGCCTCTGCCACCAGCGGGTACAAGGTACCAGAATACTTCAGCTTTAATCGATTCAGTTACGCCGAAGCGGAGGTAGAAATGGCTAAATACCGTTGCCCACAGCCATCAGCATTGAAAAAGTGAAAATTTCTCTAAGCAAATTGTTATGAAAATGTAAAAATAAAATCAAATATGTATAGCAATTAATCCATCTGTTGTTGTTATTGTTGTGTTACGCTATCCGAATAGTGTGACCCTGAGTAGAAAAAATTCAAGCCTTTTCAAACACTACTAAAATCAACGACAGCTTACAGCACTATGCCAGAAGAGCGAAATAGAGAGAGAGTAGAAAGACTCTCACGCGTTCATCTCTAACAGCAATCGACAATCATTTCGCGGGAATAAGTGTTGCCTCAATTGATACGACAAAAACCAAGACCAAGTAAAACCAAAATAAATTTCTGTTTATTTTTTTTTGTTAAAATAAAACAATGTCCATATATGAATATATATGGGTGGTGCGTCTGTGCGTGTAAATTTGTTTAATTGTTATTAACTGAACTCGATTTAATTTAACTGGGGACGCAACAAGCCTCAGACTGGTGTCCAACTGTGCGGTGTTTGTGTGCGTGTGCGTGTGTGTGTGTCTGTTTGTGTGCAGTACAGTTGGGTAGAAAAACATCGACATTGTTGGCGTTTGCCATTACCTAGTATTCGTTTTGAGTAAAAGTTGTAGATGTTGTACAAAACGTAGGCAGCCATAAAGCTCTGGGAGCCAGAGCAAACAATAAATATTTATTTATATGTAAAATTGCATTTTAGTTTAGTAAAATTTAGAGCGGGAAGTTCATTGAATGAAATAGGTGGTTAACCCGAGGGGGTTAGAGGAGCTAAGAGGGAGGCAGGAGCATGAAACAGGGACGCATTTCTCTCACGCAATCGAATTAAGAAGACCCCAGAGTGAAAGTGTTGGAAAAAAACGCAAAGAGCGCAAAGAAAAAATAAAATACAGAAAATAAATTAATGGATCAACTAAACAAAGGCACAGAAAATGTAATTTGTTAATGCATATAAGAAAAGCAAGGAACATGTAAGTTAAACTAGAGCAAACACCGAGCGAATACTATGAATATTAAAAAAGAGTGATATAAAAAATATTTTTGGTGAATCAAGAGACGAAGTGACGAAAATAGGCGCCAGTGTTGTCGAGTTTCACAATTTGATATATAAGTGGCTTGCACACACACATACGCACACGCATCTACCTACAAAATACCCAGTCGGAAATTTATGCACATATTCTATGCATCTTACAGCACTAGGTACCCCCATCCCCAATCCCCAGCTTCCCTCCTGTTTAAATTTTGTTTTCCTTTTTCAAAATAAACAAGAAAATAAAGCATTTTTAAAAATGTTTATAATTAAATTATTGACATGTTTAGGCTTTCAATGGGAAGAAAAAGTTGTCTTGAATTTTGGTGTAAATGATTAGGGAAGAAGGAACTCAAAAAGGAGCAATAGGTTGCCTTTTCCACCGGCAAAAACCGTCTATTTTTAATGAATCCACGTGCTTTTATTCAGGCAGAGAAGCGATAGATTCCCACTGGGTAGAGGGAAAATATATACCGCACACATACACACTCACGCTTTCATTGCGTCTAAAAGAATTTGTTTTGATTGCAATTTTTTTCATTCCAGTGACCTATGAAAGATGCGAGCGGGAAGAAAAACGGAAGCTGAGACAGGAAAGACTCGTTCGTGTATAGTATACCTTAAGAATCTGGGAACAGCACCAGGCGCAGGAGCAGCAGCAGCAACACGCCCTGGCGGAGCAGGAAGCGGTGCAGAAAGCAAAATTTTACGCAGTTTCACCAAAATAACCAACGCCAAAGGAGGAGGAAGTGGCGGCGTTGGAGGAACATTACGAGGATCAACACCACAGAGTGCACAGCGATTGTCGAATTTGCGTCGAGTGAATTTAGAAATAACTGCTAATCGTGTAGAAAGGAGGCTATCCGCTCGTCGAGAATGGGTGGTATACGTGCTGTACGCGGAGGAGCAACTACGGCAGAAACGACGCCGCAACGACGATCACGATCTGCAGGAAGAGGGGCCTCACCTACACCTGCACGAGGCGGCAAACCACCAACAACGCAAGCAAAAACCCCGAAAAGAGATCGGGAAAAGGAAGGCGAAAGGGACAAATCCCAACCCGTATCGATTAGACGTAGGAACACAATCGTAACATCACCCCCACCAGCAACCAAGCTTAGTCAACGCCGAACCACACATAACGACGGGGGTGGAGGAGGAGTATCGGGAGCTGGAAGTGGTCAGAGCGCAGCCAAATCAAAAATGTTCAAGCAAGCCAGCAAAATGATGTCGTCATCCTCACAATCTTCGCTGTCATCTCCGCCCACAATAGCAGCCAGTAGGTCGCGGCGTTCCATAAAGCCGAATCCCAAATATGCCGGCGATGACATGGTGACACCCAAATATATGGTGTCGTTGGCTCATGAATCTGGCAATGGACGTGGCGGAGGAGGGGCTAAACAATTGTTTGCTACCCAAGATGATGATGACATGATTGAGATTGACGATGATCGAAACGATGACGAGGATGACGAAGATGACGACGACGAAGAGGAAGACGAGGAGGAGGACAATGATGATGAGGTAACCGATGCGGCCTTCAATCCACATTTACACAAATCCGATGACGATGACGATGAGGACGATTTAAGTGATCCGGAATTTGAGCGCGAAGTGCGACCACCTCCAGTCAAACGTGGTCGTGGACGTCCACCAAAGCGGCCACCGCCCAGAAGACGACTGCGAGCACCCTCTCTGCCAGAGTTAGTAGTCCGAGTACAGTTCGAACTGCTGGTTCAGCTCAGCGCAACAATCTACAACAATTGCGTCGCTCCATAGCCACAAATATGACCAAAAACAAAGTGGCATCTGCCTCAGTGGCTTCTTCGACGACAGCGAACAAAAGGAAACTAGAGGATTCAGGGGAATCGGTTATTGCCCGGAAACGTGTTGCCTTGAACGGAGCCGCCAATGCAAAACCAGGAACACCCTCAGCAGCATCCTCATCCCAGCCTACACCAAAAGCCAACAAGGCGGCCAATTTGCCTGGCGGAGGAGCTATGCGCATTGTCCAGGCTCCTTCAGTTGGTGGTGGGGCCAAGCAACGCCTGAGCCAAGGACAAACATTTAAGATCAATCAAGCTGCCAGAGCAGGTTCTGGAGCATCCGCCGCCGCCACACCACGTTCCTCCTCCAGTCAACAGACGCGTGTGCCAGCACCGCCAGCCGGTCCAGCGGAAAGTGATGATGTCCCCACATTCACCATAGTCAATATCGATGACATTATCAATCAAGATGATGTCCTCATCTCACGATCCTCCCAATCGACGACGACTCCAGCAGCAACGGCGACGTCGTCGACGACGACGAATAAGTCAAAGCAAATTTCACCCCTGAGTCGTGGAGGAGCAAAGATGCAGACCAGGCGCGGTGGCGGACAATTCTCAAGCAATGCCACACAGCAAACGCCGGCCAACACAAATAGCAGCAATCCGCCGACCAATAAGCGAATGATTACAGTGGGTCAAATCGGGTCCAAGTCACGTCCACGCATACTCAATTCGGAAATGGGCAAAAAGACCCCGGCCATGAAACCTCTCATGAGCATGGGCAAAGAACTGTGCAACATTGATACAGAAGAGGAGGATGAGGAGCGCGACCACGACGATGATGATGACACGGAGTCGCAGCAGCAGCAGCAGCCAACGAAAGCGGCGACAATGAAGAAAATTTCTATACGTGGTGGCACCAGTGCTAATCGATTATCCGCACAGAAGCCCCAACAAAAATGGTTATCATCCACGCCACCCACACGGAATGTGCTGTCCACAACGGCCAATAATCGAGCTGCTGGCGGAGCAGGAGGAGCAGGAATAACCCCATCGCCAGGTGATCGCAAGTTGGCCAAATTCCTGGGCGAAGGCAGTGATGAGTTGCTCTTTAAGAAACCGGTAAGTAGCAAGCAATCAGATCCTCTCTCATTTGCTGCTTAACTACAATTGTCTTCTCCGATCCTCTTTAGCAGCAACAGCAGCAGCGCTTTAAGGAGAATGCAGCAGATAATACACCATCCAAAAAGGAGGAAACCACAAATATGACCAAATATCTACCCGCAGAAACGACAACATTCTGCGAGGAGGACGGCCGCATGATCAAGAAGATAACCTGCTATGAGACATGGCATGTAATCGGCTCACCAGCAGGAATAGGAGTAGCTGGTGGTGATAATACTGCTGGCGGTGCTGGCGGCGCCGCTAGTGCTGATATTTTAGGCCGTAAATCCCGTGTTCAACGCACTAGCCTTGAATTTCCGCTCGTTAAGCTGGCCAATGTGGCCGGACGCATTAAAGTGCCGTCCAACAAATGGTCAAGCAAGGTAACTCTGTATAAGGTGTCGCCGACGCTAATGGCTCGGCAGACGATGACCATTTTCACTGGTGACCTCAAGTCCTTTAATATACCCGAGGAGGAGCGGCACAAGTATCAGCCGTCGTGCGTGCTCTTTCGACGTTCGGTGCTCGATCGCAGCAAATGCCGTGTCCCCTACGATCGGGCCATTATCTTTAAGAATAAATGCTTCTATGCCAATATCGATGGCAAGCATATCAATTTGATGGGGGCCCCCGAGGCAGTGTCCTCTGTTAAGGATGTCGAAATATTGCTCGACATTGTTGATCGTCTATCCCTTTCCAGCTCCTTGGTCGAAACGGTAAACGGTAAATAAAGAGCAGAGTTACAAAGAGAGAGAGAGAGACAACAACATGATCCGCGCGTCAGCGGGCGGGGTAAGAGCAAAAACAACACAGATAAAAAAAAAAAACAAGAAAATTGTATAGAAAGAAATTTGATTGATCGGTCGATCGATTCTATATCCCATCGGGGATATATAAATTGTTTTTCCTAAAATTAAGTACATAGGGCATAAATTGATGTAAATCTTATTAACTCTTTTTTTTGCGCTCCTTGTAATTTTGATTAAATTAGTTCTAACAGTTATTTTAGCGTAATTTTAGCTGTTCCGTTATATCGATATATCGACATACATATATATATATATATCCTTGCAGGGTAGTAGTTTATATGGTCATCCCTTAACCCCACCCACTGATTCCCAGCCACCCACACAGCACCTCCTCCTGTCGCCGCCTTCCTGACATGCAAATCACACATATTCACACACTATACATATGCATATACACATATATCTATATGCATGATATATGGTTGAAGCAAAGAGTAGGAGGGCGGTGGTGGAGGCAGCGTAGGTGCTGGAATTATCCTCCCCAATACATAAATAGGACTTCCTCAATTTTTTAAAACGTGTCGTCAACCTAAATATAACAAAAAACAAAAACTTACTGTTTCCAATTTGAATCTAATGCATCTGATTTGGAGTGATTTAACCAGTAATGGAAATTTTGCGTTGTTCCCCACACATTTTATAATTTTCGCGTTAATTAATGCATATGTAAATCTTGCATATATATAATTTATATGTAATAATTATTAACTATGTACACTAAAATGAAACAGTGTAATTTAATTTTAATAAAACCCAACAAGAAAACCAATAATTGTATAATTTACATTTTCGCCCAAAAACCACTAAATAAAAATTAAAAAAAAAAAACAAATTATTTATTTGTAATAAGTTTGGCAAGTAGGTACAAACATTAATAAGTATATATTTTCAAAAAATTTTTCGAATTTAATTTTTTGTATTTTGCGCAATTTGCAAATACAAAACATACACACGAGTTAAATGTCACATTTAAATTTAAAAAGATTCAGTTTAACTTAGCATTTCAGAGCGCTGAATTTCTGCACTAGGTGGCGCTAGTGGCAATTTTTGGTCATTTTCTGTCCCTAGAGGCGCGTTTCGATAATACGCTTAGCGTTAGTGTTGCAAAATCACCCTCGAAAAAAAAACGTTTTTTTTTTAATTTCAAATGGATAATTATTCATACGTATATTAAATCTGTTGATTAACTTGCCATATAATTGCAATAATCCTTTTAACTTTACAAATAGAAATGAGGGATTATTTAATTTTGCTTTTATTTATTATTTATTTACTTTTGCGATTACTAAATTCTTAGAACTTTATTCAAAATCATTATCATCATCATTATGACCATTATAATTATATCTCATGCTCAAGCTGATTTAAATTCATCTTCAGGACCAAATCTCGAAACGTCAATCCACAACCGATTTGTATGTGTATGTGTGTGTGTGTTTGTGTGTGTATAAATGTATATTTGTTCATTGTTATTTGTGTTGTTTTGTTTGTGATTTTCTTCTCATTATTTGCAGCAATTGTTTACTTTCATATTTCAGTGGGCTGGGCTTGCCATTCAAAATTTGTTGTCCATGCATTTTGTTTCATCTTCGTCTTACACATTATAAATACAAATACATACAATAAGTATTATTAATTTGGGTGTATGACCCGTTATAAACTGCAGATTTGTTGTTGTATACTTGTATATAAAAAGAATAATTATACATTTATATTATTAATTAATTAATTAAAAACACAATTTCATTGCCGATGAACGAAAAAAAAAAAATAGAGTAGACATAGATAGAGACAAAGAAAAATTGAAGGGAGAAAACTGGTGAATTTCAATTCATAAAGAAAGGTGAACAAGGAGAGATGAGGAGACGGAGGAGTTTGGGATTGGAAGTGGTGTCGGGGAGTGGGGGAGAACTCATTTCTACAATACATAATTAAATACGGATATATCCTGATCCTGATTGGCCGTATTATTACCACCACCCCCACCGCCGCCACCACGATTGGAGGAGCCAGATGATTTATTTGAACCATGGGCAGCAATGGTCAGTTGATTGGCCTGATGTATGACCGAGGTGATGTCGCTCTGCGATGCGGATATATCCTTGCTGGTTAATACATCCGAACTGCTCGATCCGGACGAGATATGGCGCTCGGTAATGCCATACTGTATGGGCTGATATCCGTGACTGGGATTGTACGTAGCCGAGTATGGCATGTAGATGGGAGGATTCGGCAATGGTCCAATGTCGCTAGTGATGCTCTCGGTGTCCGCATGGCTCAAGGCATGCCCATGGGCATGCGGATGGCCATGTGCCGGCAGACGCATGACATTCGGATTGCGCTCCTCGTTGACCACATAATAGCACTGCTCCGAGAAGGTAAGCTTGTTGACAGTGTGCTTAATGTAATTGCTCCTCAGCATGGCGGAGACAATGCGTCGCGCTTCGCGCCTGTCCTGGACATCCTCGACATTCTCCAGCACCCAATTGACGGCATCGGCTCCGATAAAGGCATTCGGTATGGTTATTTTCAGCCACATGCGATCCCGTATCTCTAGTCCGCTATCCGGTTTGGTCATGGCCTTGACAATCTCCTCGAGATTATTTTGATCGAGCCGCTCTTTGATGGGCTCCGGCAATATGTCGGCTATAATACTGTCATGAGAGGTAAGAGCCTGCGTATGGGCGACCCAAGCACCAGGATCGATGGGCCGCACCGGCTCTGTCCGTGGTATGGTAAAATATCCCTTGGGATTGGGATCCCAACATTTGGCCACTACCAGTTTGATGGGTCCCGGCTTTTGAACCACCTCGCGCAACACACGTACTGCCTCGTCATTGGTCATATTCTCGAAATTCACATCGTTCACCTGGAGTATCATATCGCCTGGCTCGATGCGCCCGTCGAGGGCAACGGCTCCGCCCTTCATAATGCTTCCTACATAAATACCGCCGTCGCCGCCACGATTCGACTGTCCCACTATTGAAATGCCAAGAAAATTAACCGCTTCCATATTGATGGACACGGTTATAATGTTCAGCGACATGGTGGAATCCGTTATGGAGCTATACGAGGATGTGCGGGACATGCTCGGGGCTCGCTTCTTTCGCCTCTGTGGCTTCTTGCGCTGCACCTGCAGACGCTGCACACTGCTGTAGTCGGTCATGTCGCGATCCAGGGTTAATTCCGATTCGGTGCCAAACAGACTGGTCGAATCTAGATCGCTGGACAGCACTGAAGCGGATTGATATGTGAGTGGAGCGGTGGCTGCAACAGGGGATTAGCCAGCATTTTCTGTTGCAAGGTGGAGGATTGTTGAGACGATTGCTGCTGCTGCTGGTGTTGCTGTTGTTGTTGTTGCTGCTGCTGTTGTTGTTGCTGCATCATGGGATTTCGAGCTAGGGGATTATTGCCACGTCCGCCGGGCATGCCACCCACGCCCATTCCAATGACGCCCATTTCGCACTCACTGCCGGGCAGCTCAGAGCAATTGTCAGATTGATTGGTACCATCCGCGGACACTAACCAGGACACCACTCGGCCATTGAAACAAGGCAATATGGTGGCATCGTCGGCAATTTCCTCTTTGACCACCCCAAAATCGGCGTCCATCGACTTGAAGAAATATTTATAATTGTTGTTCTGCTTGTTGAGGACCATTTTGAAATCCTTGAGAGTCACCTGGGCCGAGGGTATGGGAATTTTCACCAAATACGGCGTAGTCTCATCGTCAATGTGATAAATGACTTTCGTCTCTTGGCCATTGGCTCGCTCTGTATCCATTGTTATTATTTGATTTTCCACTTCTTCCACTTTTTCCTCCTCTTCGCCGCCGATTCTCAACACCACACCAAAAAAAAAAAACAAAGTTCGGGAAAAACGGAAAATTGTTGTATTTTCCGCTTTTGGCTCTTCCTATTTTCCCGTCCTCTCGTTGCTTGTGCTTCTTTTGTTTTGTTTTCCTTCTTCCCCTCTCTCTCTCTCTTTCTCTCTCTTCCACTCACTCTTTCGATTCGTTTTTTTTTCTTTTTTTTATTTATAGTCTACACTTTTCTTTCGCCCATAGATTTTTCTGCTGCCTCTCGCTCTCGCTCTCGCTGCCGCCGCCGCCGCGCCTCTCGCTCTTCGTATTCTTAAGTATTTGCTATTTTTTCTGTTGGTTTCGCTTATATCTTTTGTAATGCAGCAGCTTATGTATTTAAATATTTAGTTAGTCGTCGTATGTTAAGTTTCTTCTTCTGTTTTTAATTTATTTATTTTTTATCAAAGCCAATGCAATTGCATCCAGCGTTGCCAGAAATTAGCAAACTTTTTGCTACTCTTGGATGTTTATCGGTAGCTAGTAAAATCGATAACTATCGGTGAGCTATTGCAGTCGAAAAGTGATCGCGAATCCATAAAAACAATATTTTTACTATCGATAGAATTCCCAGCTCTTGAGCAACTTCTGACGACTTATGATATCGGATTAATCGAGGTGAGTGCTAAGTCTGGTCACTCCACCAGCTGAGACAAACAAGCCAAAAAAAAAAAAAATAATAATAATAATAATGACAGCCGAAGTGGAGCCGGCTACAGCAACTGATAAGTTTTCGGCCAACGCCGAAGAGTTAGAAAGCTACTATTTGCAGTTGGAAGCGGGCAACATACCTGAATTGCAATGGCAATTTCCCGGACGACGTGCACCATCGCCAGATGCCAGTTGCAATGCAAACAGCAAGGATATGGATGTGGGAGCCACCGATACCATCGAACAAGAGTAAGTATTGCCATCTAATGAAATGAAATTAAATTTTCATTTGCTCAATGGTTTTTTGGTTTCTTTTATTCTTGGTCCCTACACAGACCACAAAAGTCGAATGACTTTGATTTCAGCGATGATGTGGCCCCTACTCAGATGCGCGTTCGTAGCCAGACATCCACACCAAAGTCGGCCAAGAAAAAGACGGCCAATTTCGCTGGCGTTATGGAGACATTGAAGAAAAAGAATGCAGAGAGCTCCTAGCAGTTTGTCAAGCGTGGCATTGGCTCACAACTCTTTTAAATGAAATTGTACATACATTATTTAATTGAACTTCTGGAATTGGATGATATAGAATAACTAGAATTATTAGTATAGTTCCATTTTATGTAGTGTCGCGCTTATAATTGCATGTGTGTATTCGTAATGGTCATGTATCCAGAAAGTGTATTCATTGTCAAGTATCTGTTCCCCTGTTGTCTATAGTCTTTAAATATATATATATGTGTGTAGGCTATAAATTAAAAATACTATCTAACACTTTATAATTATCTTTACACTGCTTTTGTGGATACTTGCTCCAAACTTTTATTACCTCATAAGGTCTCCAAAAAGTAGTTGTTGCCCTACAAGTGGTATCTTAAGGATATCTTAACAAAATTTAATTAGCACAATGAAATATCTTCTGCTATAGAGACAAAAATTACAAGACATTGATAAGGTGACACATTTTTATATATGTATTAATGTATGCACCATTGTTACCATTTTGCTATTGTTGTTTTGATGATTTATTCGTTATGAATATTTCAATGATCCTTGTAAATGTTGGCCGTTTTTCAGGCACGATATTCCAGCATGCTAGCATAATGTCATTGTACACAAAATCTGCACACATTTCTAATGGCTGTGGTCGAGGTAATCTATAAGAATAATTAATAAGGATAATTGCTGAAGCCCTTCACAAGCGTTTGCAAGTCTAAATTACCGGTCACCATCACGTATGCGCTGTAGGAATTTTTCAATTGTGTAGGTCTTCGGTTCTAGTTCTGGCTCCGATCCACGTGTGAATGTCTCATAGAGTGTTACACCATAACTCCATATATCCGAATACACTGAGTACTTTTGGTTAACAAATGCCTCGGGCGAGTACCTAGAGAGAGAGAGAGAGAGAGAGAGAGAGAGAGAGAGAGAGAGAGAGAGAGAGAGAGAGAGTGAGAGGGAAAGAGAGATAAAAAGATTTTAATAATTATTAATTAGGTAAAAATTATCATCATACCACTTTTTTGGCAAAGGCCGCACTGTTTTTCCAATATAGAAGCCCGCTTTATCTAGTCTCTGCGATAGACCAAAATCAGAGATTTTAACAATGTTTCTACTTATATCAACTAGAACATTTCGTGCTGCCAAATCGCGGTGTGTAATTTTTTCTCCGGCTAAATATTCCATGCCCTGCAACGAAATAATAGGATAGATTACACGCTCTGATCGGAGCTCTCTCAGAGGAACTCACTTTAGCAATGTCTAGGGCATAGGATTCCAATTGTTGTCTTGTCAAATTCACATCGCTCACCAAGTGTTTAGTAAGTGAGCAGTCTAAGAACTCCATGATAATGGCATTGCATTGCGGTGCCCAGTATTTAAATTTCACGACATTTGGATGATCGAGATCCTGCATTATTTCCATTTCGCGTTTGAAATCCAGTGTTTGGTTCCTGGTATGAAGCATTTTAATGGCCACCAGTTCGTTAAACGCACTACCGTTTTCGGAAAGTCGACCTTTGTACACCTGGCCAAAGTGACCTTCGCCAAGCTTATCCTTTTCATGTTGCTTATTAAATCGTACTTTGACGTTAGCCACCTTGATTACTTCTTGTATAACTTTACATGTCAATGGAATCGCATCGACATCGTTTTGGGTACCGTCCTCCGAACAATTTTCATCATAGTGGTAGGCTAAAAAGAATATACATACATACATGTACATACTTCGTAAGAATCTCATTTTTAATTTAGATGTGAGCAACTCCCTTCAGTATATTAGTGAAAATGCTCACTGATTCACTTGTTCAGCTATTTAGTTCAGTGCATACCTACCTAACTCACTTTCAGACATCTCTACATGAGGATATTTTGAGGACATCTCATGTAAATAGGTGAAAACTTTTTGAAAATCAAACTGCTTTGTTTCGTTCCAGCCATCCATAATTATTTGACTGATTTCTGAAGGACACTTTTCCTGATCGAGTTCTGGCAATATATCTCCGCAATGGACTATATTCTGTTGAATCGTGGTTAAGTCCAATAGCGTTAAATCCTTTTCACAACAAGAAAATATTTCATATATTGTGGTGGCAAATGCCCAGGTTTGTGAGAAATCATCATTTTTAGCTTTCTCTGGATTATTAAAGAATTTCGTGGGTATCCAAGCAAAGCTTAAAAAAAAGAAAAATATTTGTTTTAAACAACAAAAATGAAGTTCGATTTAAATTGCAACTCACTCGCTCGCTTGATAGGGTCTCGGACAGCCAGGATCACCGATTTTAACCAGCATGTGTGACGGTCTATATTCAGTGATAAATAGATTCGAACATCGTAAAAAATTATGGTATACTTTATTTACGTTCAGGTAATGTACACCACGGGCGAAGCCAAGGACAGCCTGAATAAGAATTGATTTGGAAACGTTCGGTTGTTTTTTCAAAAATCTGTCGAAGGGACCATAGCTGGCATATTCCAAGACCATGGTCAATGGATTCGTCGTCGTAAAGCCGTATAATTTGAGAAATTGCGGCGATTTGATCAGACCCCATTTGGTTATCATATGATTGAATACGGTGTTGTCTCCACTGCATAGAGTTTTCAATGTGACCGGAACATCCTTAAGGGCACCTTTTTGTAGCCAATCTCCGCGCGCTTTCAAAATTAAGTTATCATTGGTCTTCTTATTTGTACCTGTGAAAAGTATATAATATGCAGTAATATTACTATACATTAATAGGGGGCTCGACAAGAAGTACATATGTATGTGCATACCTACTCACCCGAATGCCATTGCAGATCTATACTGATGTTCAGCATTTGTGGGTTACAACGCCGCAACTCAAAACCACTCAATTGAATGTTAGCCTTGTTATTCGACAAATTTTTGGGCAAACACAATAACAATAAGGTATATTTATCATCCATCGATGGCGGCACGCAATGACGTATAGAACTGCCGATCTCTATAGAGGACGCGAGCTCGCTTAGTGTGCAAAATTCTTTGTTACCAATCGGATCAATCAATATCCATTGTTTTTTCTGTTTATCAGCTCTTAGGATTTTCCATGTTCCCGTCTTGTATTTATAATTAGGTTTCGGATTACTGAGCCTACGAATATGTATAATTTCAAAGATATTAGGTCAGAGGCGTAACAGAGGTGTAATCTGTAAAGGTTTCTTTCCATACATATGATAAGAAACAGACACACTTAAACTGAACTTAGTATTATAAATATAATTGTATAATAATAAATGCATACATACTTTTCGACATTAATATCAATATAATAGGTAGAGTATTCCCGATCACATTGTCGAATAATATAGGAGCCACATTTGTCACTCTTCGCGTGCAGTTTATCCAAGGAGTCGGTTCCGCCTATGGGACCATGACATGACAGCTCCCACAATTCTACGAGCGAAGGAGTCTTGTATAGAACGCACAGATCCCTCATCCATAGTCCAGTCAATCTAAAGACGTAAACACATTTGTAATTTTAAAGCCTGCTTAACTTATATTAGTAGTTGAAGAGTTGATAAAACCTCATATAAATTCCCAAATAGGAAACGAATGACTTCATTTCCTGTTCCGTTTTGAAGTAAATATCGTAGACACTCTGCATTCCAGTGATTTCCAATGATACTTTGTTTTCCTTTTCATTCGGCAAAACCATAATAATATCCTGTGTTAAGGTGAGAAAAGACCACTACAAAAAAAAAAAAAAACAGTTGAATTGGTTATTCCCGGGAAATAAATTTTAAAAAAACTCATAACAATAAATTCTTATCTTTTTAGACTCTAAAACAGTAGGAAAAAGTAGATTAATTAACTTCTCTGAAAAAGATTGATTATTAATGCTCACATTTTGATCTTAACAACAATGTTTATCTTATCTTATATATATACATACCACCACTTATAACTCAAGAACGGCAGAACAGATTTGGCTGAAAATTGGTGGGGAGGTAGCTTAGAGCCAGGAGATGGACATAGGATACTTTTTATCACGTTCGACAGCGTTCCCGTGTGACTTGACATGAAACGTCAGACACTATAACAAAAAAGAATCAGACTTGGAATAACAAAACGCAAATGACAGCTATGTAATTGACGTAAAATGACAGCTATGTAATGACGTAGGGATGACAATTTGATATTTGTAAGAAATCAATATTAAAACTATTTCTATTAAATAAATAATTAACAAGTGGATTGAAGTAAAGTGAAGTTTAATTAATAACGTCGCGACCAAGACGATCGAATCTTTCCCGACAAAGCCGTTATGCAAGAAGAATACAAAATACTGCAAATGAAAGGACTGAAGAAGAACAAGAAATTGCACGTGAACAGGGCCGCGATAGTATGGCTCGACTTCGTGCATCTCAATCACGAGAGCAATATGAAGCAGCCCGTGAAACAGCTCGGTTGGCAATGCAGAATCGTCGAGCGAACAACAGAAGGCAACAAAAAGATAATTTGCGACGCATGACAAGATATTTAGCTGATTTGAATCGAGCAGCGTTTCGATACGATTGCAGCAATGATTACAGCTTGCATCCTAGCGTTTGCATTGGGCAAATGGACGTTGTTTGTGAGTATTGTGGTGCATTAAAGTTTTCCGGAGAAACGCCTGGATTATGCTGCCCTAATGGTAAAGTGAAATTGCCAGTGTTGACTCCGCCACATCAGCCATTGTATTCATTGCTTTGGGGCGAAACACAAGAATCTCGCCACTTTCTTGCAAATACTCGAAAATACAATAGTTGTTTTCCAAATGACATCATTTGGGGCAGACATTATCGAAGACGGAGGATTTAATCCGACATTTAAGGTATTTATTTTTGTACTTACATAGAATGTAGTTAAAGAATAACTTACTTTATCTAATGGTATGTATTACATTTGCTAATACTGAACTCTACTCTCCCACAGAAAAAGTATTTATAACCCAGTTAATACTGTCTGGTTTTTATTTTGTAGATACAAGGACAGATTCACCAACGAATTGGATCATTACTACCTTTCTATCTTCGAAAGAATAAATTTTTACAAATATGTATACTTCATGGGCAACATGGAAGAACAACTTGATCGACGCCTAGGGATCAATGCAGGAATGAAGCGAGCAATTATTCAAGACTTGCAGTGTTTGCTTTATGAACATCATGCGTTGGTCAGGTTGTTTCAGAGTGCTTTAGACCGGATAAACGACCATCTGGAACACACGAACGCACATTTAATGCTCCAACAGTAGACGAAGTTGCCATCCTGATTGTTGGTGAACAATTGGAAAAACGCGATATTGTGCTTACACGTCGCGATACTGGGCAACTGCAACAAATATCTGAAACTATCGATTATATGACGCTTTGAGAGGATGGATATTATTTTAATATTAAAATGATAAATCCATTGAATGGTAAAGTATCAGTAATCCCTAAAAGTTTGTGGTTTAAATCTAGAACATTCATGTTTTTCCCATGGTGGCATGCATGTTCACGGGTCGGAAGACCATCTGCGTTGTTTGTTTTTGCGCCTGATAATAAAACAAAAAATGTCGTGTATCACAAGATACTTAAGTGAAGAGCAACCTATGTACTAAATACAGAAATAATAATGAATGATTAATGTAGTTATTTAATTTTTTTTGTATTTTTTCCAAAAAAAAAACACAATCTGCTTATTTATTGTCATTATTAAGGCGAAACAAAGTTCGCCGGGTCAGTTCTAGTTATATATATATGTATTTATTAATATTCATACATATGTCAACATATTTCAAATTTAAGTAATTTTGTGAATATGTATGTAACAGAAATGTAGACGGTTTCTTCCTTTTCCGTTTTATCCTGTTTTTCTTCATATGGGTTTTTAGTGTGGTTAACCGGCAGTGTCACCTAGCGTGGCACTGAGTTAGAGGGAGAAAAGCATAGAGATTGTACAGCTGGAAAAGCTGGAAGCCCACATACACCCGATGGATAGGAAGTTCGGACTAAATTGACAATTCATTCAAAAAATATAATGTCCATTCCAATAGAGATAAGAAAGCAGCTCTTCGACAAATTTAATTTATAGTTACGAAATTTTTTAAACAGGATATGATGATAAGTGGAATGGTCATGGTTTATGGATCGGATGATGAATGTGAGTTCTTCCGGTTAAACTTACCTTGGGCATGGCTGAAACCGGAGCGATTTTAAGTCCTGGATCATTGGACTCGTGTGACCATAATTCAACTAGAACCTCAACGTGCTTTGGGCTAGCATCGTTGGGTTTATCAATGACGGAGCTGTTATTGGATGTGGCAGTGTCGATCTTAATCTCGCATATAGAATTGGAATTCTCTGTTGGCAACTCTGCCACGGTTGCCCTGTACTGCTCGATAAAATAAGTCGGAGCCAGACTGCAGATGGTTGCTATATAATGGACTTTACACTCTTCTAATGTTGCTTTCGTGTCAAACAGCTCCCGCAAACGCTCCTCGATATGAGGACGTGTGAAGATGCCATGATTGTTCGCTAGACTTTGCGGCAAATAGGTTTTGTAGCCCCTCTGTATGGCCTCTGCTGACGATGGCTGGCTCTCCAAATCGATACGGATATCATTGGCAGCCAAGCCAAGAACCTTATCCTTGTGAACCGGATAGCGAATCTCTGGGATTTGCTCATGTATCATGTCATGGCGCATCTGATAGTAAAGGTAGTTAAAGCTTTTCGCGTCAAGCTCTTTCAATAGTTTCTCCAAATCGGCGATACGGAAACGTATGCGAAAACAGTATCGCGATTTGCTGTCCAAACATTCGCCGGGCAGAGCCCAAAACCACATGACACTCGAACTGCTGTTGGACTTCACAGGCGGATCTCGATGCTCGCATATGCCAAAAATTAGTTGGACCACCGGTCTTATATTTAAATGGCGGCACATTGCCGTGCAAATCTCCTCGCATCTCATGGTATGAATAAATTTCATGTATTTCCTGCTGGTATATTCATAGACATGAATCATGTCCTCGTTGAGGGAGTTCATGCTTATATTTTGTTGACTGCAGGTGCCGCCGCTGCTTCTGCTCCTTAGGGATGTTGTTGTGCCGCTATCATTATCTCTATCTCTATCTCTATCAACACTGCCACATCCGGGCAACGTCTTGTCATCCATGTTGAGCCGCATTCCACAATAGTTTTTCGATCTGCTCACTGCGTCTGTCTGCCGGCTACTGAAATCAGAAAGATTTCTGATCATATACTACATATATATGTGTATACATACATATGTACATATTCTCTTTCTGCTTGCTTCGAGAGATTTCTTTGTGTTGATAGCTTTTGCCCGAACCACTTATTCATTTCTTCACTATCAATTCACCCGGCCTTTAGTACTTTCATTACCTCATGGGATCTCAAATAAGTAGTTCTCGTTGCTCTACATATGTTTTTCTTTCGAAATGGACGTCATAGAATTGATGAGATAACTGACGCTTTTGAATTAAATTTTTATGGTTTTTATTAAAATATTTAAATGCACGAAATATTTTTGATTTCATTATTAAACAAAAAAATATTAATATATATAATAAAAGATTTGAAAATATACACATAGATTACACATATATATTAGATTGGTTCAAAAATCTGATTCTCATTATACCCTTATCTTGAAATTAAGATTCAAAATGAATTTGCATGACTTTGGGATTGCATTTCAAGAACAGAATAAATCTGGATAGATGGAAACCATTCTAATATATATGCACATATACCTATATTCGTACATACACATACATACGTACACGTACGCTTGAGAATCATTTCATTTATGAATACTTCTTTAATAGACCTATATAAATGTATATAGATATTTCATTATTTATGCAATGCATATTCTCATTATAATAATTAACATTATGAATCAAAAAACAAAAAAAAAAAAAAGAACGAAAGAAAGAAATGGCATCTTCTGATCAATCTAATTATTAATTGACATACCTTATAATCTATATGTGCACATGCTTGATAAAAATTACATATATATATAGCTAACTTATCCATGCTTAATTACATAATACATACATATATACCTAGATTCATGTTTAAAAATTGTTCGGGCTTGGGATTTGCCCGCATTCGTCAATGAAGTGTGTGTGTGTGTGTGTGTGTTTTTGTAGATAAAGCTTAATTATTTCTCATCTCTTCGTATCAACTTTCATTTTCACTTTTTGTTTTTTTTTTACAATTATGTATATACATTCCGAATATATGACTAACAATATATAACAAAAGTGGTCTAAAAGTTTTTAATACAAAATCATAGATTCTATATTTATGAGTGTAGGGAAGAGTTTAATAACGACGCCAAAATTTGATAATTATTGTCATTCCTACGCATGAAGAATGAGAGATTTGTTTAGCTCTCACATTAAGGCGAGGGAATGTGCGAACAATTTTACAAAATGGCGTTATTATTGAACAGTTACACAAGAGAGATAGGGAGAGCGAGAGAGAGAGAGAGAGGGAGAGAGAAAGAGAGAGCGCAACTGTGGGAAACAAATACATACATAAGTTACAGAGACTCAGAGATAGCTTAAGGAATAGCCAGGGCAGAAAGAATGGGAATTTCAATTAAATAAAATTAATTTCCTAACGAGGATCCATTGCATTGTCCGCCAATATCTACAACATTTCAATATAGCTTAGCTAAGTTGAAACATTACAATCAATGCTACTACACGGACACGGAGGATCCTTAAGAGCACGTGCGTCAGATTTTCAAATTTTTATGCTTTTAGTGTAAAAACGTAAAGCCAACAACAAATTACAAACTAAGCGAATTATGCTTATACGATATAAAACATGTATGTATGTATACCAAAATTTTATAATTTAAATATTATATTTATATTTAAGTTATTTCTAATTGCGCTCAAAGCTCGTTCTAAATCAATGATCGTTTTCGATGTTATTACCATTTTGTTGCAGATAATGCTGCTGCTGTTGTTGTTGCTGTTGCTGTTGTTGCTGTTGCAGTTGTTGCTGCTGTTGTTGTTGTGATGATTCAGGAACTGGTACTCCACCCATAACATTGTTTCTTCTAAAAATTTCAATAATCGTTGTAAATGTTGGCCGATTTCTTGGCACGCCATTCCAACATGCCAGCATTATGTCGTTGTATACAAAATCCGCACATGCTTCCAATGGCTGTGGTCGCGGTAACCTATAAGAATATTTTGAAAAGGATAATTGTTAAGTACCAAGCCTTGCGAAAGAGTTTGCATATATAAACTTACCTATCACCATTCTTAAGACGACTCAGAAATTCAGTTTCTGTTTTGGCCATTGGCTGTAATTCAGGCAGTGATCCACGGGTAAATGTCTCATAGAGTGTTACACCATAGCTCCATATATCTGAATACATTGAGTGCTTATTGTCATCAATTGCCTCGGGCGAATACCTAGAAGCAGCAGAAAAAAAAGAGACAGAGAGAGAGAAAAAGAGAGTAGGATAAAGACAGTTTCTTTTTATATAGTTATGATCGACTGTCGGTCCATACCATTTGATGGGCAAGTGGCGCTCGGTTTTTCCAATATAGTAACCCGCTGAATTAACTCTCTGGGACAGACCAAAGTCAGAGATTTTCACAATACTTCTGTTTATATCAACGAGAACATTTCGTGCCGCCAAATCGCGGTGTATGATATTCCTTCCGGCTAAATATTCCATGCCCTACAGCAAGAGAAATATATAAATTTCACACTGTTATTGGAATACTGTTAAAGAAACTCACTTTGGCTATGTCCAGGGCATAGGATTCCAACTGTTTCCTTGGCAAAGCTGGACTACTCCTCAAGTAGACTTCAAATGAGCAGTCCAAGAACTCCATGATGATGGCATTAAATTGCGGTGCCCAGTGTTTAAATTCCACTACATTTTGATGGCGAAGATCGTGCATTATGTCCATTTCGCGTTGGAAATCCGGGGTCAGGTTTCTTGTATGCAGCCTCTTAATGGCCACTGGTTCATCAAAGCCATCGTAGCGGACAAGCCGACCCTTGTATACCACTCCAAAGTGGCCTTCGCCAACCTTATCGTTTTTATAATGTTTGTTGAATCGCACTCGACCACCATTAACCTCGATCACAATGGGAAAGTGCATATAGTCGAATGGTTTAGCATCATTTGCCGTAATATTATTTTGGGCTCCATCATCCAAATAGTTCTCATCATAGTAGTCATTATATCCATTGAGTTCAGGACTAAAAGCTGCAAGTGAATATCATAAAACATATAGTTGGGTTAGCATTATCGATTTGACTGCTTTGCTGATAGGCGTAATCTGTTTCTCCAAGCGTCAATACAACCTAATAGGGTAGTCTAGGTTGGTGAACTTCGCAACAAAGGTCTTACAATACGCAGGATTATAAATGAAGTAATTAGTCAATGGTTCTTAAGGAATTTTTTTTACATTACAGGGAAGGCCTCTAAATGGTCGTGAATCTCAATGTTCGAAACGTAAAAATGGCGTTCCGCTGAGCGTTTTTGCTTTTCAAAACATTCTCCACTTAGCTTCAACTTGATAAACTAAACTTAACTACTGATCAATCCAACTTTGTTGTGGATCTAAAAGCGATTACTTTGATTTCTGCATCGTCCATAGCCCATCAAACTTACTTAAATCATTTTCAGACATCTCTGTATGAGGACATTGAATCTCATGCAAACGCGTGACAATGACTTGAAGATGAAACTGAGATTCCACATCATCGCTCCAGCCATCCATAATTGTCTCACTGATCTGTGGGGGACACAATTGGGGATCGAGATCTGGCAATATGCTTGCATGCTGTGTTTTATTCTGTATCAACGTGGCTTGAGTCATTAGCCTTAGATCCTCTCGACAACGCGAGAATATCTCATAAATTGTTGTGGCAAATGCCCAGATTTGTGTACTGGGATCGACCTTGGCCCCTTCTGGATTATTGTAGTACTTCGTGGGTATCCAAGCAAAGCTAGAATAAGAGAACGAATTCATTTCTGAGCAGCAAAATTCGGTTTATCATAACTCACTCGCTCTCTTGATAGGGTCTCGGATAGCCAGGATCACCGATTTTAACCAACATGTGTGGCGGTTTATATTCGGTGATAAATAGATTTGAACATCGTATATAATTGTGGATTATACGATATTCACTTAGGTAATGTATGCCACGCGCCAGACCAAGAATTACCTGAATGAGATTAGATAGGGCAACGTTCGGTTGCTTTTTCAAAAATCTGTCGAATGGACCATAGCTGGCATATTCCATGACCATGGTCAATGGATTCGCTAGCGTTAAACCGTATAATTTGAGAAATTGCGGCGATTCGATAAGACCCCATTTCCCTGTCATCCCAATGAATTCAGCATAGTCGCCATCATTGCGTAGGATTTTTAATGTAACCGGAACATCCTTAAAGGAACCCTTTTGTAGCCAATCTCCGCGCATTGTGAACATTATATTATCGTTGCTCTTGTCACATGTACCTAAAATCAAAATGTATGCAGTGATATTGAGGATACGGGAACCGAAAGGACAGAAGGAACTAACCTGGATAACATTGCAGATCCTTTGAGGGATTCAGCAGTTGTGGGTTTCGACGCCGCAATTCAAAATCACTCAATTGAATGTCAGTCTTTTTGTTCTTTAAATTTTTGGGCAAACATAATAGCAATAGGGGATATTTATCATGAAATGATGGCGGCACGCATTGACGCTCCGGACTATCGGCCTCTATTGAGGACGCAACATCGCGTAAGGTGGCGAATGCTTTTTGCACGCCATTCGGCACGACCAATATCCATTGTTTCTCCTGTTTCTCAGCTCTTAGGATTTTCCATGTTTCCGTTTGGAAACGATGATTCTTATGCACACCACTCACACTACAAATATGCGTAAATTGAAATAGTTTTCATAAGAAATATGAGTATGAAGTTGGATGCTGGATAAGAGGCCAGCCTTGCCAAGTTTATCAACATGAACTATAGAATTCATTATAATTTCCTTTTTTAGAAACACAGCCACATCCGTTTATTTTATCAGGCTGCTAATTTCATGGAACTTTATGAAGGAAACAGGAAACAGTTCTTAAAAGCTTACTATCAATGTCGTCAAATGCTTTGTACAAAAAAGTATTCTACTTCTACATGGACTTGTTTGTTTTTTTTTTTTTTTTTTTTGTTAGTTTTTCATGTACATACCATTTGACATTAATATCAATATAATAGGTAGAGTATTCCCGATCACATTGTCGAATGATATAGGAGCCACATTTGTCACTCTTTTCGTGCAGTTTCATCAAGGAGTAGGCTCCGCCTATGGGACCATGACATGACAGCTCCCTCAATTCTACGAGCGATGGAGTCTTGTATAGGAGGCACAGATCCCTCAGCCATATTCCAGTTAATCTAAAGACGTAAACACATTTGTAATTTTAAAGCCTGCTTAACTTATATTAGTAGTTGAATAGTTGATAAAACCTCATATAAATTCCCAAATAGGAAACGAATGACTTCATTTCCTGTTCCGTTTCAAAGTACATATCGTAGCCACTCTGCATTCCACTGATTTCCAATGATACTTTCTTTTCGTTTTCATTCGGCGAAATCATAATAATATCCTCCGTAATGGCGACCAAAGACCACTGCAAAAAAAAAGAAAATAAAGTGAATGTCCAGCTGAATGGGGTATTCTCTTTAGAATTTTATTTTTCTACTTTCAACTGGGCCACTGTGGATGCCATTTTTCTGTCGGAAATATTTCTTTTTTGACCATTATATCTCGCATTTCAAGGTACCCAATGCTGCGTGCAGGGTATAGAACAATAAAAAGAGTTTGATAACGTTCACTTTTCGCACTGATCTCGTGTTATACATATATTTCTTATCAGCATCCAACTTTTAGTCGAAAATAATTCACGCATTGTCAAATGGTACGTCAACATATTTCAATTTAATTTCAAATTTAGATGAATTTCGTTTATTTTTTACCGACTACTGTGTCCTAGCTACTTTTTAATAAGAAGAGAGCAAAGGATTTAACTCACCTTGGGTATAGCTGAAACGCGGGCGATTTTGAGTCCTGGATCGGTGGACTCGTGTGACCACAATCTAACCAAAACCTCAATGCCCTTTGGCCTAACATCGTTGGATTTCTTCTGGTTGCGTCCTTTGAATTTGCGGCCACTGGAGCTAGTGGCGGAGCTGCTACTGGTGGCCGAGGATGTGTTGGATGTGCCACTGGCCACATCAGTTGCCAGGCCATTGCAACTGTTGCCCGGTGTCAATGTCGAGAGGGTTGTGGTGCTGGTCGTGCCATTAGAGAGAATATTTGTGCTTGCACTGGCATGGCTTGTGGTGGTGCTCGCGCTGGTTGTGGTGCTAATGCCAATCTCATATATTAAGTTATTTGAATTCTCATTTGGCAAGTCCTCCACAATAGCCCTGTACTGTTCCATCATATAAGTGGGAGCCAGACTGCAGATGGATGATATATAATGGAATTTAAACTCGTCGAATGGTAAACTCGAGGCAATCAGCTCCTGGAAAACGGTATGGATGTGAGGACGTGTGAAGAGGCCATGATTGTTCCATAGGCTATGCGGCAGATAGGTTTTGTATGCCCTCTGAATGGCCTCAGCTGACGACGGCTGGCTCTCTAGATCGATACGCATATCGATGACAGCCAGGCCAAGAACCTTGTTCTTGTGATCCGGATAGCGAATCTCTGAGATTTGCTCATTTACCATGTCATGACGCATCTGATAGTAAAGGTAGTTAAAGCTTTCCGGGTCAATCAGTTTCAATTGTTTCTCCAAATCGGTCATACGGAAACGTATGCGAAAACAGTAGCGCAATTCGCTAGCTAAACATTCGCCGGGCAGAGCCCAAAAGCCCATGCTATTCGAATTGCTGTTGGCATTTGATTTGGATTTCGATTTAGACTTCACAGGCGGATCTCGATGCTCGCATATGCCAAAAATTAGTTGGACTACCGGTCTTATATTTAAATGGCGGCACATTGCGTGCAAATCTCCTCGCATCTCATGGTACGAATAAATTTCATGTATTTCCTGCTGGTATATTCATAGACATGGATCATGCCCTCGTTGAGAGAGTTCATGCTTATATTCTGTTGACTGCAGGTGCCGCCGCTGCTTCTGCTCCTTAGGGATGTTGTTGTGCCGCTACCACTATCTCTGTCCCGATCAACGCCGCCACGACCGGGCAACGTTTTGCCATCCATGTCTAGCTGCATTTCAGTTTCTCTTATCTGTTGACTGCTTCTGCTTCTGCCTCTGCCTTCTGGCCACGAAGATCAGCAATCTGCCCCACAGCTTCTTATCAATTTTGGGTTCCTCCTACATACAGCACAATTCACACCTACTACTACTACAACTACAACTACACAGTACACACAACATATACACTCTTCTAGATATTCCCTTCCCTTGCGTGGATTTCGTTCTGTCCCGTTTCTGTGGTTTTGCTAGATTTTTGCGTCCCGGAGATCAATTTGTGCTAGCTAGTTGTTTAATTATTAAAACTGTGCTAGCCAACTTTTAGGACTGTTCTACAACTGTGCTAAACAATTTTATTGAACTGTGATACGCAGTTGTTTTTCGATATCGATACAATTCAGTTTTGTGCGATTTACCTATCGAAGACAAAGCTCATTAGCTGGTGGGGAGAGGAGAAAAAACCAGCTGGCAACTCCCAAATTGAAAGAAGAGGTCTGGTATCGCTACCGATAACATGACCGATGGCAAAAATCTATTCGCATTTGGGCGGTTTTTTTAAACTTATTCGGCCGTGAAATGTGAATTAAGCGGCAAATTCCATTCCTAAGGTAGTGTGGCGGCCCCTTTTTGATTTCTAGAGGCAAAAAGCCAACAACGCCTAATATTAGCCACTGTGTGGGAAATCTATTCGGAAGGAAATTGGTCCAAAATTCGAATGAAGACCGAAATCTTCCCTTCACGTGTGCAAATAGAGCATTTGGATCTTCGTAATTCATGCCCCATGCCCAATCCATTTTATTCTTGTTCCTGCTAATTGGCTGTTCAAATATTTGTGTCCCTCAAAATTTTCACTTGTCATCGCGCATTAAAGACGGTCACTGATGGCTCACTTAGATTACACCTACACCGAAGAATATCAGTATTTAATGATCAGCACGTCCAGAATGTCTGGCCCGGGTCTTGGTCTGGTTTTCAGTTTGGCGATTGTCTTTATTATGCTGAATATGCCACCAGTTTTTGGCCGGAATCTTACTGAATTCCTATTGCATCGCCAGCGGCGTTGGCTGATCTTTCAGAATAGTGGTTCGATCAAGTTCAGCATTGGCCCATCAATGCCAGTGCCGTTGGGAGACCATGTGACATTTCGTTCCTGTGTGCTGTCGTATACTCTGCAAGGTGGCACCTATTCAATGCCCACCTCACCGATTTGGCCCTGGGATAAATGGGAATCAACGTTTGCCCGTTCTCTCAGCCAGATGAGACGAAATATTGAGATCCAAACGGCAAGTGGTAAAGTAAAATACGCCGACGATGCCCGACTTTTGGTCTATACCGCCTTGGAAGAGTATATAGGTCGAAGAAATGACGACATGTCCATTGGCAAACAATGTCTTTTACGTTCCATATGCGAAAATGCTCAAATCCGTCATCATGTGGGCATCTTTTCGGAAATTCTAAACATTATATTAAGGTGAGTTTCAAACAGAATCGTCAGAAAAAAACTTTTGAAAATATTTGTTTGATTTCAGTCCTGGTAAGGCAGATCTGGATATATCATATCATGATGCCTATGCAGCTGGTCGTGGGGGAATTAACTGTCTGAATCAATATAATTCCTGCCCACGTGGCCTTAACTTTTTGGATGGGCTCTTAATAGTTGAAAATTACTAAACAGTATTGGGTTATAAAAAATCAATTGTAGATGGACAGCAAAAAAGAAAGAAATTTAAAAACACAAAAATAACCAAACTTGTCAAGAATAAAATTTATCTATTTAAAAAAAATGTAATAATAATTTATTTTGAATTGCGCGCGAAATGAAAAGCTTGTTTAAATAAACATTATCGACTTATGGAGTATGTTATCGAGTGCAGTCGAAATCTAAACCTATCGATAACATTTGTATAAAATATAGTAAAATGTATCGACTGTTTGTCGAGCTCTAATATTATTGGCCAGTTGTGATATAACCTCAAAAGGAACAGTAAAATACATTTCGTTGACTGAATCAGAGCAATCCGAACTAAAAAATAATGTCCGAATTTGAGGATCTATCTTCCAATGATAAGGAGTTGCAGGAATTCCTTATGATTGAAAAACAAAAAGCACAGGTCCATGCGCAGGTATGATAGCGGTAAATTATGCTGTGTTATCAGTTCTAATTCAAGCCTCTTGCCTAATACTTTATAGATTCATGAATTCAACGAGATTTGTTGGGAAAAATGCATTGGCAAGCCAAGCAGCAAATTGGATCATGCCACGGAGACTTGCCTAAGCAACTGTGTCGATCGTTTCATTGACACATCCCTGTTAATAACACAACGTTTCGCCCAGGCGCTGCAAAAGCAGAGCTCTGTCGACATGTAAACGGGACAAGGGACGGGGAATGGCTGATGCAAATCCTGAAACTACAAAATCGCCGCTTGACCTGCATGTGCATGTCCTACTGTTAAGCAAACTACTTTTAAAATTTATCATGTAAGACTAGTTTCAATCAAACAAGACACGACGACGACAACACGGTGCTACATTTTCCTTACGACCCAGTCACTGTGCTGCGCGCGTTCGACTCAAACCAAACTAAAGAAACGAAACAAAAAGCAACAAACCAACCAACCAATACTGACTTCTTATTATTAGAAAACAAAAATTGATAATAAATATGTGTATGCCTACTTACATATCCCTGGATAAGCCCTCTTGATGCTGGGTTAATTGGCATACACACACGAGTTAGTTATCCGTATTCGTATATTCTTGTTTTAATTTAATGGCATGGAGATTAAGTGGCGAAGTGACTAACTGAAAAGCGTGATGATGGATGGATTATCTTTCCGACTATTATGGTTATTTGTGACAAAACAAAAGCTTTATTCAAGTTTCCTTTTTTTTCAAAAATAATTATTGATAAAACTAATTGATTAACTTCAAATATTTTTTCATATACTTTTCTAATATGATGACGGAAGAGTTATAAACGTAATTTTATAGTTCATAGTCAACATTTCCCGTCTGTCCATTGGGGTCATCCGTGAAATTTAAAAAGAAATCATCGTTTGATTTCGAAAAGAGCAATGCGTCCTGATCCTGGTCCTCAGACATTGCTGAGGACTTACTTGAGGGAGAATTAAATGCAAATTGCTTCTCCGTATACAATTTGGACTCAAACGTAAATGCATCAAGCGAAGTGGTGGGAATTTGTTCGGTAGCGGTCACAATTCCCACGGTTGGCGGAGCAAACATGCCTGTAACAGATGTAAAAGACTGACCAAATCTAATGCTTCTAGCAGAGGCATCACGAGATGTGGTGGGAATCAATTCGGAAGCAGTCACAATGGCGTTGGAAGACAAAGCAAATTTGGCACCTTGGCCAAAAGTTTCACAAGCAGTGGAGAGGATTGTCTCGTCAATGTTCACAATTTCAGTTGAGGACTGTCCGAAATTATTTCCTTTGGCTGTGGCATCGCCAGATGTGGTGTTAGTTGAGTTGGATACGGTCATAATTCCAGGCGAGGACTCAGTAAAGCTACTGGACATTACGGTTTCCGACTCATCGGTGGCCAGCTGATCATCAGCGTCGCCTAGATTAACATCCATTCGCTCAACCAGGTCACCCCAATTATCAGTGGCCGCCATAGATTCATCCTCACTCTCGGTCAGCGGCGAGGGAGCGAAACGTACTTGCTTGGTCTCGCCTTGCTTTGCTTGGTTACGAGTGTTTTTGTTGGTATCCACCATTAATATGGAACGCAATGCGCTTAGCTCGTTACTACTCTCCGCTGCATTTGACTTGCTCGATTTGTTTCCACTTGGGAAATTCTTTAAAAAATCTAAAGCGGATTGAATTAATGTGTTGTCTACATGTTTATTCAGAGACGTGTCGGTGATGGGAAAACTCTGAGCCAGAG
This sequence comes from Drosophila nebulosa, assembly GCA_024703675.1. Classification (NCBI taxonomy): domain Eukaryota; kingdom Metazoa; phylum Arthropoda; class Insecta; order Diptera; family Drosophilidae; genus Drosophila; species Drosophila nebulosa. The sequence goes on from JANFPS010000006.1 coordinate 611,972, forward strand.
GCTGCTGCTGTTGCTGCTTCTGGGGTTTTTCTTGCAGCGTGCGTTCTCCACAATAAGCCAGTTCTTGTTTTAATTCAATCAATTCTTTCCGTTGAAGAAGAAGATTTATGATTTTTCTATTTAATTGCCCAGAAGCCCAGTCTAAACTCATTCGTCTGCGGTCTTGGGATTCTTTAGTCAATTGCTTTGATATATTCAACTCCTGTTGACTCCTCTTCAAGTCCCGCTGAACCTGACGCATTTCTAATACTGCAAAACAAAAGTGCCAAAATTTGACATGACTTTTATGGAATGGCGCAGTTTCAAACCTTTGTACTGACCTATATGACGACTTTCCAGTATTGCCATATTATCCAGCTCGGTTTTGTTTTGCCGCTTCAATGATCCAAGCGTAGCCTGCGCCTCATTTTGCTTGAGAAGCATTGTATACTTGAAAATATTTTCAAACTTTTTGTTCTGAAGCAGGTGCTCCATTTTGAGAACCTGAGCGTAGCAGGTCTCAATGATTTCATTTGTTTGGTTTTGCTCCTCCTTTTGCTTATTCATGGTGGCAAAGGCCTCGGAAACTAGCATGTGATCTAGGCTCACTAAATTCAACTGCGAGCGTATCTCTGTTGAAGATATAATTGGGATTAGGTAATTCAATTGAAATGATGCGGTGACGCTGAACTTACGTTCATTTGCTGCTCTTAAATGGTCCGATTCGCGAAGTTCTGCCTCATATTCGCTGAATAAAGGTTTCAGTTCATTATCCTCGGTTAATAGATTGACGATTTGGTCAAGGGCAAGAGTGTTTTCTGCCATTTTTTTTGACTTTTTTAGGAACGGCAACGGTAGCGTGCGCAATATTAAAAGTGGCTTTTTCTTTTGAACCTAAGTTCCGTTAGTTTAGTGCTGCCAACTCTTCATAGTTTGCTTGGCGTTCCGCAGCATTAGAGACGGCACGAAAGGAGTGTTGGACAATTTAAAAAAGTGATGCTTAACGGCTTTAGAGATTTGAAAATCCTAGTCGACGCGAATACAAATTTTTATTTTAATTCTCTTTATTTTGTATTCGTAATTGAAAAAAAAAAAAATACTTTGAAAATGATAATAGGTATGATTGATTTGATTCATTTAACTCTACGTATAAAAATTTCCAAATTCAACATGATGAGTGGAGGTTGAAGAACAAGGTAGCGGCGATGCTGACCATCATCATATTTAAACAACATTCTTGGCATCTCGCGGTATGCGATGAGTGAGATACTTAACGGGCATGAAACCCGTATCACCCAGATACTTAATGGACACATTTCCCGAAGGACTGATGGTCAGCCACGTGATGGAGGCATGATTGATGCTAATGCGTAACCAGGCCTCGGCCGGAAATTGCAAGGCACGGCAAACAAAGTAGCGTATAACATTGCCATGGCCCACAATTAGAGTGTAGCTCTCTTTGGCCTGGTCAGGATATGCGCGGTGAAAATATCTTCTAAATGCTGCCTCAATTCGGGCACCGTCCCGAAAGAACTGCTGCAGAAGAGCGCATGTGGAATAAGTTGGTTACTTTAGAGAGATTCCGGCAAAAGTCTTGAACTTACCGATGCCTCTGGTTTCCAGTGACCTACCGGCGGCTGTGGCGGGATAGGTGCTCCCTCTCTGAGATACGCGCAATGCCTTACTTTCGTCTTATCGTAGTCGATCTCATTGAGTATAATGTCCGCCGTCTCCTGGGCGCGCACCATTGTCGAAGCAATAACCTTGTCCCACTTGATGCCCAATTCGTGAAGACGTTGGCCTGTAAATTTGGCCTGTTCTCGCCCCCGTTCGGTCAGATGATGAGTATCATCCGTGTCGCCAACATCCAAGTACTCGCCATGTCGAATGAGAATGATATGCCGAGCGGATTTTGCGTGATTCTTCTCCAGCTCGCTGTTATAGCGATTCTGCTCCTGCGGTTGATCATTTTTCTGTGGCCGCACTAGACTCTTCGGATCGCGGCAGTCCCAATTGCTGTCCCACAAGGCCCAACTGTCCACCGGCCTTTCACTATTCGTCCACGAATTGTGCACCCACGCTTTTTGATTGGGATCACGCAAGCGCTGAAGGTAGAATGCAGCCAGGCCGGCACCAGTGCCACAAGCGAAGGCTGTAAATTTTCGCATCTTGATCTTTTTATCTTGCTGATTAATGATATACCTTGAGTTTCTATTCTTTCCTTTTATCTTCTAATTCCATGGTTCTCTATTTGCGCGAATTCTGGCAACATTGAACATTCAATAAAGTTGCCAGACTGACATATCAGCTGATAATTGATCGACAACAGCTTTTATACAAACGATAAATTTTTTTTTGCGGCAAATTTAAAAATTCATATAAACTTTAAGAATACTTTTTCTTCAAAAGCCTGTCCTTCACCAATACCCATAGAAAATATTGTTACCAGACGTTCTCTTTCAACGAATTTTGAAATGTTAATGAAATTTATGTTTTGTAATACTGTGTTTATATATATTTGCATTTTACTGTTTGCTTAGAGCTGTATTAAAATAAATATATATGTATGTATATATAGATTTATACGTGTATAATTTACCGCCATTTGTGTTTGGTCGGTTTTTGTGTGTCTTCTGCTTGTTACATACATAAGTCCTAATTGTAAGTTAAACTAATTGTTTTAAACTAAACTACTACAAAAATTTAAAGCAGCTGCTTTAGTAGTTGCGAGTTCTCTTTAAACAATGCCCAACCCAATGCTTCCCCCTGTTCATTACAACGACACTCAAGCACTATCGGCAGGAACTGGAGCTAAGGCTGGGTCAGTGGCGGGAGAGGATTCAGGATCCACACTGACTGTGCGCACAAATACAGCGGAGGCTTCAATTACAATTGTAGGCAATTGATTTTCTGCGCTTGTCGCTGGCGCAGAAACTTGATCTGGAGCTGTAGCTGCAACTGGACTAAGATTGGGTAACGGAGCTGGCTCTGCCTTTGCCTCCGGATCTGGCTGGGGCTCATTGACGGGACTCTGCTCGGCCAGTGGCTCTGACTTAGGACTCTGTTCTTCGGTTTTAGGCTCATTGACCGCAACTGGATTAACATCTGCTACCACCACTGGGGAAGGTTCTGCTGCAGGCTCTGCATTTGTTGTTGCTTCCTCGGCTACAACGACAACGGAAGTGGGTGTGGGTTTAGGACTAGGAGCAGTGGCAACGGTTGCTGGAGGCACTGGTGGCTTGCCGTCTTCACTTCCACTTCCACTTGTTGTTGTTGTTGTTACAGTTTCAGTAACCGCAGGCGATGGCGATTTCGATTTAGATTTCGATTTCACAGCTGGTGACGGTGTCCGCGACTTGGAAGCGCGCTTCTGCTCCTGTAGAACCTTTAAATTCTGCTCGTGGGCACTACGATCCAGCAGTACAGATGTGGACTGCGGTGGTGCCGGACTGGCAGCCCGTTTGATATCCTCAATTTTGGCCTCCATCTCCTGACGGATTTCCTTAATGGGTTTTAGCAGAAAAATGGGAACATCATCATCGCGACGCTGGTACAACATTTCGCCCTCAAAGTCGACAAGTTTGTGTTTTCGGGCACGCAGCAATATTCCCACCACCTTGTCTGAGATATAGTTATAAATCTAAACAAAAGAGGAGGGAAGGCAATAAGTTTTTTTTTCAATACCAAAACCTGTTCCGTGCTATGTTACTCACGTTGAACAGCTCGCCAAAGGGGATCACTCGCATGGTTGGCTCATCTTTGACATCGTAGCCCTCGGAATTGATGATTTGGCATAGTTCTAGCATTTCCTTCATCACATGCATATTGGCCTTTTGACCACGCATTTCAGTCAGACTGCCGGCCAGTGGCTTGCCATATTGATCCTTGGAGAAGCTCGGCTTAGGCGATGACGCACGTCCATCTTGTGAGAATGGATTTAACAGCTGCGATTGCTTATGTTGTGTGGCCTGATTATTGAACATTGCTACTTTGGAGGACAACGGTGAGTCCTGGGAATGAAATAAATATTCAAAGAAAAGTGTTTTGATTTTAAAAACTACTTATGAGACAACGTTGCCACATCAAAGAAAAACTCCAATGTAGAGAAGCCAAAGAAAGTTCAACAACGTTTCTCCCGAAACGAGAACGAGGGACTCTTTAAAACATGATGACTACTTTAAATTAACTAAAATACATGCAGCTACTAATCCACCCGTTTAAGTGCTTTTTAATATTAGGGAATAAAGGTGGCAAGACTGTCGAAGCAAAAAAAAAAAAAACAAAAACGACGGCAGGACTGGCAAAAGTGATTTTCAAAAAATATACGTTAAAAGTGATTTGAAATGTTTTTTTTTTTTCAAATTCAAAATGTGAAAATTAATTAGCTACAATTAAATAACAGCAGTTGTACATTTTGTGTAATTTTTCATTTAATAAGTGCAAGATGTTTTAGAAATGAGCCAGCCAAAGGAATGTGCAAATGTCGTGGCCATAAATAACGAAAAATGGCCGGAAGCGGGGAAGGCAGGGGGCGTTTTTTGGGGGTGCTGACTGGGACTAACAATGACCTTCACAAGACAACAACATTAAATGGCCCCAGACCCAGCCCCCAACCGCAGCCGCAACCGTTTATATTTGTTATTTATTTTATTTAGTTTAAAGTGAAGAGTGAAGACTTTATGGACACATGAATGAAAGAATTTCTCATTTCTTGTTTTTTTTTTTTTTTTTTTTGGTAGATTATAATTTCTTTTTGCCTTGCCGCCAAAGTCAATGACGAAAATTGGTTTCTTTGATCAATAACCAAAAGGAAAGAAAAGATTTCTTCAATCAATGCGCGAAATTCATTCATATAAATAAATTGAAATAAAATATCCGAGTGAGGTGATGAATGAAATGTTTGCCAAAAGCAGAATCTCTTTTTTCCATCTCTCTTTCTCTCTTCGTCTCTCTTCCTCTTTTACTATACTATTTAATAGATACAAATGTATCCCCTTCCCCCGCCTCATCTATTTGAGAGAGTTGACAATGCACTGCAATCCAAAGCAACCCAACCCAACCGAACTGAACCCAACTAACAAGTAAAATTGGTGAAAGTCTGGGAAATACACATAAATTGTCTATTGAAATTATACACATTTCTGTACAATAATGGGAAAAATCATACATTTTACTATATGTATGTGCATAGGCCCCCCTCCTATGCCCATCAGATATCTCTCCCACGACACGTGAATGATAATTCAAGTGGAAAACAAGAAGAAACTAGAAATTAGTTAACAATTTGTTTTATAAATTAACTTATTTGGGATATATCTACCTATAAAATGTATATAATATCTTCATGATAATGATGATATATGTGGTATGAAATTCTTGAACTTTTTTTTAACTGCAGCTGTTTGTTGGCGCCGAAGTTGTCACTGTCGTTGTCTGCGCATTTTGTCGATCTTTTCTATATACCTACATATATACACTTATATGTATATATACATACATACATTCTTATAGCCAAATGGCTATTTCAACTCGAACGATGGTCATTGCCAAGAATTTTTCCGTGTTTTGATCTGCTTGATTTTTGTGCGAAATTTTCTTCTTTACCTATTTTTTTTTCTTTTTCTTTTTGTTATTTGTCTTTTGTCGTTTTGATTTTTTGCTCTTTATATGTATATATTATTTTTGGCAATTCATGTGGCGACAAATTAAAACAAAAGCAACATAACATTTCGTATATATGTATGTACATATGGTTTTTTTTTTGTTTTGTTTGAAAACTTGATGTCATTTCAATTTAATGAATTTTAATCAGATATTTTAGTATGTTTTTCTTTTAATTTTTTTATGGTTTTTTGTTTTTGTATGTGGCTTATGGCATTTGTCGCACAAGTTAAAAAAAGGAGGAAAAATCTTGATTTTTTGAAACTTATTTATGTATCTCCCTATTGTTTTTAGGGTTCTCTTTTTCCACATTTCACACATAATTCCATTTTCATGGGCAACTTATTTTAGGAATCTTTAGAATACTATTATTCTGATATTTTTAACTTATGTATTACTTACCACTACAAAGCGCAAGGCTCCTAACTCATGGGATACATCTGTCATATTGGGGCTGTTGCTGGTCACTTGATTATTTGAATTTTGCAGTTTGAATTATTTATGTACTTAGGGATCGAAATTAAGAGCAACTGGGTTGGTTCCAACTTTTCGATTTGTTCAATTGGCCTGTAAAAAAATAAATAAATAAATCAAATTTAATCAGCTTAATACCCAATTGTCAATTGTCAATATAAAATTTAGCTATGTGCATTTATGTATGTTTTCGGTTTGTATCTCAGATAATAAACGTTTAAATTGCAATTTATTATGATTCTTACTTTAGATTTAGACCACTTTACAAGAGAGTTTGGTAGTTGACTTTCTTTGATATGTAGAATTTGTAGTCAATGCAATCGATCATCAAGTTGGTAAATTCGTTTTACTATATAAAAGTTTTATATGTACGAATGATGGGCAAATGTTGTGTGCGAGTGTGTGGGAAAATTGACTTACAACACGTTCTGTTGGTGGCTAAAGCAAATCAACAGAAAAATATGAAAAGATAGAGAAAAATTAAGCCAAACAACCGTTAGACCTGAGCTTTGCGCATGCGCGACCCCAGACCGACCTCAAAAAAGAAAACAAAAACATCAACCGGAATTTGCTTCAGTTTTGTTTCTATCTTTATACACACAAACAAACCTATGTAGGTACATGCATATATAAAGTAACGGTTTATCACTTCGCCAAAACACACGCACACACACAAAATGGCGGTTAAAATTTGGCACTCACTTGTTTTTGAATTAAGTAGTAGGAGATATCCTTGCGGTATGTTTTTAAACCGTTATGCAGCTTAGACTGGAATCGTTTGTTGCGTTGAATTACTTTGCAGATTTTCCACTTACTTTTTGGAGCACTTTTTCTTTTTAGGTAAATGATAGCTATTTATAAATGTTTTTTACAGAATCTCTTTCAACACATTTCCTCTTAATGTTTTTTTTTTTGTTGTTGTTGATTACAATGCACAAACAAACAAGAAAAAAAGTAACAAGAAATTTTTTGTAGTTCCGTTTTCTTTTTTTTTCGATTTTCTTCTTTTGCGTTTTACTTGGTAGCAGCGACCAGAGTAGAGTGAGCGCCGAAAGCGAACGCGCTTTCTTTTTATAGGTACGTCGGCAACACTGGCAACACTACATACATCTACATATACCTATATATATTAATGTGTGTGTGTGTGTGTGTGTGTGTAGTCGGGGGCATGGGCATGGGCAGCTGCTTTTCTGGCTTTTCTTCGTCTTCATTGGGATTTTCAGCTGTCGTTGCTCTCTTTTTCTTTTTGTTTTCAATTTAGATAAAAACGTTTTTTTCTCCCACTAAACAATAACAAAAAGAAAAGCTCTCTCTTTCTGTCTCTCTTGAAGACAAGCCTATAAAAGACAACCTAAACCTTGTCGCAATATTGTAAAGTTCTTTTGGTTCTAAACGGATTTGGTGTATCACTTTGATTCGAAGCTAGAATACTGCATCTGGAAGCATTTCGTATTTTGACAACCTCAACTTAGCCTCAACATTATTTCCAAAATATTATGATAGTTTTCATTTAATTTAATATCCCATTTTAAGCCACTGAAACACCTGCACTTTTTATTGATTTCCATGCTCTATGAAATTTCAAACGAAATTGGAATTGAAGTTAGAGTTAAGGTTGCGGGTTAATGCGCATCGTTAAGCTTGGGGCTAAAGCCACAGAATGAAACTGTATTCCAAAAAGAACAGCAAGACAACAGAGGGCAAGAGAGAGAGAGATAGAGAGGGAGAGAGAAAGGGGAGAAAATAAAATGCAAATGCAATTCTGTATTGTAGGTAAGGGGGAAAACCGGAAGTAGACGTGCCTTTTAGCTCTCGTTTAGCCACTTAACAACAGTCAATCTATCTGCAATATGGTAGGACTTAAAATAGAATTGTCATCTAATGGGTAAGTGATCAATTGTGGGTTCTTTGGCCGGGTGGCTAGTAGTTGTCTTCTGGCGTCCTATGAGACGACGACTCTTTGCAACATGATGCCAAACGTATGCTAATGTTGGATGCCATTCAAAAATACCAATCTTCCCACCTCCTACCTAACTTGGCTGGCTGGCTCTGGCTCTGGGTCCACGTCCACGTCCAAAGTCCTTTAACCTTTTTCTGGGTGGGATAGGGTTGGGTCTTGCTGGCTCAAGCTGTGCGTTAAGCGGGCGGCAGCTGCTTTGGCTTGTCAATTATAAGAGGGGCGGGTCGAGCCGGGCCGGGGACTACTCGTAAGTATGCCCCGTCAATCTATTCTATGGGTTTATTCCGCTAATTAAACAAATTTGCCTGCATTGTAATTTGTTTGCAACAAATGTGAATAATTTCTAATAATTGCATAGAAATTAAGGGCATATTGGACATAATTTTATGCTTAATGTCTTCTTAAAGAGAACTAAGCGAAAAGTGAAGCCATTTGGCTCGAATCGAATTGCTTAAATATACCTTCAAGTCGAAGGAAAATGGTATTCAATTTCAAGTTACACACCCTAATTAAACGACTTAAAAGCCACTAAATCACGCTTGGTTGGCAGAGGACTTATGATTTGATTGCCAGGTATTGGAGATGCCCATGATTACCATTTGTTGTGACCATTCGATTAGTGTGAACTCCCGCATTCCTACTTATTGTGTGTTGTGTTGCATGTTTGGCTGACAGCCACAAGTGCATGGCGAATGGGCAGGCCGGCAGGCAGGCAGGCAGACAGGCAAATGGTGGTGCTACATCTTGGGCAATTATATGGGATGCCGATCCATTTGGCATGGGCATGGGGTGGGGCATAAATAAAATCAACTCATGAATGAAAACGCGTTCGCCTGAGCGAATTTCCTGTTGCACATTTTGCACACAAAACTCTGCAAATTGTTTAACATAAATTATTTGATAGGTTTGCTGCTGGCACAAAATAAGCGGCAGCAGCGACAGCAGCAGTCGGGTTTTTCTTGTTGAAAGACTCTCGAGGAGAATACAAAACCAAATTTGTTTCAATTTTCAAAAGTTTTCGACGTTGATAATGATGATGATGATAATGATAATGATGAAGATGAGTTGTCAAATCGTTTTTATACTTTTTGATTTACAAACGTCAAAATGACAGACTAGCGAAAAGCGAATGGCGAATGGTTATGGTCATGGGAATGGGATGACTCAGTCTAGGACAGTCCTAGCTTAGCCAAGTGTGACCAGCCAACAACAACAATTGCATCTTCCTTATTGGTAAATGTCTTCTGTTATATTTCGTTTTTATTCTGAGTATGTTAAGTGCAAGTCATTTTATGGATATTGCCTAATTTAGTCATAAATTGCTCTTCTATATACGTAATTTCTCCTCTGTGAATTATAAAAATTGCGCATACGCAGCGTTTGCTTATTCATACGTTTTGATTAATACCCTTGCAAGTAAAGTATATCACATATTATTTTCATTTGGTTCGAAAATTGTAATAAAAATTATAATTTTAGCTTCATTCGGCCTTTGAAGAGAAACTTACTTTGAATCGTTGTGAAACGAAAATGAGAACGTAAAAATGTCACCTGACTGTTACGTAACGAGGGAAAAAGTGTGTACAGGGCTGCAAAATACGATCAAAAGTTGCATTATGTAACATTTAAACGTCCTCTTATAATCAATTAAAATTTTTTATCTATCGATTTCATTCTAGCCAACTAATCAAAGATTGTTTTCATCGATATTCTATAGATCAAGAATTGTTAGGGTATAGCAATTTCGGTGCTGTGAATTTATGAGGGGTAAATATCTTATACCATTATGTTTTCATTTGTTGGGAATTACGAATATATATATATATATGTATGTACATATATACATAAATATGTACATATGTATATATGGCGCAGAATAATATTTTGTGTCTTTTTTTTTTGTTTCGTTTTTGTGATGTGATGTGTGCGGATGGCTCATCCCTAGATCTATATATAAATACGGGCACTTGGACCGCATTATATGTGTACCTACTATATAAATATATATCTATTCCCTCTATTTAGCTATCGTATATCGCCTTTATATATATACATATATATATACATACTTGGTGGTATGTATTCTATATGGCAGATAGTAGATGCCTTTTGCCTAGTGACGCAAAATGAACTTATTGCCAAATTGTTATTATTCTAATTACTTTATTTTCGTTTCAAAAATCAATCTCAATCAATTCTTTTTGCCATAATTGGATATTATTTTTGGGACCGACAAACAATGAATAACGCATACAAGAAAAATGGGAAATGCCAATGAAATTCCCGACAAAGAAATATTAACCAGCTCTTGTAAGACATGTGTAAATATTTATAAGTATTACCCACCCAACTCTCCTTCCACCACCCCAACCGTTTCAATCCGATCTGATCTGATCTGATCGGAGCCAATCGAAGCCAATTGGGGTCGGGGGTTTTGATGACGTCGACGTCGACGACCGACGCAAGAATTTTGGAATTTGGCATGCCTGAAGGACGCCAACTTGTTGTATACGTAACGTTTGAATTGAGTGGGCGAAAAAACAAAAAAAAAAAAAAAAAAATAGAAATTTTTTTGATTTAATTTAGTTTTTTCGGTCATGAATCAGTGTATTTTGTTTTGATTTTTCGTTTTCCTCTGTGTGTTTGGACCATGGGGAATTTCTCAATATAGAAAATTGTTCATTTTCTTTGTGAATTCCTATTGTGTGTGTATTATTCTCTTCTGTAGTTATTTTAGCCATTTTGCATTCTAATTCTCAATTCAGATTTTGATTGAAATTGTGCTTGGTTCCAAGTGAGTAGGTTTCGGGGTCCGGAGAAATTCGCCCAATCATGCTACGTGAGCATTAAAACAAAAGCTTCAAACGATAAGAATTGTATTATAAAAATAATAATAATGTTATGGGTTTTGTAGTTTGGGGTCCCCGATTTTAAAATGAGATTAAAAATACTTGGACCGCCGCACGCTGGGCTGGAACTTTTTTGGCTATTCGTCCCAGTGTGCCTCGATTAGAAGTTTCACTTTAATCCATTCTAGGGGGGCCTGGAAATGGGTGGAATGAAAACAACCTCAACAATAAACACGATGCGGCATAGGAGGAGCTCTGACATCACACACACACACACACACACACACACAGAGAGGAAAAAAAGACACACATGGCCACCAATTGGCTATTTTTAGCAATCTCTGAATATCAGAATATATCGGAAATCTCATCAACAATGATGACGAAGGCGCCAAGACGCCAAGACGAGGCAAAGATGACGACGACGTCGACGTCGTGGCATTGTGTGAAATCTTGAACTTGACATGGACTTTTGCGATAAGAAGACCTAGAATCGTTGGGAGAGAGAGAGAGAGAGAGTAAGGTCACTGATTAAGTGGTTTGTCTATGCATTGGGATTTCATCAAAATTCATCTTGAAATTGGAATTTAAATTAGTCGTCTTTGATGGGTCTTGGTTATCATGTTGCCATTGATAATAATTGCTGCCTGTTGCATTATCCTCACAATTCTTCCACTGACTTGTTGGCGGCCATTGCGTCGTCGTTTGAGGGTCTATGAGTTGGCTGCTCGCATACCGGGACCCCGTTCGTTGCCTCTGCTGGGCAATGCCAATCTCTTTCTGGGTCTCACACCGGCTGAAGCCTGCCTTCTGATGGGCAAACTGGCTGAGGACCATGGGGATACATTCAAACTCTGGCTAGGTCCCTGGTTCAGTGTAATGCTCTTCGATCCGCGCGATGTTGAGCACGTTTTGGGCAGCACCCAGCTGCTGGAGAAGGCATTTGAGTATGATTTTCTGGCCCAGTGGTTACGCCAAGGCCTGTTGGTTAGTGGCGGCCGGAAGTGGCATCAGCGCCGCAAGATTATTACGCCGGCATTTCATTTTCGTATTCTGGAGCAATATGTGGAAATATTCGATAGACAAACGCGACAATTTGTCAACAACTTGGACATGGCCATGCGAAAGGAAGCTGCTGCTGCTGGATGTCAAGGTGTGGATCTTGGTCGTGCCATTCATTTGTGTACCCTGGATGTCATCTGTGGTGAGTATTTACATGCGAAGAGGGATTGGCAATTTGATGATTCGTCCACTTGACTAAAGTTCAGAGACTCGGCGAATATAAATCTAAATTTATACCTACCTTAAGATTAGATAGGTAAAACAAAACAAAACAAAACAAAACAAAAAGTCTGCGCTGGCAGCCAGTGGCGTATCTGTGGGGGCGACTTGAGGAAAATTTGCTCCTTAAAGTATGTAACGGACATTTTGGCCTACTTAAATTATGGACTTACCTAAAACGAATTCATAAGCTCTTTCAAAATTGTATCTAATAGGCAACAAAACATTCCAGTCCTACAAAGCTTTTCTATTGCATACTTTAAGGGGCAACTTTCTTTAAGTTAAACCCCTTATAACCGCCACTGATAACGCCCTCACCCCGATTAAAGGAACTCGGCCAGGGGGTTATTGGATAAGCAGTCAAGAGGCTGATTAGATTCCTCAAGCGATTAGCAACCAAACCAACACCAAATTTTGTGTGTCAATTTCTTGGATAATCGTTGTTCAGTATGAGTTTAAACGTTTTGTGCTTCTGAACGGTCAGCATTATGTTTCTAGTTCTTGGCCTTGTCGTGGCCAGCGCCCTGTTTGTTGGCCTACTGGTCTATCAGCTGAAATTTAAGCGTATTATCGATGTGATCAGTTATATGCCGGGTCCGCCGGTATTGCCTCTAGTGGGGCATGCCCATCATTTTATTGGAAAGCCACCGCATGAGCTAATTGTCATAATAACTGATTTTATGAAACAGTTCTCAGAGGGTCAGGCCATGAAGGTGTGGTTAGGACCCGAGCTAAATGTGCTAATGGGCGATCCCAAGGATGTGGAAGTGGTGCTGGGCACATTGCGTTTTAATGACAAGGCCCACGAGTATAAGGCCTTGGAGCCGTGGCTGAAGGAGGGCCTATTAGTTAGTCGTGGACGCAAATGGCATAGGCGTCGTAAGATCATTACACCAGCCTTCCATTTCAAGATATTGGATCAGTTTGTTGACATCTTCGAGAAGGAATCGCGCGTTCTGGTCAAACAACTTGAGCAGGAGCGCCATCGGCAAGGCCAAGCTGGTTTCAATCTATACGATTGGATCAATCTTTGCACTATGGACACGATTTGCGGTACTTCTGATAAGAGATTGTCAACTGTTAAGCGATTTGTTGTAACCAAATTTGTTTTTCTTTTCCTTTTGTTTTTATCTTAGAAACCGCAATGGGTGTTTCCATTCATGCCCAGACGAATGCCGATTCGGATTATGTGCGTGCCGTGAAAACCATTTCCATGGTATTGCATAAACGCATGTTCAACATATTCTATCGCTTCGATCTCACCTATATGCTGACTCCGTTGGCTAGAGCCGAGCGTCGTGCCTTGAATGTGCTACATGAATTCACGGAAAAGATCATTGTACAGCGTCGCGAGGAGCTTCTCCGTGGCACACCAAGTGACAATGAAACATCGAGTGCGGATGCCGATGTGGGGGCGAAGCGCAAAATGGCCTTCTTGGATATCCTGTTGCAGTCGACAGTGGATGAGAAACCGCTTACCAATTTGGATATACGTGAGGAGGTCGATACCTTTATGTTTGAAGGCCATGATACCACATCCTCCGCCCTGATGTTCTTCTTCTACAACTTGGCAACGCATCCAGAGTGTCAAAGGAAGTGCTTTGAGGAAATCCGATCAGTGATTGGTACAGATAAGCAGACACCGGTCACCTATGAGTTGCTGAACAAGTTCCACTATGTGGATCTGTGCATCAAGGAGACCCTTCGACTATATCCATCGGTGCCGCTTCTAGGACGTAGAGTGGTTGAGGAGTGCGAGATAAGTAAGATTTCAATGATGATTACCCCGCCGTTGTAGATTAGACTAATTTGTCTTTCTTGTAGATGGCAAAGTTATACCAGCCGGAACCAACATTGGCATTTCGCCACTTTTTATGGGTCGACGAGAGGATCTTTTTGAGGAGCCAAATAGCTTTAAGCCGGAAAGATTTGATGTAGTAACCACTGCCGAGAAACTGAATCCTTATGCTTACATTCCATTCTCGGCGGGTCCGCGCAATTGTATTGGCCAAAAGTTTGCCATGTTGGAGATTAAGGCAATTGTGGCCAATACACTGCGTCACTTTGAGATCGATTTTGTTGGAGACACCACAGAACCTCCCGTACTTATTGCTGAGCTTATTTTGCGCACCAAAGATCCGCTCATGTTTAAGTTGAAGGAACGCGTTTATTAGCATTAAAAATGAATCAAAATGAAATTTCATCTTTGTGAGATGTTGTAAATAAAACTACGATGACTAAAGTGTTTGCGTTTACTTAAATTACTACAGTGCTTATCATATTTATAACCCACGGTTTCGGATTTTTTGGGCTATAATTTTGATACAGCAAATGGGTGCTTTTTTTCTTTGTTTTTACTTCTTTTTAAAAAATAGTTATTAAATCGTTAATTTTAAGTGAATAAGTTTATTTTCACTCATAATTTGTATATTGAGCTACTAATTTTTCAAGATTTTGAGAAAATATGTAATTTAAAAATAAATGTGATACGCACTGTATTTAGTTTTAAAGAAAACACTTAACCCGCGAAAATTTTAAATTCTTTACGTGCGTAGATAGACGTTTTACATGAGAAAAAATACCCAACACTGGCTTTTAAATCTAGCCTTTTGTTGTGCTAGTTGGTGAACTTGTCAACACTAACATCTGGAGTAGCTAGACCATATATTAACAGAAGAATTTCCTCAATTGTGAAATTATCCTCATATTAACTGTACACTTAGAGCACTTTAGGGCCAAACCATGGACGAATCTTCGAGACAACATATTGATGACTGTTTTCTGCGGGCGCCCAGCGATGCCCGTACCACGTGAGTACTCACTTTTTAACCTGATTTGAAGAAAGCAACCTCAAAGTTTACATCTCCAGCAATGTGCCAGCTCCAGCCAAGTCAGCAACGGATAACAAATCCCGCAAAACGGAGCTCCATGTCCTGCGACTGAACGAGGCATCCCAGCAAATGACCATGGACACGTTACGCGCCATACACGGAACGGACTTTAAGCTGGAAGACATCAGCAAATACAAGGATCGGGGGAGAGGCGGCGGTGGGATAAAGCATGCCTACTGGGACGATCGTGGAACTCTCATGGTGCAGAGTGTCCAGGGGGTCAGCTCCAAAACAGGAACTGGCGGAGACACAGACTCCGACGGAGATCGCTTGCGTCGTTACGCCTTGCTGAAGCTAGAGAACTATGGTTTCCATACCGCCCACTGCCTGGAGGCATATGAGCATTGCTCCCATGATACTGAGGCGGCATTATTACTGCTCTATAGACGCTATATGCGTGTGCCTGAACACGAGGAATTGGCCCTGGAGGCACCCAACGAGGACGAGTTGCTTGCGATGCGCGCCGATGAGAAGGAAGCTCTAGAATCCATTTACGATAAAGCCTACGAGGAACGAGAGCGAAATAGCGTGTGGAATCTAAAGTTTAAAATTGATCACCTGCTCGCCCACAGTCCTTCCGAGGTGCGGAAGGCCAGAGAAGCGGCCGCCGCGGCGGCTGCAGCAGCCCAGGCCTTAGCTCTGGAAAAGAAAAAGAAGACACCGCCACGTTGTCGCAACTTTGATAGGGATGGAACCTGTAAATATGGCAGCAAGTGTCGATATGCCCATGTGCCGAATATCCAGCCCGACACGCCCTCAAAAAAAACCACAACAAATGATAATTTAGATGAGAACGACAATGAGCTGTGGTTCCATGTGGAGGTGCGTTTTCCACCCGGCAGCCGTTATCCTTATGAGGCACCATTTATATATCTGAAAACCACTTGTCACGATATTCCCCACGAGCTAAGACTACGCTATGCCCGCCATCTCTACAAGGAGGCTAGAGAGATCTGTCGAGATGGCATTCCCTGTGTGTTCAGTATTTGTGATCTGCTGCAAAACAATGAGAAGCTGGCGGGCAGCTTGGACACAGCTCGTTTTCCTTCGCCCAAGCGTTCGCTGTTTTACGATGAACCGGAGGGGGGTCAGGGCAATGGCGAGACCAATGGTGAGGGTGCGGAGAAGGCCAAGCCTACGCACTATACGCGCGGTCAAACAGCGCGCAATATTGATGGCTCCGGGTCGCGGAATGCGGAGGCTTTGCAACGTGAAAATCGTCGACTTTTGCAGCAGTTCACTGAGCGACGAAGAGATGAGCGTTACCAGAAGGTCATCGATGGACGCAAACAACTGCCCGCCTTTGCCGAAATGGAAAGAATTCTGGCTCTGATTGAACGATCACCGGTAGTGGTGATATCAGGTGAAACCGGTTGCGGCAAGAGTACCCAAGTGCCGCAGTTCATATTGGACAATTGGTTCTTTCAGTCGCTGCAACGTTCTAATGACAAGAACAAGGATATGCCCCATGTAGAGATCATTTGCACGCAGCCTCGTAGGCTTTCAGCCATCGGTGTGGCCGAACGGGTCGCTGCCGAGCGTCTAGATCGGATTGGACAATTGGTTGGCTATCAGATACGGCTGGAGAACAAGGTGTCGTCTAGCACCAGGCTGAGCTTCTGTACAACTGGTATATTGCTGCGTCGCCTGGCCTCTGATCCTCTGCTAGGCACTGTTACTCATGTCATTGTCGACGAGGTCCATGAACGATCCGAAGAGTCGGATTTCCTGTTGCTCATACTCAAACATATACTAAGAGAACGCAAAGATTTAAAGGTGATCCTTATGTCGGCTACCCTAAATGCCTCTCTATTTTCTGACTATTTCGGTGGAGCTCCAGTCTTGGATATACCAGGACGAACGTTTCCCGTCCAGCAACTATTTCTTGAAGATATTCTTGAGGTTAGCGACTTTGTAATGGAAACCGATACGAAATTCTGTCGCAAGCTTAAAAAATCCGAGCAGGAGGATTTACTCCGTGAACTAGAATATGCCGATGTTCAGGCAACGGGTCAGCCACCAGGCAAAAAAATCAAAGACGAAAAACTTACCCTGGCTGAAACCTATAATCGATATTCTGGTAGGTCACTTGACTCCCGTTTGAATACGTTTCCTTCATGTCATTCCTTTTAGATTTCAGCAAAGCCACTTGCAAAAGCATTTACCTTATGGAACCCATGATGATCAATCCGGAACTGATTGAATCTGTTTTAAACCTACATTGTGGAGGGATCGCACGAATGGCCACGTGAGGGCACAATACTTATATTCCTTCCCGGCTTTCAGGAGATACAAACTGTACACGATTCCCTCTTGGATCATAAGCTCTTCTCGCCAAGGGCTGGCAAATTTGTTTTGGTGCCCTTGCATTCATCTCTCTCTGGTGAAGATCAGGCTTTGGTCTTCAAGCGGGCTCCACCGGGCAAACGAAAAATTGTATTGAGCACGAACATAGCCGAAACCTCGGTGACCATTGACGATTGTGTCTTTGTTATCGACTGTGGCCTGATGAAGGAGAAATGCTTCGATTCGAATCGTAATATGGAATCCCTAGACCTTGTCTGGGTATCGCGGGCCAATGCCAAACAACGGAAAGGTCGTGCCGGTCGTGTGATGCCTGGCATTTGCATACATTTGTACACAAGTCATCGGTTTCATCAGCATTTCCTGGGCCAGCCGGTGCCAGAGATTCAGCGTGTGCCGCTCGAGCAGATTGTGCTGCGTATTAAAACTCTTCAGATGTTTGCCCGTCTAAATACTCTGTCCGTTCTGCTCGAGACCCTGGAAGCCCCCACCGAGGACAGTGTAACGGGTGCCTTGGCTCGTCTGCGCAATGTTGGTGCCCTTGATGCGGAGGATCAATTGACCCCCTTGGGTCATCATCTTGCTGCCTTGCCTGTGGATGTGCGCATTGGCAAACTGATGCTATACGGTGCCATCTTCCAGTGCCTCGATAGTGTGCTCACAATAGCCGCTTGCCTAAGCAACAAATCGCCATTTGTGAGCCCGCTCAATAAGAGAACGGAGGCGGATAAGGCCAAGCGCATGTTCGCTTTGGGCAATAGTGATCACCTAACCGTATTGCAGGCCTATCGGGTAAGTTAACCAAATGTTCCCAACTATATAATAGGGAAATAATCTTTAATTTTATCAACAGAAATGGCTAGATGTAGCCAGGCGTGGCAATTATGCAGCCAGCAGAAATTATGCCAATGAACACTTTCTCTCGCTCAACACATTGGAGACAATAGCCGATCTCAAATATCAGTACCTGGAGCTATTGGTCTCTATTGGCTTTGTACCCATCAATGTGCCACGTCGACGCAAAAATGACAATGATAATATACTCCAATTGACAGGTAAATTATCCATTGATCACAAAGTGTAAAATAATTTAATTATTTTTTAATTTTTTTTTTTTCTGGCATAGGAGTCGAACAGAATCATAATGGTGATAATAATCGTTTGCTTACCTCGCTCCTTTGTGCGGCACTCTATCCGAATATTGTTAAAATTATGACCCCAGAACGTGTCTATGTACAAACAGCTGGCGGTGCTGTGCCCCGTGAGCCCAGTCATCTGGATTTGCGTTTCAAGACGCATGGCGATGGCTATGTGAAGATACATCCATCATCGGTTAACTCCCAGGTGGCTGTCTTTCAGTCACCCTTCCTTGTCTATCAGGAGAAGGTGCGCACTACTTCCATATATATACGCGATTGCTCAATGCTGCCACTTGTTGCCCTCGTCCTATTTGCTGGCAGTGATTTCAAGGTGGAACTCCACGATGGCGACTTTTTATTCCTTCTGGAGGGTGGTTGGATTATACTCAAGGCCCATGATTATGAGACGGCCGAAATGGTGCAGTGTCTGCGTAGAGAACTTATTAAACTGCTAGAGGAAAAGATCAGGGATCCATGCCTCAATTTGGTGCATCACAAAAATGGCTGCCGCATTATCAATAATATTGTGCAATTGATTAGCAACAATTGATGATGTCCGAAAATTCTCAGCCAATTGTGTATACAAATTGTTTGTGGGTATATTGTTTAATTTAGATATTTTAGTCGATTTACAAGAATTGTCTATAGCCAATTAATAATTAAATTTATTTCCGAAAGCAATATTTAATAATAATATTTATATATACATACATACATACATACATTTGTAAAATGGCTTTAATAGATATACACGAATTTATTACAACTCAATTTACCTAATCACTCATCGAAGACATCACCACCTTGAGATTTAGCTAGGGAGATATATACATATCGATGTCATTCATCAATTTGATGTTCGGTCTACGTTAGTTGCCAACTTTTGGGCGCCTTGCTCTCATTATTCAAACTCAAATATCGATCAAATTGACAAGTATTTGCTCTCACAACATTTATAAGTTATAACGATCGGCACACCTAGAGTCACCTGGCGACGACAACGGCGACAACGACAACGACAACGACGACGATGACGACTACTTACTCGATAGATAGATAGATTGTGGGGAAAATACATTTGCCCATCAATTACAATTGCAATTCATTTGAATTTATTTAAATACACTTGGGATTTGCTTTGCTTAATAATTTTTTCTTGGCGGCTCTCTAGCCTACCTCCTCAGTTGCTCCTCCTTTCAGTTGTGTCGATATTATCGATATATCAAAAGTTAGTTCTACTTTTGATAGTAATTAATTATACTTATCAAATGATAAGGTGGCAGGTCTATATAAACTTAATACTGCCATGAATCAGATGCGAATGCGAATTTAAATAAAAAATGTTTAAATTTTATTTAAAACCTTGAGCAGTCACACTCAATCTATATCTTCTACATATAAATAACGCCCTCTCTTTCTCGTTCTCTCTCTCTGGCTTTTTTTGTTTTCCTTTTTTTTTTTTTGCCAAAAAGTTAACACTTTTTCGGTTTATAACATTCTCACTAAAGGCTTCACTTCTTAAATACAATTGGGAATAATTTTAACACCTTATTTCGAACTAGTTATTTGCATGCCGATTAAATCCAGTATGATTAGCTCACCTGGGCCAGCAACAAGTGGACAGAGCATGAAAAAAAAGGGATTGGATTTGATCCCCATTGCGTTTCATATTCAATATTTAATTTCTAGAATAAGAAGCAATCTTATCGTGACTAATTAAACTGAATAACTTTATGACTAAATGTACCTAATCAATGTGTTTCAAGAAACATTGAAATTACTTATTTTTTATTTTCAAGTTAACTTGAAGTCTGTCGGTTTTCTGTAGTTATCTGAAAGAAGTCATATATAAATACTAGATGACGTATAATTTGCGATTTCGCAATATGCGGCTCCTGCTTTTTGAAGCTTTTTTTATTTCATTTCAGATTCATTTTTATGCCAATGATATGAGCAATATTAAGCCTCTTAAATATATTCATCATATTATCAAATTTATTATTTATAATTTATGGTTCCAACACTTTCCTATATGATCGATTGTTTAAGTAAAAGAGCATCCAGAAAACTTGAAATGTTAAAAAGTCTAATCTGGTAGCATTTTACAGTAATTTTCCAGTATATAGTAGCTCATTACAGTTATTTAGCTCCAATCTCGTTTTCAAAGCATTCAAAGAAGTAAATCGATTTCATTTTTAAATGGTTTTCAAATAAATTTTGAAGTTTGAAGCGAAAAATGTGTTGAGATCAATTTCTATAGTTTTTTTTTTTAATTAAAAAGCCAAATAGGAGGTAATATTTGTACGCCACTGAAGGATATTTGCACCTCCGCCACTGATCAATCTACATACATAAATGTCAGTTTATTAATTTATTTTTATCCCCCTCTTTCGTTGACGTTGGCGTCGACGTCGCGTTTAACGGAACTGATGCTGCAAAGCGACGCAGAGAATTATTCTTATCGAAGCTATCACCAATATGAATAATATTGTTGTTGTTTATTTTTTTTCCACCTATACCCATATACATGGGCATGGTTAAGATCATATTGAAAAGGGTAACAATTTAAGAAGCTCAAAGGCAAGTATACATTTTTTGATTTAAACATATTGAGCCCCACAAATTGAATAATTTTGCATTTTAACGTAGCAAGGTAAGACAATTTTGAAATTCAGAATTTAATTAGCAAATTTTTTTGAACCCAACCCCTCCTAAATATGAACTCTTTTCTCTAAGTAAATCTTGGCTACGCTTGTGGAAAATTGATGACCAAAGCCAAAGCTATTTCAATCTCTGCTCTCGTTTTCAACGAGCTTTCTCACAAGAAATACAAAAATAAAAATATAAAGGCGGAGCAAACGAAAAAATTGATAGCTCAACTCAAATTGTCAAGTGTCATCGGTTGTCACTGCTCACACCCGCTCATCCTCTGTTCTCTGCCCCCGCCATACATGTACCCTTGCCATGTACCGCTATACACTAGCACAGTGTGATTCGACCTCGATTTAATGCCCTTCCATGAGACGGGCCTCTTGCTATTGACATTGACATTGAAATGGCGCCGCGCATGCGCAGGATCAAAGCCAGTTGAGCCTATGCGAAAAGATTACAGCTAGTGATCGGTGGGGGGAAGGGGTGGGGAAGTAGAGTGTATGGGAGACTGCCGTTTTCGTTTAAAGTTTTGCGCTCTATTAGCGCCTCCGTCGTAAAGCACTAAATCCGTAGACAAAACATTTGCGCTCGGATAGCTGTTGTTGGTATAGCACGTTTATGTGCGTGTGTGTGTATGTTTTTGGGGGTGCGGCAGGGGGTGGCTGTGGGTGTGTGTGTGCCTACGGATGTGGGGTTAGCGGGTGAGGTAAGATAGAGAGGTAGAGCAAGCGGGCGGCACATGGTTTGCCCCCGGTGACAAATTTTTTTGTGCTGCGAGAAACAAAAAAGAAAATAAACACACAAAAAAAAATTTAGCAAAAAAAAAGCCGAAATCAATGCGCACAGTAGTGCAATATGGCAAATATAAAATATAGAAATTAGGTTTACTTTAAATTTGGGACAAAACAATTTTACTCAAGGTGAAGAACTCATACAAAACGCCAAAACCGAGATCTTAAAAAATTATTCTTAGATTAAATTATGATTTTATTTTAACAATATTAAATATTAAAACTAAGAAAAGAGTGCTCATTGCTAAAAAAGATAAAAAACATAAATTATTTATTTAATTATAAGCCGATCTAGAAGCAATCTATTCTATTGTAAGATCGATTCCTTTTTTTATGCTTGTCGCCTCACTGTACGAACGCATTCAATTGGTAGCAACGTACTACTCGAATATCTCTGTTAGTACACAATCTTGTGGGCACAGAGAGAGGGTGGGTGGTGGCTTTGGGGCTGGGGGTCGGGGGTTTAGGGGCTGATTTGAAAAGTGCTCGCAATACTTCGTCTAGTTGTCTTTTGTCGATCGAGACACTGCGTTTAGTTAGTGTTACTTAGTAGCCAGGCTAGCCGACAATTCTGAAACAGTGGGGAAACCGTTAAAAATTGTGGACTCGGGATGGTGCCTGCTGTGGACGGCTAATAGGTGGGTGGGTGGAGGATGGGGCGTTGCTTGACACAATCCCACTCACTCAAACTGAGTCGTCGTTGTCGTCGTCGTTGAGGAAATCGAATTCGAAATCACTGTCGGCGGATTCACATTCGCGCGCACACTCACAGCGACGTTGACGTCGACGTTTGCGTCGCCGTCGATGTTGACGTCGTGTCTTCTTTGAGTGATTTTGATTTCGGGCTGTCGTCGTGGAGCTTAAAGTGAGTGAGCGCGGGATTAGAGATCACTCACACACACAAACGCACTTTTCGCACACCATAAACCTGCACACACAAACACAGTTACAAGAATCACGAACGGCAGTTAAAGGAGGTTTGAAAAGTCGCTTGATGTCAGTCAGCCAGAGTCAGTCGGAGTTGTGTGCGGTTCAAGTTTACCGTTACCGGCTATATAGGCGCCTCCTCGTCGAAAGAAAGAAAGAAATTAAAAAGAACCGACACCGATATAGAGATTCCGGTTCCGGAATTTAAAGCGGATAACGCTGCAATTTGTAAAGCAGCAGCGCTGCAGCAGCGAATCGCAGCGAGGCAGAGACTCGAGCGGCAGAGAATCCCACAGAAACGTGGACGTGAGCTTAGAGCAATTTTATTTAAATCACCGCCCGAAATAACAAAAAGTGTCAATTCGTGGCCTGCAGCGGTTCAATTCTATGTGCGCCGTGTAACATAACGGTAACGGCAGCGGTAACGTAACGGTTCACATTACAAAACGCGATCGTCGCCCAAAGTAACGGTAAAACGAAAGAACTTAAAATAGAAGAAAGTCGTTTACTTTTTTCTTTCTTTGACTTTTGTTAGTTTTGTTTGTGTTTTCTTTTCTTTTTTTTTTTTGGTTTGTGATGTGAGTATCAAGTAAAAAGAAAGCCTCGTAAAAGCTTAAAGTTTGATTTTGCCCTACGATCGGTCAAAACAAGTGTCCAAGTGCCAGGATCAAATAATGTCAGGCTAAAAAATTCTGTAAAGTCCGTCCGTGAGTCGTCCATCGGCCCATAAAAAGTGTCCCGAAGAGAACACCAACTTTAGAAACTTGAGCGAATCCTGGTTTCCAAGGATTCTCTTTCTTCTTTCTCTCACTCTCATCGATACTGATCATGTGTGTTGGATGTTCCACATTTATATTTAGGTAGAGAGGGTAAACAACATTATCAGAATGTGTCTGCTGGTCAATCGTCTCAGTTTCGTCGTCTTCTTATCAAGAAAGGAGCAAATAATAAGGGCAAATTGCAATCACTGATTGTTTTATATGTACAATACTTATTACCTACCTACACATACCTCTATATATACAGACATATTTGTATATTTCGTTACGGAAGCGATTAAATGCAATTTTTAAACACAATCAGTCCAATCAATCCCATCAATCTGGGTGATCTGATCTCTCTCTCTTTCTCTGGTGACTGTCTGTCTGCCGTATGGAAAGAGAATCATGGCGGGCAGCTTCTGGTCTCTTGTGTTTCTTTGTGTTTGTTTTCGTGAATGAATTGCATTTAGTTAATGTTGTTAAATTAATAAAAATTGTTTTTAAATGCCGCACTGTGTTTGCATAACTGCTACGTTGTGCTACCTACCTCTACATTCTTTCCATCGCTGTCTACACTTAAAGAAACTCTTCTCAAAAGGTTGCATATATCCTACACGTTAAATTTCTTTAAGGACTTTTAACTCATCGATAAACTTTCTTACTATATTAAATGATCATTAAGAATCCCCCAATAAAAAATTGTTTATTGACAACTCTAACTATAATTTAATTAATTGTCACTGTAATGGGGACCTACGTGTGGAATAGTCTTATCAGCTGATGAAGACTTGACGGAGTACACAAAACATTGATAGATTGTCAATTCAATTAATCATTCGGGGTGCAGGGTAGAGGAGTGGCAAATGGTTGTGGTTGTAAAACAATGTCATCATTAACACTTATAAGTAGATCTCACTCAGCTAAAAAGAATCACTATCGATTGTTGTTGATCCTTTTGTCACGACACACACACACACAAAAGGATCAACAACAATCGATAGTGATTCTTCTCAAGCTCCGAAAAGAGAGAGCTAAAGAGAATGATAGATAGCTGCGTCACTAAGCCGACATTGCCCCGTTTATGATTATTTACTAAACGTGTTCATTTTGCTGTTGCTGCTATTTTATTTTTTTTTTTTTCTCTTTATTATTGATTATACGACTATTTAGCGTCGCTTGTATGTAAATATTTTTTTATTTATTAATTTTGTTCTATATAGAAAAACTTATATGTATATTTGAAGTTAAGAAGCGGGGAGAAAGCAACAAATTGTTACTGAATTTCTGCACGTAACTAAATGTTTCTGAGGTCACCCAACAAACTGTGTAATCCTTTTCCCATCTTCCCGACTCCCCAACTCCCCAACTCCCATCTCTAATCGTTGATCGTTGTCTCACACTCTGTGTGTAGATTGTATCGTTTGTTTATCAAAAATTAGTAAACTTTTACAATCATATTAAATGTTCTGCACCAGAAATTTGATTTGACGTCAAATTATTGATTCATTCAATTTACATGATAATTAAAAAATTTCAAATTATTCCTATTGATTTTTTTTTATCTTCTGTTGAGGGTTTAACTTTATGATAATGCGTGGGTGGCTACAAGAATTCAAAATCAATTTTGATAACGATTGTTATTATGGGTTTCCATCTCCGGTAAATTTCCTATCAGATTATGTAGAATTTTATACCTTTCACCTCTTCATTATCTTTCAAACGTTGCGCCCCGTTTTTTGTTTTTTTGCAGAATTTTCCATTTTATAGGCTGGGGCAGGGCAAGCCCAAAAAAAAAAAAAATAAAAAATAACGTTTGCAAACGCAAATAGCGTCATCAAAAAATGTTTGTTTAAAATAAATACAATAAATTGAAAAGACTTCCATTGAACGGGCAACGGCGTCATCGTCGTCATCGCCGAGGAACGCACCCAATAGCCCGATTGGCCAATTGGCCAATGTCACACTTGGCCGACTTTAGTTTTTATTCTTGGTTGGAAAACTATTAATGTTTGTCTTTAGTTTTTTTTTTTTATAGATAATTCAACTACAAATTGATAATTATAAGTAATTTGCTCTTATCACTCGAAGCTACTTGAGGGTACATTAATAATCTGTCACGTAATGAGAGTAAAATAGATATTTGGTCGAACAGATTTTTCGTTGAATTCTTTTTTTTTGGTAATCATCGTCATCATAGTCAGCATAAAGTCCATGTGTCGGCGGCGGTGGTTCCCGATTGTCAAAGACTCGAACTACCTCAATATGGTCTAATTAAAGCGCAACAAGCAATTATCTTTATGATATTTGTAAAGAAGAAGAAGCTGCCTACTATTGACGTATCGCATAAATGGCTAGAACTAAAAATTATTGAACTGACTAAGTCCCCTTGCAAAACGGGTGTGGGACACGAGGAAAGGGCAGAATATTGCTGATCGATACCCTATACAAAAAAAAAAGAATCTCACCGTCTTCATCTAGTTGTTGGTTCTCTTCTAAAGAGTTCAATGATTAGTTTCTTGGTTTTTTTCTCCCTCAACTTTTACTTAGTAAGCCATGAACACTTGGTTGGTTTTCGGGATTTTTCTATCTTTCTAGACTTCGACCTTTTTGAACCTTTTTTTTTGTTTTCAAACTTCGGTATCAACCGTCTTGACATCATTGTTATACACGTGAAAGTTAACTCTGGCTTTCACCACCTTTTTTGGCTTTATTCAGTTGTAATTCTCAACTAGTTTTAGCGTTAAAGATATAATAGGATGGCTTTTTGTAAATAGGCTAAACGACTTTATCAACCATTCCCTTTATAAGATTCATTTAAGCATCCCAATTAGCTTTCCATTATGAGGTCTACAAAAGTCGGCTAACTGACTGACCTTTTGGGCTTTAATTGCTTCATTAGGTGAAATGCAAGATAAGCGGGGTCCCCCTTCTCATTAAGGTAACGATCACTTTAGAGATTAGGCTAAGTTAAAATGGGTTAGTTATAGGTTATTACTAATCATCAGGGCGTGATATTGAATTTGTTTGTTTGAATAATGCAACATTCTCGCAAAAATGCAATAATCTTTTGATAAGTCCAGAGTTGTCAAGCGTTTGCGATATTTTCGATTTTTTGCTAATTGAATTTACCTAGACTGTAGATTTCCACTTCGACCCCGATGCCTAACCCCTGGGATTATTACCAGACAGATGCAGATAACAACACATAACTAGAGAGACAAAGGGGAGCGAATAGGGAGAGAGAAAAACGAGGGCGGAGGCGACGCTCTGTTGCTAATCGTTAGCGGACCACTTTGCACTGGTTCTTACAAAACCAAAACCAACTAAAACAACAACAATAACACATCATAGAAATTAGCAGTAATACGCCTTGGCGATATGATTAGAAATGTCAATAGGTGCCAGATCTAGCTAGATGACGTAGCTAGGGGCCCATTCAACATTTCCAATGCCCAATGCTCAATGCCCGGCTGTGGCTGCTCATTGTCTTCTTGTGTGACAGCAGCAGCCAAGAAGCGCGTGAATTTTATATAGAAATTTACTTATCTAGAGACAACTACCTCGAAACTAATGATACTGTACCTTTGGGTACACTAGACGCATTATTTTTGAGAATTTTTAAAGATTTGTCAACCTTTTTTGCCCCGCAAATGTGTCTTTAAGTTTTTCGTAACTTTTAAGCGATAATGTTTACCTAAAAATCACAACTTTTTTTTATTCTTCTTCTTTCTGTTTACCTAAACAATTTTACGTTAATGTCACAATTTTCGTTGCCATTCTCGTTTCATAAAAACTTAATTTATAACGATTCCAAAAAGGTTTCACTTAAAAAGCTTTCTTCTTCTTTTCATAAAAATCACAATTATCTTTGTTTTTCATATTCGTTTCACAACGATTCGAACGAAGTTTCACTTACGTAGTGTGTAGAACGTTGCGTTGTTTCCCGTACATTGCAGTTCCCTTTAAAGTTCTATCAGACCGACTAATTTTGGGGTAGCGCCGCGACTATCTTACTTGTTCTTTTTTGTTTTTGCTTCAGACAACTAGCGGGCACTTGAGCAATCGCAATCAAGCTTCGATTAGACCATAAATAATAGGTGTAGAGCATGGAAGAAGACAACTGTAAGTGCAAAAAAGAAAAAAAAAAAAAAACAAAAAATACCGATCGGAGGGCAAAACAAACAATTTACGTAGCCAAATGATCTCGCTCTTGTTGATCGTTATTGTGATTCAAATTGTGATCGTGTGTTATCCTTGCAGTGACTGTAAGCGAGCGACACTCCGAGCATGTCGCCCAATCGTTGGATCCTACTGCTCATCTTTTATATATCGTATTTAATGTTCGGGGCCGCCATCTACTATCACATCGAGCACGGTGAGGAGAAACAGGCACGCGCCGAAGAGCTCAAGGAACGCATCGCCATCAATGGTAACAAACAAAAAGAAAAATAATAAGAAAAAGAAAAAGAAATAAATCTAAATCTAGCAAATAGCAAATAATACCCTTCTCTCTCCTCACATGATAACTAATTTGATATAGATACAATTGACTAACATAAAACTCGCATATATGTATGTGAAGCATGTGATCTTTTGATCTACGAAACTAAATAGTCGGCCACGAAATCGAAACTATATAGACAGACAGGGCTACTACAATGCCCTAATCGTCACTTCTAAATTAAAACGCCCACACAAAAGAAAAGAAAATAACCACAGAAACCGATGGAAATATTATTATTAAACGACTTGCAAAAAAAAAAAAAAGTAACAAATCTATATATATACATACATATGTATGTATACATATATATCAGATGATTGTTGTTGTTGTTGTTCGATTTCTTTTGCCAAAACGTGCGTAAATGTTGGATCAAGTGTGTGAGAGCCGACAAGCTTTATGACTTTACAAAGTCCAGTTCAAAGTCGGTGGAGACGGTGTGGGGGAGGTTTCCCTGCTCGATATATACATATATGTAGCTTACCTCGGATACCTTGCCGTCTCGCTCTGCTGTCTGTATTCCAATTGCAATAAATCAGAAACTGAATTTAAATAGCATATAAAATGTGTTAATTGTCAGTATAAATAAACCTATAAAAATGCTCTAATTAGCCGTGATCAAGATGTGTGTGCAATGTGGTCTACACGAACGATTACTTCGAACGATAAAGCAAGTTGACTACGAAGTAATTTACAATATAATATCACCATGAACTTAAGTTTTTGGGGCCTAAAATGAACTGTCAAGGGTCCCCCCCCCCCCTACCCCCTCCACCGCCCTCACGCTCTGATGATATCGACAATCGACTCTGATATCTCTGATATGCTAAGACCTCATTCAGGTGTGGACAAAACGGAAGATTTTTGTGTGTCTTAACAAAACTACTAAAAATCAAATACTTTTGATACCTAAGCGCACCTAAGACCTCAGACCTAAGGGTGCTGACTGAAATGACTAAATGACTTTCAAGTGTCCAGCGAAACGTGTGATATACGATTTTTGATAGGCCACTCATCATCACTCCATATAAAAGACGTAGATAGATCTAAAATTAAAACTGCAGCTAATGGTCTAACTTCGACATGGTCGAAGTCGAAGTTTGTATACCCTTAACGGGTCAGAAAAACTTTTATTAGAAAGTTTAGTGTAAATCGCATAAGAAAGAATCAAGTTTTTGGTGCTAAATCATTTTATCGAACCGATTCTTCCTTTGGTAACCATATGATACATAGTTATTCGATCTTGATTTAATTGAGCAGAGCTATTAAGAAGTGCATGACAATCGCTCTCTTTGTTTCTTTGTTATGTGATATAGTTGTCTGATCCGATGGCTGCTGTAAATAGCAGCTAATAGATGGTCAGACAGTCTTACTCCGTCATCACCATCGTTATCAGGTGAAGCTTCCTTGTTAGCATTCTGATCTAAATGAATATACCCTTTTTTTCAAGGGTAGAAAGATTTCCCTATGTATGCACGTCAAGGTCATTTGCGGATTAAAATAATTGAATTGAATTGAACTTATCATACATCTGGCGACCTCCATCTGGGCCTCCACCTCGAACCGCTCTATCACGACTTATAATGCTTTTTAGGAGGATTTACAAGAATTTCGTTCTCTCAAAGATAATGATCGACTTCTATTAACAAATTGCCGGCAATAAAGGCTCGATTATAAGGTTCTCCAAGCATTCACTTGACTACTTTATATGAGAGAGATACAGCACATAGTGGAAATTGCCCCGCACAACAACAGCAACAACAACAACAATTGTGTGTGTGTGTGGCCCATTGAGAGCAATGATGGCAATGATAATGTGATGATGATGATCGTTCCTCCATCCATCAAGATGATAAGTGTGAATCTCTCTCTCTCTCTCTCCCTGTGTCCCTAATGTTTCCAGTTGTTGTTGCTGTTGTTGCTAGTTAAATCAGTCAGTGCATTTATTGAATTATGCAATTCGTCAAAAGATTACAAACCTCTCGAAAATTGTTGTCATTTGTACAAGGCTTAAGATTAGTTAGTTTTTTTTTTTTTTCTTGTTGCTTCTTTTTTGTGTTTATTGAATGATTGCAGTTGGCAGTCTCGAAAAGATGACATTGTATGTAGCCATAATAATAAAGTATAATGAACTCACTTGTCGAGTCGGAGTCCATAAGAAGACTGCATACAAAGAACACTAGGAGACTACATAGTTTCAAACTAAATAGTTCTTAAACCATAAATAGAATTTGGTCTTTAATAACTTTTTTCTTTGTGAGACTATAAAAAGATTTAATTTTTATTAAATACAAATTTCAGACATATTATTCACAAGGAATTTATTCCACTTCGTTTTCAAGATCAAAGAAAATAATATGATAGAAGCAATTTATGTTGTAAATTGAAGCCAACTCAAAACTTTCAAAATTTAAACAAAAATAGTAGCAGAAATAGGAGCAAAAATTACAGCAGAAAAAGCAGCTAAAATTGGAGCAAAAGGCATAATCAAGGGGTTAGCTGAATGGGCGTAACGAGGGAGGCGGCCACCTGGAATTTGCCTTAGTTTGGTTGACTTGTTGCCTTTAGCGAGCTTTGTCCTCTGATTTCATTACAGATCTGCTACATGAACTTGATGAAATTGCAATCTCTAGGAGATTGACATGAAATATTAAGCGATTTGCTTAGATAAGGGGATTTTTTGTTTTTTAAGATCGTGTGTCGTTCAATGGAATCGAAACGCATATAAATTGTATTAAAGCTTTGCTCTGTGGATAAGCGGACGTGAATTAATTTGTTTGATAAATATCGCTTACTATGGCGTGGCCAGGTCACTCAACGACTCGTAGTTGGCGCATTTCAATCAACTGGATCATGATCATGATCTTGATTGATGATCATTACAACACGTCACGTTGGACGGTTCGTAACGGGAGGCGTAATAGTGGGCCTGGTGGGAGGCCAGGGCTATTGCCTTTAGCCTAAACATTTTCGGTTTCGGTTTAGTTTTCGGTTTGACATGGAAGGCGGAAGAAGGTTAAAATGCTTCCGGCATAAAGCCTAAGTTCAAAGCAATTAAATTTCAATTGATTTTACGCTCGATTGGATTACAGGCGTTTCTTTTGTTTTGTTTTTGTTTTAATGCATTTTTAATGGGTTTTTGTTTTAGAATATCTACTGGATGAACTGGCTGATAAAAACGTTAGTACACAAAATGAGATACTGGAAAGGATCAGTGATTATTGTGGGAAACCGGTTACGGATTATACCACCGATGAATATGAGATACCCTACACGTGGACCTTCTATCATGCGTTCTTCTTTGCCTTCACCGTATGCTCCACAGTGGGCTATGGCAATATATCGCCGACCACATTTGCGGGTCGTATGATTATGATTGCCTATTCGGTAATAGGAATACCCGTCAATGGAATACTCTTTGCCGGTCTGGGCGAGTACTTTGGACGAACGGTAAGAGCATTTGGATCGATTCTCGATCTCAATTGATACTCACAAATTCATATTTCCCCTCTACTCCAGTTCGAGGCCATTTATAGGCGTTATAAGAAATATAAAATGTCAACTGATATGCATTATGTGCCGCCGCAATTGGGATTGATAACCACCGTGTTCATAGCCCTAATACCGGGCATAGCTCTATTTCTGTTGCTGCCCTCGTGGGTTTTTACCTATTTCGAGAATTGGCCATATTCGATATCATTGTACTACAGCTATGTAACCACCACAACAATTGGTTTTGGTGACTATGTGCCCACATTTGGTGCCAATCAGGTGGGTTGCTCCTTTCAATTTCCCTTGACTCCTAATCCTAATTTGCAATTACTCAATTTTTTAGCCACGCGAATTTGGTGGCTGGTTTGTGGTCTATCAAATCTTTGTCATTGTCTGGTTCATCTTCTCTTTGGGTTATTTGGTCATGATAATGACATTTATTACACGGTAAGTTTGTGTGTTTAAGGATTTTTAAGCATGTCTAAATGGGTTATAAATGTCCTGTGTTCTGCATGCCATCATTTCACTCATCTACTACCATTCCCCCATTGCCATTTTATAGAGGACTTCAGAGCAAGAAACTTGCCCATTTGGAGCAACAGCTTTCATCGAATCTGAAGGCCACACAAAATCGCATTTGGACGGGCGTTACCAAGGATGTCGGCTATCTGAGGCGATTGCTAAATGAGCTATATATCCTAAAGGTCAAGGTAAGTTTTCGAAATGCGTCATTGGGTCTTCACTTGAACTGTTCAATTTCCAACTAACCTTAGAGTAGTTAACGAATATTTACTTCGATTTTGACACTTTGGGAGAATAACAAAACATTTGCATATTTCAAGCTTATCTAATTTCAAGCCAAACCATGGGTAAATCCCCCAAGTCGCCTACGTAAAACCGTTGGAGCTAACGTAACAGCGTTTTATCGTTTCGCACAACGTAATTGGGTTTAAATATTAAAACAAAGACTAATGGGTTATAAATAAAATACATTAACGAGATTTCTTGTAATATTTGACTAAGCGGGATTCCTCCTCTTTGCCATCTTTTGATGTCCCAAGCTGCTTACGTAGCCGCAACGTAAGCCGTAACCGGTATTTATGTTTTAATTAAAGACTAACGGGTTATACATCTATATTTACATTTACGTGATATTATTTTAAATGTCTGACTAAACGGGATTCCTCCTTTACGTCGTTCTTTGACGTTCCTGATAAGCATATTTTCTGTGTTCTTTGGCAGTTTTGTTGAAAGGGAAATAGAAAGAGCACGAAGATTAAGATTGAGATTGCTAAGAAGGCGACATGGCGTAAGTTGGAGCAGACTGAAGACGACGATAAAAGACGACAACGGAATTAGGTTATCGAAAATCTAAATGGCTATTAATCTATGTATGTTTCTTTTGCTTTGCACAGCCCGTTTACACCGATGTGGATGTTGCCTATACTCTACCTCGATCCGCCTCCTGTCCTGAATTGGACATGTATCGCCTGGAACCCGCTCCGATACCCAGCCGCAAGCGAGCCTTCTCCGTGTGCGCCGATGTGGCTGCCCTCCAGGCCCAGCAGGCGGCCGGCGAGTTGGTTCATGCCAACTCCGACACGGAGTTAAGCAAGTTCGATCGCGAGAAGACCTTCGAGACAGCAGAGGCATATCGCCAGACAACCGATTTGCTGGCCAAGGTGGTCACTGCCCTGGCCACTGTCAAGCCGCCGCCGCCGGAGGCTGATGATGCTGCTCTGTATGGTGGCTATCATGGGTTCTCCGACTCCCAGATCTTGGCCAGCGAATGGTCCTTCTCGACCATGAATGAGTTCTCGACAACAGCCATGCGTCCGCGTCCACGGGCCCGAGCATCCTCGGACTTTAACATTGAGCCACCACGCTGGGGAGATGGACAGCGTCCATTGCGGGCATCGCACAACGAGTGGACCTGGAGCGGAGACAATCAACAGATCCAGGAGGCCTTCAATAAGCGTTACAAGGGCGAGTCCCATGTGGTTCAACTGGAGCCGGATGCTGCAGCTGCCGCTGATGTTTCTACTGGAGGCGGCGCAAGTGGGGGAGGACGTGTCAAGAAGTTCTCCATGCCAGATGGCTTGCGACGTCTGTTTCCCTTCCAGCGCAAGCGAACCTCACAGGATTTGGAGCGCAAACTATCCGTGGTCTCCGTGCCAGAGGGGGCAAGTGCTCTGCCAGCTCGTCCGCAGTCTCCTCTGGATTTCTACAGCAACACGGTGACAGCGGCAGCCAGTCAATCCTATTTGCGCAATGGCCGCAATGGCATGGCCAATCTGGGCTTCCAACTGGACGACGCCGAGTCCCAGGCCACGCTCAATTCGCAGGCCACCGCCAATGGAGGCATCAGCACTGGAGCCTATCAGCGCAAGCTCCAGGCCGGAAGAAAACGACGGGAGTCGATTTATACCCAGAATCCGGCTATGAATGCCAACCATCGGCGGGGCAGTATGTATCCACCGACTGCCGCCGCCTTCAACCAGCAAATGCAAATGCGTCGCGGCAGTCTGGCCACCAGTGGCTCCGGCTCAGCGGCCATGGCAGCGGTGGCAGCTCGTCGGGGCAGTTTATTCCCAGCCATGGCTGCCACCTCCACTTCATCGGTGGCCTCCAACTCAATGCCGCGTCGCTCGAGCATCTTCTCGGTGACCTCCGACAAGGATATGGATGTCTTGGAGCAGACCACCATAGCTGATCTGATAAGAGCTCTTGAGGTGGTCCATACCCACGCTGTGCTGGATGAGCAGCAGCAGCAGAAACAGCTCTCGAACGCCTTGGCCACGAAGAGCGGCAAAAAGCAGAGGAAAATGGGTAATGCTGGCCTAGATCCCCCACAGCTGCCGCCCATCCTTTCGCTCTTTGCTGGTGATCAGACGCGTTCGCTGCAGGCAGCAGCTGCGAATCGGCTTTACGCACGTCGATCCACCATTGTGGGCACCATGTCGCCTGGATCTAATGCCAATTCCATGCCAGAGCCACCGCCCAGCTACACAGAGAGGGCCATCAATCCAACACCGCCGCAGGCTGCAGGTGTAGCTGCCCTGGGTCCGAGTAAGTTCCGTCGTCGCTTTAGCGTGCGGCCCACTGCTTTGCAGATTCCTCCAGGTCAGGCTCCGCCTCCTGGTGTCAACACTGGGCAGATGGTGAGCCCCGAGAATCAGCCCAGTTCCAGCCCGAGTACATCGCAGACGGCACTGCAGCGTCGCCTTTCGCTGCGTCCCTCACCGCTGGCCCGTGAATTGTCGCCCACATCGCCGCCAGCAGGAGCAACTGCCTCCGATGAGCGGCTTTTGCCGCTCACTTCCCCCACAAGGCCCAGTACAAGCAGCACCCATTCGCCGCTGTCAAGGATTGTGCAGATTTCGCAGGCTCAGCGAAAGAGCAGCATGCCGGCAGCAGCAACTGGAGGTGGTGCAGCGAGTGGACCTGGAGCTGGAGCTGGAACTGGACCAAGCGCAGGAGATACATAGAAGTTGCATCAAGAACATAATAGTCTCGTCTTATCCACCACCTGTTTGACCACTTGTAACCCAAAAGCCTTAAGTCCAAAAGTTATTCCTAGTAGAAATTCCTATTTACCATATATCCTATATATATACATACATATATATAAACAATCGATATAAGTATTTGTAGAATTGTGTGAGATTGTTGTGAAATGGTCTAAAGAGTTGGCGGATGGTCACAACAATGAACGTATTCTCTGTTTTGTTTTGTTATCCAATATTAATATTAATATATTTATGCTTATTCTTATCCTAGTAGATATAATTATTGTTAAAGCAGTTAAAAGGGCTTATATGAACAAAAAATGTTATAATTATTAACTAGGCGTATGAGAAAGTTCAAACCATTATTCCCACATATACATACATTGCATCTATAGAACTCTATATACACATTTATTAAATAAATAAAGATTTATAGAAAATTTAAACAAAAATTATCTCTATAAATCCTATTTGGGTTGAAGTCAAGCAATAAATAAATTCAAAAAAAATTAAACCGTTTTTCTCCTTACGTTATGTTACGTTATTGGAATTACAAATTTACCGCCAACACACACTGTTGGCAAGGGCTGCCAACCTGGCTGGGGGTTTTTAATAATCGTCTAAGTGCGATAACAGTTTCAGCTGTTGCTGTCATCTTTATATAAATTGGATGTTTTTCATTTACTAATGGTCATTCGTTTGTCGATTCTCCTAAAACCGGTGCACAGGCATTACTAACGTTGACAACCGAAGAAGAAGAACAGCAACAACAACGAATTCTGATGAACAACGCAGTTTTGGCAATGTTATAACTCTCCACCGCCCCCCATTCACTGCACTTACCATAATAACAAAAACAACAACAACATGAAGTTGTTGCTTTTTCTGCTGACTCTGAGCTGCATTGGCGGAGGGCTTTTTGTCCAGGCGTTGGAGGAGCCTTCCCACGTTGTCCACTATCAACCAGAGCAAGTTCATTTATCCTTTGGAGGTAAGTTTTTTTTCTTTGCTTTTATTTTGTTTTTGTTTATTTATTTATGATAATGATTATGATAATGATTATGATAATGATAATGATGATGTGGAATGTTCTGTTTGGTTCCCTGTAAACGATCCCTCTTTTTTTTTTTGATGCGTAATTATTTGTTATCGTTATCCACATTCATCGAGGGGGCATAGTCATTGCAACTTTCCATTTGTTAATGCGCTTTTTGCAATTCACTGTTAAACTACTCCCCCATCCCCTTTTTACAATGGGCGAACACTCAAAGTAACTCCCTCCAAATGACAAAAACAAAAGCAAATTGCACTTGTCACAATTCTTGCATAGTATATTTAAGTAGTAATCAGCGCACTGATAACTGATAAATAATTAATATAATTATTGCTTTGTTTTCCCATTTTTGGGGACTTTCCCTTAAAAAACATTAAATGTGTTTGTTGTTTCACCTGTTATCCAGAGCCAAATCGGAATTTATTGAATCTAAGTACAGTTGAACTTTTTTCTAGCGCACTTTTATATAATGAGGTTCTGCATATAATAAATGAGATTTTAAAAATCCAAAAACACCAATTATTGAAAAAAAGTTTTATAAAAAAAACGTTTTACGCGTCCCGTGCGAATTTTATATGGGAGAGGTTTAACTTTAATTAAAAAAATCACCGTTTATTATTTCGGTTCATCTTGCACTTTGAACAGGGCAATCAGCTCAATCGATTAAAGGTTAAGATAGTTTTAAGGGGATCAAGCATATATAGAACAAATACCGATCAAATTAAAGAAAGAAATCTCGTTTGTTGTAATATTTGCTTGGGAATAAAGGTTTGTTCTTAAATTTGCTTGATATGATATGCTTATCATAATTGTCCCATAAGTTGCTAGTTTATATAAATTAGTTTTTTTTTATGAGTTTGTTTTTTTGTAGTTGGAAAACTTTTACAAAAAGATTTTAAATGTTAGAATTTGCACCGAATTATTTTCGTTTTCTTTTTTTTTTCGAATAGTGCTACGTTATCTAAAAAACAGATACTGTATATTTTAAGCTTGGCTGTATTTAAAAATGTAATATAGTTTTGGTCGAATTTCCGACTAATTTTTCCTCCTTATCTAACCATTTTTCCTACTTACAAGAAGTGATTTTCAAGTCAATCACTGACCAAAGTGTTTTTTTGTGAGTAACAATAGAAAACTCTTTGTTTGCCCCCCTCGCCGGAGGGTGGAGGGAAAGAGGGTTAAAGTCGATGCTATATATAGACCTCATCTAAATTGAAGATCTGGTCCTAACTTTAAGCGATAATAGTAAATAAACAAAAGCAATGCCGATTAAGCTGGAGTGGAAGAGGGTGAAGAAGGGGGCGGCAAAAGAATTTTGTTCCACATTTTGTTTGGTTGGAAGCGATAAGAAAAAAAATAAGGAAAACAAATGAAAAGAAAACAAATAGAAAACAATGAAAATTCCAAAACAAAAACAATTTGATCTTGAAATTTGTCGGTCGGTTTGCCCTATCAGAAATTTTTTGTTGTTCTTATTGCTGATATATCTATCACCCAATAATTTTTGGCATTTGTTTATTGACACAGAATTTGTTGTTTTCTTTTCATTTCGTTTCGTTTGGGTGCGGTCCGTTTGCTTGGTCGTGAACATAGAGATCAGCTCAGAGATTGTTGTCACTTGGTCAACGCGCAGCCTGCCGCCAACGGATGTATCCAGCGTAGTTGAATATGGTGTAATCGGGCCAGAATCTAATCAGATTTGGACAGTATTCCATTGGGGCAACATGCCGAGGGTCAGACCACCAAATTTGTAGACGGTGGCCCCAAAAAAGCCACACAATATATCCACAGGGTAAGCAGCAGCAGCAGCAGCCATAGAGACTCGACTCCTTACTAAATAAGTCTGTATGTCCAAATAGGTCACTCTGCGAGAGCTTGAGTGGAACTCTTCGTATGTGTATCATTGCGGTAGCTCATTTGGCTGGTCAGCGTTATTCCAATTTCGTACGCCGCCTTCAGCCGGATCGGATTGGTCGCCCTCGTTGGCCATTTATGGGGATATGGGCAATGAGAATGCCCAATCGTTGGCCCGTTTGCAGCGGGAGACCCAGTTGGGCATGTATGATGCCATCCTGCATGTGGGGGACTTTGCCTACGACATGAATTCAAATGATGCGCGTGTGGGTGATGAGTTTATGCGTCAAATTGAAACGGTTGCCGCCTACCTGCCGTACATGGTGGTTCCAGGCAATCATGAGGAGAAGTTGTGAGTGTACTTCAAGGGAGTTCAACTTCCATTTGCTAATTTGCTCTTCGTTGCGTTCCAGCAACTTCTCGAACTATCGGGCTCGCTTCAGCATGCCAGGCGGCACCGAGAACATGTTCTACAGCTTTGATCTGGGTCCCGTGCATTTTATTGGCGTGTCCACGGAAGTCTATTACTTTCTCAATTATGGCGTCAAATCGTTGGTCTTTCAGTATGAATGGCTTAAGCAGGATCTGGCCCGGGCCAATTTGAAAGAGAATCGAGAGCAACGTCCTTGGATAATTATCTATGGCCATCGGCCGATGTATTGCAGCAATGAGAACGACAACGATTGCACCCACTCGGAGACCTTGACCCGTGTGGGTTGGCCCTTTCTGCATATGTTCGGCTTGGAGGCTTTGCTCTATGAATACGGAGTAGATGTAGCCATTTGGGCTCACGAGCATTCCTACGAACGTCTGTGGCCCATCTACGACTATGTCGTGCGCAATGGTTCGCTGGGATCACCCTATGAAAATCCCCGTGCTCCGGTACACATAATCACCGGCTCGGCGGGCTGCAAGGAGGGACGTGAACCCTTCAAGGGCAAAATACCCGAATGGAGTGCATTCCATAGTCAGGATTATGGCTATACCCGTCTCAAGGCCCACAATCGAACGCATTTGTACTTCGAGCAAGTGTCCGATGACCAGCAAGGCGCCATAATAGATCAATTCTGGCTTATTAAGTCACAACACGGCAGCTATGCCTAATGATTAGCAAAATCATTCCACACAAAACATAAGCACAAAGAATCTGTAGCAACTATTTAGAGCAGTATTACACACACAGAGCACATTCTTTTCAGGAATAATAAGAACAAATCTATGGATCAATATAGTTATATAAAAAAATAAGCTATAAATTCGTTAACCGAAACCAAGTGTGAACCGTAACCGTTCAGTAACCGTCGTAACTGATGTATTTCCCTGTTGATTCAACTTCTTACTTCATATTCAATATGGGATTAATCTTTAAGCGTATAATATACGGGATGAAACAAGTTTAAAACAAACGAATTATTATTTGGAGCAAATAATTTAGAGATTAAAGTGTTGCAGACTTAAGGATTTGTTTTCTCAAATAAAGCTTACATCTATAAAAACAGAGAAATAACCTCACCAATGTCAAGTGCCAATGTAGGACGATCGGGGGATTCATCGGGCCTGAAGGTCAGCTGTGAAAAGTGGAAAGGTTTACTTGGTATTTTAAAAATATATTTGATTCCATGTAGGATACTTAACTTTTTACGCATAAGTGGACGTGGTTTCCGCCCTCTCTTTCACTCTCTCGCTCTCTCCACCTTATGCGACCTCTAAAGGGGCAAGCATTTTTTATCAAGAATCTCAAAGAAACACAAATATTTATGCAGAGTCGGTGCTCGATATTGTTGTTACCTGGAATACGCGTGACAATACGAAAGAATCGGTCTGCGAATTCGGTATTGATGGACTGGAGCATACGGCGAAGTCGAGTAGGCAGCCGGTGGCCTTTGTTGATGGCGGTTCCAAGAAGGCCACCCAGTACATTCATCGAGTAAGTAGCCGCTTCTATCCGCAATCGAGATCTACAATCTGTAATCTCCAGGTGACGCTGGCCCAACTGCAGGAGAATACAACATATCGATATCATTGTGGCAGCCATTTGGGATGGTCGGCCATCTATACGTTTCGTACGACCTTCGAGCACAGTAATTGGTCGCCCTCGTTGGCCATTTACGGAGACATGGGTGTGGAGAATGCTGCCTCTCTGCCGGCTCTGCAGCGGGAGACCCAGCTGGGCAAGTATGATGCTATCCTGCATGTCGGCGACTTTGCCTACGATATGTGCCATGAGGATGGAGCGGTGGGCGACGAATTTATGCGGCAAATAGAGACCATAGCTGCCTATGTCCCGTACATGGTGTGTGTGGGCAATCACGAGGAGAAGTAGTAAGTGGATCATGATCATGGGCAACCAATGGATGATTCCAATTCAATGACTCGCATCTCTCCCCTCTCCACCACTCTTCCCAGCAATTTTTCGCACTACATCAACAGATTCAGCATGCCCGGCAACACGGAGAATATGTTCTATAGCTTTGATTTGGGGCCGGTGCATTTTATAGCGTTTAGCACGGAATTCTATTACTTCACCCAATTTGGACTCAAGCAGATTGTCATGCAATACGAATGGCTGGAGCGGGACTTGATGAAGGCCAATCAGCCGGAGAATCGTAGAAAGCGACCCTGGATCATCACCTTTGGCCATCGACCCATGTACTGCAGCAATGATAATGGCGATGATTGCGCCCAGCACGAGACTGTCGTGCGAAAGGGTCTGCCGATCCTTAATTTCTTTGGCCTGGAGCCGCTCTTCTATCAGTATGGCGTCGATGTGGAGCTGTGGGCCCATGAGCATTGCTATGAACGGATGTGGCCCATGTACAATTATACCGTATACAAC
Organism: Drosophila nebulosa; assembly: GCA_024703675.1. NCBI lineage: Eukaryota > Metazoa > Arthropoda > Insecta > Diptera > Drosophilidae > Drosophila > Drosophila nebulosa. Next base: position 652,887 of record JANFPS010000006.1, read on the forward strand.
GGTTCGCTAGCCGAACCCTACACAAATCCCCGTGCTCCGGTTCACATAATCTCGGGGGCAGCGGCAATAAGGAGGGACGTGAACCGTTCTTCAAGAAATTACCACCTTGGAGTGCGAATCACAGTCAGGATTTTGGCTATTTACGCCTGAAGGCCCACAATGCCAGCCATTTGTATTTCGAGCAGGTATCGGATGACAAAAATGGTCAAGTGATTGACAATTTTTGGCTAATCAAGGATAAGCATGGACCGTACGATGAAATTTAGACCAAATCCAAACGGATCATAAGACTATAACTCAATCTTTGTATTTACTCTCATTTCAATCTGCGTATCTGATCGGATATCTAACGCTGATGGAAAAGTATATTTTAAGGGTAATTAGTGGAAGGGCTTAAACTGTAAATAGATAATCTCTAATAAATCTAATCTAATGCTGCATACAAGAATCTAATTATCAAATTTATAAACTGGAAATTTCGTCCTGTTTAATGGGGGAGTTGCAGTGGTTAAAGAATTAGGGGGACTCAAGGGGATAGAGTCTCTAGCTAACCTGATTGTTTTGCTTATTATTTTAACACTCTCAATTTCCATTTACTTGCAGAGAGTCTCACTGACATTGTGGTCACCTGGTCGACACGCGGATCGCCGAATGCTTCACAGGTTAACTATGGTGAAAGCTATTTACATGATGCCCTCCAGACGGTAAATGGGCATTGGACACGCTTTGTGGATGGTGGACATAAGGGACACTTTCAGTACATACATCGGGTGACCTTGAGGGACTTGAAGCCGGATACCCGCTATGAGTATAGCTGCGGCAGTGAGTTGGGCTGGTCGCCCGTTTTTTACTTCAAGACGCCGCCGCTGGGTGAGAACTGGTCACCGTCATTGGCCATTTTTGGTGATATGGGCAATGAGAATGCCCAATCGTTGGGCCGACTACAGCAGGACACGGAGCAGGGCATGTACGATGCCATAGTGCATGTGGGTGACTTTGCCTACGACATGGACACGGACAATGCAGCTGTGGGTGATGCATTTATGCGGCAAATCGAGACAGTGGCCGCATATGTGCCCTACATGGTCTGTCCGGGCAATCACGAGGAGAAATAGTAAGCCAATCATTGGATTTGATTCACCATTCAAGTGTATAAATTTTTTTTTTTTTGTTTTTCTCCTTTTAGCAACTTCTCCAACTATCGCTCTCGCTTTAGCATGCCGGGTGGAACGGATAGTTTGTGGTATAGCTTCAATCTGGGACCCGTACACTTTGTTTCCTTCTCCACGGAGGTTTACTACTTCCTTAACTATGGCGTGAAACTGTTGACTCAACAATTTGAATGGCTCGAGAAGGATTTGGCTGAAGCGAATCGTCCAGAGAATCGACAAAAACGTCCCTGGATAATCACTTACGGCCATCGGCCAATGTACTGCAGCGATGAGAAGGAATACGACTGCGATGGCAGGCTGCAGACCTACATACGACAGGGTCTGCCGCTTCTTAAATGGTTTGGCCTGGAGGATCTCTTCATGAAGCACAGCGTTGATGTGGAAATCTTTGCCCACGAACATTTCTACACCCGCTTGTGGCCCATCTATGATTTCAAGGTGTACAATGGCAGTCGGGAGGAACCCTATCGCAATGCCAAAGCGCCAATACAGATAATCACCGGTTCAGCCGGTTGCAAAGAAGAGCGTGAGCCATTCTCCAATGTTTTGCCCGACTGGAATGCCTTCCATAGTAATGTAAGTTAGATCGCTGATTCAACTCTTTCCTCTAAGAAATTTCTAATCTTTTGCCTCATCTCTTCTAGGACTATGGTTATACCCGCTTGAAGGCCCACAATGGAACCCATTTACATTTCACCCAGGTTTCCGATGACCAGCAGGGCAAAATAGTCGACTCCTTTTGGGTGATCAAGGATAAAAACTAAGTCAATTAATCTTGGATCTCCGCCCTCCATTCTCCTTCTCCCGCTCTTCCTTTCTCCTGCTAGCTACTTATACTCAAATGTGAAAATCTAAGACTTGGCACTTCTCTTGTTGCATATTTTAATAAAAAAAAAATAATTAAATTAGAAAGGAAAAAAAAATAAAGAATAAATGTTGCAGATTGAACAAAAAAAAAAAGAAAAGTAAATTCCACTAAACTTAAATGTCGAACGTTTTGGGGTGAGAGAGATGAGGGGTGGGATGTGAGCATGGCTCTTAGTAGACTGTTCCCGATATGCCGGCGCCATAGTTATACCCACTGCCAATCGGAGGAATGCCACCCAAGGCTCCAAGTCCACCACCGACCACACTGTTGCCGTAGTTGCTTGTATAGTAACTGGATGGATAGCCGCCAGCGCCGAAACGAGTGTTGTAGTAGGGATAGCCGGTGCCGGTGCCGCCCAGGCGGGAATTGTAGTACGAGAGGGCGTAGGGATTTGAGTTATATGAGCCATAACCACCCAAAGCCGATCCATAACCACCAAGTGCAGAGCTATAGCCGCCCAAAGCAGAGCCGTAGCCGCCCAGGCCGGAGCCGTAACCGCCCAAACCGGAGCCATAACCGCCGTAGCCGCCGTAACCGCCATAGCCTCCATATCCAGCCACGCCAGCGCCATCTAAATGCAAAGAATTTGCCCCAAATTAAATATGATGCCATCAACCAAGGCGCTTCTCGTCAAGCTCACCCTCACCTAAACCACCCAATCCTCGTGACGTATACGGATTGTAGTAGCTGTCCACGCCCAGTCCGCTGCCATAGCCACCCACACCATAGCCGCCGGTGTAGCCACCCACATAGCGCTTCTCCTGCTTCTTATCCTGCAGCGGTGCATAGCTGCTGGCGGCGCTCACTTGATCCGCGCTCTCTGCCTGGGCATCCTCGGCCCAGGCCTGGCTTAGCATCAATGTGAATGCCATTAAGAGGAACTGTAACGACATTTAATGTTAATTCTATATTCCTTGGGCATTCTAAAAATCCTTGCGTTAATCCTTACGAAGCACTTCATGTTGTGGTTATTTGAATTTCGTTCTTTGGACCTTTAGCTACTGCGCACGCGTCGCTCGACACTTGTCTAATGCTCTGACTGCTCCACGAGTAGCAACTTTTATACCCATTCACGAGGCGGACAGATCGAGAGCGAGAGGCAGAGTCAGAGAGAGAGAGAATTAGAGAGGCCTCCCTGGGCGGAGTAAACTAATGGAGGTGAAGGTGCTGGCTGGCTGGCTGGCTGGCTGGCTAGCTGGCTGGGTGGGTGGCTGTTCCACAAAATATGCTTATACATATGACGCATGCCACACGCCTCAACAAGTCAACGATCCACGGCTCTTCTATCCCATCCGAGGTCTGGGTATAGATTTTGGTCAATTTTTGTTTGGCTTTCATTTCCACTCAACAGATTCACATTATAATTGAATGGGTAAATAAATGGTAATTTTATATTCCAAATCTAATAGAGAAACAAAATCTATGTTTCACCAAATAGCAGGAGCGGATTTAGGAAAAAGACGACGGGTCTTATTCACAAGAGGTTACCCCTCGCAAAGGTCAAATCATTATCAAAATCCTGTCCTAATTTTTGGGAAAATATATTTAATAGGTGTTTAGGGGCGCCTATTCATGAAAATTCGGTCCTGCTTATTAGGTTAGATAAGCAATTTTTTTTTGGTTATATATTTCAAATGTTGTTTGTATTTTTTTTTTCGGATTTCGAAGGGCTTTCCAAGTTTAAAGTAAGTAAGTAAGCCAAAGTTTAAACTAAAATTCAGTTAGTTTGATATACATTTAAGATAGTTGGACTGATTTGTTGCCCAAGTGCTTGTCATGTGCATCTAATTGAAAAGCATCAAAACAAAATATCAATAATCATATTCCCACGATCTCTGACAATTATTTTTCCTCCTCCCTTCATGTCCACCCCCAACACACCACCAGCAATAACAACAACAACAATGGCAATGATGACAAATGCTAATTGAATCATTAACCTGACCCTGGCTACTCTAAGTACAACTCGGACTCTCCGTAACCGACTGCAATAATTGCCCAATATAAAAAAACAAAAAAACTAAAACGAAATAAACAGTCAAACGATTGAAATGATTTACTTAGATAAATATCGGAGGAACGTGAGTCATTATCTAGCCCGATATGTGTCTTACTTACCTAACTATATACAAATATATATATTTTGTGCCATTTGGTTTTCACTTTTACATGAAGTTTCGGCAAAAAATTCTATTGTCAACTAGAGACTGGAAAGAGGAAGAAGTAGGCACAATTTCAAGAGAAACTCTAGCGGAACTCTTAACGGATTAGCAAATGTTTTTTTTTCGGTTTTTTGTTTTTTTTTTTTTTTTTCTACCCAATACAATGAAGCCAATTGTAGAATAGTTGACGGATCGCTTTGCATCATTTTGCGCCAGGTCTTCAGAGGGTGAGTCATGTTTGACTCTCTGAATTTTTTAATGGTTATTGCAATTGACAACCGTTAGGCACAATTTCTTTTTTTTAACCGTTAAAATTCGATTCCGATAACGATACCCAACCCAAAATCGATGGAACCTAAAAGAACAGATTTAAGCCCAAAGTAAAATCTTAAACCTTAATACGAACTAAACTCAAAGTGAATTTTACTTATATGGACAAACGAATAAAATATTTAAATTTAAAAATAAAAATTTAATTAGTTGTATTATTATTGTTTAAAGGGATAAGTAAAGGGACTTTTTGATGTTTCATTGTGTCGCATCAATCTTGGTATCCAATTGTTGCCAATAATGGGATTTCTGTCGATTATCCTTTATTCGGTTCAGTTGTACATGTTTCGGATAATGAAAACTTGTTCCGGAAAATTTATAATAATACATATTTAGATCTTGGGATCAGCTTTATTTCTAGAGAGTATAACCCAGTCGAGACATTACAAAACGTTTATTAAATACATATATAGAGATATGTAAAAGTGTCGAAGTGTTATCCAGTATCCAGTATGAGTGCTTGTACATTGTTCGTCTTTATGTGGGCATGTGAAAAGTGTTAACCAACAGCAACAACAACAACAGCAATATGACCATGGACATTTAGTTTTTTTTTTTGGGGGGGGGGGGGGGGGGGTGGGCTGAGAGTATATTTTGTCTTTACAATGATTCTTTAAAGTGATGGCTAAAAGCTTATTAAAAAGAGAGGGAGAAGACCCTCTGACCCCCTGAAAGCGGACAATAACAACAACCTTAAAAAAAATGAAATGGAAAAAATTGCAAATTTTAAATAGAACAACTGTACTTGGGCGTTCTTCTAATCAGCAAAAAACAACTTGAATAATGTTGCATCATTTCAACCATCCCCGTTGCTTCCATTGCTTTTGCTTTGTATTCACACGCCCACCAATTATATTTACAAAAAACCGATTTAATTATAATGGAACACACAACAAGCCAGAGCCCGAGCTAGAGTCAGAGCCAAAGTCAGAGCAAACTAGAAAACCGCAACAAGGCAGAGCAAATGAAGCAGCAAAATGATTGACAATGACAATGGTAGAAGTAGAAGGAGGGGCATAGTTATGGGGAGGGGAAGGGGGAGGAGTAGGAGTGGGGTAATGTGTAGTATGAGTAGTATGGCTTAAGTTAGTTAGTTTTTTTTTTATTTTGTGAATGGGAATTTTGAATACAAAGCAAAACCATCTTTCTGTCTTTTCCGTTGAACTTGCACTTTGCATAATTGCATAGAACTTGCATACATACATACATACATATGTAATACTTATTTACTATATAATACTATCTATCTATATGTATGTATGTACGATCCGCGATCAAAACCAAGAAATTTTCACACAATTAGCCATTAGCTGCAATTTGGTATGCGAACCATCCCTAGGCAAAAGTACCACTTAGACACACACACATACACACACACACACACACACATTCGGAATCCAATCCCACAGCCTTGACATTAGCATTGGCTAAATCAAATTCAGTTATCCACCTATCACATGGGCATACATATAGACTTTAACTACAGTTCAACAGTTAGAAAGAGGAAAAGAGAGAGAGAGAATAAACATTACAATTTCCAACCAAAGGTTTTTCATATCTTTTATATCTTTACTCTATGAATAATTGAAGAGTTTGTGTCAGTATTTTATACTCGATTGATCAGCTGACTTCAAAGTCATTATAAATTTGTCAGTCTTTTTACTAAAATCCCATTTAAATAATCCTTCTTGGTAACGCTTTTCTTCTCTCACTCTTTTCAGCTCATTAGTACTTTAGCGCACCTAGCGGGTAACTTTGCATTTTTTGTTTCCATAGCTAAGAACTATACATAATATATAAAACTTATTACTTTTTAATACGATTTTAATAAAATATATCAAGAGGAATTGGAGAAGGAGGCGTGGCAGTTCCGATTCGTGTACATATTCCATAAGTTTTTATATAAAATTTGGTTAAGCTAGCTCCTAAATTTTCTAAAATTTCAATAATTAACATTTAAATTTAAAAAAACTGCTCAAGTCGTGAAAAATCGACTAAAAAAATAATGATGAACATAACAAAGTGAATGATAATGGTGACCCCGACGTAGAAGAATGAACCAAAGTTAAATCTTTTTTCCTTGATTCCAGTTACAAAGGAACTCTTGGAAGACCCTGATCAAGGTCATAAAAAACCAATTGAATTATTGCATGGAAACTTGGGCACGACTTAGGCTAATTCAGTGCTCTAAAGTGAATCACTCACTGTGATCTGTGGGTGGGGTGAGGGGTAATGATTAATATGCAAATACTCATACAGATCAATAATGTATTATGGGTAATACGAATCATAGAGTTAAGCAATTACGAATTCTCATTAAATTATAAGTTCATAAATGATCTGATGATTGAAAACTGATCTTAAACAGTTTCAAATTGCAGGCCATATAGAGAGAAGTTGGTTAAGTTTAGATTGAATAGCGATTGTTATATATGTATGTATGTACATATATACTAAATGATACACAATAATAGAGGGGATGATGATGATGACAATGATGCAGCAGCCAGTTGGAGGAGTTGGGGTCTGGGTCAGATCAAAGGCGTATGACATTTTCATAAATCTTGAGTTGAGACATAAATCGTATTGGCATTGTCTTGACGTGGGACAATCTAAATGAATGAGAGATGAATGGAATGGATGAATGCCAAGATCAAGCAGCCGCAACATAATAACCCAGAGAGAATTCCAAAATGGAGCTGCCCCCGCTCACCACTTCACTTCACCACCTGGCGCGTCTTATCTTCTCCATTTCACTAAAGTTAAAAGACAATTTTTTTTAAATTTGAATGCTGTAAAAAATATAAACAATATATATAATATATATATCTTCATATATGTATGTATAGAGGTGATATTCGATTTTTATTTAGTCTTCTTCAAAAAAAGAGTCAAGTTTTAGTTTTTAGTTTTTGGTTTTGAGCTCATTTAGCGAGCTGGCCATGGGAGAGGTTAGGTTCCAGAGTAGTTTTTACCATTTTCTTTGAGCTCAAAATGGCTCAAACTGATTCTTTTTGTGTGTGTATTCATTCTTTCTTTTGTGTATTGTTTCGTTTTCATTTATAACTTTCTCTTTTCTTCGTTTGTTTTGTTTTTTTTTTTTTTTGTTTTTTTTTCGATTTTTGTACGTTTTCTTTTTTCTGATTTTGGATTTTCTTTGTACAGAAATTGTGCTGAAAGAAAATTAATTTAAATAGATAGATATATAGGTATATATATATATGTATAGGATATATCAATTAAAGCTAACTTAAATGCGCCATATTCATGTTGGGGAGGGGCAAAGAAGAGTAGAGCAAATGGACAGAGGATAGGTAGATAGAACGAATGTGAAAGAGAAATGAAAGAAAAAGCCAAACAAATTACAAATAAATTCTAACAAAAATTAAGTGTGTGTGTGGAGGGAGCAAGGGATGGGGGGTTAAGAAACTAATATCACTATGTAGACTTATGACTAAACTAAACCAAAATCGTGCAGATACATCAAATTATCATTATTTATATATATATAGATACATATAGGTAACAGTCAGTTGGTTTGTTTCTTCAGTTTTGTTTTTGTTTTTCTTCTTCTGCTTATCCATATAGTTAAAATAGGATTTAATCATATTATCTATCGAATTGAGGTCAACAAAAATGAATTACTCAACTCAACTCAACTTAACTTAACTCAACTCAAATCAGATCAGATGGGTGTGGAATAATGAATTTTAGAATTAAATTATAATGATTTCAAAACTCAACAATAGGTTATATAAGAAGTTTACAAAAAAAAAAAAAAAAGAGATGATCAAACGGGGAAAGAATAATGGGGTAAACGAAAAGTATCAAAAAAATTAGAGCTACACTTACATATAAGTCAACTAGAGTTTCATATTGTTTTTTTTTTTTTTTTTATCACATTTATGTGTAGACTATAAGTGAAATATGTTAAATTTAATATACACACATATATATATATATATATATATAATCATATATATATATATATATATACATGGGGAGAATGGAGTGTTTGAGTGCAGCGTTTTGATTGTAATTAAGAAATGTTTGTTTAAAAAATGCTTATAAACTAGTTTCTCATCTGTTTTTTGTAATTGTTTAAATTAAAAACTTTAAAAATTGTCCATTATGTGTTGGTATGTGTGCGTGTGTGTGTGTGTGTGTGTGTGTGTAGGTGTTTGTGAGTGGTAATAATTATAAATATATAAAAATAATCACAGCTGCTTGGAATCAGTTTTTTGTTTTAGTCCACATTGAGAGATGTGAAAAGTGTTTTTCTGTGTTAATTTTGTTTTGTTTTGTTGTTTCGTAAAGCTAAAAATCACTTGGAATAATTAATATATATACAATTTGTTTTTTGTATATTTTAGTTAATTACATCATCATAATTCGTATTTATTTATCCTTTAAGTTTCTATTTTCATTTTATGTTTTGCTGCTCTATCAAACATTTACTTTTCATTACATTTTTTCTTTCGTTTTAGCAACTTACAACAAAAATTTGTATATATATATATATATTTGTTTATATAGCATGACAGGCGTATATATATATATATTAAGTTATGAATGCATAGTTAAGTTTTAAAAGTTGCATAATATCTCTTTCGCTCTAAATATATATATATATATCTGATCTGTATAGTAATTAATTTAAGCTTGCCTGCATTTCAATCTCTTTTTTTTAATCTTTGACTTTGTTGTTAACAATATTTCACTTGATTTTCGAGCAATTACATGAAATACTTTTCCTTTGCCTTATTTATGTATTTGTGTTTAGAATTAACATACAAAGTTTTTTGTTTTTGTTGTGGTTTGTGTTGCAATAATTTAACAATTTCTTTAATAATAATAAATGAATTTTTGTCGAATTTTCTTTCATCTTTATTATGGCTGGTCCACAGAGAACGCTAATTTTGTGTGATTTGCTTCAAGTATGTATATATATGTATGTGTGTTTTTGTATCTATGTGTGGCTGTGTGTGTGTGTGTGATTATATACAATCGCTTAATGTTTAATATATAGCAGAAATTGGTTAAATTTTAGTATATCATCTTTCATGCACTGCGCGTTCTCAGAAAAGGCCCACATCATTCTAAGGATCTAAGCCATATCCATATATATCGCAATGAATCTATATATATGTATATATAAATATATAGTTAAATGTTTAATCTTAATTACTATGTTTAACTTAGCTCGTGTCTATGTATTAGTTAATTATTTTACTTCTTGTTGTGTTTTGCTTAAGATTTTAGTTTTTATTTTTCGAAAAAAAAAAATGTTCAACTTCACTCTAAAGGTGGACAAAAACAAAAATGAAAAAAATAGAAAAAAAAACATAAACATAAAACAAAATATAGTCGATTTTGGGGGACAAAGCACGCACACATTAAAAAATATTTATATAGTTATAGTTATAATGATCAGGGATCGTGCTTTAAGATCGTGGTTATAAGAAAAAAAAATAATAATAATAATAAGAAATTTCGTCGGGCATCGTCTTTTTGAAACAAAAGCGAAATTGAAAATGTTTATACTTAAATCTAGATTTTCGGATATTTCGGCTTACTACACATGCAACTAGTCTTGTATTTGTATGTGTGTGTGTGTGTGTGTGTGTGTTACTAAAAGTAACAAATTTATATATATATATAATTCGGTTTAAGAAAACGTTTTCCTCAAAAACGTTTTGTATAATCATAAAGAATTTTCCTTTTTTGTACATTTAAAAACTAAAGTTATCCGCAAATATATATGAATATATATATATATATATATAAGTGGGGTACATATATATACATATGCATATGAATATATAATAGATTTTGATGTAATTTAGCTATAAACTAGTAAGACTATAAATAGTTATTACATGATTTCAAGTGCCTGCAACTTTTACTATAATTTTACTTGGGCTAACAACAAATCCCTTTTTTTAACTGATTTCTGTTGTTTTTTGTTTCCGGGATTGTGGTTTTATATCTTTGTAATTTCCTATATATAAATATATATATATATATATATATATATATATATCGGAAAGATATCTTCTTGTGTCAATATTCATTACAAAAAAACAAAAAAAAAGACATTACAAACTAGTTTCACTTCTTACATCATCCTGGCACGACCTAATCATGCTGAGTACAATGCGGGCAGGGGCCTTGTGGCGTTTGCTGCTACCTCCTCCTCCTCCTCCGTTGCCGCCGCCGCCTCCTCCTCCTCCTCCTGTAGCAACAGCTGCTCCTGTGTGACTGTCGTTTTTCCAGACGATCAAAGATACCTCCTCCGCCTCCTGCATTGCTTTTCCTTTGTTCATCTCGATGCCTTCGCTCTCTCTGCCGACTGCCGCCATGGAAAGATTGTTGCTGCTGATCGCCTCCTCCCCCTCCACCTGCAGCACTGCCATTGCTATTGCTATTGGGCTTTAGCACCACCCGTCCTTTGACTCGAGCCGAATGTGGAGCCAGCATTGGGACGCACCACCAATTTGTGAATGCGTTTCATGACCAGCATCTCTGGGGTGGCCGATCGTTTGCTATTCATTAATTGCTGGGGAGGTGGCGGAGATGGTGTCGCCAAGAGACGATCCTCCTCATCCAGCAACAGATCATCATCATCATAGTCTAGTTCCACCTCATCGTCGTTATCATCATCGCTCGGGGTGGCCATGCGCAGCATATCATGCGATTTGGGGGGAGTTCCTCCGCCTCCAGAGGTGGTCACACGAATTGATGAGGCGCCTGCATTTGGCTGCTGACTCTGCTGCTGTTTATTGGAGGCATTCAAGTGTTCGGTAATGCTCCGCTTTGCCTCAGGTGCCAATTTGGCAGCGGTCAATTGTTTGCGGCCCTGCGATTGGGATTGGGATTGAGACTGCGATTGGGAATGCGATTGCGATTGGACTGCGCCTGGTGTCTGGTGGTGGTGCTGCTGTTTCGACTATTTGCCCGTATCTGGATCAGGATCACGGACGTTTTAAAGAGATTACCTTGCGTTCACTGGTGGATGATGGCTGACGTGTCTTCTGACCTCCCCAGTTTCAGTTTCATCCTGCTGCTGCTCGGCGCGTTTATCCTAAAATGGCAATAACTTTAATGTTGTCTCCTTAGAACAGTTGAAAGCACTCACCTCGTTCTGTTTTTCTTCAGCGGCACGCCGACGCTTCAGCTCCTTGTCTCGCATTACCTTTTCGCGTAATTGTTTCTGTTTCTCGATTTCCAGGCGATAGATGCGCGTCTCTTCATCCTCATCGCTGGCCTGGGAATGAGGAAAAAAAATGAATGAATTGATTTAGAACTCGATTTCCAGTTGATTCTACTTACAATGACCCGACTGCCACTTTCCGCTACACGACCACGTGGCTCTCCAGAGAAAGGATTTCGTGTCGATGACGGTGAGCCACTGCGTCTTCGTTTGGCTTGTGTTGATCCGCCTCCGCCGGCACTTGCATTAGATCCAGATCCTCCTCCTCCTGTGCCGCTGGCACTGTTGGGGTTGCCTGTATCGCGACGAACATTACCTCCTCCACCGCCTGCACCACGATTACTGCCAGTAGGTGGTCTCCTTTCGCGTTCTCTTTCCCTATCCCGCTCCCTCTCCCTTTCCCGCTCCTCTCTCGCTCCCTATCCCTCTCTCGGTCACGTTCTCTCTCGCGATCTGTGCGTTTTATGGGCGAGTAACTGCGTCCACGGGATCGACTGCGACTGCGACTTCGCCTGCGTTCTCCGGAGCCCGATGTGGCCGGGGGCGAACGTTCCAGGCGACGCTTTTCGAAGTACTGACGATTCTTGTTGATGAACTCTTCCTGCTGACGCAGCAGCTCAGCCTCGCTGTTAATGGCAGGCATAAAATGTGTCTCCTTGATGAATTTGTTGGTTGCCGCCTCGACGCCGCCCTTGAAATTTGGGTTGATAAGCACCTTGCTCAAACGGGGTACTGCTGATGCAGGCTGGCCTGGTTGCTGCTGGCCAGGATTGGGTTGTGGTTGAGGCTGGTTGCTGCTGCTGTTGTTGCTGCGCCTGCTGTTGCTGAGGTGTTGGTCCTCTCATGGCCAAACCATTGACATAATTGGGTCCAGCTGCTCCTGGCATCATATGTGGGGGCAACACCTGTAGTGGTGGGCGTGGCAAGCGTCCGGCATCGCCTTGCGGTCTCCAACCGTTATGCGGCCTTAAACTGTCCAGGATGTCCAGGGGTGGCTGCTGCTGCTGCTGGTGTGGAGGTGGCACTGGTTGCGGACCCATCTGGCCATAGGGATGAGGATGATTGGGCGGTCCATTGCGATACATGGGCGGGCGAGGCGGCTGCTGCTGTTGCTGCTGCGGTGTTAGAGGACCCTGGCCCAGCAAGGGTACTCCAGCTCCTCCGCCATTGCGATAGCCTGGCGGATTATAGGCCAGTTGTGGTGGTTGGAGCAGGCCAACCCGCACTTGCTCATGGGGATGGGGCAATAAATGGCCTGACACGGGATTAAGAACATGTGGATGATGTAAGAGTGAATGATGCGGGAGGCGTTAGCGGGATTTAGGCTGTTGAGTGGCTGTTGTTGTTGTTGCTGTGGTGACTGTTGTTGCTGTTGTTGTTGTTGTTGTTGCTGTGGTGACTGCGTGGGAGATGGATACTGGCCGGGACCGGGACCTGGCCTGGAATGGAAATGAATGCGGATTTGTTGAGTGATGTCATTGGAACTGGAACCGAAACTGGGACCAGTGTTAAATGGGCCACAGTCAAACGGGTGGCGAGAGGATTACCCGGCATGCCATATCTCTGGGCTGGCGGCGGAGGCATAACAACTCCCCCAACTCCCCGCTGCTGCTGTTGCGCCTGAAACATGGGCGAAGGCGAGCGCAATAGATGATGACGAGCTCCTGCCATTCCACGTGGCGACTTAAGAAGATTATGCGGTTGCTGCTGCAGAAAGCGTCCGCCGTTTCCTGTTATCAAGTAAAGTGGGAGAGATTAACAAAGTAAAGTGTAAAGTTTGTGATCTTACTCACCCCTTGTTGATGATGATGTCGCCTCTGCATCTGCTGCTGACTTTGATACAAATTTAAAAGGCCCGTCGAATGTGAATGTTGTGCCTGCTGCTGCTTTTGTGCTCCATTATCACTGCGTTCATTGGAGGTCTTAAAGTTGGTTCTCTCCTCACGCTCTTCCTCATCCTCGCGGGGATCGGGCATGGCACTGGCAGTGACACTGGGCAAACTCTCCTGCGACGAGCCAATGGCAATCTGTGATGAGCTGGCACCCACTTCTGACACTGAAGCATCTTCTTCTGTTTCTGTTTCTACTTCGGCTTCGGTTTCTTCCTTCTCCTTTTCCTTTTCCTTTTCCTTCTCCTTCTCCCTCTCCTCCTGTTGCTGCTGCAGGTGTTGATCTTGCTCCTCCTCTCCTCTTTTAACCTCTTGACCATTGTTTAAATCAGAAGCTTCTGTTTCTGGAGGGCGGCACTCCATCTCAGAGGTTTTTACCGGTTCTTCTTTCCGCACTTCAGCTTCTGTGATACTTTCTGCATCTTTGTTCTGGCTTGGTCTAGGACTAGTTTCTACAGAAGAAGTCGAATTAGGAGCAGGAGGTGTTGCTGTGGAAGTGGGAGTTGGCGAAGGGGCAGCAGCAACAGCAGCAGCAGGCTCAACTGCCTCCTTAACTAAATTTGTTTCCTTTTGTTTGCGTTCGTGCTGACGCAATTGTTCTTGTGCCCATTCCTCGGCCTCAGCACGCATCTGTTGTTTCACCTCACTGGTGACATCCTTTTCCAACTCTAAAATGGTGAATGGTAGAGATGGTGAGTAGTTCCCTACAGCAGATTCCACACATTGTTGACTTACCCTCATCCGAAAGCAGCAGCTCATCCTCGTCGGCACCAAGCAAGGCCTGATCATCAATATCGTCGCCCAGCTCGTAGTTAAGCAGATCATCGCTACCAGAAACAAAAAGCCAAAATCAAAATTCACCATTAATAAATTTTTCTTGCCAAGCCAACCAACCCCCCACACGCACGCACACACTCACACACACACGCACTTTAGTAAATTGTCATTGATTCTCCGCCGCCCTCCACACACCCCCGTTTAAAAGAGCAACTTACTTTATGTCCGACATTCTGTCTCCGCTTGTCTTGTCTTGTGTCTTGTCTGTCTGTATGGTTTGTGTTATGTGGATATTGTTTAATGTTTATAACATCTTCGATCGATTGATTCCACCTCCGACAACGGTATTCACACGAACGAAGTATAACAAATAATTTTTTCGTATAACACAAAATGTCTTCCGATTACTTTTGGCTCAAAAAATGCGATAGTTATAGATAGATTTGCCCCGGAAAACTGGCTATATTCGATAGTCGATCATTTTTTTAGTGATGTCGATAACTATCGATTTCTGATGACGATGGGCTTTTGGCACATACCCACTAAAATGCACTGGCAGTGCAAAAAATATTTAAAAATAGGTACGCTTTGTCGCTTTGCTTCATCTAATTTTTAACGAAATGCCGTTTAAATTAATAATAGTTTGTTTGTTACAACTTTTAGGGTTAATTATTTTATAAAACGAAATCGGTGAGTTGTTTTACTGTTGGGGGCTATGGGAGTTGCATAATTTATATAATGTTAATATAATATAATTTTTTGGGGAAAAAAATGTATAACGCATACAGTAAAATAAAGTGTGGGAGGAGACCACAAGTCGAGACGATTTAAGTGATAACTTATGTAGCTTTGTAAGGGTATAAGATCAATGGTGATGGCAGACCATCGATAATGGTACGCAAAAGTCACTGGTTCCATAATACTCTTAGCTCTTTATCTACATATATATGTATAAATATATAGAGAGAACCGGTGTTTCTTTGTTGCAACTTAGTTTATCTGTTTCAGTTCGTTTTTCGACTTTCTCATAGCAATTATAATGATTAAGGTAAGTGGGAGTGTTAAAGAACAAGAGCACAAACCGAGATTTGGATTTTTGCGGAAATGTAAAAACGTGAAGCTGGGAGCAAAGTCCAAGGAGGCCAGACTCCCGCTTGCATAGACTAAGAATAACTGTATTCGTGCCCTTTGTACCCATTGTGTGTCTCTCTCTCTCTCTCACTCTCTCTCTTTCTCTTTTTCCCTACCTCTGGGCAAGCAACGTGAATCTTATCTAACATAAATTATTGCTTGTTTGTTTTTCGTCCCTATAGAACGTTGTTTCCCTTGTGACTGGTGGAGCCTCTGGCCTGGTCGTGCAACAGTTGAGCGTTTGGCGAGACAAGGAGCCAGCGTAGTCCTTGCTGACTTGCCTTCCTCTCAAGGCAAACGAAGTGGCTAAAGAGCTGGGCGACAAAGTGGTCTTTGTACCCGTCGATGTTAGCTCCGAGAAGGATGTGACTGCAGCTGTCCAGACGGCAAAGGATAAGTTCGGTCGCTTGGATTTGACTGTGAACTGTGCGGGAACTGCGACCGCTGTGAAGACCTACAACTTCATAAGAATGTGGCCCACAGGCTGGAGGATTTCCAGCGTGTCATCAATGTGAACACTGTGGGCACCTTCAATGTGATTCGGCTGTCGGCTGGCCTAATGGGCGCCAATGAGCCCAATCAGGATGGCCAACGTGGTGTCATTGTGAACACCGCCTCGGTGGCTGCATTCGATGGCCAAATCGGTCAGGCCGCCTACTCCGCCTCAAAGGCCGCAGTTGTGGGCATGACCCTGCCCATTGCCCGCGATCTGAGCACTCAGGGCATTCGCATTTGCACCATTGCTCCAGGCCTCTTCAATACCCCCATGCTGGCTGCTCTGCCCGAGAAGGTGCGCACCTTCCTGGCCAAGTCTATACCGTTTCCCCAGCGTCTGGGTGAGCCCAGCGAATATGCCCAACTTGTGCAGGCCATTTATGAGAATCCTTTGCTCAATGGCGAAGTTATTCGTCTGGATGGCGCCCTTCGCATGATGCCCTAGGCATCTCAGGGGAAAAGAGCAAGCTCCACGCAATACAGTTCAGTGCATTTATATAAGAGTCACAAAGTTGTTTTTTCTTCACCTCCAAGGCAAATAGTAAATAAGATGAAAATTGTAGAAATTATTATTGAAAAAAAAACAATATTTTTGCTATAAATAAATTTTTAAAAAAACTTTCCACGTTTGCAATTGCATAATAGCTTGAGGGCGGATTTACATATGTCACATTGAATCCCGATTGAGCCTACAATCTGTGCTGTGGCGTAAGCCCTGTGATCAAAGTTCACTCGCCCATTTTGATAATCTCCCTTTGCGATCAATTGAAACTAGAATTTTGCAAAAAGGTATCAAAAGCATATATATAATATGATGTTATTATTTATAGGAGGATTAAAAATGGTTCATATACATATTTAATAAAAAAATATTCATTTCACATCCTTTTTTTTTATCTGCATTTATGTTTCGCTGAACTCTTTGTTTCTGGTTGTTTATTATTATTTTTTGTTTGTTTTCTTTTTCGAGGAAGAGATGCTTGAGCAATAGGCAGCAGCGGGCAGAGGGCTAGGCTAGGCTTGGGGCTCGGCAGTAGCTCAACTAGTCAACATTATTAAAAAAATTATAAGCCATAAAATACAAAAATCTTATAAAATAATCAGCGCAGTGAAATCAAGCGACAAGTAATCAGATTTAAAAATGGAATTATAACATACAATACATAATTGGGCTGTGAATATTAGATAAACATATATGTATATAAGACATAAATATATATATATATATATATATATGGATATCTATATACATACATAGATAGATAATAGCTTTAGTTTCACTTAAATAACTAGATACAAAAGTGTTCTTAATATCGATTTTGAGTTTTTGAATTGAGTTACACATATATATGTGTGAATGTATATATATAATAGGAATACAGTTGTTCTTATTTTTTTGGAGTGAGGAGAGAATTAATGATATGAATTGAGTTTGTGTGTGTGTGTGTGTGTACGTGAGTGTATGTGTGTGTTGAGTGCAATTGAATTGCCTGATACATAAAATATATCTGTTTACATGTATATATGTTTGTATATAAGTTTATGTATATGAGGAGAAGAACAAATCATCAGTTTATCAGTTTTAGCGCCCTTCGATTTCTAAATGAGAGATTAAAGCGCCAGTTTGAATGAAAATACAAATCGGCAAAGTATATATATATTATATATATATATATATAAACTATTGCACAAATAAGTGCGGATGTGGTTGCATCTGGTTTTATCTCCTTCTATTTCTGTGCCTGCATGCGTGCTTGCATTTGGGCCAACATTTCCTGCATACGTCGCAGCTCGGCCTCCTTCTCCTGCAGTATGCGATCCTTTTCAGTTAGGACACTATTCACACCCACTTGACTGGGCACATGGCTATCACGATCGGGCTTAACGCCATTCTCTTTGCCACCCTTGATGCCCTTACCCAAGTGTTCGCTGCGATAGTTCTCATAGTGTACCTCATGGGTGACCTCCTGCAGATCCTGCATATGGGTTCTGTAAAGAGAAACAGATTTAGTCAAATGTGAAGTGGGTTTTCAGTCAATCGGATGGGACTCACATCAACATGGTGCGCAGCTTGATAAAGTCACAATGGTCGGGATTCTCTACTTCGACCACACCCCAGGGATATAAACGGCCGCGGACTTTCTTGCCCTTGACCTCGAGCAGGGTATTGGCACCGCAAACGGCAAAAGGCACAGCTTCCTTCAATTGTTTCACTTGCTCCTTATACTCCTCATCCTCATCGGAATCACAGTCGGCAATGGATATATTTTAATGCCATGGAATTCAATCTCCTGCATTATGCGGCATTTCAAACGTAAGATTTCCTTCTTTGTCAGACAATCGGCCTTGGCTATCACAGGAACAATGTTGATTTTCGAATGCAGCTTCTTCATAAATTCCAAATCTAGGGCTTTAGGCCATGGCCAAACGGTGATATGAAGTAGAAACAACAGTGTATACGATTATCGACAATATTTCGGCGGTTCAGGCCACTCTCGTCATGGAGAAATCGTTCATATTGCTGATCAATATACTCCAGGATAGCACCAAAACTATTCGAATTATCAATGGCATCCCCAAATCCGGGTGTATCGACCACAGTTAAACGCAACTTTACTCCGCGTTCCTCAATTTCCACTGTGGATGCATCCAGTTTAACTGTTTGCTTTTGTTTCTCTGAAAAATGAGAAGATTTTTATATTAATGATTATTCTTCAAGCGATATTATTTCAATACATACCAATGGCATCGGGTATAATGCGTTCAGGATATAGATCGGTTAAAAAGAGACTATTTACTAATGTTGATTTCCCCAGTCCAGATTCACCGACCACCATTAGAGTGAATTCGAAACCTTTCTTTACCGATTTCCGATGAACTTGATTCGGTAGATTGCAAATCCCACATAGCCGGGCGTCTCAACGCTGGAAAACTGTAAAAAGAAAAGAAAATATTGATAGAAAAGAAAGTGTTGTTATTGTTGTTGATTATCTATTTGGGGTTAATTAAATATGTACATGATGGTTTTTCCATGCGAGTCACGTACATCGGTTGAAGAAAAAATTTCTCTGGCTTTGAAGACATATTTTCTGCATTCCAACTTAACGCACACACCCATAAATAAATTTACAGACATGTACTTGTGTGTGTGTGTGTCTGTGGGTATGCATGCACATATGTAGGTCAAAGGAAGCAGACAAAAGCATGCTAGAGAGGAAGAGAGGGGTAAGCGATAGCAAAGACCCAGCCCAACAAAAGAAGCAACAACAAGAACATCCTAAACAAAGGAGAATGGCCGCCGTCGCCGCCACCGCAGACTGCAACAGCGACGCCGGCATGTGTTTTAACACAATTGATGATTCACTTCACTTTAATCACGCCCCGTTTCGTCCGTTTTCACATCACTTTGTTAATTGGTGCAGGTGCATTGTGTTTATTTAATTAGTTCGCCACATTAGTAATTGTTTAATTTTGCTACTTACGCCCCTAGTATCAGCCATAATTTTTGTTAAAATAAACGACAACGAACACAAACACAAATGCAAAAATTATTGCTTTTGCTAGGGATGGGGGTTATCTCTACTTTGACCTCATCCCTAGCAAAAACGAATCGACATTTGGCATCGGACTAGAGGGCGCCAAAGTGCTCTAAATCGATATATCGACGACTTATCGAAATGGACCGTTAAGAAGAAAATTTGAAATTACTGTCATTTATTTGCGAAATTGAAATCTCTGCTCGAGCCCAGTAGTTATGGGTCCCATTACGTTCATATAGTCCATAAGTGCATCCAAATCGAGGGGACCAATTCTGTGAATGGATAATATTGTAATGTAATATTGTAATTGATAAATACTTGAAATACAAACTCAATATCCTCAGCATTGTCGCTAATCAAACTGTGACCGTTCTTGCCATTGGCCAGATAATCCATAACAACTAGACGATAATTTTGTGTGCGATCCAAAGGCATATATTGCGGCACTTGGCAATCAGAGCACCGTACTTGGACACTAATCACTCGTTGGCCAATATCCAAGTTTAAATCGTATGTGATGCGTAGTCCTGATACTTGCAATAATCGTGACGATCTTGGTGCTGAAGCACTAGCATTCATGGGAGCCACACAATCCTCAAGCAGATCCCATAAATATTGACCCTTCAGCGTTAAGGCAATCAATCGATTCTCCCAAGGACACATGGCCACAAGCTGATTGTACGTAATGTCTAAACAAATTTAAGAAATCTATGATCAAATCGAAATTAAAAGGGCATTAAATACTTACTACCAGCTGGTATGGGAACACGAAAATTTCCCTGAGTGGTCAAGGCAATGGTTACATTGCTCCAATTGCTGGCCGAACTTGATGCCTTCTTGATAAACTATGTCAACAAATTACAAATGGATTATATATGTATATTATTGGATATGCTCTTAATTATATTTACCGCATAGAGCATGGCATCTGTATAAAAGTTACCCAAATTGCATTCTCCTCGTGAGCATTCAGCTTGCTGTAAAAACACACGAGTCTCACCCACAGGACGATTGGCAATGTCCTTAAGTTCATCTTGCCAGGGTTTTAGTTTCACGAGTATCTCCTCATCTTAAAAGGCAAAAAAAAAAATTGAGCAAATTTATTTTCTTCAAACTTTAACCCTGTTTAACCCATTTGTCTTATATGGAAGAAACAATATTTTAAGTATGTAGTATATAAACGTTTTATTACACAAAAGAAGAATTAATGCCAAAAAACTGCTTTGCTTGAAAAGGTTTTCCCATTGATTGGCTTTCTCTTTGCAACTACATAAATTTGAAAATCTCAATTCAGTACAGTAATACGTCCATCCAGACCCGTATAGATGGGTTCAATATTGGCCGTATACGAGATTAGGGCATCAATATCGGTAACCGAAGGTCTGCAAGATTAATTAGTTAATAAACAATTATATGAATTAGGTGTCATTCAAGTATTATTATTATCTTTTTCTCTATGGAAAATTATTTTTCTTCTTTGTCATTCTCATTCTCGTTTCATCAGCGACTGTAAAGAAGTTTCACTTCGAAATACTTGAACGGCCCCTAAGCTATCTTTCACTCACTCGACATCTGTGCCCTCGGCCAACATGGTGAAGCCGTCGCCTCCCTGCTGTAGGAAATTGGGCGAGGCAATGCGATATAATTTTGTCCGATTCCAGGGGCTCATAGGTGGGCACCTCGCAGTCGGCACAACGCACACGAATTGATATGACGCGCGAATTGACGGGCTTTGTGAAGTCATAGTTAACCCTTATGCCGGCAACCTGTAAATTGTAATAAGAACTTGACACTCCGTTTTCCAGATCAACTTTGCTGACACCGTATTCCAGAGCTTCGACCAGTTTGCTGCCTGGCAGATTGTAGGCCACCAATGTGTTCTCAAACGGCGACATGCTGACCATGTGGGCATAGGTGAGATCTGCAAGGTAGAGACGTTAACGGGAGAGCGGGAGGAAAGGTATGGATATGAAAATCACCTCCACGATTGAGGGGCACACGCAGAGCACCCACATTGATTAGCCCAATGGATACATTGGTCCAAGGCTTTTGATCGAATGGAGCTAGACCAGTAAACTAGAAGAAAAAGAAGAAGAAACAAACTGTTGGATAAATGCGTTAGACTATGGCAACAGAAGGGGACTCACCGAATGGACCATAGCATCACAAAAGAAATTTCCTAGATTACATTCACCGGCACTGCAATCATCCTTGGTTAGATCAACTTTTGTGCTACCAATAACCACTTTGCCCTGTTGATCGATCACCTCCTTCCAGGGCTGCAAAGCTGCCACCACTTCCTCATCTAGGATGAGAGCACAAAACGCACGTAAGCATAATTACGAAACCGAACCGGAGTTTTTTTCCCCATTCGTGTCAATGGAGAACTCTTACCTTCTGGCACATCCAGACCCATGTAGAGCGGTGCTCCCTCGTAGTCCAACACATCGCCATTGTCATCGAAATAGACCGTTATATTGCCCACATATCGGGCATAGGCTGAGGCCTGAAAAATGAGCACACGATGTCCAGAACTGTGTATCACTTCGGTGGGATAATCACCGGCTGGTGTCTCCGGTCCCGGCGGCACTCCGTATAAAGGAACGTGTGCGAATGTGATCCAACAATCACATCAATCCATTCCCCAGCATTGGCCGCAATCTCCTTATCGACATCGTAGCCACAATGCGAGATAACAATAATGATGTTAGCTCCCTGAGCCTTAAGCAATTGTGCCTCCTCCTTGATGGTGTCGCTCTCATTGCGGAAAATTAGTTTGCCCGTATTGGCCAGATCCTATTGGAAGAATTTCCATCAATTTCTATGAGAGGGTGGCATCAATCGACTTACATAGGTAGTCTCCAATATAACACCAATCAAACCAATTTTGCGACCATCACGCTCAATGATCTTTGATTTTTCGTACAGACCCTCCATGGTGGGCTCCAGACTGCAGTCCATATTGGCCACCAGCATGGAGTATTAATGGTTTGCAGAAATGGCACAACACCCTCCACGCCATGATCGAATTCGTGATTGCCCAGCGTCTGTAAAGTATTTTAAATCTATGATAAACTGCATAAAGGAGGAGGAGTGAAAACTAGTTACCATAGCATCGGCGGGTAGCATATTGAGGAACTCTTGGGTGACATTCCAACGTCCAATATTGTACCAGAGTGTGCCCTGGAAGCTATCGCCGGCATTTATGTAAATGGGATTGTAATCCTTTTGCTCATCCAACAAACGCTTCACCGTGTAAACGGTGCGGGCGTAACCGCCAATGCATTGATCATCGTCGCCGCAGGTTCCACCGCTGGTGTCCGAGGCCTCGAATCTGCAAACACGATGGCAATCTAATCAGAACTCAAATCAAATTGTAGTCATCGACGACGTGGTCTCTTGAATTCTCCCATCTTACCAACCCCCCCGCCCCGCCCCGCCCCTCCCTTTGGGACATGTGTTCTTAAGCGCACGGGTATTAACTTGTATGTGGGTAGGCATAAGGCTGATAAGAGCCATGATTTTGATTGCGTTTATGACCATGGTTTGGCCCATCATAAACTTGAGCTTGATAACCAAATAGCCAATTCGTAATCGTAATGATCACTACTACCGATCCGTTCGGTTCCTACCTGCATGGAAGTCGTTGATGTGTATTATGCTCAAAGGAAACCCATCAGCAGCTTCCGTTACACGAAAATCGATTGCTAAGATCAATAGCCCCAATGCTATCAGACACTTACTGGCCATTATGACTTTCGGTTGAATCTACACGGACGAGCACCACCACTTGACGGCAAACCACAACAAAATACTAATTATTTTTTTGTTATTATTATTATTTTTTTTTTCTCCGCCTAATCCGCGCGCCGACGATAAAGCAACTGAACAACTGTTTTTTATTTTTCGGGGCCTGAACAACTTTTGGTCAACCCAAAAGCTGTCGAACAAATATAGTATCAATATATTCCTATATATATATATATATATATCAGAGAGTGTACGAGCGTACATATATGAATGGGGATCAAAATCGGACTGATAACTAACTACAAAAGGTACTTACAGATACAATTGCCGATACAGTTACAGATACAGATAAAGTTACAATGCGAACAATAATTTATACAGAGACACAGTTGTACGCTCCCCCACCCCCACCCCCGCCAACTGGAAAACTAACCGAACGGCTTCTTATTTATGGCCCCCGTAAAACTCTTTTCTAAGCTCTATGTTCCAAGTGTATCAAAGTTTTTATATACTACGTGTCCCAAAGATTAAACGTATCTTTTATATATTACGTATACGCATCCGTAACGTAGCGTATGGCTCATATTATCTGCATTATCAGTTTTGGCAAACTCCTCAATTCAGCATAAAGTGTCTGTAATTAAGATAATTTCTAGACGTAGCTCAATCTGATACCCTTGTTTTAACAGATCGCTTATTTAGGGAAGTGGTGGGGGGGTGGGGTGGGGTTTAAGTTGTTGCTTTTACAAATTCCATGATTCATAACAAATTCTAAATGCGCAATGTCATTTAGCATTGAAAAGTTGAATGACATTAAATGTATTTAATTAATTTGTATACCCTTTTTAAACTTGTCTTTAATATTGATTCCCTGTTACTATAACATCTAGAATTGTTCAAAAACATAAAATAGAGCGAGCAAATAATATATATACATATAAACCCCTTAGTGCTGTGTGAGTGCCATAAAGATGGTAATAGTGTAAAAGCTTATACGGATGAAAGAGAGTAAGTATATAGTAGAAGAAATTTTTTTTAGGGTATATCAAATTCTATATAGCTGAAGTTAACTTTCTCGATGTATATATATTTGTTATTAATTTTCTCAACTTTGAAAGCAGAAAGTAAAAGCTTTCACTTCAAAGCTTCCAAGAGAAGTTTTTCGATTTCAACAAAGTGCAACATGTCGTATGCGTGATATTAGCAATGAGCTTAGATGTGAAAACTAAATAAATACAAGAAATGATAATTACTAACCTTTAAATTGTTCATTAATTTTATTAATTTAAATAGATTTCGTTCGTTGGTTCGAGAGCAATTCTTTTTTTTTCTCTTTGGATTGCATTTTATTGACAATAGAATTTAGAGCTCTGATTTAATCGGATTACCGTAGGTATAAAGCACACTATGTATGTGTATATTGTATATATATGTATGTGAATGTCTCGCAAGTATATATTGTATATAAATATAATGTATATGTATATATATTATGTATATGTATATGTATAAGTATATATATATATATATAAGATGTATGCAAGTATGTTAATTGCTTAGCTTAAAGCACATAGAATTTTGATATGAGAATGGTATATAGAACAAATCCTGCATTCAATAGATCTGAGATCGTAATATTGGAAATGGTGATGGCTGAATGGTGGGAGGGGGGGGGGGGGGGCTGACTGGATGGCTGGATGGATGGTTGGGTAGGTGTGTTTGGGGTTGGATGGAAGGATTGGAATTTTAACTTAAAAAACGTGAGGCAACAATGTGATGCAAATGCAAAACGAAACGAAACGAACGAGGCAAAATTACACACAAATGACTAGAAAATATATATAGATGTATGTATGTATGTATATATATGTGATGAGACATTGAGCCTGAACTCCCTGATCGTTGAGCTTGTTAAGTGGAGGTCACACAGTATCATAATCAATATGTATAATGTTGAGTCCTTTTTTTTTTTTTTTGGGGGGGGGGAGGGGGAGTGGTGGTGGTCGCTATTCTGGATTAGTGAAACACATCCATAAAGGGAAAGTATGCCTGCTCCGGCTCGAGAAGATCCACCAAATAGCAAACTGTCCCGGCCACTCCCTCATAGAGACTGTGCGGACGATCTGGGACACGGGCCCGTTGCTTGAACTCTGAATTGGTTAGAAGCTCCATGAATTTATGTGCCCTATACAGGTACTTCATTTCGTTGGTTAGTCGGAAGAGAAGAAGAAACACATAACCATTGCCAGCGACACCATGACAGATGCCCGGCCCCTTGCGTAGGAATCCTCGTTTCCATACCAAATCCGCGCAACGACGCAGCGACAATAGATATTTATCCTCTTTAAAAATTAAGTACGCCTTGGCCAGCATGTAGACCGCACCAGGTGCCCCGTGGCACCAGTGGACCAATCGCTTATCGCGTCCCGAACGTAAATCCTCAAGAGCCACTGGAAAATTGCCTTCGTTATCCTGCAGTTCGAGAAAGAAGTCAATGGAACGCTTAATGTCACGCAATTCAGCAGCGGGAGCCGATATGGGCACAGTGCGGAACCAAGGACTATCCAAAAGCATGTGAAGAATGGCACATAGCCCATGGGCAGCTCCCAGATACTCGGTGCCATGGTATTGATACATCAGCGGCAATGGCGAGTCATTCATTTGCTGTATTCCCGTCCACTGGTTACAATCAGTTGGCAAATGGATACCAGATCATCGTCAGTGATTTTCTTTTCCGGCAGGATATCGTTAAGCCAATAGCAGCCCGACAGATAGCCGGCGCGGCCAACTAGAACCTCATCGCATCCGTATTTGGTGTGCATGAACTCCTTGCTGGATGGTATGCCCGATTTAAAATTGGCCAAGTCATTGGAGAGCTCTTCGGTGTCTTTGACAGCTTGCGAGATGGCGGCGGAGACGGCATAGATTCCGGCATTGCCGCACAGAAAACGAATACCGTTCGGCGGAGCGTTTCTTATAGCGTTTCGCATTGGCCTTAGCATTGCGTATGAAGGCCGAACCATGTTCCAAGGCCGGATATAGATCCCGGGTCTGTTCGCAGCTAGCCAGTTTCCAGAACATGAAGGCTATACCCGCATTGCCCACATACAAATCACCGCGATTGTCCTCCTCATCGTTATTGGGATGACAGTGCTCCAATATGGCATCCACATAGGTGCATATTAGATTCTTGATGTGTTCCTCATCGCTGGCAAATGGTGTGTTCTCGCCCCCAGTGAAATCAGGAAACGGATTCTTCAAGTATCGCCGCTCCATGTCCTGGTCGTCGGCCTCTTCGTCTGTCTGGGGCGACAACTGTCCCTTCTTTGCAACGCTTGTGGAGGCAAGATGATGCGCAATTGTGCCTGGCCCAAAAAAAAAAACAACAAGAAAGTGCAAGTGCAGTTATATCACAGAGTTTTTCTCATTTAACGATTTGCCGGCTTTTTGCAATCCTTTTTTTTTTCTGGGTGCGGCCGCCGCTCTTATTTGCTTACCTGTTTCAGGTGTAAGCGGCGAATTGGCCCCTGTTGAATATGTCCTTGCGATTATCCTGCGGGTTGTCTGCAATGCGTTTAACAGTTTCAGATTATTCGTAAGCGATTCCCAAAATAAGTTATTATATCGGCTGGCAATATATAAATAAATTTACAATTTCTTATTCGGCCGACAAAATTCAATTCAAATAAAGCAACAACAATAATTGACAACTAAGGTAAAGGGAACTGTTCAGAGCGACCAGCTCTGAATTTGTGAAAATCACTAAAAAAAGTCAGAGATGACAGTGACTCGCCGTGACTGTGATGTGATTTGCAACGAATTTTTTAATTTCAAACTATACACAGAAATCAAAAGTTTACGGCTCCTAAGATTTAAAAATAAATGCACATGAGTTTTTTTTAATTAGTAATAAATATAATGTATATTAACATGGGACTTCTAAGTTATTAAATCATTCTCCTTTTATTTAAATATTTCTAAATATATAGGTATATATTATAGTTTTTCATTGCATCACAAATTTCATTTAGGTTTCCCCTCTTACTTCCTTCGCTGACCACTCATGATAGTTGCAATGCGAATGAATATATTTAATACATCAAGATAGATGGACATCGAACTGAAACGAAATAATTTTATAATCAAATTTAACGTGGAAATTTGATCTGTCTTACGCATTGATAGGATCGTAGGGGGTATAAGCATATTGGGGGTGAACTTCGGCCCTGCGAACCAAACGTTGCGTATCGTAGAGCAGGAAACCGCTGAAGAGCAAGAGGCCGCCATAAAGAGACATCGATGCCAGACCTAAAGAGACCAAAGAGGTTTCACATATGAGAAATGGTTTTGATAGCGTTGTGGCTAATTTTAAGTTACTTACCAGCTCCTAGAGCTGTTGTGGGAGGCAACCACATCGAGGCCAATGAGGAGGCAAAGACCACACCGAGACCAATGGCCAATGGGCCGCCCATGTACAAGAATTTATCGTTTGGAGCACATACCGCAATTGTGGAAAGCCCACCGACAATGCCTCCCGTATACAGAGCGGCGCGTGTAAGAATCGGACCGCCTATAAAGCATAATGGTGCAATGACAGCGCCCAAAATGGCACAGTGCACGGCCCAGGCGAGATGCTTGGGCCCCAAACCGGGCTGATACTCAATGGAACGCGCGACAGCTCCGCTGCCAATGACTAGAGCAAGTGACGCGAAAGTCGCCTGTCAGAACGAAGCGAAAGTGTGTTCAAGTTCGTGTATGATTCTTTGCCTTGGTTCAAAACTTACCAACAGACCGCCACGCGAGGCCAAAGATAGAAGACGGGGAGAACGGAAGACAGCTGCTGCTGAGGCGGCTGTTAAGATGCAGGAGCCACCAAAGAATGCATAAGTACTTTGAATGCGTTCCTTTACATATTGCGGCCACATTCTAAAGAGAAATACAAAAAGAAGTCGCGATTTATGACTTAAGAGCAAATTAGTATATAGACTCACATGGCATTGTCCGCAATGCTCGTATGCTTGCCAAGACCAACTCCATAATAGCAAAGGGCTCCCATGCCCACAAGAGCGCCTCCAGCGAGGGCACCCTTGCCCATGGAGTAGGCTGGAATAATATGCAATCTCTAAATAAAATCGTCAATTGTAGTTTTGGGCATATCGCTTACCATTTGCACTTGGTGGCCCCATCAGTTTCTCCTTCAGCGAAGAGGTGCGTGGCTGCTCTACAGGAGCAGGAGCAGTACGTGCACGCACCGGACCACGGGCATAGTTACGTACACTAGAGAAATTTGGTTTGGCCTTCAGGAACACCTGAGAGGATTGACTCAAGAGGCTCGGACGGGCCGCCGTTGACAAAGCAAGGCGAAGTAACATTTTGTTGTTGTGATGAAATTCGCAGTAGATCGATTAAGTCAAGTAAAATTATTAAAAATTACAAAATTTGTTATATTTATTTGCACTTCCTGATTGCTGAGGTCTTAAATTTGTTCTGATTTTATTTTTGGTAAATAAAATAATTTCGTTGTTTTTATAATAATTTTCTAGCAACTTCGAGATTTCAGTGTGTGAAAATTTGTGAGTGAACTTGTGCTAGATATCGATTATTGCTAGTGTTGGTAAACTCGACTACTCACTATCGATAGATTGTCTAATCGATGTGGCGCCAAAGTAAAGATTTTTGTTTTAAATATTGAACTACTTTTACTTAGAAATATAGTGTCAATAGCTGATAACAATTACATTCTACACCTCGTATTTGCGTATAGGACCGGTATGTGGTTTTCCTGCTTCATGACCAACTATTCGGGGATCTGTATTGATGACTATCATTTCAGTTATATGCGATGTGACTAGCTTGCCATCATGATCGAAAGTATTGGTTTGCTCCATTGTACCATGAGAATTGGAATCATAAGTTCTGCATTCGTATAAAGGGCAACATTTTGGATAGTCGAGATTTGCCTCCGTTTGAGCCACAGCATGACATTCCCCCTTAAGAGCACTAGGAACTTGGCAACTACAAAAATAAATCCATTAACCACATAAAATGAGGAATTTAAATGCGGTTTACCTGTCCTCCCAAAGCTGACCGGTGCCCAAACACTGAATCCTAATGCACTGATTGGAACGGGTAAAGATCTCACCCACATACAATTGACGGCCGGTGTGTGTATCTGTGCAGAATTGTTCTCTATATTGAGCGAAGCGAGCTAAAAGATACAATTCGGTAATAACTGGGTAACTACACAGATATCGAGTTCTATATCCTTCATTCTTGACTTACAGTAGGGCGAAGCCGATTGGCTTACACCAATCAAAAGCAACATTATTATCTGCACAATGAATGCTGCTTGATTCATATTATCTGTTTTTTTTTTTGCAAAACAAATAAACTGAGAAATTTTTGATGGGATGGCCCGACCTTTGCAAAGTTTAGCGTGCGACTGAGGTCCGTGAGTCTATAATCTTATTTTGTTTTGTTTTGTTTTTTTTTTATTTGTTAAAACTCAGTGGATTTATATACATATATTTAATCGCACACATACGTTATTTGCGTGCTTTCACTGCGAGGGGTGATTGTGGACTATGGAATCGCCAATTGCCTCGTACAAAGTTCTTGGTACAACTGCATTTGGTTTCGACCTCTTTTAATGTTTCTTATTAAATACTTGACATTTCCGTTCTGTTCTGTATATTCACTCAAAGGTCTAAATGTTCTTCAGAATCTTAGCATACCAACTGGTAAATCGAACCTCGAACAATCACTTTTAAAAATTGTATATATACATTAATGTGTATACATATGTTCAGCTTATCGCATCGGCGCAATATGCAAAAAAAAAGAACAAAAATCCCCACAATATAGTGAAGATGTATGCGTCTGACCTATTGTCTATCAAATACTCTTAAAAAAGGTCTAACGATAATCCCATTCTGAATATTATAAATGGCATACAAAATATTTTAGCATTTTAACAATTATTAACACTTTAGCGATATATTTAAACCAAAAAGAAAACTAATGAAATTGGTTCAATTTAGATTCCGTTAGTTTGGGTGAGTATTTGCTTGGATCTTGGGAATAGTGTATAGTAAATTTGGTTTTCTAAACTTATTTTCCAGACAGCTTCATGTATTTGTTTTTTTTTTTTTTTTGTTGATCTTTAATGTAGAATTTATATTTTGTTTATATTACGAATTTTTCGTTTTCTGGGGAAGTGGCAACCCGAATGTGACTCATCGTCAATACATTATGTTTTTAGCATACTTGACGTATGTACATACTATATATGTATATATATATTTGTACTAACACAAAATAAGATCTAAATCCAGTGGCTGGACGGAAACGGAAGTCATAATGTATGTGAAAAACATTTACAATTGAGTTGATTACTTTTTTTAGCCTATTTCTGTGTGTTTGCCAATAAATTGCATACTTTTTAGCATCGCTAAATAGCTACGATCTTTATACTTATAAATATCTATTATATTTTATTTTGACCTACCGCAAACAAAACTTATACATTACCAGGGCCAGACTTACCAAGGGAATTGTGAAGAAAACTAAAATAAAATTTACCGTCCCTAAATCTGCCGTCCTGGACACTTGGCTAGTTGCGTATTTGCTCTAGTCTATGTAGAAACATCCGTTCCTGTTTAGCTCCTACCGTAAATCCAGAGTTGTCCAGCAATGGCTGGTTACATAAGTCTAGTGTAAGGCAAATTCTACAAAAAAAAAAATTGGATATATGTACTATATATGAATAAAATGATGATTTATGTGTCCGAACTAGTTTGGGTTAGATCGAACCCAAAAATTAATTGCAATTGCACTTTGAACTGAGTTTCCCTTTCCACTGAAATGGTTTTTGGGGGTTGCTCAACAACTCACTTATCGGACACAAAAGCATCGTGGTTAAATTTCTTGTAGTACGTCATCGAAAGCACAAGGCAAGATCAATGTCGATTGTCTTTGCAGTCGCCTTCGCTGTCGCTGTCGCAGTCGTCGTCGTCTCCGTTGCGTCGCAGTCACCGTTGCTGTCGTCTGGGGTCTGACTTCGGTTCGGGGTTGGAGCTGGGCTTGGTTAAAATAACGCTACTCGGCCGTCGCCGTTATATCAGTTGTGTTTCGATCGTGGCACGCTGAAGTACGTCGAGTTGATATCTACTTGCAGTCGCGAGACTAGAGTGAGTGAGGGCTAGCGTGCGTGCGTGCGCGTGGGAGCAAGATAGCGAGTGTAGAGTTTAAGTAGTAAACGGCCCCGCCACTAGAGACCTACGGGACCCTTCAAAATGAATTTAGGCTGCGTCGTATAAACAACAACAAATTGAATTAAATTACACAAACTGCAGGCAAATGTTAAAGAATTAGCCGGCCGGCTTGTCACACATACATACACACATACATACACACATACTCAAACACACATATACACACACACACACACAGAGATACAGATGTATAGGTAACTTTAATTAATGCAAACGCCTGACCAAATGAAAAAAAAAAAAACCAAAAAACATTATAAATAAGTTGAATTTTGCAATTAAATTTAAATTTTTTAATTACGGTTCAATTATTAAGATGAAATTAAAATATGTGTGTATACTACGTAAATACGGCAGAATTTTGACTTTGACAATTTTATCCCGAAAGGTTCTCTCTCCCCTGAAGCGCTTAAGTAGGGGGTAAAATTCCATTCCGAAGAAGGGCCCGTGTCATTAGCATTATTCATTAACCGTTTGTTTATCATTAGGGAGAATGGCATTGATAGATTGACTATAATTAAATCGTTTGATAATTGGAGAATGCAACTAAAGCGGAAAAATATTACAATGGCCCTTGTATCGACAGTTGTTGATAATGCAAAAAAAATAGTAGAGAAAAAAGGTTAAGAAATGCAATTTTAAAAAGTAAAAAAAATATATATGTAACTGCTCTAGTTTTCAGAACGTTATCGAACTTAAAAAAAGTGATTCAAAAAAACTGATATCTAATTCGAATTTTTTGTATAGTCAATCGGTTTCATAATGATATCGCTCTATATAATTAAATATCAATTTAATGCAATTCAATTCAATATAATTTAGTGCTTAAAAAAAATGCTGCTGGTAGTCGGTATTTCTTTTTGGGCAGGGTATTTGCAAGTCGATGTCTCGAGATCTAATAGATACATTTGTTTTGCTTTCTTACGTTTCAACTTTTAATGTATTCACATACACAGAGGCAGAGACAGACGATAATATAGACTACTACATTAACTAGTGCAAAGTATTTTTGTCTGTGACCGCCCTCCCGACCTTCATCCGTCTCTCCCTTTCTGGAGCTAGCTAGTCGAGTCCATAATGTACTTAACATTATTTGGGTTACTGGTGATTCACACGGTTGCAAGTTCATATTGTAAATGATTTGAATCGGAAAGAACTAACTTTAAAGGTTGCTTTGAATTGTACAAAATGAGAATTAGATGAGATATTTCATTATGTGGTCACAAGGGTTTGCCCTAAAGTTGCTTGATTTGTTCAATGAACTTTAGTCATATACAAAATTGTATTTAATGAATACACTTTATTTAATGAATTTTGCATTATTTTGCATAAAATGACAACGATTGAATTCATTTGTGTTTGTGTGTGTGTTGTTGTTGTTTTTTGACATTCGAGTTTGTGATTTTTGTTTTTTTTTTTTTGGTTTTTTTGGTTTTTTGTACTGGTTTTTAGCGACACTGAAATGAATATGTAAACGAAAAAAACACGAAAGAGCTAAAAGAACGTCGACGACGACGACGAACCAATAAGAACTGTAAAACATTGAGGGTCAAGTGAAATAATTGCAATTTGTTTGACTATGTTTTGGCGCCAACATGAACATGAAATGCAGCAACATCAAGAGCAGCAACAACAGCAGCAACAACAGCCACAGCAGCAGCAACAAAAGACTTGCCAATCATTTACCATTCGAGAGCCAACAAGACGCTTCAACATCAGTTTCAATCTGAAAATCGCTGTAATGTCAATACGAAATGTCGGCGAATCGCACACGAAATGATGTGGATAAGGATAAGATTCATGCCAAGGATTGGCTGGACAAAACTAAACTAAGCTTAACACGAATTGGTGGACATGGCGATATATCGACCATTTTGATTATAAATCTCTTATTCCTAATTCTACTCTCGATCTGCTGTGATGTCTGTCGTTCACATGATGGCCATCAATTGCCAATTGCCACGAATTATACAACGACGCATTCGGGACGCATTCAGCTCAATTCGGATCAACGGGATCTCTTGCCCAAATTGGATAGCGAGTGGTCGAGAAGGTGGCCATTTGGCATAAGCATGCGGCAGCAGCTCCTCCTAGTATTGTCGAAGGCATAGCCATTAGTACCATAGCCAGACCGATGCCACCTCGTCAAGAGGAGGGTCCCAGAGATGCCGCGGCAAATAGACGATAAAGAAAAGCGACAGAGACAGCGACAAAGACAGAGAGGAGGAGGAGGAGGAGAGTGTAATCTTGGGTGTGGGCATAGATGAACGCATTGCTCTGGAGCGTGTCACAAGGGACTGTGTGCAACGTTGCATTGTGGAGGTGAGTTCCCCAAAATTTTAACCAATGTCATTAATGGCAAGTTATAACAACTCCAACTAACTACAGAGACAAGGGCTGCCTCCTCGCTACGCCCATCTCAGGCAAATTTTCAAAAGATTTGCTTAACTTCACTTGCTTCAACGATCAATTTCAGTTCCCTGATTTGTGAAGCTAGTCTTAATCACTTACAAGATCAAGAATCTATATACGTATGCATTTTGTTGAAATCTCTTCGCAAATGTAATCAATCATTTTTAGAATTGTGGCAAAGACCCTATGTTACATCTTCTCATTTGCATGTGAATATGTGTGTCTCTCTCGCTTTCTCTCTTTCTCTCTTTGTCTACGTGTGTGTATGACATTTAGTTCAGGTTGTAACGGTTAATTTAAGTGATATGTGTAATTACATGGCTTAAGGGGTTGGCTATCATGTCAAAAAGCTGACATTTCAATTATC
This sequence comes from Drosophila nebulosa, assembly GCA_024703675.1. Lineage (NCBI taxonomy): Eukaryota > Metazoa > Arthropoda > Insecta > Diptera > Drosophilidae > Drosophila > Drosophila nebulosa. The sequence continues at coordinate 687,262 of JANFPS010000006.1, forward strand.
CAACATGCAGTCTAACCTCCCATTCAGATACCTACACACACACACACACATACACACAATATATATGTATGTATGTACATATATGCACACACACGTACAAGCCATTTGTGTGGAGCATCTGCATCTTTATCATTGCTTCACAACTCAAGCTCCAGCTTCAAGCAGCTTTTAAAATATTTCTAGTTACCTAGCAAGTGGTAAGTGGGACGGGAAGTGGGAGTGGGAGTAGGCGTGTGGGTGGCCGTTGAATAAATTGCTGCCATATGGTGAGAGCTAGGCTAACGTTGGTGATTAATCAATAACCGATTAAATGTCAGTAATGATCGCCTTTTAAGGCATTTCTTTTGGCTAGTCATAGGGTAAGAGGTCATGGAGCGATAAGTTAGTTTGCTTTGAAATCAGATATATGTATGTCATTCAATGAGAAACTTAATAGGATTTCTTTTATTTTTTTTGAAAGCAATTAATATCGAAAAAATTGAAGCAAAAAACACATTTTTGAATTGGCTTGAAAACGAATTTTTGAATACAGTTTCACTAGATCTACAAATTGTTTAAACGGATCTTTGGTATTTCTGTAATTAAACAAGACTTGGAAATAGTTTAAAATCGTACAAATCGGAATCGAGAAATTTCGATTTAAGTGCACCAAGAAAAATGCCGGCTAAAGCAAAGTTAAACAAATTTTTCAGTTCATTATAACACAAAATGTGCCACATTTATGACATTTTTTTTACCCTAGAACGTTTTAAAAAACAAAAAAAAAAGAAACAATTAAACTTTTTTTTTTTTTGTTGCAGTCCCCTGATATCCCTTTTGGTTATCTTTGTAATAAAATTAATGCCATTTCTCTTTCTCTTTTGTTGGTTTTTCGTTTTGTGCTGTCAGATTTTAATGCACCGCCGTGCCAAGCCAATGGGATAAGCCATAATTATTGTAATTGGGAGTGGAGCATGTTAATCAGTGAACTCAGTCAGCTTGCATTTCATTCATTAACACACAACGAAGCGACTTTGTGCCACTTGTCCATTGTCCACTTGTCCATTTGTCCATTGTTGTAATCTGTGTTTACTACCTCTTCTCCATCTCCCCGGGCAGTCGGACCACTCCATGACAACATTTCGTTGTTCCAAGAGCTATCACAGTAGTTTAGGCCAATTAAAACTAATCATGGAACAGTGTTTTGTTTAATTGGTCCAAGTGCCAAAAGAATGAGAGAGGTAAAGAACCATAAAGAAAGAAAGAGAGAGAGAGAGAGAGACAGTGAGAGGAGAACAGAGAGAAAAGAAGAGAGATTTAAGGAGTTAGCTCTTAATCTTCTTTAAACAATCTAAACTAAACAACTATTTTCCCTCCCACTTAAGATCCTAAAATGGAAAAGTCTTTAACTTCTTGAGAATTATAATGAAAAATTAACAAATCTGTATTAAATGCAGTAGATATTCTTTAAAATTCTGCAGAAATTAATTAATTATATAAAGAACTTAAAAAATCAATTCGTAGATGGTTTTCATTTGAAACTCTGATCAATGGGCAATGAAATATTAATTTAAAATTTAAAAGCGTTAAACAAATCTTGAAAATAAGAAAAGAAAATTATGCTCAACTAAAGTAGGGAAATGGTAAACTGGAGAAATTCGCCATTGCCATTGGCTTGGCAAACAACATTAACCGAACAAAAGGAAATTGCATTAAGATTTTTCCTATTGTTGTTGCTGCTGGCTCTTTCCCTCTGTTTGTCTGTGTGTGTGTGTGTGTGTGTGTGTGTGTGTGTTTGTGGAAAATGTTTAGCCAATTTATTTTATTTTCATTTATTTATTATATTTCTCTGCTGTTTGCTTTTTACTTTTTTTCGGAGGCCTGACGGAACAGCGACGGAATATGGTGTCAATAACACACACCAAGTCACCCCAAGCCAAGTCTCATTCACACACACACACACACACACACACACGCGCACACACACAAAGCAAGTGTATGTGGTGAGTTGATTTCTGACTTAATGTAATAGAAATTTAAAAACAAAAGATGAGCAATGACGACATGAAAACCCCCAATGCCAATTAGTCGTTCTCGCCAGAGCCCCCAGAATCATATACCCAGAGAGGAGAGCTCTCGTTTGCTCGAGAGTTCTCTGTTGCCTTCTGTTTGTGAAAAAGCCAATCAAGCTAAATTAATAAAATATTACGTAGAATTCTAAATTAAATTGACGCATGTGCGAAAAAAAAAATACAACACACACACACACACAAAACCAAGCAAACTCAAACCCAAACACCAGAAAAATACTAGGGCAGGCATCTCATGTGTGTGTGTGACAGTGTGTGTGTGTGTGTGTGTTTGTGAGTTTATTTGAGGGAAGCCCCTTGGGTATTACTAGTACACTAAACTAAAACCAAAGCAAACACAATTAAAAAAAAAAAAAAGGCATCCTTGAGTTTTGAGGGTAAGAGTGAGCTTAATTGAGGTTTAAGCATTTCAATTTGTCTTATGAGAGTAATTTCTATCTGCTTAAACACTGCTCTTAAATTATAAAATATTGATTACATTATAAACTGCCATTAGACCTTCTTAAGAGAGAGAGAGAGAGAGAGAGAGAGAGAGTGAAGGGTGCAGGTGAGGGACGACCTGCTCGAGGCTTTAAATGAATTGTATCTCATTGCCCTTTCCTGAATCCCTTGCTGATCAATTTGTATCTTAAGTCAGTTTTAGGGAAAAAAAAAAAACCTTAAAAAAGTTTATTTTTACTTCTCATTCTCAGACGAAATGGGATAACTATTCAAAATAAACAATTTTAGTAGGCAAAACACTTTGTGTTTGTTTGTTGAAATCGATCTTGTCTTTAAGTGGAATATTTTTTAGCTTTTTTTCCTTTTCCAATAAGTCCCTAGAAAGACATCTAAGTTCTGCTGTGTTTTAATCAAGTCACTGGCCAATTTGGCCACTCGAACTTTGATTTAAATAATTGTTGACCTACAGTTTTGACACTATTTATAGACGGAAACTTTTCGTATTGGCCAACAGACGGTGTGACAGAGCAGTTTTAACTTGTTTTGCTCACGTGCTAAATCTTTTGTTTAAATTTGACTTCTTTTATACATTTGTTTGGTCCACTAACCGCCAAAATTCTCGGAAATCATTTCAATGCAAAATTTAGTCAAAGTCAAATAGATAGACAGAATAAGAAAGAGAGAGAGAGAGAAAGTGAGTTAAATAATTTATTCATGATTATGTTTTGCAAGTCATTTGGTTTATATACATTTTTTTTTTTTTTTATTCAAAGGCCTTTCTAAAATGATAATTGATTGATTAACAATAAAATGGTTAATTAAGGCATTTTTTTTTTTTTTTTTGCACTTCTTTCACTTGTTCACAGGCTGTGCATTGAGTCGTTGCCATCGACTTCCGTTCCCACAACTAAAAAAGCACACATTTTGGTTTCTCCTTCTGTTTGGTTTCGTTTTGGTTGAATTGTATTGATTTTCTTGTTGTATTTTTTTTCTTTTTTTTTCCAGGAGGATCTCTTTCTGGACGAGTTTGGCATCAAGTGTGAAAAGGCCGACAATGGCGACAAGTGCTACAAGACACGAGTAAGTCGAAAAATAAAGCCCGAGATACTGATACCGAAAAAGTGGTGTCATGTGAGAACATCATGAAGGAGGGCGATTGGGAATGAAGTGAGGGGTGGCGGGTGGCGGGGAGCTGCCTTTCATGTTTCTGTTGCCAGACAACTTGACGACACAAAAAAAAAAAAAAAAAAAAAAACGACCGGCAACAGCGACCACCAAAAACAGGAGCGGAACTGGCAAATTAGCAAGAGTTGTTCTTGGCATTTCCTTCTCTTCTCCTCAAATATTCTTAAATTACTCTTGCATTGTCCCTCATTTCATACAAAATTTACATTTGAATTGTTTCTCAACTTCACTTGGTTTCCCTAGTCCGTCCCTGGTCGAAAAGGAAGAAGCAACCACTTGTTATTAAATGTGCGTGAAATATGAAGCCTCCATCAGATTGGGTTACTCTTGAGTAAATCACATGCACATAAATTCAAATTCAATCGTTTTCCATTTATAGATTGCTTTGGAGTCTTTTGGGTAAAAGTTCCAGACGAGTTGCTGTATATTTTCAGTTAAGATTTATCCCATTTAGAAATGGAAATCCAAGAAGTTGCACTCATTGACACTTTAATCGGATGAAATTTAAGTAATTGCTAATTGAGAGAGACAAAAACAGCGATTGAAGTTTTCATAGGGCGGATTAAGCTCTTTCGCTTTTAATATAAAGCTACAGTGCCTATTATATTTATAATCCACTTTTAAACGAAAAAAAACACATTATCTAAAAATTTTTCCCAAATGACATATTTCCTCAAAATCTTGAAAAATGAGTAGCTCAATATTTAAATTATGATTGAGAAACAACTTTTTCACGTAAAATTAACGATTTATTAAAAAGAAGTAAAAACAAAGAAAAAAAGCATTCATTTGCTGTATCAAAATTATAGCCCAATTTTGTGTTTCGATCAAAAAAATCCGAATCCATTTGCCTTAGTTAACTCAAAAATTCTCTTCCTCATTAAAGCTACTAAATTTAATAAAAGGTTCTTTTTAAGACGTTGCGATTCATTTAGAATTTGCATTTTAAAATCTTCAATTATCTCAAATTGACGAATATTAATTTTTAAGTTTCCTGAAATACTCGAAATAGGAAAAAAAGGCCCATTTTATAATCAGATAATCAGATCCTGAAATACTCGAATAGGAAAAAAAGGCCCATTTTATAATCAGATAATTGTTTTCCAAAGGGCATTTCTTAAAAATGATCTTAATTTAATTAATTACAATGTCTGTATATCCAAAGGTCTGATCCGCACTTAATAAAGTCCAATTTGCTACTTAGGGCTATAATTACACACAAAAATGCACAGTAAAAGTTAATGGTTTTTTCTAAGTTTTCTATAAGTAAGTAGAACACAAATTGCGATAAAAACCTTAAAAAAATATTATTAAAATTGGTTTAATGTTTAAAGCTGCTGGGTGGGTTATAAATATGATAAGTACTGTATCTCTGTGCCACATATGAGGCATTTATTATGGTTATATTCAACCGATCGAGCTGAATCCGACAAATGTGCTCAGTATATCAACAAGAAGCTGAAATTTAAAATTTTAGTTAAATTTTTTATAACCAAAGCAAGTTATTTGCATAGAAACCGACAGACGGACATTAATTGCTGAAATGGGTTACCAAAGTAAATTGGCTCATTTACCGAAATGTCCTTAATCTCATTTGCAGTGCACAAAAGGCTGCGCCCAATGGTATCGTGCCCTCAAAGAACTGGAACCATGCCAAGAAGCTTGCGTGAGTTTTATTTCATTATCATTATCTGTGTTACTTAACATCTTTTTTACAGTCATCCATGCAATTTTATCCTTATGATCTGCCCTGCATTGGGGCTTGCGAGATGGCCCAGAGAGACTATTGGCATTTGCAGCGTCTGGCCATTGCCGAATTGGTTGAGAATACTCAGCCACAGTTTGTGCGGGCGCCAAGTCGAGAGCAACAGTCGGCTCCGTTGATTATCAAATGGGATATGCATTTTCCGGAAAACTATTTGGCCAGTCGACCATTTAATATTCAATACAAATATCTGAATGATCTGACAACTGAAAGTGATGGACAGAAGGGGAACAGGAGCGCAGATAATCGAGCAAATGAATGGTTCAATTTGGCTGACTACGATTGCGATGAGTATTACGTGTGTGAAATACTGGAGACTCTTATGCCATATACCCAATATCGGGTAAGTCCTTTCAGTAAATTTTCGCTTAATGAAGTCTCTAATCGGAGTATTCTCAGTTTCGCTTCGAGCTGCCCTTTGGTGAGAGCAGCGAAGAGGTTTTATATTCACCGGCGACTCCAGCCTATCAGACGCCTGCCGAGAATGTACCCACATCGGCCCCACTTGTTGATCATCTGTTTGCTCTGGATGAGAGCCATGTGGCTGTGCATTGGCATAATGGTCGGTTTACAAATGGACCCATTAGAGGATATCGTCTACGCTTAACTAGCCAAGGTCTAAACCAAAGTGAGGAGCAGGTGAGAAAGTACAAATTCCACTGATCGATGGCCTAGTTATTCTGTCTGTTTGCAGTCTGTTCCAGCTCAACAGAATAGTTACATTTTGAGGAGCTGCAGCCGTTGACCAACTACTCGTTGGAACTGTCGATGATCAATGAGCAGGGTGAGGGACCAGCAGCTTTGGCCAGCATTGTGACCAAGGCAAGGCCAGTGGCAGGAACAGGAATCCCTGCTGCCTTGATGGTGGGGCCAAAAAGTATCACCTGGCAAGCCTTGGAGCTGGCTGGAGAGTCACGTGTGGTCTATCGCAGTCAGCAGACAATTGTCGATGTGGCCTGGGCTCACAAGGATCAACGTCTGTATGTCCTAGATGCCAACGGAGAGTTGCGAACGTGAGTAGGGAGTGGAAGTGAAAGATTGGTTAACGATTGCATTTGCCTTTGCAACAGCCAGACGCTTGATCAGGCTCCAAGCATGCAGCTATCGACGTTAATTGTTCTCCAGAGTTCCTCGAATGACTCCAATACTTGGATTCCCCAGAGGATAAGCCTGGACACGGCAATAAAGAATCGCCTGTATGTGGCCGTGGAGATGCAAAAGCATACATATGGGCTACTCAGTAGCAGTCCGAAGGGTTCCCATGTTGAGATGCTGGTGCAGAATCTAAGTCTACCTGTTCAGCAACTGGAAGTGGATGCTCTAAATGGCTGGCTCTTTTGGACAGATGCCCAGGGTCTATGGCGCTTGGATCTCGCTAGCAAGAAGAGCCTACAACTTTACCAAACCCCAAAGTCAAGTGGACGACTTGGTCGCTTTGTCTTGGATGCTCAACATTGGTTCATTCATTTGCTGTTGCCTGATCAAGAGCAACTGCTGGCACTTAGCTACGATGGAAATTGGCGGAGGCTACTGCAACTTTCCCCCGGCCGTTGGCAGACTTTCACAGTGCTGGACAAGTCTCTACTAATGGCCGACGAAGGGCAGTTGTATTTAATGGATTGGTCAAGTAGGGAGAAGATTATGAAGTGGTCCTCGGCCGATTGCTGGGCCCTCATACCACTAATACCTGAGCGACAACAAATCATTGCGGTGGATACTGGAGTTCCCCAGGAGCTGATCGCCATACTGGGATCCCAGGCAGCTCAAATCTCGTGGAAGAAACCCGCCAGAAATCCGTATCAGTCGCGTGCAGCAGCCAACAATCTCAGCTATGAGCTAGAAGTCCTGGACGTTGCCAGTCAGAGTGCCTACAACATACGGAACATTCGTAGTCCCAGCTTTGGCCTGGAGCGCCTGCAGCCGGATAATCTCTACCAGCTGCGGGTTAGGGCCATAAACTCGGTGGGTAATGTGGGCGCCTGGACAGTTCCATATGCGGCACGTACTTGGCCACTGGGGCCACATCGTTTCCGTTGGGCCACTCAGTCTGGTGAGCTGTACGAGACAAACGAATTGGGTCAAAATCTGGAGAAGAAGGATGCCAAGCTAGAGCCTCTACCAGGATCTCTGGCCATGGTCAATGCCAGTTCTGGGTACTATGTGAGTGGCGATGGGATAATGCGATGCATCAATTTGATGCAGCCCCAATTGAAGTGCCCAGTGGATGATGCAGTGCCTCATGTCGGTGCAGTGGCCTACGATTGGCGGGGCGGACGCATTTACTGGACAGATCTGGGCGCAATTGTGTAGTCCGTATGGATCCCTGGTCGGGAGTTCGCGAGCTATTGCCCATTTTTGGAGCCACAGACCTGGCCCTGGACTCACAGCAGGGACATCTGTATTATACCACGGCCATGCATCTAATGCGACGAGGGCTCAGCCCACAGCCAGGTCAAAATGCGGAAGTGGAGTACTATCATCTCAATGGTCTGGAGGGCAGCATTGATTCGTTTACCTTGGATCTGGAGCAACATTACGTTTACTGGACGGTTAGGGGCCTCGGAGTTATGCGAATTTATCGCTCTCCATTGGTCGTGGGCAGTGGACAGTCTGAGGATCTTCAACTACTTGTAACTCTGACCCAGATGGAGGCTATGCCGAAATCCCTGCATCTGCTTCAACCACTTGGAGCTCTTCTTTGGCTGGAGCGAAGCGGTCGTGGAGCAAGAGCCCTGCGCTTGCCCGTTGCTGGCCAGGAGACGACGCCCCTGATGGCCCAGGGACTGGAGCAACCTGTTAGTGCCGTCCAATTGCTAGATGCAAATCCTTCGCCTCCCAGTCCAGATGCGGGGGTCATCCCATTGGCCATACCCCCCGACAGTTTGCGCATCGATGATGGCCACTGGGACGACTTCCATGTGCGCTGGCAACCAGCTGGTAGTGGTGGCAACCACACGGTATCCTACCGCCTGCTCCTCGAGTACGGACATCGACTGCAGACCCATGACTTATCCACGCCATTTGCTCGCATTGTTCAGCTGCCGCAGGCCCAGCTCACTCTGAAAGTCTGCCTGACCCCGCACACGTCCTGGCGAGCCGGACCCACCACTTGCGTTCAGTTGACCACACCAGCAGCTGCCCCCACTCAGCCACGTCGCTTGCGGGTCTTTGTGGAGCGTCAGGCCAAGCCGTTGCAGACGACAAGCATCAGTGCGCTGCTGCGTTGGGATGCGCCCGAGCAGACACCGGCCCAGGCTCTCGAGTATCACATCAGTTGTTGGCAGGGGTCCGAGCTCCATTCGGAGCTTCTGCTCAATCAGAGCGCCCTGGAGGCACGCGTCGAACAACTGCAGGCGGAGGAAACCTACCGCTTTCAGGTGGAGGCGCATGTGGCATCCACCGGAGCGGCAGCCGGGATGGCCAGCCATGCTCTTCACGTGGCGCCCGAGGTGCAGGCTGTGCCGCGTCTTTTGTATGTGAATTCCGAGTTTATTGGCGAGTTGGATCTGGATACGCGCTCCCGTCGCCAGATTGTCTATACCTCCAGTCCGGTGGAACATCTCGCTGTGATGGAGGGCGAACAGCGTTTGCTCTGGGTCAACGAACATGTGGAGCTGCTTACCCACGTGCCAGGCTCAGCGCCAGCCAAGCTGGCTCGCATGAGAGCAGAGGTTTTGGCCCTCACAGTGGACTGGGTGCAACGCATGGTCTACTGGGCCGAGCTGGATGCTGTAACTCCGCAGGCGGCTGTCATCTATCGTCTGAATCTGTGCCTCTTCGAGGGGCGCATACTCCAAGGCGAACGCATGTGGAGCACTTCTCGTGGATATCTACTAAAGGACTTGGTGGCTTTGCCGCACAGTCAGTTGCTCGTTTGGCTTGAGCACGAGCTGGACTCCCGGAATGCAACATTAAAGGGACGCAGCCTAGTGAATGGCTCTCTCGTATCCTTCGAGATCGGCTCGCGGGCTCCGTTGTCACGTCTATACGAGGGTAGTCTGGAACCGGGAGCAGAGACGCTTAATCTGGTGGATCATCTGGGTAGACTGTGTGTCTATGATGTTGCTCGGCAACTGTGCACGGTGACCGCTCTACGGACTCAGATGAATTTCCTAACCGACGACATCAAGCAGTTGGCCCAGGATGCGGGTTACTTGTATGCCCTGCGCAATGGCAGCATTCGTGCCTATGGCAGACGTCGACAGCAATTGGAGTATCTGGTGGAGCTGGAGAAGGAGGAAGTGCGCTTGTTGCATGCCCACAACTATCAGGCCTATCCGGAGAAGCGTTGCCTACTGCTGCCCCCCATGGCTAGCCTGGAGCAGCCACAGTGCAAGGAGACGCAGTGCCTGGTTAGGTTACCCGCTCTCTATGCTGCCCCTGAGTGCTTGTTGCCTGCTCCTGGTTTGCGGTATAGCTTGAAGGTTCTTGAGGTCGGAGAATGGGAGGGCTCCTCCGCAGACTCTATTAACATTACCGATCTGCAGCCCTTCACCAAGTATCAGTTGCGTGTGGATCTACGGAGCTATTACCAGCGGCGTTTGAATGCTTCCCATCTTCAATTGCCCACTTTAGAGTTGCAGACTGCTCCGGATACGCCTACAGCAGCGAGAAATTTTACTGCCCGCGTCTTGAGTCCCAATGAAGTGGATGTGAACTGGCTGGAACCTCTGCAGTTGCGTAGCGACAGTGTCTATTATATGCTCTACTGGCAGCTCGAAGACGACAGTCATCCAGATGGAGGAGAGCGACGTTTGGAGTCGGCGGGCTCACATCGCCTGACAGGCCTTCAACCAGGCTCCAGTTATCAGTTGTGGGTGCAGGCCCATGCTACGCCTACCAAGTTCAATAGAACCTCACAATTGCATGTGAGAACGTTTGAGGGCTTGCCCGATCTCCAGTTAGTTGAGCTGGGAGCGTATGGCTTAACCCTAACCTGGGAAGGGACCCCGGATCCCCTGAGTTCTCTCTTCCTCGAATGTGAATCGAGCGAGGAGAAATTGCGGCTCGATGTGATTGAAAATTATACGCGAATAGTGATGGAACACCTGCAGCCAAGGACGCGCTACGAATGCCATTTGGCCCTTAGCTATGCGGCTGTTCCGGGACCAGCTGTGGTCTATCATTCAGCTGGCCAGGTGTACGAGACTTTGGGTGATGCGCCCAGTGCTCCTGGAAAGCCACAATTGAGCATATTGCTGGTGAGATATTTCGTGTGAGCTGGACCCGGTCTCGTGACAATGGAGCACCCATTCTACTATACAATCTGGAGGCCCTTCAGGCCCGACGTGGTCTCTCAAATCGTCGCCGACGACGCGATGTCTCGCTGTCCATATTACCCTGGGCGGAAGAGCCCATGGTTGTGGAAGATCAATGGTTGGACTATTGCAATACCACCGAACTGAGTTGCATTGTGCGAGAGATGCATACGAATCGATTGCTTCTCTTCCGGGTGCGGGCTCGCAACGAGGAACACGGCTGGGGTCCGTACAGCGAGGATAGCGAGAGAATAGCCGAACCCTTTGTATCGCCTGAGAAGCGGGGATCTCTCGTCCTGGCCATTATAGCGCCCGCTGCGATAGTATCAAGCTGTGTCCTAGCATTGGTTCTAGTCCGAAAGGGTGAGTAGCAGCAGCAGCATTAAGTTAGATCAGTTGTTATCGATTTGCATTTGAGTTATCGAAATTAAACCATCACCATTGTCAGCATGCTTTTCCATGGTTATCTCTTGAATAAATCCTTATAATCCTTTCTTTCGCCTAGTGCAAAAGCGTCGCTTGCGCGCCAAGAAATTACTCCAGCAAAGTCGTCCCAGCATTTGGAGCAATCTTTCGACATTGCAGACACAGCAACAACTTTTGGCTGCCCGCAATCGTGCCTTTTCGATAACATTGAGTGATGCGGACATTGCACTCTTGCCGCAAATCAGTTGGAGTCAGTTGAAGCTGTTGCGTTTCCTGGGCAGTGGAGCCTTCGGTGAGGTCTATGAGGGGGAACTGCAGGTGGAGTACGAGAAGGAGCCCCAGCGAGTGGCCATCAAAAGTCTGCGCAAGGGAGACAGCGAGTTTGCTGAACTGCTGCAGGAGGCCCAATTGATGAGCAACTTCAAGCACGAGAATATTGTGTGCCTGATTGGCATATGTTTCGACAGCGACTCCATATCCCTGATTATGGAGCATATGGAGGCGGGCGATCTACTAAGTTATCTGCGAGCGGCTCGCTCGAACTCACAGGTAAGAGATCCATCCATCCATTGATTTAGCCAAACTCACTGAATTCGCCGCGATTTTCTTTTAGCAGCCGCAGCCTGGTCTAATACTATCGGATCTGATTACCATGTGCATTGATGTGGCCAATGGATGCAGTTATCTGGAGGACATGCATTTTGTTCATCGTGATTTGGCCTGTCGCAATTGTTTGGTTACCGAAACCCAAACGGATGATGCCGGCCACACGCGTCGCATGGTGAAAATTGGTGATTTCGGTCTGGCCCGCGATATCTACAAGAGCGACTACTACCGCAAGGAGGGTGAGGGTCTGCTGCCAGTGCGCTGGATGTCGCCCGAGAGCTTGGTCGATGGTGTATTCACCACACAGTCCGATGTGTGGGCTTTCGGTGTGCTCTGCTGGGAAATCCTCACCCTGGGACAGCAGCCATATGCAGCCAGAAACAATTTCGAAGTGCTGGCCCATGTCAAGGACGGTGGACGACTGCAGCAGCCAGAAGGCACGCCAGATAAGCTGTAAGTATTACCCCAAACTCGACCCCGATCCCGATCCCGTTCCCGTTCCCACCCCTTCATATACACTTTTTCATTTTTCTCTTTATTGGATCTCTTGCAGCTATGCCCTACTCTTACAGTGCTGGCGCACCGATCCCTGGGAGCGGCCGAGCTTCAAGCGTTGTTTCAATAGTCTTCATGCCATTAGCACAGATTTACGGCGTTCACAAATGCCAGCCAAGGGTGCGGACACCTGTCCGACAAGTTCGACACCTGTCGCTCCAGGCAATGGCGGCTCCCCCATCAAGTCCGAGGCCAAGGTGCACTTCGATGAGGAGACAGAGCAAATGTCCCTGCAGTCCATCAACGAAACCAAACTTTATGCCAACGAAGGCATCTCGAGATTGTAACAAAATGTGGTGTAATGCTTTAGTTTTTAATAGTTAGCACTAAGTTTAGATATATATATATATAATTTCCTCCCTGTTTTTTTTTTTTTTTTGAAGCGACAGAAATGAGTACTGAATTTAAGTTAACTAATAAATGACCAGTCCAAAACTAGTTCAGCCAATTGGCCGTTTTCTCTGTTTAATTCAAATAAGATTTTCGAAGTGGCCACTTTATATCCGAACTAACCTGGGAATGGGTAACTTGGATAAGCCGAAATTCGGATAACATGGATGGTGGATAATGAAAAAAATCATGGAAATGGGAAAGAGAAAGGAGAAGCTATAGATAATAGAGGACAGATGATAGGAGATTAGAAATGAGAGACTACGGAAAGTATGAGATAAGGGACGAGAAGTGAGAGCGTGATAGACGATGAGAAATGATATAGTAAGTAATAAATGATAGATGAAAGGTAATAGATGATAGAGAGGGAGACAGATGATAATAAGATAGACTAAAATTGGGAAATGAGTTCACTACTTAAATTCGTTTCCAAAAGATGACTGACCCCTTAATTTAGGAATAAAACTAAAGTTAGGGGGAATGGAAGGGAGACAATATTTATTTTGGATCATGTCTGAAAGGTTCTTCGTCCTTCCAAATAAACGTGTCAGCTATGGGCGGTGGGCGAAGGAATTATTTTAATTTTATTAAAAAATTTCATCCGTAATTTTATTGGCTGGCGACAAAAGTTTTTATTCTTTTTCTTTTCTTTGTTGAAAAGTTTTCCTTTTTTGTTATTTTTTTTCGTTTCGTTTCGTGTCGTTCGGTTTTTTTTTTTTCTTGTGGGCTTTATTTAATTTTTCTCATTCTTTCGACACACAATCAAATTAAATGTGACTTTGTGGAGAGGTTTTTCTTTTCGCTCTAAGTGTCGCTTTAGGCTTTGGGGCGAGGAATTTTAAAGAGGTTTTTCTCTGTTTTCTCTTTGTGGTCGAAAAATAGAGAACTGTATAGTAAATTTTTGTGAAAATATGTAAGAGCTAAAGTCATGAGAAAATCTTTTTGCACCTGAATTATATACATACCTAGCATACGGCATGCGTATGTACTTATGTAAATAAGTACAATGCCAGCTCGAAAATTTGGGTGGGAATCGATTACGTTTATTCTGCCACCACCCTCCACCTCCCATCCCGTTTATCCATAATATTATCTTACGCCCTTTTGTTGAGCATTGAGGGGGAACATAAATAAAAGCATTTTTAATATGCTTATACGCAGTTTTTTTTTTCCCCTGATACTCATTGCCAGGCAATGGAAATTTGGAAAATGTGTGTTTTACTCTTTCGAATCAGATACCCTCTGGGAATTCACTCTTGCGATTTGTTCTCCAATAAGTTACAAATTTCAAGGCTTAAATAACAAGCTCCGCAGCGTCGATTAATGCTACTTAATGGTTATCGATACATTCGTTAACTAACACTAACAATACATTCGTTATCCAGCACTCCATTATTGAGATGAAAGAGAGAGAGAGCAACAAATATATTATGGGGTTTAATTGGGTTAAGGTATCTCTAGAGTCGACTATGGATGGATGCGCTTTAAATTCATCCAAATTTTTGGGGAGATATGACTTTGTTTTTACCACGTTCCTAGCCAATTAGCTAGAAATAAAAGTCTGATGAATACCTTACCTCGCAAGTCATGCGTTGATATGGTGATTCTTGTTAGGGTATAGAAACTACGTCATAGAAAAAGTCCCAAAGGACCTTGTGGTTTTCCTCGTTGCTTTCCTCGTTGATTTGTTGCTGCAGACTTGGTGGTGGCTTAAAGCGTTTTTGGAGCGCGGCAAGGATTTAATTTTATTACCATCATAGCATCCATCGTTTCCCTGGTTGACTTATTATGCTGATATGATTAAGTGGTTTCCCCTTACCAAACAAAATAACAAAAAATACCCATCTATCCATTGGATTTTATGACAAGTGCAGCGACCTGGAGGATTGAGGGATTTGGCTTTCGACTGCTGGCTGGCCGTGGAACTGGAAATTGTTGGCTTTTGGCAGTTGCTGATGCATGCGTCTGACACAGATTCTTGATTTCCTTCTTCTGACTTAACCTTCATCACGTGAGGCTGTTATTAAATTTCGTTTTCCACTTTTTTTGTGTGTGGTTTTTCTTACTTTGTGCGGTTGCCTCTCAATGACCTTCCTTCCTTACGTCCGTCCGTCCGTCCGTCTCTTCTTGGTGAACAAACTTTACGAACAAGCTGCACCTTGGCTGTGCGAAGCACTTAAAATTTCCCCTCAGCTGACACAATTGATTGAAATTAGATGAGCTTTTCATATATAATACAAGACCTGAGTCGCTCTCAGGTCTCTCTCTCTCTCTCTCGCTCTGTCTCACTCTCCGGTTATGTGTGTGTGTGTGTGTGCGTTTTTCCATTAAGTTATCCTCGCCCTCTCAGTCTCTGTTCATCCGCCTTTACTCCCATTTCGCCTTGTGTTGAGATTGCTTGGAAAAAGTTGCTCTCATATCTTGAGCCAGGTTAACGCTAATATCCTTCTTCAAGTTGCCACTGACTTTGTGCTAAATTGGTTATTAAAAGAGTCAACTAACTAGTAGAAAGCCACTAGAGAAATGCCAAGCTAAGGGCTAAAAGGTAAAGGAAAACGTCAGTTAAAAACAAAAATTTAACAAAAAAATCAAAAGGAGAAGCAAAATGGAAAATTAAAAACTTTAAAAGCCATCAAAATGTGTTACAATTCTGATGTTTTGGGAGGATGCAAAAGTTTTGCTTTCTTTTCCCTCAGTTAACTCAAAATTATTCACCCTTCTTTGCAAAAAGTTTCCCCACAATTCAAACAGTTGAAGAAGTTACTTTATTTGAATAGTTAGTGATAGTTCTTCAAAGAAGACAACAATCTTTTCTAATAGAAATAAATGAAAAGAAACCAAATTGAAGCACACCATTTTCATAAGATGCTTTTATGGCAGTTCAAAATACTTTAATGAATGCTTTGTATTACGTATACGCCACTTGTCACAAAAGTTATCGAAAGATGTCCATCCTCAAGCACAGTGTTGGTCAACGTTTCGATTCCATGTAAGATGAATCCATAGGTTTAAGAGATCTAAACGAATCGATTTTCATTTAGTAATACGGATTTAATTGAATTTTCTTTCCTGTTTATCACTTTTCACCTTGGCCTTGAAATGAGCTACGACTGCATTATTTGAAATGCATTTTTCACAAAAGCTTTCGAACTAATTGAGTAATTTGCTCAACTTGATTGCATTCACTTGGCGCATGCGAAGGGCAAGTGGGGCAAAAAGGAAGGAGAATGCGAAATGCAATGGAGTGGAGTATGTAGTCAAACGGCAAGATGTTTGCCTTGGCTGGGTATGTGCATCTTCAGCAGCGACTCATTCGACACACTCATTTAGTCCATATATGTATGTATATGTATGTATACACTTCGTCCTCGTTCTCGTCTTCGTCCTGGTCGTCATCGTCTGTGACTCCTTCAACGTCTTCAACATTGCCATTTGGCCCGTTCATTATTTTGCACTAATTAACGTTTTTGCGACAAAGGGTAAGCTTTATTTTTACAACTTCTGCTGCCACTTGCCACGTGTATGTACGGATAGCGTTAATTGCTGTTTATGAGCGGGGTTTTTGGCCAAGTAATTAAACGGGTTTCTTCTTTTTGGCACAAGAACCTAAATAATGTATATATGTATGTTCGGATAGTTGGATCACACTTTCTTACCAGTTAAAGTAGGTATTTATTTTACAAGAAAAATTGACAAAATAAATAAGCAATTGCAAAAAAACAAAAAAAAAAAATAAAAGCACACACACGACGCACACACAATGCACACACACACATATGCAACCTTCTTTGCGTGGAAAGGGAAGTCAATAACATAAAATTGAATTGAAATTAAGCACAATCTGGTGTTAGCTATATAGCCGTCTAATCAAGCCTAATTACTACGTCCGATCGGCAGTATCACGCTCAATATAATACGGCGCACCATCCTTCTGCTGGCATTTGTATTTTAGCTTACAGCACTCCGGAAAGGGTTTACCTTGATTAATCCGTTCACCACGATTACAATTCTCAATGCGCAATTTGCCGCAGCTGTCAACGAGATGAAAAATGAAAAGAAATTAAAATGGTTGATTGATCTATCCTGGCTTTGTATTGTCCACATCAATCCACCAAATATACTCTTAAGGTTTAAATGGCGGCGACTTTTCTATAGAACTCTGTATGGGCAAAGATCATTTTCTCTCTCTATTTGATAACAGAAAAATGGAGAATAAATAAGACGAACAAACACTTTGTTATCTTAGCTCTCTTCGCAGGACAATTAGTTCTTGATTATAGTAGTTATTTGGCAGAACTTTTGTCTTGATCCTTTAAATAGATCTAATAATATCAGACAATGTAAAGATTAATATTGAGTTTTGATTTACTGAGTTTTGTTTTTGGCTGTAAATAGTCAATTTCATTTGCATTTGTCCGAAAATTATTAAGTATTTTGGGAAATGATTCATTTCCAAGTTGATAAGAATTATTATTCTCTTAGTGTATTATGTATGTATGTGTTTATGTGTACATACATATATTTTTTTTTATGTGGAATGTAGGGCAAAATTTTTGTATTTTAATTTTTTATTGAATTCGGTTGCCATTGCCGCGTTCGTTTATTCGTTCGCTCGTTCGTTAGTTGTGAGTGTACTTCATGTACTACTTATGCCATTCAGCTCTTTTGGCTTGACCTACAAATTAATGTCTCAAAGTTTGCGCTACTTTAGAAAGTCACAACTTGGCGAGAACTTAACTGCCAAGTTGTTGACATCGTCGAGTCAAGTGGGCAAGCCGGAGAGCCGGAGAGTGTCCGTCTTATCAGTAGTTCACCATTTATGTACAAGGCTTGTATGCCGTTCATGGTCATTAGCTAAGTGCTTGGTGTTTAGGATTTAGTAGTATAAAGTTTTATTTAGTTAGTTAGTTAGTAGTAGTTCTTACTCACCCCTCGATAAGTATGGAGCCATCCTTGTTACAGGTTAAACGTTGGCACGGCGAAATGCCATTGTTTACGCCCAGTTCCAGGAAACCACCGCGATAAAAGCATTTATCGGGATATGCTAATCGAATACGCAGACAGAAAGTGTGAGAGAGAGAGAGAGAAAAAGAGCATTATATTAGGAATTTGTAATCTGTTGTTTTTGTGATGATAACACTTCTCACCTGGATCGGCTGGTATCAGGCCCGAATATGCTCTCACTGTGACCACAGCAAAACCCATCAATAGGGCGGTGGCAATCACTAGATTCAATGGATTCGTCTTGAAACGCTCTTGACACATTCCGATCGCGTTCGTGTTCGAAACTGCACTGTCAGTTCTTGTTATTGTTCGCTCCGATCTAGGGAACTAACTATATATGTATATATATATATATATATATGAAAGAATTCGCTGGGTTGTCGATTAGTTGTTTGCCATTTGACGCCGTTGTCGCCGTCGCCGTTGCCGTCGCCTCTCTCTCTGTCTATTGCTCTTCGAGAGATTCATCAATTGCGTATTCGTTGATTACAATGTATTACTATTTAATTGAAGATGCCACTCGGTTTTCATCATCATCGTCATCATTGTCGGCATTCGGCCTCTTATTTGGTGGGGGTCAGGCGGTTTATCAGTGGCTTTTGGGGGCGATTGTTTGTAGATTTTCATTACTCGAAACATTTGCTTAAATTGTTCTAGAATGTTTGAGCAATTAATGGCTATAGCGAAGTCGATCAACCTAAAAATAAGAAAAGAATTATGAATCTTTTGACGTTGACTTTGGAATACCCTGAAATTCAGTTACTTTTTGATTAACAAGCTGAACTGGGCTTTAGATTGTTGTAGTTGGTCAGATACATTATCCGTTCCACTGGGTATATTTCTATCTCAAACGTTTTGATTTCTATTTCCCAATAAAAGGCAATTTTTTTTCTCAATATAAGCAAGAACCAAATTTAAAATATAAAGGAAGCTTCTGGGACATAACTTTAACAGCTGTTAGATGTTGCCAGTGGGAACAGATGTTTCCTGTTTGAATGTGTTGTGTGGGAAAAGGGTAAAAGGCTTCGTTCTATTTTTACTTGCGAATCCTTTCTTATTAAGTCATTTAGAACCATTAAAGGATCAAACAAAAGACAGATCCTAAAGTAAGATAAATCATAGACTGAACATAGAGACCAACATGAAGGTTTGAGGGTTTCCAGTTTTTCCACCTAGACAAAACCCAACTAGCTAGTCAAACTGTTATAAATTAAAAATTTATTTAGCTGCAGTTGACAATTTATTTGCATTTCATTTACCACAAAAGCGAGAATATATAGTAAAAGACAGAAACGGAACCAAATGGTTGTGAGGAAAGGAGAGAGAGAGAGAGGGGGCGAAGGAAGTGAGAACTTGGGCCAAAAGAAACAAGTGCTTGAACAAGTGCCCGGGAACTGAACTGACTGTCGGGCGGGTTTTTGGGCGACAGGATGAGAGATTCGTACAATGCGGTTATGGTTATGTGGCATATGCAATGGCAAGTTGTAAGAAAATGCAATGAAATGAAATGAATGTCGCTGAATGTATGAATGAATGAATGAATGAATGAATGCATAACTAACACGACAACGCAGAAGCTGCCATTGCTGCAAAAAAAAAAAAAAAAAAGGAAAGAAGTAAAGTTTGTGGGTGGAGAGAATATTTCTTGCTTGTTCTGCTTCTGCCCTGGCCAGAGTTTGCCTTAGCTCTCTTTGCCTGCTACCAATGGCTGAGAATGATTGTTGGACAGAGCAGGATTGGGTACGGCCTTGGGCAGGGCAGGGGGTCGGAGTGAAGCATAAAGTGTTTGACAACACTTTAACTTGATTAAAAATTTAATAGCCAGCAGGGCAAACATTGTGCGACTATATGTATATCTACTTTCTCGCTCTCTCTCTCTCTCTATCTCTCTCTCCTCTCTCTCCTCTCTCTCTCTTTATATATATATATATATAGAGTTAGTTTGCTCTATGACAAGATGTTAGTGGGAGTAAAAGTGGCAGCAGAGAGAGGTTTCGCTTAGACTTGGACTTGTGTCTCAATTCAATTGCAAAAGTTACCACAACATTTGCTTGCTCTTGTTTGTCTCCTTTTCTGTCTCTGTGTGTGTGTGTGTGTGTGTGTGTGTGGTGTGTGTGGCTTAACCTAACGAATGCAATTCATTAATTTTCAAATGCCAATAGCATTGCTTTCTTCTAGGAAAATTGCCAAATTATGTTATCCGAATACCAATTGAATTTCTCACAGGTATCATTGGTTTTTTTTTTCTGGCTGGCTTGGTTTAGTCCTTTTTTATTTAATCCTTTGACTTACAACAACACAAAAATCACTTATGCTGCTTCTGCCTAATTGACTGATTAGGAATTACGAGGAAATGTCCAAAAAATTCGAAAGGGCAAATATAAATAAATAAAAATAAATCGTTTATGCAAGTTTATTCGTGTTCACAAGTCCAGCCGGGCGAAGGCTTTTCTTAGGTCAGCAAGCGAGCGTGCAAGAGAAGAGCCAACAATTCTTTGTGAAGCTGGAGTATTGACCTTTCAGTTGCCCTCTTCATAAATATATTTATTGACATTTGAAAAGTTTCGAAAGTTTAAAATATTAAATACGAGTATTTAAGGCAATACACAATGGCATAGCATTGAGGTTCGTAGCCCCTTTTTAGGTTTGTTTGGTATATTGTTATCGTTACCCTCAAACAAACACACACACACACACACACACACATGCATACACAGACACACGACTACACTCAAAGCTAATTCGCATTTGATTATTTAAATTAGCAAAATGAGTGACAGACCCGAGATTGAATGTGCACGCGGTCAAATTGAATAGTTTATATAGATGGGATGGATGCCCGAAAAAAAGATCTGAAAATATATATACTTATATACTATACCATACTTATGTATAGGTATGCAACCCATCATCAGCGAAACGGAACCGAATGGAACTGAACAGAAACGTAACCAGACTTGTGGCCGGACTTGTTGGACTGGACCAGCATTTTGGATGAAACCGAACCCAGTTCAGCCAGCTCATGATGATGATGTTTGTTTGTTTTTCGCGACGCGGACGCGGAGGAGCTTGGAGACCGAAAGTCAGCCAAAAGCTTCAAGCAGAAACAAATTCACTTTTTTGGAAAATGTATTCAGTGCAGGGGCGACATTCGCAGCGGCAACGAAAGCGACAGCCATAATACACACACACACACACGCACACATATACACAAATACAAACACACACACATACACAACGCACACACACACACACACACAAGGAAACCTACATGCATATATACATTGGAGCACATATCAAGGGAAAATCAAGTGAAAAGTGCCAGAGTGCAAAGTGCAAAGTGCAGCCAAAGCTTGAGAAAAGAAAAGAAAAGCAAAAGAGAGAGAACTAGCAACGAATCAAGTCAAAAGCAACAAAAAAAAAAAAAAAAAGAAAAGAACAGACATATACGAAAGAAAGTTGTAAGCAGCTCCTGTTCCTGTTCCTGCTGCTGTTGCTGCTGCTGCCACGAAACGGAGGGAACGAAATGGCCAAATTAGTGACTTATATCTTCATCGTTAGCTCCCTGGTACTTTGGTATTTGCTGCTCTTTGGCAGCATTGGATTGGCGGAGGCCACCAATGGCCATGGCAGTCAGTTGGAAGGACGTGACTTTCATCATCATGGCGGCAGTCATCACATACGCCGTAAGTTGAAATGTTTGTCCAACGAATGGATGCACTCA
The DNA here is from genome assembly GCA_024703675.1 of Drosophila nebulosa. Classification (NCBI taxonomy): domain Eukaryota; kingdom Metazoa; phylum Arthropoda; class Insecta; order Diptera; family Drosophilidae; genus Drosophila; species Drosophila nebulosa. The sequence goes on from JANFPS010000006.1 coordinate 708,685, forward strand.
CTCAGACCCCTCCCCCCCCCTACGCCTTCTTCTTCTTCTTGTTCTCATCCTTTCGCAGGCAACATCAATCACTGTTGGCGTCGCTACGATGGCTACAATCTACAGAACACCATTGTCAATAAAAAGGAGCAACTGAAGAAACCGTATGGCATTTTGTGCAACTTCAAGTGCACTTGGTTCTTTACAATTAGGTATGAGGCAAAGAACGAACAAGAAAACTATAACTAAACTCTTTCTCTCTCGTTTTCTGCCCCTCTCTTTATCTCTCTCCATTTCTTTGCAGTTTTCCCACATGCGAATTCATTTATGATTATAAGTTATCCTGTGTGCTATTCACTTCACTGCCCGACTGTACCAATGTCAAGTGTACGCTCTTAAATTACTTCAACTAAATATATATATATATATATACATATATACAACATATGAGCAATTCATTTCGCACCATTATCGCTGGTGACAACATTTTGTTAACTATTCAATCGCATTTGCTTTAACTTTATGTTTAAACTAATCGTGTTTTTTTTTTGTTCATGGTTTTTTTTTTAATATAGCATAAGTCTGATTAATGCTAGATTTTATATGAAATTATAGAAAGAATTCATAACAGATGAACATTTTTGTGTTTATATTGATGCGGGCGGCAAGGACGGTCTTCATTAATAAATTTGTGTTGCATACATTTAGGAGTCTCGAATAATCTGTTCAGTGCTTGAATTTGAAGGATATTGACAGAAATTTTAATTTTTTGATATAGATGACAAATTGTTACTATCAAAGTTAAATCAATGTTGAAAAATGTCATAAAAAATTGCATGCAGTGTTGGGAAATGTTTTTATAACCAAAGTAAATAATTTGTGCTATTGTTAATGTAAATATACTCGTAATATGTATTCTGTTCAACAAAGCTAATGATTTGCATGCAAATTGGAAGCCAAATTTAATGAGTTATCGATAATTTCCTTGAAAAATGTCATCGAATGTTTTTATTATACCAGAAACCATTCGAAAAAGCCAAAGATTTGCTCGGAATCTTCTTAGAATACAATTAGTTTACACTGACGGAATTTAAGAGGCTGCCATTAGGAAAAAATGCCCCCTGAAGCATGCAATGGATAGTCAAAAATATTATCCTTGACTTTCAGATTGTTCTGCTGCAAGAATTCAGTCAAGGAAAAAATAGACTGCATACTTAAAGGGGCAAATAATACGGCACAAACACCAACACAAACCACCATGTTCCAGGTCCCACCAATTATAGCTAAGGGAAGCTTCAAAGATTCTACAGATGCAAAAGAAATGGGTAAGAAAAACAATTGACCCTGAAATGGCAACACTTGGTATTCTGAATTTAGATCCGCCTAGATCTCTCACAATCTTGATATACTCTTTTCGGCCCAAATCATAATATTAGGGTCCACCAGTTGTAGTCGAGGGTGGAGGGGCACATATCGTATGGGTTAGTACATGGCGTTGTGTGAACGACTCTTTGTTTTATTTCTTGTTTTGGGGTCGCACTTTAATGGAATCAAACGAAATGACATTGATCGCAGAAGGCCATTCGCGTTCTTCCACGCAACGAGAAGATCAGCGAATGGCGGCAACTGGCGGCAATTGGTAAACGCAACTCAATTCCATGACTCTGAGCCCGGCAGTTTCAAATGATTTTTTGCTCTAGTGTCCGAGTGACTGGGATTTGGGTCGTGGTCGTCGTCATTGTGCGTACTCAATGGGTGTGTGTGTGGGGCGGGCGGGCAGTGGGTTAAAAAAATAAAATTGAAATGCCAACGCGTAGTTTTTTGGACTGCGTGTCTTCTGTTTCAATGTTGATTGGCAAATTACAGCAATTTCAACATAGCTGGGAATTAGATTATTTAAAAATAGTTATAAACAAATTAATTGTGTATTCAAATATTCAAAGTGGAATGTGATCAACTCAACACTTAGTGAGTTCTTTGTTATTGTCCAGTGAATGGTTTGGATTAGTGATGGAAGAAATTAAACGATTATTAAATCATGTGTGGCATAATTATGCCATCACTAGAATATCTTTTGTTAACCGTTCGATATATCGATTTCGAAACGATTTCGTGAGCTAGAAATATATAAGATGGAGTTAAAGTTGAACTTGGAGTTGGAGTTGAAGCTGTTGGTGAACCCTTTTAACCCCATCACGTCTATATTTGCCGGTCGGTCGGTCGGCCCAGGTGCGCAAGTTAACAGCTCCATTGACTAGAGCCACATAATTTATCTTATTTTTAGCCCGGCCAAACTTCCGCTGCCCTCCATCATTCTGCAGCTGCCACCCCGCACCTCTCATCTTCCCGTCCTTCTGCCACCGCAGACAACAACGCAGCAGTACACAAATTTCAGCAAACGCTTTGGCATAACTTTGACTGGCTTATAAATGTCGAACGATTTATTTGCGCCTGTTAGCAGCAGCATTGAGAAGTTTTTCCCAGGTAGTTACCCAGTTTAGGTCCTTGCCCTTCTCACCACTTACCCCTTATAGCGGATAGATCCGTTTTTAACCAGACAAACGTAGGGAGGGGGCGAAACAAAAATGACGTTCGTAACAAAGTGTTTCAAATTTGTTTACTACAAAAAGTGAATTGCTTTTTGGCTGGCTTACATTGGTATGCCCAGGTAATTGGGCAAGGTTGGTTTGGTTTTTCCAAATTTCTCTCCACCCTTCAACCACCCTTCTAAAGCCTCCTTTATATCCTTTAGCTTCTTTTTTTGGTTATTCCGATGGCTCCATTGATAGCTTTTGTGGCTTATTTTTTTTTTTTTTGGGTATCAAATGAAGTGCAAATGCCGTTGGTTGACTTTGAATTTGCAAAGCAAACTTTGTTCGAGTAGATAAATAAGATTAAATACTTATATCAAAATGAGAGAGTTAATGAAATTTTTAACTTAGTTTAAGAAGAAATTTGACCAATGAATTAGTTTATTATTTTTGTGCAAATTTGTTTTCAGTTTTTAAATTTTTCCCCTAGAAACGTATCGAGGACCTTGAGGACACTTTCTTTTATTCATTTGCAATTCCAAATTCAATTTTTCGAAGTGCACAACAACAAAAAAGAAAAACTTGCACCAAATTTATGACAAGTTGTCTTAGGTGGTGGAGGGGAGGGGCTTGGTGAGGTGAAGGTTGACTCAGACAGGCAGCTGACTGATTGAGCCATACAAAAGGTGTCAACAATTTCACCAGAGAAACCAGAGAAAAAGAGACAGACAGACGGAGAGCGAGCAAGCGAAAGAGAGAGAGAGAGAGAGAGAGAACGAGAGATAAAGAAAAAGATTTTGAAACCGAAACTGAAACCGAGGCAATTTGAAATGGTAATGGGAATGAGGATGCGATGAGTGTTTGTCTCACTTGTAATCATATTAAGGCACGGGGTTCCGGATGGAGGGGAGAAGCGGGGCGGGGCTACTTGACATACACACAGACACACACACACACACTAGCACACAATGCGATAATTTATCAATTGGCATCAATTTAGGCGCGCGCGGTACAAACGAAAAAAAAAAGAAATTAGAATTACATGAAAGCATCGACCTTTAGATACCCTGTGTAAAAGGAACTGAAGTGAGAAGCTTAGCAAGTGCTCAATCCGAAAATTGATTTCTGACATAACTAATATGCCCCGTTGCCTTTTATTTACAGGATATGCAAAAACATTTTCTTTACCGTTTTTTTTCGCTCTTCTCTTCTCATTTTGATTTGCTGCCGCGGGCTGCTGCTGTCTTGGCTGGCTACTGTGGGTGTGGATGAATGGATGGATGGATGGATGGCTGGATGGATGGCTGGCTGGCTGGCTGGCTGGTTGGTTGGTTGGTTGGCTTGGGTCTTGGGCTGTGGGTTGTGGGTGTTATGCGATGAATGCCTACACTCATTCGCGTTTTGGTTATTCGCATTTTCGGCATATTCGTGGCACATCATCGAACGCGTTGGGGCGGCAGTTAAAAACAATAAAAAAAAAACACAAAATAAAATAAGAAACTCGAAAATTCAATAGAACAAAACGCAAAAGACGCAAAAACAACGTTTTTTTTTTTTTTTTTTGCTTAGAATATGACTGCGTTTCAATCGTTAGCGGATGACAACGATTGTGTTTTTGATTGTTATGCAATGGCCAAATCGATAAATGTAACGAGAACGACGGCAACAACAATTCATACACGCAAAAGCATAACAACAATTACATTTATTTTGCTATTAATTTTATGCTGTTTATGTGATTACAATTATGGAAGTACGTAGACCAGACCAAAGCAGTTCAGATCCGATCCAATCAAATTCTCCCTTCGTATCCTCCAATCCAATCAAAACTAATTTAACAGTAAAAAACTTTTGTTTTTTTTTGTTCTTTTTCCACACACGCATCATTTGTGTGTGTGTGTGTGTGTGTGAGTCTGTGCTAATAATGGAAATTGAATTTGTTACGTTAATTATGAATGCTCACACAACAGTGCGTATGAGTGATTTTGAAATATCTTTGTCTGCATGTTATTTATATGCGTATTGCTTCATTCGTTTTGCAATTGATGCCATCAATTGAGGCATCATAAATTTAACTTAGCATAAACATTCGCTCACATTTGACAATTGATTGATGATGGTAGGCATAACAATTGCAATTGTAAATTGCCATAAAACAAAATTCACAACAATTCGTGTATTAGTAAGCAATTACGTTTTACAACTTACAAATCCGTTTAACAGGCAATCACAAGGTCAAAAATAATTCAGTTAACTATCTTAATTTAGGCATTCACTGCCAATTGGCTTTGTAGTTTCAATTTTAAACATTTCTCAGATAAATTAAGTGCCCAAAAGTTCAATTAAGTTGCCAACTTTTGTTTGTGTAGCTAGACAAAATGATAACCAACTGGCAGCATTAAAAAAATTGACATGAAATAAAGTATACAAATCAGTCTGATCTGCTACAATGTGATTTATTTTTCTGTGATTTAAGTGAACAGCTTAGCATAGTCTGTTGTTGCTTATAAATTAATTGTTAACACTTACTTAATATTTTTTTTTTTTTTTAAAAACTTCATTCAAGGCTGGGCATCGCAGTGCTGGAGGAAGCATAATTCCGGTTCGATTCAAGCGCCAGACGGTGAATTTAAGCGTCCATTTGGGATACTCTGCACATATCGTTGCTTCCTCTGGTTTCCGCCAGTGTAAGTTATGCAATCTAGTGTGTAGTTTACTCAGTCACTTCTTCACTCCTTCACTCATTCACTCACTCCTTTAGTCAAGTCATCTCCCAAACACACAATTCTCTCCATATACACAATTTATGCATTTTCTAGTGTGAATTGCATTTTAAAATAAACTTGTATAGTTTTCTTTTTTTTTTGGTTTTATTTGTTTGGTTGCTTCTGGCACATTGAGTTCCCGCTGCCATCAGCAAAAGGGATGGCGTTTGGGGTGGGATTTGTGGAGAGGGGTGTGTGGTGGGGGGATTGCATAACAATTAAAATGGCTGCCAGCTAGTTGCTTGGTGTAAAAAACAAATAAAATAACATTTACGTACCATAAGCAGCCCAAGGGGGCGAGAGAGAGAGAGAGAGAGAGAGAGAGAGAGAGTGAGGGGGAGAGGGAGACGTGTATTACGTTATTTATTGTTTTTTTTTCTTCTTCCAGTTACCCATATTGCGAATTCATTTTCGATTTGCGCTTATCAAGACACTTTACATCGTTCCCGGACTGCTATGAGATACGCTGCAACGAGACGTTCACATTCTTTGGAAACGAGCAACATTTCTGATGAAGTTTTAGGCCCAAAAAGTGTTAAATAAATTCTAAATGTATATCTCTATTTTTTATTATAATAATAATTTGTTTTTTTTTGGTTTTTTTTTTTTTTTTTGATACTTTTTATTCGATTTGAATGGCAACAGGAATGTATAAGTTAATGTAGTTCTATATATGTTTATATATTTAAAAATATATGCTTTATATCTGATTTAAAATCCAAGTACATATATGAAATAAATCATTTCTAAAGATATTTTTGCATTTTTCTTAATCTTAACTTGATTCACTCCCAGAAACTCATTTTTTTAACTTGATTCAATTTCCGTTCTTAAGGCCAATATCTCCGTCTAAACTTATCGATTTGATATGTCACTTACAGTAATTGTTATCGATATTATGCATTGAGTGTTTTCTAGCTTTTTAGCTAAAAAGCTCTAAAAGTTGAAAGAGTTTAAAAATATTCGTAATGTTTTTGAAGTTATATTTCTCGAATGGGAACTTGTTAAATGGATTCATTTGGGCTGAGCGTTTTGTTCATTAATTTGGTGCCAACCTGCTGGCAATTTCCTTTACTTACTTACTTTCCTTTTGAACGCTTTTAGTTTATTTCCGCCAACTGCTCGTGTTCATAATAAAGAACAAATAAACAAAAGGATGGTGAGGCCAGTGTGGTAGATGGGGCAGAGCCACAGATATGATGATACGACAGATACAAGAACCTAACTTCATTCACTTCACAAATATTTGCATACAAATTAGCATTCTAATTGCCTTGAGCCCAAAAATAAGGTAACCAGACCAGAGAGCAGCCAGACCAAATACCAGACAAGACCATTGAGCGAAGTTCCATTTGGAATGAGAGTTCGAGAGAGAGAGAGAGAGCAAAAGAGAATCGACGGACAACCATTGTACAGATTCGTGGGTGTTTCTCTGGGTATCTACATCTTTTGAGTTAAGTGTTAGAAAAATACAGCTTACGCCTTTCTTTAATCGCTTCGTGTCTGGCAAAACGGCAAACGCCTTCCTCCTGGTGTCTAACCCAATCTAGTTAGTGTCGTGGCCACAATTACAGATACCTAACCGTCGCATCGCCAAAAAGTTATACAAAAAGGGCGAGAGGGCTACAGATTTTGGCCCAACAACAACAACAAAAACAACAACAATCACCTGGAAAACAAAAGGTCGTCGCAGACAATGTTGTCGCTGGAAAACTTTTAACTTTTTACAAACTTAATTGTTGCCTGCTCTAAATATAACACAGCAGGTCTTTAGAAAGATGGAAAGTGCCACGATTGTAGTGCTCAAGAGCATAGCTAGGAGGAGGAGTCCCGGTCCCTGTCCCTGTCCTGGTCCCGGTCCTGGTGACACGGACTATCCTCCAAGTGTCTCACAGTGGGTGGGCGAAATTGGCTACGGCTACAGCTACGGCTACGGCTTTGGCTTTGTGTGAATTCGGCGTATAGAATTTATGTCGCCTTTGTTGTGTTTTAGCTTAGATATTTCTTTTATTTGTTTTGAAGTTAACTAAATTTCATTTATATAATTGCAAAGCTTTTGAAATTTATGAAATATTTTAAAAGCCAAAAACAAGTTTCAGCAAAAGTTGCTTCGACTTATGCTTCTTAATATATATATATACATATGTATGAAGAAATGTTATTTTAAAAATTCAATTAGTTCTTAATTCTTATCTGAAATTGAAGACAAAGCACAGAGACTTATTTTTAGACCAGAATTTTATCTCTATGGCAATTAGAAAATAGTTTCTCAATGTTTTAAATAATGTCATTCGTTCAGTTGGGATCAGGCAGGTACTTCTCCTCCTCCCTTCTTAACTTTTTCCAGTCGAAATATCTTTTGGCTAATATTCATGCCTTTCTGCGTAAAATTTGTCACACCCCCGAACCCCTCTCTCGAAAAACTGTCTCCAAAAAAGAAGAAGAAGAAGTAGTTATACTCGCGTCGCTCGCATAAATCAAAACTGAATAATGTGTCTTGTAGTGGGTATATGTATGTAGAAAGGGCGAGATGGTGAGCGGTGGGGGGGTGGTTTCTAGTATTCTTCTTCTTATTCTGCTAAGAGTTTCAACTTGCAACTTGAGCGGCAAATAAATATTCAGAATGCAATTACGCATGGAATTTGCTAGCACTTATCGTGCCGTTTTACCCGCTTGGCTGTTGGAAAACTTATTTAACTTTTTACGATGTCATTTGCGAAAGTTTGTAATCATTTTCGTTAGTGCGCATACTTCAAAAATGGCGATGAGAAATTATTTATACGATTTGCAGACAGTCGCTAGAGAGTATATAAATAAAAGCCACGCCGCTCTAACCATTGCCAGAACGGAACGTGTAGGAAGCGAGACTACAAAAATAATAAAATAATAATACAAAAAAAATATATATATTGAAGAAAACATCCACACACATAGACACACACACCACAGACACACACACACACACGTAAGCCGAACCGAAACTTCAAAGTAACTGCAAGTCGAAGTTTTTGTTTTTTTTTTTTCGAAAGTTTTGAGTATTAGCGGGCAACGGAATGAAACTTTTACTTTCCATGATGCTGCTCCTTGTGGCAGCCATTGCCACAGCCGCAGGAGCCGCAGCAGCAGCAGCAGCAGCCGCAGCCGCAGCTGTACCTGCTGCCAACCCCGACCCTCCCATCTCTGCTGTCGATGTCAACATTTCAAGTTAGTAACATTTCATTATCCTTTCTCCTTTCTTTTATTTTTTTGCCCACTTTTTGCCCGTTTATAGAGTTCCGACCGCAGTCAAAGTACTGTAAGAATTTTGAAGAAATCGGTGAGTTCTCTCTTAGCTGCAAATGCAATTGAAAACTTTGGTTCCTAATCGTCCGTCCAATTGCCACAGTGAAGGGCTCCAGTCCAATGTGTGAGATACATCACTTCATGTTACCCACCTACAGCCGATGCAGATTCTCGTGCCTAAAGAATGAATTGAGGTAAGAAGAACCGATATTTATTTTCAATTTTTTAGAATTATAGTTTACTTTTATTCAACTAGTGCCGTCAATTGTGAGACCTTCATTACCCAAAGGAACACGTATCCATTGTGCAAGGATCTGTTCTGCACAGGTAGAGTATATAGAACGACGTCGAGGACCCAACGTACGACTGATGACAGTTGCGTATGCTTCTCAAAATCAACGTCTGTCTCAACTTCTGAAAGTACTCCTCCATCATCAAGAGAAACAACCTCTAAAAGTATTCCTCCAGAATCAACGTCTGAACCATCTTCTGAAAGTACTCCTCAATCAACGGGTGGAACGACCTCTAATAGTTCTCCTCCGGAGCCCAGTTCTGATACTTCTAACTCGCCGTCTGTCTCCACTTCGAGAAATACTCCTTCATCAACAGGTGCAACGACTTCTGAAAGCACTCCTCCATCAACGGGTGAAACGACTTCTTCTCCTGAGAGTCAAAAGCCTAAATCAACATCTGAAAGGAATTCTGAAAGTACTCCTCCATCTACTGATGGATCGACTTTTGAAAGTATTTCTCCTGATTCAACGTCTGAGACACCGTCTGAAAGTATTCCTCCGAAGCCTACTTCAGTCTCTCCTGAATCAACGTCTGAAAGAAGTTCTGAAAGTACTTCACCATCATCAAGAGAAACAACCTCTAAAAGTATTCCTCCAGAATCAACGTCCGAACCATCTTCTGAAAGTACTCCCCCATCAACGAGTGGAACGACTCCTGAAAGTCAAAAGCCTGAATCAACGTCTGAACCACCTTCTAAAAGTACTCCTCCATCAATGGGTGGAACGACTCCTGAAAGTCAAAAGCCTGAATCAACGTCTGAACCATCTTCTGAAAGTACTCCTCCATTAACGGGTGAAACGACCTCTAAAAGTATTCCTCCAGAATCAACGTCCGAATCATCTTCTGAAAGTACTCCTCCATCAACGGGTGGAACGACCTCTAATGGTGCTCCTCCTGAGACCAGTTCTGGTACTTCTGAATCGCCGTCTGCTTCCACTTCGAGAAATACTCCTCCATCAACAGGTGAAACGACTTCTGAAAGTACTCCACCATCAACAGGTGAAATGACTTCTTCGTCTGAAAGTGAAAAGCCTGAATCAACGTCTGAATGGAATTCTGAAAGTACTCCTTCATCAACAAGTCCTGACACCTGTGAATGTAACCGTAGATCAACGACTGAGAGTTATTCTGAGAGTACTGCGGGTGAAATGACTTTTTCTACGACTTTTGAATCAGACATACCTTATGGCGGTTCCGAGTCAACCTCTATATCAACCTCTGAAAATACTCCTTCAACAATGTTTGAAACTACTTCCGAAAGTACTCCTTGGGAAACTACAACTGGCTCCTGTGGATGCAACCGTCGATCAACATCTGAGAGGAATACCGAAATAACGCTTGGATTATTCTCGGAAAGAACTTCTGGATTACCCATTGGATTCCGTTTCTGGAATAATAGAAAAAACTTGTTCACAAACAGTTAGAGACATATTTAATTATAATCCACTATCTGGCCTGCGACTGTGACACACACACACACACAGAATATGACACACGCTTACGTTATATGTATAATTACTTGTGAAATATATAAAACTAATTTGAAAATATTTACAGATAATCCTTAAGATGACTTTGCCATCTGCAAAACATACTATATTGAATAAAGTTGCTACATACACTGGTGTTGGGCTAGAATTAAAGGTAAACCGCAAATATACATGTATAACAAAAAGTGAGCATTTAATTATCCTTTTACTTTGTTTTGCGCTTTGTTTGCCAACGGGTAGTGGGTGGAGAATGGGGGGGGGGGGGGGGGGTGTTGTCTTGCATTTATAAGTTAAAAACTGGTCACAACTTTGGGAAAAGCTTTTAAGCTTCTTGTACTTGGCAAAAGTCGGGCTAATGAGTTGATAAGCCACGCCCACAAAAAAAAAAAAGAAAAGAAAAACACTAACATCATCTAGTTTTGCTCTTTGATGCGTTCGTACCTTCTCTCTTCTTATGTCCTTGGTCCAGCACCCAGCATCAGTTCAGTCCAGTTCGCTTCGCTTCGGTTCGGTTTGGACTTTATTTTCTTGCTTAAATGATAAGTGAATCCAAGTAGGGAGGAGTAAGGGTGAGAGGGTATTTTCCCAAGGGTGTTTAAAGAAGCTTATGATTATTAGTCAAGCTAAAAAAATTACAAATTTCTTTTTCAGTCAGACTTAATGATTTTCTTGAAAATTGAATTAGAAATTTAACAAGCATAAGAAATGATCAGTGTCACAAGAAGGACCTTTGGCCCACAGACTGAACCGGACTAGGACACTGGCCACAAGAAAAGCGGCATCCAAAAAAAAGATCCAAAGGTTAAAAGGATTCTTTTTGTCTTTAACATTTTCTTTTCTTTGGCTAGTGCTAATCTTTTGCTTTCATTTTATTTTTCACACTTTTCCGTTTTGTTTTTGTTTTTTGTTTTTGTTGTTGCTAATTTTCTGCTCAACTTGCACTTGACATTATTTGTTGCTGTTTATTAAATACACCTTTTTTTTTGTTTGTTTGTTTAGTCAGTCGGTTATTATGACAAACGGTTTACACAATTTTTACGGTGGGTTGGTTATCCACGAGATAGATGGATGGATGTGTCGACATTAGTTTAGGGGGGCATTAATCATGGGCGCGCAAGTAAAACGCAAAATTTGCATTGCAATTTTATTCTTGATTTAATCAAGTGTCAGAGCACAAACGCCAATTTAGCTACACCAACACACACACACACACACACACAAGGCAGAGCCACCATACATTGCGTATACGTAATATGTTTATTTGTTTTGCCTACTATGCGATGTGGTGTGAGTTTAGCGCGTAGTTTGCACACGCCAGTCGATATACAGAGATGTACCAGCCGCTTGAGAAAATTTTATTGATGCTGGGCCTGGCCCTGGTTGGCTGTGAAGGCTTCGGCCAGTTTCATATGAAGCATTATCAATTGCAGCGCAATTATAATAACCATCAGGAGGATTCCAGTGAGAATGATAATAGTGTCTTGCGTAAGTCAATTGATCCTTGATTGAGAGAGAAATGACTCATCTGTTTTTTGTTTTTTTAGGCACCTATCGACGCTGCATGTGGGAGCAGTCCAAGTTCCTGCCACGACGCCTCGTCCTGCTAAGCTTGTGCTCGAATCTATTTTGCGAGAATAATCATATAATGCCCCGTTCCAGGTCTATTTTCGTAGTGGAAAAATTGTCTAGACCGAATGAGTAGTGGATCCAAATTTCAATTTCATAATTATTCTCTTTAGTTTTGCATGGCAATTTGCATGGCAAAAACAAATAAGACCATCCAAACTGATCTAATGCTCTGTCTCTCTTTAACTTTCTCTCTCAGCTGCTTGGACATATTGCCAGAGCAATGCGAACAGGGCGATGAGGAGGAGCTGATGTACAAGCCATTTCCCGACTGTTGTCCGGTCTATTGCAATTTGAAGAGACGCATGCAACGTTTGCGCACAATGCATTTTCGCCATCGGATGCTTCGGAATATGCAGGAGGGCGCCGGTGGCGGTGGCGGTGGATCTGCTGGTGGTGATAGTCCTAGCAGCACATTGCTCAGCGAGTTTGGCTATAATAACTATTAAGTCGAATTTCACTAAGATCAAGAGATCAAGAGCAAAAAGTGAACAGCGAAATTTAGTCTAAGAGTTATTAGCCACACACACACACACCCACACACCTACACCCACACACACACACATACACACATAATATAGTAAAAATGTTTTCAAAACCCAATGCATTGCCAAGCAATGGCTCTTGTAAGGAAAAAAACGAAAAAAAAAAAAAATTGGGAAATCTGTCTAGACAAGCGACACTTGAGTTCGGTTTGGACTTGTCAATTGGTCCTTCGAAATGTCAGTGGTAAGTGGCCAATTGGATTCGTTAGGGTCACAAGTATTTGAAGAAGTCCAATTGCCGCTCTCTGCTTATTTGCATTCATATTCAAGATTCACTTGGCCAAAATCCCTATTAAAGATTCGTCCTGCCAGGACTTTTTCTGGTTTCCCTTTTCTTTTCTGTTTTTGTTTTTTTGTTCTTTTATGTACGCTTATCGTTTTAACACTTTTACGTGCAACGACAACAGCAACAGCAGCGGCAACAGCAGCGGCAACAGCAGCGGCAACAGCAGCGGCAACTGGCTTCTGTCTTCATTTTTATCTGCAAACAAGCAATAAATTTTATTTTAATAAGCAACACCACTTTTGATAGCCTGCTTCGTTTCCCTTCCCCACCCCCTGCTGTAGCTATAGTCTTCCTTGCATTATCCTTACAGCTGCTGGCTGCATGTGGCATAGAAGTAAATACAAAAGATACTTGAATATCAACGGCTCACCGTTAGATGCCATAATGTTGCGGCCAAAGTGGCAGTGGCGTCTGCCCACTCGAAGGGGTCAACAGCAACTAAGAACTAATTTCGGCGAGCACAACTGTACACCATTTTTTTGAATGCTTTCTGTTGATATTTAATCAATTGCAAACCATTTCCAATAACAATCAAATAAGTTTTTTTTTTTTGTTCGTTTGTCTCGAATGTTTTCGTTTTCTTTTTTTTTTTTGAGAATTCCTGAAAATTGAAAGCTATGTGCTATCCTGCTTCTAGTTCTGCCAACAACAAAAAAAGGAAATCATGGTGAGTATGAACTGAAAGTAAATTGCAAAACGATTACCAGTCACTAGAATGCGTTCATTTTGTTGTTGTTGTGCGTTTTTGCTTTCATTTTGCCTTTTTTTTTTTTTTGTTTGTTTGTTTGTGTCGTGTGGCACCTCTATGCGCATTTATCCCAGTTGCTGCCACGTCAATGTCTTTGGCTTTGTGCTTCAGTCTCCTGCAGTGAGAAGTGGGTGGAGATGGGTGGAGGTGGGTGGATGGGTTGGATGGGTTGGAGCGGGTGTTCGGTCTACATCCTGGTATTGCACTTCCTTTCTTCTTTCTAGCTTTTGCACAGGCGTCGTCTTATTTTTTATGTGGCTTTATGCAGCAGCAGCAGCTCCTCCTCATTCTCATTCTTATTGTGTTGTCCTTATGTGTGTGTGTGTGTGTGTGTGTGTGTAACGTCGCCTTGTAGTGCTTCTTGTACTCATGGTTCTTGTTTTTACTTTGTTGCACTTTAAAGATTATTGCACAATGCAATTTATATTTATCGTACGCTCTTAGTTGTTGCCGCTTCTTGTTTTTGTTTTCCCTCTCTCTCTCTCTCTCTGTCTCTCTTTCCATTTATGGCCGTGCTAATACATAAATGCAGTCTATATACACACACACACACACACCCACAGAGATTTACATAAGCAGCTTGCAAAACAAAGGCGTTTCTTAACTGATAAGTAAATGTCTACATATGCATTTTTCCTATTGAATGTGTTTGAGAAAAAATAAACAAGGAATTCAATTTATTTCCATAAAAGAGAAGTTTGAAAAATTCTTTAAATTTCTCATTACTTTTAAGGCGCAAAAGGAAATTTCATCAGAATGAAATCATTAAATCAGAGTTTGACAAGAGCTACCCAAAAAACTAAAGTTTCTGTTTTATTATAGAATTTCTCTCATCCTCGCCCTCTTCTTCTAGAGAAAATTTTACGACTACAATGACCATTAAGCTGAGTTGCAGCGTTCGCTGTGAAGCAGCCCGCATCCCAGTCTCAATCCCAATCCCAATCCCAATCCATCTCAAGGCAATGGCGATGTCAGAGTGCAATGGACAGCTGCCATGGCAACATAAAAACTTTCCTCGACCTTCAATGACACAAACGCCAAAAATGTCCATTAATTAACATTGTGATAGAAAGTTCAAACTTAACGCAACCCACAATGGTATAGGGAGCGCATTTAGGAGTCAAAAGGAAATGATAGTTGATAGACAGATGACAGATGGCTTACCCAATATCATCATAGACTTGAGAAGATTCACGAACAAAACACATCCCCAATTTAGATATTTTTTTTTAAATCTGCAGTGAGTCCGCTCCTGTTGCAGTTGAAATTTCTTTTGAGAAAACTTTTTTTTTTTTGCTACTTATTTGCTTTGGTTGTCGCAAGGACTCTTGGTAAATGTCCTGCGAATGCGACTGTGACTGCGATTGCGATTGCTAAATACAGTCAATAGTCCGAGCTATGGTAAAACTCTTCACTTAATGCTCCTGTAAGGATATTTCAATGTCGCTCTTTCGCTTAATTTTTCTTCGTTTCGTTATTGTCGAATGTTGACTAATTGAAAATGTTTGCTTGCTTTCAAATTTCACAATTCTATTTAGTTTTTTGTTATACAATAAAAAAAAAAACAAAAAGGAAGCTTTTTCGCGGGGGTAGAAGTTATTTACAACCCATTTTGATTAGGGCATCGGCTGCTGCCAAGCCCATTTCATGTTCACTGGATCCTTGGGGTTCCAGTTTTAGTATATCACGACTTTGCTGCAACAATTTGATGACCTCCTTCAGTTTGACCTGAAACTCTTGACGTGAAATCTGTCCCCTTTGGATGGCTATTTGGGCCAGGACCATAATGGGGGCATGCAGCTCGTACATGATGAGTCCTATGAGTATGAAGGAGAAAGGATAATAAACTAACTCTAGTCTTGCGACTGCACCTCTCACCTCTCAGACGTGTCAGGCCCGGTTCAAGCACATCGATTATGGCCAAAAACTCACGACAATAGCGCTCCTTGCGGGCTATATCCTCCGGCGCCATTTGGGGCAGCAAGTAACCCTCGATGCGTCCATAGATCTGGCACAGTGAATACTTGGCCGAGAGCAACAGGTAATGATTGGGCCGCAATACATCGCGATAGCTTCAAGTGGATGAAAATTTGGAGGAGGGGGCATTCAGAGGCTCAGAGGGTTGCAGTTGGGCTTACCGTATTAGAAAGTTCTCCAAACCCGGAATGTCATGCACATCAATGGCCTCCAGATCATTGTTGATGCGATCCAGTTGACGCTCCACTTCCAGGGCCTTCACCTGCCTATTGCAATTATCGCAGCTGGCCAAAGATTGGGAGTGGATTTGTGGATGTGTGGATGTGAGATTAGGATCGCCCCTCAATCGTATGGCAATTGCAATTAATTACTCACGCCCAGTCGGCTGTCTGCTCCAGCGGCTTAACCGCCCTTATCGATCCCAAATGGCAAGTGGGGCAGACCAGGGCACTGCAATCGGTGGCCAGCTCCCGGGGATCGGCACAGCGACGACACTGGCACCAGAACAACTTGCCCTCGTGCATAAAGGAGCGACGCTTGAGGGTTCCCTGGAGCGTGTACGCATAGCTGAGCGTCAACGCCTCCTGCTCGGGCACGCGCCGCGAAGTGCGCAGCAAAATGGCATACGACTGCGGATCATCGGTGTGGGCCGTGTTCGGACTGCAGTCGTGCGCGAGCAGAAAGGCGCTCGGATATAGCGTTCGCGCCTTGGCCCCGTTCTGGCCAATCTCGAAGCAATTGACATCGAGAATGCCGCAGATCTCATGCAGTTGCTCTTGCTCCGCCAGTTCGCCGAGCTGCCACTCGGCGGCCAGTCGCCGCACCACCTTCTCCTCGTAGTGTTGCCAGAGTGTGGCATTCTTGCGACGCTCCTCGGTGTGCGATTCCATGCGCATCACCAGAGCATATCGATCTGGTGCATGCTGGCGCAGCAGCAGAATGCGCACAATCATCACCAGTTCATAGAGATCTCTTACCTGGCCGGGTGTGGCATTCGTGGTCAACAGGTTACCGGCCAACGAGCGATGGTCGGCATAGACTCGACACTCGGTGGCAGTGTGACCAACGGCTGAGCCCAAACCCTTGCATCTGCTGCCGCACAGTGGCCAGCCGCAGTCCGGGCAACGATATTGGCTAGCCGCTAGGCTGACTGGAGTGTAGCAGCCCAGGCAAACTGGATCGCCACTAACACAGGGACCTATGGCCAGTGGTTCCTCAGTGATGAGCAGTTCACCCGGTTCAAGCTGACGATTGGCCACCAAATAGCGGCCATAGATCTCGGATTGTTCGATGCGAAAAGCGGGCTGTTGTTCCACCACCTCATCCTCCTGCGTTTGGAGGAGCTGCTGCTTCTGTTGCCGATGTTGCTGATGCTTCTTGCTCTTATTGTGGCTGTGCTGGAAAACCGTATGGGGTAGAGCAGAGTGCTCATTAGTGGCCATGGCGATGGGGCATATTTCCTGCTAATTGTATTCTAATTGCTGTCCCATGCCCTGGTCGTTGTGTTCCGTTCATTAATCACAGAAGCTACTCCCTACCCCCACTTACCCTTGCATGGCCACCAGCCAGCGGACAGGTCTTTGGTTCATTTTTTTTTCTGTTAAAAGGGTGGGGAGTGGAAGTGGTCGAGTGGGTGAGTGGATGAGTGGGTGAGTGGGATGTCTGTTGCTGTCAACAGACGGCAATTAAATGGCACTCAGCACTCTGACAAAAGGTTCAACAGGTGTTTCATCTGCTGTCTAACTAGTCAAACAATTTCAATTGTATTCTCAATTGCTTCTCTTCTGGAAGGCAAACAATATATTTTCTATATTATCGTCATCGTCTTGCATATCAGATTTATTCATATACGACTTATTTATAGGATGACTATCGACGCCGCTGCCGTTGCTCCGCTCACATTCATTGCGTTTTGTTAAAAATAAACAAAACAAATGCCGCCGCCTGGCCACAGCCCCAGACGACGATGGCAACCGAAAGAGAGAACTCAGTGGTTGGCCCATTTGGAAGCAATTTGTACGGGAAGACAACCAAAATAGATGCGAGACGCCTTACCCTGTAGATCACTTCCAAGTTCCAAGAGTTTATATGGGCAAATTGGTTAAGAAATAAAAATTCCAGTTGAAATTTTAGTTCAAGATAATCAAGACGCCTCCAAGAGGATCAGCAACTAAAGCTGAAGGTAATCTAAGCAGAGTAGAACTAGACAAGATCCAACCACTATTAGAGGGTATTCTTTGTGCGGTCATTGGGTCCAATTGCTTTGCTTGTTGTTTGAAATAATTTGGTTTTGCTTATTGTTGATTGCAGAAGCAATTTTTATATGTACATTTTGATGAGGTTTAATTGCAAAATGAAAGAAACCAAAAAAAATCTGCATATTCTTAATGAGGCATTCTCATACATTTAGTACGATTTTTCATTTCTCGTTTTTCGTTATTCGTTTCATTTTGGTTTATTTGTCATGTCATTAAATGTCGGCAACTTAAATAATTCATTCCGTTGCATATATACAAAATGGATCTATCGCTCTCAGTATCTCAGATAGATGTGTGGTAAATGAATTTTTAATTATGTTATACACCCCCGCCCATCCCTCCAGCCCCTTAGCCCTTGTTGCCCCAACCTTCCCCTTTTTTTGCTTGCTACCTGTGGTATTTACATTTTTTCTTGCGGGCATCGTTTTTCAGCGCGCGCGCGTGTGTGTGTGTGTGTGTGTGTGTGTGTGCCGTCGCCTTTTTTAAATTGCTTTTAATTGATAATTTTTACGCGCTCTGCATGAGTAATTTAAAAGCCAGGTCGCTCTTAATAGATATGTTTAACAACTTGTCAATTAATTATGCCTGTAAATCGCACAAAATAAATGTGTCATCAGATTAAAACTACAAAAAAAAACCAGAAAAAAAAACGAAAAGAAAAACCTTATCCACGCGTTGTTCGAATCGCGGCGACGCACAAACTGCAACTGGCGAGTTGTCGCCTCGTCTCGTCTCTTCGTCTCTCCGTCTCTCCGTCTCTCAGTTGGCATAGATTCAACAAGCTGCCACACACTCTCCACTCTCGATTCTCGGGTCTCTGGTCGCTCTCCTTCTATGATATTTTTAAAAACAATTTATGGTTGGTATTGAAAGCATTTCAGCCATCACAACGACCAGGCCGGGCCGGGCCGGGCCGATCATCTTCATCATATCTAGGCCCAAAAAATCATTCGACTCGTTCAATGCCACTGTCAAGTGGTCTGGCATGAGTTCGTATCTCTGGCCTATTGCACTCGCACCAAAGATGAAAGCTGTTGTCGTTATTAATTACAAAGAAATTCAAATATTATTTAACGAATTCCAAATCTCTTGTTTCGTCTTTAGACTCTTGTACAGTAAGAGGTATGGGATAGATTCTCTGGAAAAGAATTTACCCCCTAAAACATTGACATTTTGGGCTCTTAATTTTTGTTTTATCGACGAATTTTATGGATTTTGTTTTTAGGAATTGTGTGCAACTAGAGCCGTTTTTTAGCTACAGAAAATTTTTAAAAGTTCATAAAACGTGTTCCCATCTGTCTGTTGCATACTCTAGGGGGGCAACAACCAAAACCAAATCTGTCTACTACTTTATTGACCCATTAATAGATGTCTTCAAAAATTGTTCATCAGCAAATAAGTTCTCCTCCTTTTTCATCATGATTATTTTAATAAAGTCTGAGTCTAATGATTTTTTATTTTTGGATTTAATCACATTTAAATCCAAATGGAACATTTTTGTCTAATAACTTTGGGCAGGTTTCATTTCACTTTGCGATTTTTAGTTCATAGTCTTAAGCTTGGTATTAAGTCCTTTGTTTTTTGTTCGGTGTTCGGCAAATATAATAATTTTTGAGCAGTCGAGTAATAAATAAAATTAAATTGATTTTCAGTCAGCACAAACAGCTCTCTCTCTCTCTCGTTCTTTCTCTTTCTTTTGCCTGCTCTATCTCTTTTTATCTTAATCTTTCTTTTTGGTTTTCTCTCTATCTAATTCATTTTCACGCTGTCATTTGCAATTTAAGCCGGCTTAACAAGTTACCGGAGGTCCCTGTGTCCTGTGTGTCCTGTGTTTGTTTGCTTTTGGTTTTCGTTGCCTTTTTTTTGTTTTTTTGTTTTTTACTTTATATCTTTTGGAATTTTTAGTGAGGAGAATATTTTATGCAATTTGATTTTATGGCATGTCAAAAATGCTCAGAATAGTCATCATTTGCTCTTCTTCTGTCTTCATCTATATTAAACATAAACTTATATATACATAAATCTATATGTAAATCTGTATATACATATGTATATATGTATGTAGCGCGGGCGTTTCAATTGGTTTGCTTTAATGGCCTTTGGCAAAAAAAGAAAGAGAAAATGTTAAATTGCACAAAATATTGTTTCATTTGCAAACAAATTTTGAAATTTTTGTATGGTCCTCCGACCAGCTCGACCAATTTGTTACCCTTTTTACTTAGCACCTAAGGAAAGTAACAGAGAATAAATAAAGAAATTGCTGTAAAGAATCTTTTTTAAGTGGTTTGTCTTGGGTAGATTTACCTAAATTATGTGCTACTACACTTTGAATACATTTCGGATAGCCGACCGATTGAATGTAATAGAAACGCCTTGCAATGATTTAGCTAGCACTGCCTGAAAGTATGCAAAGCAAAATGGCCCCGAGTGGTGTTGCTGCTGCAGCGGAATCCAACATGCATATTGTACATAACCTCGCACGTTCTCGCTTTGTTTATGATCTGGAGCGGAAACTAGACGAACTGCGACCTGCGAACTGCGAGCTGCGACGCATGCTCTTCCCCTCCTCCACTCTTTCCCCCTGCTTCTACACAATCAGAAGCGAGAAGAAGCAGCTACGCCACGGGGCAATGGCACAAGTTTGCCTATGCGGCAAATATTTGCCAGTCAAGCTGCCAGGAGGCAACCGCCTTTAGGTGGGTGTATGCCTGTGAAACTGTACGTTGTTGTTGTTGTTGTTGATGATTTTCGGTGTCAGCATAAATGTCACTCTAGAGTTACCCCTCAACCCTCAGTCCCTTCTATGGAAGTGTGTCACAACTCAGACCCATTGTCTGGGCGAGCCGCTTCCCTCAACCTCAACTAGACGAAGGATTGTGCCAAGTGCAACGATAAGTTGCTTCAATTGCCATAGGTATGGAAATGGCCGCCCATTACAGTTAGTGCTCTTGCCTCAGCCTTAGATTTGTCTAAATCGTTACAATGATGTTCACGTCTGCTGTTTCCGTTCCTAATCATTGGTGATTCCAATCAATCCAAGCACGGTAAAGGTGTTAAATCTCCACTTTGGTTATGGCCTTTGCCACAATGTCTAATGTCAGAGGCAAAATTAGAGTAAAGGATCTACGAGGATGAAACTTTAAAGGACTTTTGGAATTTTCATTGTAATCGGTCGTTGAAATCGCTTAAAATTGCAAAAATTTACTTTGAAATTGTAAACTGACAATGCATATCTTCTAGGTATGTATATGACACTTCAAAATTATCCTTTTTAAGGTCATACTTATATTTTGAGAATCTGGTTAAAAACCTAAAAAAGATGGATATTGTTATGTTTGAGGCAAGGAAGATATGCGATTGCTTTGCATTCTGGATTATGAGTAGGAGTCTGACAACATACGTAAATAACATGGATGATGCCATAACATAAATATTAGAATATATACTATATAACAGATATGGCTGGAAAATGCTATGTTTCTTTTTTTCTGATTGAAAAAATATAAAAATATTGCTGTATAATGGGAAATTTTGGCCAAATATTGACATTGAATTTAAATATTGTTTTTGGTGTAGTTTATGCTGGAGCTGGAGCTGAAGCTAGTTCTTAATCGCGACAGGTTGTCACTTGATATGATGAGCCCGTCCATATGGCGGCAACGGGTTGCACATATCAAAAGATAAAAGAGGAACTCACCACAGAACACAGTTGCATGGCACAATATGGGTTAAGGCGGGCTTAAGGATGGCGGGGGAAGGAAACAACCGGCTTTTGTGTGCCCCAGCAATAAGGAAATCCCACTCAAAACAAACAGCGCAGCAAGCAGCAGCGCAAAATTCACGTGCCACATGAAGTAGATGGAAGAAGTGGACAAGGGGCCGCCACAGGGGAGAGGGCGTTTTAGCCGAAGCCCATAAGAAGCCGATGACAGCAATGGACGAACGAGCGAACGAGCGAACGAACGAGTAAGCAAGCGAACCGAAAGGCTACACTTGCTTGGTCGCGTTTTTATATAATTCACCACGCGACCAGCAGTTGGCACAGTCGTCGACCGGCTTTCGCAGTGAGCACACCGCAAACGACAGAAACGAACCGAAACGAACGGAACGGAACGAAACACACAAACGGTGAACGGTACACGGAACACGTCGTGTTTAATACGTGAACGTAAGCAGAAAGTTGTCAACACGTGTGAGTAACGGAGTAACAGAGCAGTGCAGACAGAGATCGTGGTTGTTGTTGTTGTTGTTGTTACGCGTTTATTGGATTACTTGTTGTTGTTGTTGTTTTTTTTGGGCTCTTTTTTTTTTGTCGTTTTTTTGAAGATAAACATAAGTGAAACTGAAACCCGCTTTTGACTCGAACCCAAAACGTTCGTTCAATGTCCTGACTGTGTGCCTAAAGGAGTGAAAAAGTTATTAATCATTAAAGGACATTTATGTCGCGTTTTGTCCACACACACACACAGACACCCAAAGATACACACACACACACACACACACATTGCAAATATTTGCCTCAAATTTAGTTTGTTTTGTTTTGCGTTTTTTTTTGTTTGTTTTTTTTTTTTTTGTGTGTGTGGATTGGACCGCTGTTTTGTTTGTCCTTCCTTTGTTTTTTTTGGGGACATTTGTTTTTTTTTTTTTTTTTGGTTTTTGGCTACAAAATAATTTATTTACTTTTATGCAGAGAGACAAGCAGCGTGGCATAATATTTATTTTGCAATGTTGTTGATTCTGTGGTTGGAAATTTCAAATGTGTTCCGATTTCGTGAGAAATGTGAGCGAAATTCATCTTGTTTGGAAGGATCATAGCAAGTGTTAGGCGAGACAGTTGCTGATCCTTTTGAGCACTTTCCTTTGCACTTTTCGGTGCTTAATTCACTCCAGAGAGTTGAGTCCTTGTTGGCTGCTTCTTTGGTTGGTTGACCAATCCTAAGTGAATTTTCACCTGCCACTTCTCAACTTAAAATCACTTTACGACACATTTTTCTTTTGCATTTGAAATTGACTCGGGCTTTTGGATTTGTGAGCCCTTTTTGGGCCATGGCAGCAGCCAAAGCCGATGTAGCCGACGGAGCAGCAGCCGCAGCAGCTGTTAATATAAATTCTCACTGTCTTTTGCTTGGCAACGATTTATGAAAATTGAAGTCTTTGTTTTATTATCCCAGGACACACGGCCATGTTGATAGAAGAGGGGAAAGTGTGGTGAAGTGTTGGCTGAGGAAATGGGCGAATGTGCCATTCTTTTATTCCCCCGCAAACACACACACTCACACACACACACACATCACTTTGGGGGTGTGTTTGTGTGTGTATTGTTGTTCAATATTTTATGCAAAGCAAAACGGCAAAGCCAACGGCAACGCCAAAGCCAACGTCATTGATTTACAGTCAAAAGGTAGCAGGTTACAGCCGCAAGGACTACTTTTGCTCCTCCTACTGCTCCTTCTCCTCCTCCTTCACTTTCTTCTCAGAGCCGTGGGGCACGACCTACTTTGATTTCGTTTGCCGTGTTTAGAGTTCATATTTGTGCGTTTGTCGATTTTTGTATAATGCCTCCATACCTACCTCCCCCTTACTCATTCTCTTACCCCTCACCCTTTACCCCACTTACCCTTTGCCTGTCAATCGCTTTCTGGTAGCAGCAGCAGAACACAATTGCCATAATTCAATTTTAGTTTTAATTTCCGTTCTTTGGGCATAAATTGCATTTGCATACTTACACAATTCACTCAGTTGTGTGTGTGTGTGTCTCTGTAGGTGTGTGTGTGTGTGTGAGTTGAAATTCAATTTTAATCGTTTTTTATAGAAAACACTTAATCGCTTAAATCGACTTAACAACACTTTACAATGCCCAATTCGATATGGCCAATTTTCCGACTCCCCCTGTTGATCCTACTACTGCCAGGAGTCGCATGGGTGCGGCTCGTGCCGTGAGGCGCAACTCTGTTGCAGCGGTCGCGATTCATCGTGCGTGGTGCAAAAGGCACCGGTTAATGCCATCATTGAGGACCTGACACGATAAGCCCTGCTACTGCGATCATGCCTGTCTCAAGTTGGACGATTGCTGTGAGGACTACAAGGAGTATTGTGAAGGTAAGTGAATAGAAATTTGATTATACTTTTGGCCATAAAGCAAGCTTTGGCTTTTAGCCAAAGCGCTGAGAAGAGAAAAGTGAGCGTTCTCTCATGACCATACCATTTCTTCTAGGCCTAAACTAGTTGAGAATTACGATCAAATGAAACGCAAAGAGCTAAGCAAGCTTGTGGTCTCAATTTTAAAACTTAGAACTTAATGGATTAAAAATATGTTTCAATGATTGTTGTTCAGTGATCAAATGTTCCCTTTCTTTTTTTAAGCTTCTTAATGTTGTCCTTGTTTTTACTTTATAAATCTTGAAAAGTTTCTTGTCAATATCTGCTTGCCATCTTATGAGAGGATACAAAAGGGCAGCGTATTTGTTTTTGTTGCCTGCATCTCTTGTTATTTTTGGCCAACTTCATTATCAAAGCCTAAACTTAACTGATGCAAAATCCTCGACATGACTATGGCTCACGGCTCACGGCTCATGGCTCATGGCTCAGACGGATGTAACTAGTCGCTCTCAGACTATGGGGGTCATAAAAAAGGCCAACTTAATGGCCATATCTTGGGCTAAGAGGCTACATATTCATGGCTCGTTGCGTGTAGGTCTCTCTTTCTCGATGTGTGTGTTCGTGTGTGTGTGTGTGCGTGTACAATTTGTTTGCTATGCGTTTTAATGCCCTGCAAAAAACGAATCAACTGCATTTGATCGGTAAGTTAGTAACCGGAGCCGCTTTAACTAAAAATCAGTTAAAAGTTTTTTGGTTTTTCTTGTTCGTTCTTATTTACAATTCACAACGATTCGAAAGAAGTTTCAGTTGCTACAGTGCTTCGTCACGCTCCGAAACCCAAAAGTCACAACGATATTTGTTATCGTTCTTATTTTCATTTCTTCTTCACTTGAAAAACAATGCTCCCTCTCGGGCCGAGGTCATTTCGAATGCAGGGTATTGAATAGTCGGCTTGCTGACTTGGTTTTTGGGGAATGTTGGGACTCTTTTTTTTTTTTTGGATTTTTGTTTTTATTTTTGGAAAGTATGTACAATAGCTAAAGGGCTTTAATTTTATTACAGACAGCAAATAAAGTCAACGAACATGCGGCGGCGGCGGCGACTCTTTGGGAGGGCTGCGGTGGAGCATTGGTGATAGGGCTTAGTCCGGGGGGGAGGGGGTGTGCCTTGTTTCAGCGTGGCAAATTAAATAAGACACAGACAGAAACGCCACATAGAGAGAGAGAGAGAGAGAGAGAGAGAGAAAGAGAGGGACACAGGAACAGGACTCTACTTGGGCAAAAGTTGGAATTTTTCGTGCCAGCTGCGGCTACAAGTTGAAAGATGCCAAAAATAAAAAAGAATGAAAGAATGAAACACAAAGACAAAAAAAAAATAATAACAAACTCCAGAAAACAGACGCAGTGGCAACAGCAGCAGGAGCCCCAAGTGGAGACACACAGAAACACAAGTTTATTTAATTTTGCATTAAATTTGATTTTATTTTTATTGCTCTTGTACTCATCTCGGGCTCGAGACCAAGTGGGATTTATGATTTCAACTGGACGCATCAATTAAAGTGACTGGGATTGAGGCTGAGCGTGAGCCTTTGCCACAGTGTACACTCTGGACGATGTGCCCGAAAGGCAACAGAACAGACCGTCAGACAGACAGAGAGACAGACAGAGAGAGACAACAGTGAAACATAAAACGCAACACGGACAACAACAAACCGTACAACAACGTACAATGACAATGATTTGCCTGTTTGCCTGTTGACGGGCGAAGGTATCGAAAGGAAGAACTGAACATGCAGGTGCGGTTCAGAGTTCACGGGGGACGACGAAAGGTGAAAGGAAAAGCAGTCATTTTATTTGCAGAATTTCAAATGTGTCGCGTAAGATATATGTACATGAAAAATACGAATTTTCATATTTACTTCAGGCCAAATCAAGTGAAATAAGAAGATTTTCATATAATAATCTTTGCCTGGGCCTGACTGGACCTGACTGGGCTGGACACAGGGCGAATGGCCTGCTAAGCGCTCCTTTCCAACTTGAATTTTTTTTTTTTTTTTTGTTTTTCGCTTCTTTTTCTTGGGATTTTATGCGAACGTCTATAACTACCAATTAAGTTGGTAAATATATAGCCGCCTAAACAGAGAGACCGAGAAAAGGAGAGAGACCAGAAGGAAGATGGAGCAAAAAGAAATGCGTATAAAGCGATAAATGTCAAGTTAAAAAGGAAAACAACAATGTTCGAGCTGTAACAGATGCTGGAGACGGATCGTAAAGTTGTAGTTGAAGATACAGATATACATACATGATGGGGGGATAATAATGTGTGAGTGTCTCTCTCTGTGTGTGTGTGTGTGTCTCTTGTGTGTGTGTGTGTGTCGGCTCAATCAATCAAAGTCGTCTTTGTGTGCGTTTAAATATAACCACATACAGATAACAT